>JACEFO010000524.1:0-1215067 GCA_015342445.1 Digitaria exilis
GCCTTAAACATGCAGATGATCATTAAACAAAAGATGATAAATATTTTATATATAACACACGGTCTTGTTTTAGGAAAGCTATTTTTTTACTGATCTGATTGTCTTATAATGTCATACATCTTAAGAACATAGGCTTATGTATTTTTGAATGTGGGGAGTATACTAAACGGTCGGCAAAAACTTAACCAGTTGAAAAGCATAGCTCTGATGGAATTATGCAGAGTATATAGCTAGTCTCATAAAACAATCTATTCACTATTGGAACAATTTTATTTGTCAATTTGTCTCACTCTAAAATTTCCTTTTCAGTTTAATATAATGAAGATCATTTTATCGCTTCAAATAATTTTATTTTTAGCTACAACTTTTTTTCTGTTCAAATTATATATAATGCAATGCGATGGTCTATTTTACTTTTGTAATTATCCCTCTCTGTCTTTCCGGTTGCTCGGACCAAAGGTATACCACCTGTTCACAAATATATCTCATCAACACACACAAACATACATGTAAAATGAATACATCAATCAAAGCGTTCCTACGGCCGAACCCAACGTCCTCATATTTAACACACAATTCTAGTCAATACAGCAACACTGTTACTTCTCTTTTTTATAAACTTTTACTCTAACCACAAAAAATTATGATCTTCTACCAGATGAAAGTTAACTTCAAATAATGCATCTTTGTAATTGTACTCAAACACAGAAAAATATCATTAACATAGGCTAATCTATAGATGAACCTTAGACTAAAAATCTGACAGCCGCTGCAACATCCCCAATGAAATAGATATAACTGGAGCTCCAAAATTCTTATGATAGTGATCTTTAATAATCTGAAAACCTTATCAAATGACATCTTTTATTTTATATAAAAAGTTTGAAATATGTCATTTAGATTTTCTTAATCTTCAAGGAAACACAAACTACAGACTGCAAAAGTGCCTGAATACAACATCGATATCTCCTGACCATAAAACCCACAGGGGAGTTCTTTACGGCTATGGTACTGGCAATAATCTCCTACAACTCATATAAAGCCTTTTTATTTTTTTGAGGCCACAAAGATCACGTAAAACTGTCATATCCAAAAACTGTGCAGATCAACAAACGTGTTGAGAACAACGACGTGGGTAGAACCTCAACCCTAGCCCTTAACGGCAACGGATACCGCTAGACGCAGGTGCTAAAATGTCCAAAACCTCAGGGGAAACATGATTTAGAGCAAGGGATGGCTTACCTAGGGTTTCCCCTTAGAAGTAATGGGCAACGGCAAAGATCCCCACAACGGCGGCGGTTGGTGGCAAAGAAACCTAGTTCTCCACTCATTTCTTTTCTTCTCTTCTCTCTTCTACCTTCTCCTTCTCTTTTCTGCTCATGATAGGGAGGGCGAGAGAGAGGGAGGGAGTCACGAAGGAAGGAGGGCTGATGCAGGGGGAAATCACAGAGGGGAAGGGGCGACGTATGGGAAAATCACGGTAGACAGGGAGGGGCAGGTTGGGTTGGACTTGGACTTCATTACTCTTTACGAACTGGGCCTATGCAATGGCCGGATTCAGTCAAGTTGGCCCACGAAGAAATAAAAATTTTATTTGTTTCATTCTACGACATAGCAAATATCAAAGAAAAATGGAATGTACATAAAAGAGCTTTATGGGCGCCATAGGGTCCAAGTTGATTTATCTCGGGTTCCTAGTAATTCCTTGAACAAAAGGACTACTCTTAGATGACTAGCATCAGAGTTGAATGTTAGTGTAGGCACGCTGCGATGGGGCACTCAAAGAAGGCAAGCTTTGGCGTCACTCTAACACACTAAAGCCCTACTTGAAGGATGAAAACAAGAAAGTCACCTCAGGTTCTGTGTTTCTATGATTGATGCTAATAGTGTGCCAAGCCAGCCAACTTTCATTGACATGCTCAACATTTGCACATTGATGAAAATGGTTCTATACCACAAGCAAACCAGGAGGTCTACATGCTACCTGATGAACAAGATCCATTGAGGACATTGCAGAATAAGAATGCAATTGAAAAGGTCATGTTCTTGTCAGCACTTGCTAGTCCAAGATATGATGCAGAGGGAAATTGCACAGTTGATGGCAAAATCGGTGTGTGGCCTTTCGCTAAGAAGGTGAGATTCTTCCTTTTCCTATTTTATTTTCTGTACACGTGTGCTGTGATTGGACTAACATTTTTTTATATACTTTGAGTGGAACAGGAACCTGCTCAACGCAATAGTCGCAACAGACCAAGTGGTACACTAGTAACAAAGCCAATCAATGTCAAGAGGGAGACAAGCAGAGAGTTCCTGATTGAGCATGTGATCCTAGCAATTGCAGCAGTGTGTCCTGTAGAAGATGCAGGACAGACCATTTGGATTCAACAGGACAATGCTAGGACACATGTGGCCGCAGATGATGAAGCTGTTGCAAATGCTGTGGCACATACAAGACTCGACATTCGCATAATGCATCAACCTCCTAATTCACCTGATATGACTGTTCTTGACCTTGGTTTTTTCTTCCCTACAGTCATTGACCTTGTGCACTACTTATAGAAATATTGATGAACTAATCCAGAATATTTGAATGGAGTATGCTAATTATGATTCAGATCCAGTGAACCGTGTGTTTCTTACACTACATGCTTGTTGCATAGAGGTGATGATGGCTAGAGGGAATGGATACAAATTCCACACATGAATAAAGCAAAGAATGGAGCAGCTTGGCACTCTTCCTACAAGCCATGGTTTTCCCCGCAGCCTATATGAGAGTGTTATGCAGTATTTAGAGGAGTGATGAAAGACATTCAAATAATTTTACCATTGTCAAGTTTAGTTTTCTCCAAATTATATTTGTTGTAAGCAAATTTTATTTCACAGATAATGAAATGCATTCAAATAATGATACCATTGTCATGTTTATGAATGGTACAGAAGCACAATATGGCACAATGAGGCCTGCAATTAATAATAAACTAGAACAAAGCAAATAGGAGTAACAATGATGAATTGACCCTAGACTTATTTTAGGAAAAAGTCCATTTTTGACCATCCAACTCCTGCCTCAGTTTAGTTTTGGCCATCGAACTCTAAAACCGGGTATCTTTGGCTATCCAACTATCAAAACTGTTCGAATTTGGCCATCGAGCTGTCTTGATAAGTGATTTTAATTTTTTATTTATAATTAGTCCTTAGATCTAAAAATGATTATTACTTTTTGACCGTACCTCCGATTTAGATGATTCTTACAGTCACATGTTCCTGACTGTGAGAATTACCTTTTAAAATGGTCTTTATACTGTTTTAGTACTATTTGTTATATCATTTTTATGTCATTGTGTAGAAACGACAATATAAGAAAAGTAGATCAAACAATTATAAAATAATATGATCAATATTTTAAAAGATAAAGCTCATCGTTACGTCACTAGCATCACTTAAAAAGGAGATACATGAAAAAATAATAATCATTTTAAGATCCAAGGACTAAAAAGGACTAATTGAAGTGTTTTTTAGTGCTTGGATTTTAACATGATTACTATGTTTTTCTCGCATCTCCGATTTAAGTGATTCTAGTGGCCATGCGTTCATAATGATGAACTTATCTTTTAAAATGTTGGTCATATTATTTTATAATTGATTGGTTACTTTTCTTATATTGTTGTTTCCACACAACGACATAAAAGTAATATAACAAATAGTGATAAATAGTATAAGGAACATTTTAAAATATAAAGCTCACTGGTAGGAACACATGACCGCAAGAATCACCTAAATGGAGGTACGAGCAAAAAGTAATAATGAGTTTAAGATCTAAGGACTAAATTGTAAATGAAAAATATTAAAACCACTCATCAAAACAACCCGATGGCCAAATTTGAATTGTTTTGCTAGTTGGATGGTCAAAGATGCCGGTTTTCGAGTTCGACGACCAAAAACCAAGAGTTGGATGGCCAAAAATGGATGTTTTTCTTTATTTTATTCATAATAATCTGGAAACACTGATGAACTGGCCCTGGAGTAGTAAGCTATGTTTGCAAACCAAACACTACTTCCCTCATTTGTAGGATTATGATTTTAGTTCTAGTTTCCACCATTCTAAAAGAATAATGGCACATACTATCTCTAACCTTGTGAAACTCGTCGTCAACACCATCGTCTTGTTGTTCCTGCGGTTCAGGGTGGCCAACCTATGCTTCTTCTTCCAGTGGTTGGGCATGCCCAGCAATGTCCTGCCACGGAACAGCTTCCATCCCGTCCCGTCCTTCAACACTATCCACTGTCTGCTCCTCAGCTTCCATCCTCTCCAATCCTTCAACGTTGTCCAATGGCTGGTTGTCAACAACAATATCCACTGACTGCTCATCAATGGCATCCACTGGATTTGGACGCTCCTGTTTAAAAGGAAGGGAGGAGCCAATGGTGTGTGCTGTCACTGATAGGTAGTCACCGCCGCCACCATCTTCACTACCCTGCTCCTCCGAATCAGAGATAAAGAGATAGTCATCGCCACCACCAACCTCTGAATCTTTAACAAAATCAACACCTCTTGAACCACAACTCCTTGGTCTTCTCTGTGGAGGCCAATCCAAAAACCAGGCCTCCGAACTCGTGCTCGTCACCCAAGTCGTCGCGGCCCATCTCCTGCACCTCGCCGCTCGACCCCCTCCTTGCTGCGAGCCCTCCATCAAAGCTTGCTAGGGGTTCATCCATGGCTACAGATATATGGTGCATCGGCTTCACTTATTTGGCATAGGATCTCCACCGATTCGATCCCGAAAGAGGAGGGATGTGGATTTCTTGGGGATTTGGTGGGGAGAGATGAGATTGAGCATATGATTTAGGCGATTTAGAGAGAAGGCCATGGGGATGGGGCGGAGGGGGCGGGGAGGGCGAGGCTTCGGTGCTGATACGAAATGCTGGGTAGCGCTTCGTTAAGGGAGGACAAGTGTAGGGTGGGAAGGATAAGGTATTTTTGTCAGTTCACTTGTTCGATCTGGTGTGGCTATATTCTAGAACAAAATTTGAATGCTTAGTGTAGCTATATTCTGGAATGGAGGGAGTAACAATCTAATGTATTCATTATCTCACTATTTATAAAACACATGTAGTCTATATATGACTTTATTGTAGAGTTGAGACCCACGACAACACGTGAGTTAGATGCCAGCCTGCTAGCAGAATTATTTCGCAGTGCAGTAATGTGAGCATGATAGGATGCAAAGCTATGATTAGGATTTATCGTTCTTCGAAGCAACATAGATGGATGGTTACTACATTAGAGGAAGCACATAACCATCCACTTAACTGGAAGTTCAGCCATACTAGTAACTACAGATCTCATAATCAAATTGATGACAACATCAATAGTATTCTAGCTAAAATGGTTTATAAGATTGTTCGTCGCTCGAATATGCATGGTTTAGTGGCAGGGATGCATGGTGGCCATGTTGGAAAACAGGCTCGCATGTGCCTTGTCTTGATGTGTTCTTTAAGAGATATTCACGGTGTGAGATTTGGCCGGAAGGGCTGGCTAGTTGTGGATGTGTGTACATTAGTTAGCAAGTGTTGCATGTACGTTAGTCACCAAGTGGTTGTAACAAATAGATCTCCTAGCCAATCATCTTTGGTGTATCTCACATTGTATAAAGCCATGGTCGGGGCGCTTCCGATCTTATTGAATTAACACGTAAACGTCGAGCACCCAAGCTAGGGGCAAACGGTTCCACCCACCAACATATCTAGAATTCTTACATAGTATCAGAGCCACTCCTCTATAGTTCATCCATGTCGAGCTCTTCTTCCTCTCTCTCGGCACCACTCCTCGCCTTGCCCATCATGAAAAAACTCACCAAGAGCAACTATGTGCTCTGGCAGGTGCATGTGATGCCATCCATCAAGGGTGATCAACTTTGAAGCACAACTTGATCCAAAAAGCGGAGATCGCTATCAAAGAGATTGATGTCAAAGTTGCTGACAAAATTGTCAAGCAGCCCCAACCCGGAGTATGCTACATAGGTTTCCAAGGATCAGTAGGTTCTAAGCTACCTGCTGGTGTCAATGACGCGCGATGTGAAGTCCGAAGTGCATCACACAAGACGGCAGCCTGTGGGCCTTCTTAACGTCACTGGAATTGTGCCGTTAGAAAGCCAGTGGGAAACTCTTGCCCTATAGAATAAAATATTCTGCAAGCGCACAGAATGACCGTGTAGCACTTCACCTTGGAGTATTCCAGGGTATCGTAAATTCCACGGGGAAGCTCTTAGTTAAAGTGATATTGAGAAATTATACCAGGAACACATTCTAGAAATATACACCAACTATCTTAGGGGAGATAACTGGGGCGCAAAGATATGATAGGTGGCTGCCCTAAATGACTTAGCTTATCTTAAAAGGTAAGCTAGGTAGAAGGTCAAAATGACCAGCGACACAGGAGACTTCTACACTTAGAGATAGAAAAGAAGCTGGGAGAGCAACGAGTGAGAAAGGATTCCTAAGGCACTCCTAAACTTATCAGAAAGCCTCTAAAGATCTAGACTAGAACTCTACCTAGTTGTCAGAGAAAAGAGCTTTTTGCCCGTTTTTGTCCTATTTTCTGCCACGTGTCCCTGCATTCACAACTTCACCAAAACTTGTGGAATTTGTTAAATATAAGCAAAATATACATGGAACATTGTGCAAAGTTCTCATTTTATCCGAAATGTTGACGGTCACAAGGTGTCATAATGGCCGTCAACACAACCATAGCATGGGCCACGGTTGAGGTTATCTTCTCATCTTAAAACAAGGCACATGCGATAAAAACTCTTGTCGCCCTCACCACTACCCAGAACTATAATTCAACCATGGCGGAGTACCTGTCCAAGATGAGGCCCCTCACTGATGACATCGCTGCAGCCAGGAAGCCGCTTGACAACGACTTGTTCATCTCCCATGTCTCCATCGGCCTCAACTCTGACTACAACCCCAATGTCATTACCCTCCTTGCTTGCACCAAGACAATCACTCTAGATGAGTTTTACTCATAACTCCTCAGTTTGAGATGTGTTTCGAGATGTAGGACAATGGTGGTGGACATTCTTGATCAGCCAACATGGCGTTTCGGGGTCGCCGTGGCCTTGGCTTTCATGGTCGTGGACGTGGACAGCCTCAAGGCCAAGGGACTGGATGTGGAAGGGCGATAGGTAGCAATAATGCCAACAACACTCGGCCCCAAAACAACTTCCACGGCAACAAAAAACATGGTGGTGAGACCTTCCAAGTGTGCGGCCGTGGAAATCACATGGTGCTGGACTGCTGGTACCATTTCGATGAAGATTATGCACCCCTAGAGAAGAGTGCATCTGCAGATTATGGTGTAGATACAAATCAGTACACCGACACGGGGTGCCACCGACCATGTCATTGGAGACACCTCAACAGATTGTTCATCCACGACAGTACAATGGCAATGATCAGATCAAGACATCAAGTGGATCAGATATGGACATTAAACACATCGGTTATGCTTCTGTTCCAACCCCTAGTAAAACCATCCAGCTAAATAATATTCTACATGTCCCTAAAGCTGCTAAAAATTTAGTTTTCGTTCATCGTCCTGCCACTGATAATCATCCCTTCCTTGAATTTCACCCTAATTCTTTCTTTTTACAGGATCAGGCTACAAAGAAAATTCTTTTGTGAGGCATGTGTTAGGGTGATCTATAGTCTATTCCCTTTGAATTTAAGAGCCATGCATTGGGTGCAATAAAACCGACAGTCACATGATGGCATAGTCGGCCAGGACGCCCATGTTTTCCTATTGTTGAAAAGGTTGTGAGCAAATTTAATCTTTCTTGTTCTAGTAGTCAAAATAAAGACTCAGTTTGTGAAGCATGTCCAACATGGAAAGAGTCATCATCAACCATACTCTAGGTCGTCTAGTTAGTTTGGTGCTCCCTTAGATTTCATTTTTTCTGATGTAGGGAGTCCTGCTCTGGATTCATTTGCGAGAAAACAATTTTATGAGAGTTTTGTTGATGATTTTAGCAAATATTCATGGATCTATCTCTCGCGCCACAAATCTGAAGTATTTTAGAAATTTCATGATTTTCAAAATCTTGTTGAATGCTTATTTAATCGCAAAATTATTTCAATGCAAACTGATTGGGCGGTGAATATGAGAGATTAAATTCCCTTCTCACCAAAGTTGGCATTACTCATCATGTATCTTCCCTCATGCACATCAACAGAATGGATCTATAGATTGTTAGCATCGTCATATTATTGAAGTAGGTTATCCCTACTCGCTCATGCATCTATACCATTAAAATTTTTGGATGAAGCTTTCCTCTCGGCCACCTATTTAATTAATCAAACTTCTAGTAGAGTCCTTGATTACCAAACGCCTCTTAAAAAATTGTTTGACACCAAAGATGATAATAATTCCCTTCGTGTATTTGGTTGTGCCTGTTGGCCAAATTTGCGCCCCTTTAATTCTAGAAAGCTTCAATTCCAGTCTAAACAGTGTCTAGAGTATAGTCCCCTTCACAAAGGCTTCAAATGTCTTACATACCAACCGGTCGAATCTATATCTCACGCGACATTATCTTCGACGAGAACGTATTTCCTTTTGCTGCTCTACATTCAAACGCCGGTGCCAAACTCTCATCTGAAGTTCTTCTCCTTCCTCAACATATAGGGGTTTCAAGAAATCATAACCATGTATTTGATGCTCCTACAAATCCTGACAATAATATAGAGAAATTGGAAATAAATGATGCAGATTTGGAGCCAAACGGTGAAAATTTCGTACACAGATGGAGCAACACATGGACATATCGTTGTAAGGCGAATTTGGTGCGCTACCAACCGAATCTTGCATGTTGTCACGTCTCCTGCGTGGCCAACCTAATCTGGTGCACTACCAACTGGATGTTCATCAAGCAGGTCAACTGACCAACCACAAGATCCCGTGTGTCCCTAGTCGGACGCATGGTTGGCCACACCGAACTTTGCTCTGATGCACCATCTTCTATGCCCGGATCATGTGCGACTGTTCCAATAGCGAAAGTGCCACCAGCCGGATCCGCTCCGCGTCTGCGCCAGGATTTTCTGCTCCGACTAATTCTGCAACGCCTAATTCTGGTGCACCACATCGTATCTAGGTTTGGGTTTAAAGTGAACAGTTGCTGAGAAGACAAACCGTCTAATAAGGGCCTCCTAACGGCACATAGGTGGTGCCACTTTCATAAATATGGTAGGATTTCTGCAACTGACGGGATTGTTTCCACTTTTCAGGACAAAAATTTCTCGTTGGTTACTTTTAAAGACCCTTTCTTGACATTTTTTTATCCAAATCCCAACAAAGGCTCGGGTCTGCGGATAAGTACCAATTATTCTTTAAAATTTTCAGCTTTAATTAATTCTTAAAATGAATTTTAAGGGTGTGTTGTAAGAGTTTCAAAAGAACTCCGATTACGACGGAATTAAATCTCTTCGACAGATTTCCATTAAAGATCCTCGGATTCCTTTTTCAAAGCAAAATGAGGCTCGGCGGCTACCCAATTGGGTACACCTGCTCGATGTACTCCAATTAGATGTCTCCAAAAGTTCTTGAGCGCATCAAGGCCTTTGCATATAGGACCAAGAGTGGCTTAGAGAATAACTCTGAAAGGGCTCCACAAAGAAGACTGACGGAGTCAGGACAAGACTCGAAGGCCGAATTGGGTTACTCCTATCAAGACTAGGCCATGCAGCAGGCGATGGCATGCTCATGGGCTTGTCGGGTATACTACCTGACAGGTATAAGAACCATGTCCGGTTTTCCCGGGTAGGTAGGTCTACCCCGAAGAAGGCCTACTTGGATGGGGCCGCTAGAAGAACGCTGACCTAGTCATCCTCCAGGTCAGTGCGTTTACTTAGCGCCCAAGATAAAGATCCACAAGATCAGGCGATAAGATCAATAATCCCAAAGGTTTAGAAGAGTTAGGATTTACTTATAATGCAATCCTTATCTTTCTACCCCTCGGTTTGTAACCCTACCCCTCGGTGTATATAAGCGGCGGTAGGGACTCCTCTATCTCGGATGCTAAGCTATTGTCATTGGCGTGTTTTATTGATAACAAAACTACAGATGGGTAGGGTTCCACAAGGTTGAGACACGACACACGTTTCAAAGATGGGATGTGAGTGTGTTGGTCATCAGGAAAGGGAAAATAATGGAGCATGGGGGACATAGGTCCATGCTCATAATTTTGATTGATGAGCAGGTGTGTTCATGATTTCGTATATCTTTATTCACGTGTTATATGCATGTTTGCTCATATTACTGATAATGATTACAAACCTTTATTTTATATCTACTACTAATATGTATGTCTGCAGGGAACCAAAATGGAGGGTATGCATATGGTGCGCGGCTCAATTTAATCAACAATATGCTTGTTGAAGGAGAGACCTATGATTTTATGAGAGTCGCCTTCTCACCCACATATGATCATCCTTGAGCCAATATTTTCATATTCCGAGTACTATGTTCTCATTGGCACAGACACTATGATCAATGAACCACCGTGAACAGTTTTTATTCCAGAGTGTCCTGTAACCTTCCGAGAATTTGAGGATGTGTACCAACAGCCACAAAATATGTTCGCAGGTATTTCTAGAAAAATGCTTTGTGCCTTTTCTTTAGTTCATGATTCATGATAAATAAAAATGGTATTGACTTAATACGCTTATATCTATTGTGTCGTTTGAAGACGTTATAGGTCTGGTTGTCCATGTGACCTATACGATAGGAATGGTAGGCGACCATCCAGGCGAGTGGTGATCATCAACGAGAGGTAAGTTGATTATTAGCATAGTTGATTATTAGTATAATCTGTATCACTTGCGTATATTAAATCTATATCATGTAGGGGAAATGTGCTCACCATCTATGTGACGTATAAACACCTTGTGCACCATCTATCGACCTGAGCCTCCTGATCACTGACACCATGGTCCTTAGACTGAGTGCAGAAAGTAGGCAGATCGCCCAAACATGCCGGACTGGATTGTTTAATGGCGTCGCCAATTCAACATTTTCCTCTTTGTGGGCGACACCCATCAGATGGTCTATCTGGAGGCCAATAATTGATTTGCAACTGGTGGTGCACTAGGCCTTCTCACGTGCCCCTCAAAAAAACAAAAAGGCCTTCTGGGCGTTGCTGCATTCAACATTTTCCTCACCCATCAGATGGCCTATCTGGAGGCCCATACTTGAGTTTCAACTGGTCGTGCACTAGCCTTCTCACGTGGCCATCAAAAAAACAAAAAGGCCTTATGTTAGTTGCTGCATGTGGCGTAATAAAAGGAAGGTGCCTAGGCGCTGTAGATTAGGAATAGAGAAAAGGAAAGTAGAAGATATGATGTTGTGACCGCGTCCTTCTATTTTCGCCCACGAGCGGGTCATCGTCGTAGCAGATCACGCCGCCAATCGATCTCCTCCAAAAGCGCATATACCTACGACGCAACACCACCAACACACACAGCACGCAGATACCGCACCGTTGACGCCCGTCGTTCTACTTCCCTGGCCTGAACCACGTCCAGTGGATCCGTCCACGACCACGACACGACACCCGCCGGCAATGACTACTGTGACGATACACGGCCGCGCCGCAGCGCCGTCCGCTGAGCAAGCCAGCATCATCCAATCCGATCTGATCCCTCCGATGTAAGTTACCGTCCTCCCTTCCATCCTTGCGCCGTGATCTACCGGACGTCCAAGGCACAACGGCGCCGCGACCTGCCGGGCGTCCGAGGCACACGTTCATGTATAACTAGCAAGTACTACGACTAAGCAATCGTAACGATGCCACGCGTCGATCTCATTGCCTGATTAAACGCAGCATGTCGGCAGGCAGATAGTACGCAGTAGATGCACAGGGCAGGCATTTTGATTACAAATACATTTGAATTACAACATATACTAACCAGATGAGACTACGCAAATAGTAGATCCAAAAACAAACTAATATTACAATAGATACTAGCCAGCGCCCGGCGGCGGCGGCGGAGGTCGAGTCCGGTGAGGAGCTCCTTGCTCTCGGTGTCGGTTACCGTCCAGCACGATTCTATCACATTTTGTCACATCTATTTGCACGTTTAGGCTTGCTCACTCACTGTGAATTGATTGGTTATATTGATTAAACTAATGTAGTGTTTTTTCCCTTTAAACAACAGTGATGTGCCTGCTGACAAGGCCTCGATGAGTATATTGTACCATTATCCGAAGGAGGGTTCAAGTCATAACAAACCCAAGAAGAATCCATCGACCCGAATTGTACAAGAAGGTATTATATCAATTTCTTGAAACTTCGATTAAATGTGCCTTTCTCGTATATTTTCACATGTAGTAATTGAAACACCTAATGGATCTTTGTTCCTTTCAGATTATGAATGTACCACAAAAGATATATCAGTAATCGATGTTGTGAAAGAAATTCCTAAACAACCTGGGCGTGAAATAGTTGTGTCCATCGATGGTGCTATCGTCAAAAGACAAAACATAGTGTCTTTTTGACAACACCAAACACGTAAATGATGAGGTAAACTCCGTATATGATGCTGTGCAAACCCAACTATTTTGCAATATGTACGCTCTCATTGCTCTATCTTCCCAGATCATCAATGCATATATAGCATTAATAAGGGCTCAACATGACATGGTTAAGAGGCCAGGAGGCACGTGCTACCTTGAAGATATGCACATAACCAGCCTCATGAAACGTGATGGCCGAAAAGACCAGAGCATAGTGGATAATCATCCAGTACGTGGCGGTAACCAAGTACCTGCTTTGGGTCACAGGGTCCTAACTTATTTGGACCATAACATGGTAACTGAATCTGCTAGCCCTTGTATCTATATATATTGTTGAACCATATATCTTGGCTGCCTGAACTTATTAAAATACCTAATGCATGCACCCAAATTAATACTCTTAATAAATTTTAGGTTCTTCTTCCAATAAATATAGTAGACCGCCACTGGTATCTTGCTATTGTGAATGCAAACAAGCGTGAGATACAAGTCCTCGATTCGTGCGCTACTATGTTTATAAACGCAACGACTTCGTAACTACTGTAAGTAATCTCTAGGACACGTCATTACTACTATTGGTTTGACTACAATATGCTAATTACAGATTTTGTGTACGTTTAGTTGATTGGCCTTCGGAAAGGGATCGAGTACGTGTTGCAAATCACTAATCTTGCAGAACACAAATGGCCAGACATCAATGTTGACTCTTGGCCAATTATAGAAGTCTTCGAGCAGAGCATGCAATTCGATGGGTATGTACAAATTCGTTGGCAAGCTAAATCTCCCAGTTGATTGAACATATGTACAAATGATCGTCTTATTTGTATGTCTTGTAGTGTTTCATGTGGTCTGTTTTTTCTAAACTATATGGAATATTGGACTGGCGATCGCTTGTCCGACGATGTGACTCAGGTTTTTCACTGAACAATTAAACATGTTTGTTTAGCAACACATGTTTACAACAAAAAAATAATAATATTCTCATACAGGATAATATGAAGATGTTTAGGAATGTTGTGTGATTACATTGTGTCAATTGACGATGATGCGAAACTCAAGTAAGCTTCCTCTATCGACGCAATGTATTATAGTTGATAAAAAATATAATAGACTATTAGGATTTTTATGCTTCATTCAGCTGTCTTATATTTTATTACAGGAGGAACTGGGTGTGAAGCTTTTATCCGTATGACATAACCTTAACCCTAAATGATATCCAATTGGCATTACATGAGAATCAAACCATGCCTATTGGATGTTTCAAAATAGGAGTCCATTTTCGTGCATACCGTGAGTACAAAGGATTGAAGTGTCGCAACCAAGAGATTTTAAAGCACTACACTGATCTTCGTTTCAGTGTAAGTGTGTTTATCATATAAATAAATTTCTCGGTTTAACCATATTCTTGTATCTCTATATAAATATGATCTCTAAATTTTATATGGGGTTTCATCTAACTCGACAACTATATATCGCAGACAAAGTGTGAGTTAGCACGAACTCCAAATTACCGTACAAGACATAGTCATGAAAAGTAGGCTGAAGCAATTGGCGGATGGGAACTTATAAAATATAATCTGTTCAGCTGCAGATACGTAAGGATGATTACTCTTATTTTTTCACTAGTCATCATTATTTATCTCTAATAGCTCAACTTTTTCAGTTTCTCTTGCCATGGCTGCACGCCAAAAGATTTTTGCTTTATGTGTTACATCATACAAACAAAACAGTCATTGTTATTGACCGCCAGTTCCAAAATGGTGTGAAGACATGCCATACAAAGATCATGTCAAACAAATCATACACTAGTCCCCGAAATATATGCATGCAATGAATGTACATAGCTCCAGCTAGAATCATAAGGATGTTTTCAAGTGGCCATATACCCGTGAAGGTGATATTGAACTTGACGACAAAGGGTAACTAACTATCAATCATTTATAATTTATTAAATAGAGGTTTTATATATGCAATTTTACAGTAGAGATCTGACAATCAGTAATTGCATAGGTTTGACAGTGGTTTCCTCATCCTACAATACATGAGCGCGGGAAAGAGTGGCCGGAATACTCTAATCGGCAAGGTTAGTGTAGTAATTCCTTGTAATTTATATAAAAAATATTCGGGACATGGTTGTGGGTAATATATATAAGATACTTACACATGTATTCCTCGTATTTACAGGATCCGACCGCAATGCGGCAGAATTTCGTCGCTGATGTCTTATCGAATGAAGCAAATATATATCGAAAGATGCTTCTAGAAGATATAAAAAAATTTCTTCATCGCATCTTCAATATAAATTTTTAATACAGCAAACTATTTTGTTTTACCACAATAAATAGTGAATTATTGTCTTCTGGAATGTTCAATATAATTTCTTACACAATTGTTGTCGTCCCGTAGCAACGCAGGGGCACGATCCTAGTCCCCACATAATGCACAAAACCTCATACAGGACGTAGGGTTTTACTCACCTCGAGGCCCGAACCTATCTACATCGCAAGTCCTATAGCCATCCTGTTCTTGAGCCTAGACAACTTCCCTACTCTCATTTAGATTTACACTGCTTGGGCTACACCCTAGGAGGACCACCTGTCTAAAACACGGGCACATGGTGTTCTAGGAAGAAAGCTACTTTCTCTAGATCAAGTACATAGGCTGAGTATAAAGCTATAACTAATGCCACAGGCCCACAACAGAGATAATGTGGTTACAATCTCTACTTAGAGATATTCTAATTAAGCGCCCCAGCAGCAACATTGTGGTGTGAGAATCTTGGTGCAACTTTCCTGGCTTCTAATCCTGTCAGAGAAAGATTTGCACGACAACTCTTAAAGATTGGCCTTGTGTCAACCAATGACCATTAGCGTGTTTGCTCGTCTCAGGTAGAAGTTCATCTGAGCTTGAAGACTCCTTCACGAATCGGGCTTCTAAACTGAGGGCAATCTTGGATAAACACCTCTAGCTTTTGAAGTCTGATGGTGATCAGTACACCATAGCACTCGTGGCTCCTGAATAGGATCCGATGCACCCTAAGCGCTTGCAGCTTCCTATTGCTATTGATGCTGACTATGAGGCTAGTTACCGATCAGAGATGGTCGCCAAGGGATTACATCACATCCAGACTCTTCTGCAGCAAGACCTCGTCAACAAGCCTCGTGTGCTTTACTACACAGAAGCTTGAAGCTTTTTGATGCAATCTCAACCTAGAACAGTTTAGATTGAGGGAAGTGTTGAAAGACAGAGTTAGTCTTGACATGTTCGTTAAGAGACAATCACGGTGTGAGATTTGGCCAGGAGACCTGGCTAGTTGTGGTTGTATGTACATTAGTTAGCAAGTGGTTGCATGTACATTTGTCACTAAGTGATTGTAACAAACAGAACTCTTGGCCAATCCTGTCCGGTCTATCTCACATTATATAAATCAACAGCCGGGGTTCTTCAGATCTTGTTGAATTAACACGTAAACTTCGAGCACCCAAGCTAGGAGCCGACGGTTCCGCCCACCAACATATCTAGAATTCTTGCAGGCCCTTCTCTGGCACCATTCACAAGGAAGGCGGTGAATTGAGTTGTTTATTCGATAAGAAAAGATATAAGAAAGGATGAATGCAGTGGCGATGTTCAAAAGACAATGAGTTGTTTCATAGAAAAGCAACTTTAGAACATGAACCTTTTATATATTGTACATGTTGATAGAGAAACTAGGATAAAAAATATTTTTTGGGCACATGATTCATCTAGACTGAGTTTCCAGCATTTTGGGGATGTTGTCACATTTGATACCACATATCGCATGAATACAACATGCCTTTTGGAATTTTTGTTGGGGTAAACAACCACTTTTAATCAGTTATATTTGTGTGTGCTTTATTGAGGGAAGAAATTGTTGATTCTTTCAAGTGACTCTTTAAGACATTCTCTCAGGCTATGCAAGGAAAACAACCAGTTTCAATTCTAACAGGTATTCATAAATTTGCTTTTGTTTAATCAATTTTAGTTACCATGTGCTATTTAAGAATAGTAACTGAGTTGCTATATTTTAATTTTAGACCATTGTCATCAGATGGTGGTTGCAATCAGGGAAGTATGGCCAGATGCAAAACATCGAGTATGCAAGTAGCATGTCGTGAAGAAAACAAAGGAAAACATTGGTAGTATGTATAGTAGGAAGGGTTTCAAGGATGATTTTTTTCGAGGCCATCAATTTGCCCAATACTCCTGATGAGTTGGCATGACAAGCAGTAAGGGAAAAGTATGAGCTTAAGAATAATGTGTACCTGGATAGGATGTGGACATGAGGGAGAAGTGGGCACCTGCATACGTCAAGGAGTTATTCTTTGCTAAAATGTCGACTATCCAGTGTAGTGAGTACAGAGGAGGTATGAGAGCCTCTTTCCTAAAAGGGTCTAGGTGGAGAATACAGAGGAATTCCATACATTCAGTGTGAGTGTTCTCATAATTCATTCAATTATTCTTGTATATGGACTCTGAATTATGTCATTTATTTATTCATACGATTGCAGGGAAAAGTGAAGAGTGCAGCTAGTGTATACACAAGGGGTGCATGTAACAAGTTCAAGGAACAATTCGCCGCAAGTTTAGCTTTCTGGATTGAATCAACAGACAATGAAGCCGAGTTTCATGTGGTGTATAATGGGAATGGAACCAAGAAATGCTGGGGAGAGATGAATATGACGTGCATACAAACATTTCCAATGGAGACTTTTCATGCGTATGCAAATTATTTGAGCATTTGGGGATACTGTGTAGCCACATTTTGTTGGTAAAACCAGAACTAGATGTGAGAACGGCAACTTGTTAATACTCTTAATTATGTTAGCATTTAATGTAACATGAGTATGTCTATATTAACATTGCAGGTGCTAGTACACCATGGCTTCATGGAAATAAGTGAGAAGTATACGTACAATGTTAATACTCTCAATTATGTTAGCATTTTAATGTAACATGAGTATGTCTATATTAACATTGCAGGTGCTAGTACACCATGGCTTCAAGGAAATACCTAAGAAGTATATACAAAGGAGGTGGACTAAAAGTGCAAGGGATGGAATCCCTGCTACCTAAAGGATTGGTAAGTAGAGGAATCGCAGTGCTATCAACATTCTATGCTGTACAAAGAAATGCTTGAATTTATCAAGCTTCGTGATACTAGTATGGAGACATGTCAAACGGCATTAGAGGGATAGCCATAGAAGTGAAAGAGTGTTGGGGGAAAAGCCATGTGTGGTTGTGGTGGATGACTCTGTTGAAGATAATTCAAGAAGTGGAGAAGATGAGGTTGACGAAGACATAACCCAACATGATGACTGAATCCTATTGCAGATTAGTAGATAGAGGATGTTATTGAAGGACAGCATGGTCACCAGGAATTCCTTCTACATAATGAGTGAGTCCTGTTGTAGATTAGCAGATAGAGTCACAATGTCAAGAAAGGAAACTATGGATACAAGGAATGACATGCAAGTACATACAATGCGCATGTGGTTCACCAGGTGTGAGCCATCCTAGTTCCTCTTGTAGTTTAGCACATGGAATGCATAGTCTAACACTGTCATGGAAGAAAATGGTAAGGGGAGGAAGCGTATCCAACTTAGTATTACTCCACCTGGTAAAGGTAGGCAGGTTGGAATTCCAACTTTGTATATCCTCGTTCCGTTTGGGGAAATGCTAGCTCCAAGCATTCTTAGAATGCTCTGATTACATGCGTCTTACGTTTAGTGTGCCTCTTTTATATGTCGTCCTCTGTCATGGGTGTTAGCAAGGTACATAGGATGACTATTATTAGGCAATTGGTATGCTCTGCCGCGTAGGCCTCCCTAGTCTTGTGCGGCTGCTAGGGGATGTTGGTGTGCCGCCGCATAGGCCTTTGTAGTCTTCTGCGGCTGCAAAGGATTAGGTTAGATGGATGTATATTATTAGGCCAGGATCCTACGGTGGTGCTATTTCTATAAACCAAGCCAACGCTCCTTGCCTCCATATACATATACCCTTGCATACTTCATTAGTCAATCCATTATTTCTGAGGCATATTACTTTCAATGCGCATATCTCCATAGGGGCCAAGGACGGTAATCATTTTTTATCTGTATGAAATGCATATAGAGCATAATGATTGACTTGATGGACTAGGATGAATTTCTACAAGAACGTGAAAGGGTAATGTTAGTGTCGTAGGTATGTTTGTATGGTATGTACAAAGGGATGTATTTAGAGAGTACCAGGTGAAACATTGTATGGTACAAGTGTGTTGTCAGTGGAAAAATGTATGTGATCACTAGAATCCCAATGATCGTCACATACATCTAAAATGTAAAAGGAGGAGTAGTTGATGTTTTGAATGGTTGATATGCATGTTCCATAGGGTATGTTGGCATACTCACCGCAAAATCAAGGTCCAGGAAAAGCCTCCATCCAACAAATTCATTTTAACAAAATTTGGCGATTCGCCCAGTAGCGTCTTGATTATGGAGAACCTCGCCAATGGGATAACCAGTAACCACAATGATCTTGTAGGTGTCGAAGTAGTGTCGCAGCTTTCTGGATGTCATTAAGACAGCATATAGAATTTTTTGAACTTGAGGGTACCTGGACTTAGAGTCCGAGAGGACTTCGCTCACAAAGTACACAGGCCGCTGAATCTTTTGAAGGTGGCCTTCCTCGTTGCGTTCAACAATAATGGCGGCACTGACGACATTGGTGGTTGCTGTAATGTAGAGCAAGAGATCTTCGCCCGGGAGCGGTGCAGTGAGCACAGGAGGCGTAGTCAGGAATATCTTGAGCTTGTCGAAGGCGTCCTGAGCTTCCTGAGTCCACTGAAATCTGTCTTGCTTCTTGAGTAATTTGAAGAACTCAGTACCGCGTTCCCCAAGCTTGGAGATAAAGCGGTTGAGTGCAGCCATGCAGCCCGTAAGCTTCATGACATCCTTGACAGTGGTTGGCGGCTCCATGTTCATGATAGTTGCTATCTTCTCTGGATTTGCTTCGATACCGCGTTCACTGATAATGAACCCAAGGAGCTTTCCGGATGGAACACCGAAGACGCATTTGGTGGGGTTAAGCTTCCACTGCCATTTGCGTAAGTTGTCGAACGTTTCGGTGAGATCAGTGATGAGATCCTCGGGATTTCTTGTTTTGACTACCACATCATCAACGTAGGCCTCAACATTTCGGTGAAGTTGTTCTTGAAGACAACCCTGTATAGCCCGCTGATATGTGGCACCCGCATTTTTCAAGCCAAAGGGCATTGTTGTGTAACAATATGCACCAAATGGCGTGATGAACGCAGTTTTGATCTGATCCTCTTCTTTCAGTGATATCTGATGATACCCTGAGTAACAATCGAGGAAACAGAGTAGTGTACACCCGGCGGTGCTGTCGATGACTTGGTCGATGCGAGGAAGCCCGAAGGGATCCTTCTTGCAGTGCTTGTTGAGATCAGTATAATCAACGCACATTCTCCATTCATTTGAATTCTTTTTTCTTACAAGAACCGGGTTGGCTAACCAATCCGGATAAAAGACTTCTTTAATGAAGCCGGCTGCTAATAACTTAGCTAGTTCTTTCTTGATGGCCTCCCGACGCTCTGTGGCAAATCTTCGGAGGCGCTGCTTCTTAGGCTTCGCGCTCTCGTTGAGGTCCAGCTTGTGCTCGATCAACTCTCTGGGTACTCCAGGCATGTCGGAGGGTTTTGTAGCAAATATGTCCGCCTGGGCTCGCAGGAAGTCGACGAGCGCGCTTTCCTATGCGGGAGTGAGGTTGGAGCCGATCACTGCTGTCTTGGAAGGATCTCCTGTTTGGAGATCGATCGTCTTCGTGGTGACCTTCTCCACAGGCTTGATAGCCCGTGTCTTCTTCTGCGTCGGGGCGTCATCATCTTCTGCGATGACGGCCGCAGCCAGGGGTTGGAGTTCCTGGCGATCGATGGTGGACGCGGCTCTGACGGCGTGCTCCACTGCTTCTTTATCGCAGAGGTAGGAGCGCTTGATGTCGCCGCGGAGGGAGAGGACGCCGTGAGGCCCTGGCATCTTCAGTACCAGGTAGGTGTAGTGGGGGATGGCCATGAACTTGGCCAATGCAGGTCGCCCGAGGATGGCGTGGTAGGAGGTCTCGAAGTCTGCAACTTCGAACTTAATGAACTCTGTACGGTAGTTTGATGACGTACCGTACGTGACGGGCAAGGTGATTTGCCCGAGGGGGATGGCGGCCTTCCCGGGCACGATGCCGTAGAAGGGAGTGTCCGCCGGCTGCAGCGTGCTCATGTCGAGGCCCATGGACTTCAACGTTTTGGCGAAGATGAGGTTGAGTCCACTGCCTCCGTCGATCAGGACCTTGGTGAGCCTGCTGTTTGCTACCACGGTCTCGAGGACGAGAGGGTATCGGCCGGGAGAAGAGATCTCGGCCCACTGATCCTCGCGGGACCAGGTGATGGTGGTGTCGGACCACCGTAGCGGTGTGACCACCGCTGGTTCTGCTGCATAAGCCTCGCGTCTTGCATTCTTGCGATTGCGCGAGGTGTCGCTGACTGCCATGCCTCCGAAGATGACGTTGACAGTGTTGTTGATGTCTGGGAAACCGCTGTCTCCCTTGTCGTGGTCGTCGTTTCCGTCACCAGCCGGCTTCTGCTTCTTATTGGGGGTGCTGAATGTCTCCCGGAGGAGCACGCACTCGCCCATGGTGTGCTTGCCGTCGGTGTGGTAGGGGCAGCGCTTCTTGAGAAGTTTGTTGAACTCCTCTCGTCGTTGCTGCGCGGATTTGGCGGAGCGGACGGTTTGAACGGTTGCGACCGTGTTGTGTGGTCGCTTCCGTGGGTTGTTGCCGTTGCGCTGGAAGGAGTCGCGCGGCTGATCCCTGTTGTCCTCCTGGTTCTTGCGCCCAGGGTTGTTGGGTCTTTTGCCGTAGCGCTCCCGTTCTTGATCATCGGTGTCCATCCAATTGGACACCAGTGCGCGGAATTCCTCGAGGTCGCGAGGACGGTTGTGACCGAAGTCACGGAAGAGGGTGCGATCCGTCATCCCTTCTTGAAAGTAATCAATGACTTCGGAGTCGGGGATGGGAACGCAGGATGCCTTGATGGCGAAGAATCGCCTGTTGTAGTCGCGCAGGGACTCCTCTGGCTTCTGCTTGCATGCGCGGAGTTCATACTTGCTACCGGGGCGCTCGAAAGAACCCTGGTAGTTGGAGACGAAAGCCTTCTTCAGCGCGTGCCAGCTATCGATGGAATCTGGAGGGAGGGACTCAAGCCAGGTAAGAGGACCCTGCTCCATCGCAACTGGGAAGTAGAGCATCTTGGAGATGTCATCACCCCCTGATGCTTCAATTGCCGAGGAATATCTGCGCAGCCAGATGTTTGGGTCTTGCTTCCCGTCGAAGTGGGTAATGCCTGGCGGCTTGAACTTCCGCGGGAAGGAGCTGATGCGGATGGCACGTGTGTAGCATGGAAGAGCATCGGGATTGGGGACGCCGCATCTGCCCGCCGAATCCGCAACGTGGGAAGTGGCTCTTCCCTCTCTGATCCGGATGATGTCGTTGCGGGCGTCGTTGGGTGTGTTATGAGAGCGAGCTGGACGGGGTTCTCCGCGACGCTGGGACCTGGGAGGTTCCTCGCGAGGACGGCGGGGTTCTTCGCGAGACCTGTTCTTGTCCTTGTTTTGGCCTGTGGAGCTGCCGTAGTGGCTGCTCTGACGCTTGGCCGACGGTGCTTGCTGGCGCGAAGAACTCTTGCTTTTGGATGAGGAGTGGCCTCCATCCAAGCGATCGACCATGACCGCTGCGGCTTCTAGGCGAGCCTTGGCGAGGTTGATTTCAGGGGTTGTCTGGAACCCCTCGAAGACGCTGACCCCGAACAAGATGTTGGCCACGGGGGAGTTGAAGATCTCCTGCTTGTCGAACTCAGGATTGAGGTTCTTCTTCTTGATGAAGCGACGTCGCAGGGCGCGATTGCGATTGCGCTCGATACGGAGCTCCCGGTCCGCGTCGGTTTCTCCTTCCTCCGTTGGTGCGTCGTCGGAGACGACTTCTTCATCGCTGTGCTCGCTGAGGAGCACGCAGGACTGGCGACCGGGGTTCTTTAGCCCGGTTCTTTTGTTACCCTTGGTAACAAGTAGCTCTCTGCCTTCTTGGAAAGGAAGCAGAGGTTGAATGTCTCGTACCGTGATAGGTACGTTTGCTTCGAACAGAGCCGCCTCGGGATCCATGCCAGGCCAATGAACGATAACCCCTGAGGGGGTTGTGGTCATGACAAGATCCGAGGTTGCTCCGCGGGGTTGGAGAACCTTCTTCTTGAGTTGCTTCTGGTGGACCGCGGCTGAGTTTGTTAGCCCAAAGGAAAACTGGCCTGCGCGCGGTCCACGTGGCGAAGTCCTCGTCCCGCGGGAGTTGGAACCAGGGTTCCTGGGTACCCGCGGGGTTGCTGTCACGGTCCGGATTGTAGAACCCTGGCGAGACTCGGAAGTGATCCGGAGCCCGCCGGGGAGTCGAGGACACGTGGCTTGATCCTGCCCCTTGGTAGGGGCTGAGTTGTCGTGGTCTGCCCGGGATTGGATCTGCTTCGGGCGCCACGTACTCCTCCGAGTAGGATACGATCCAGAGATCGTGTCGGAATCCGGAGTCTTCCGAAATCCACGCGGGGCGATCTGCGCGTGTGGCGGAGTTGATGCAACCGCCTCGTCGCGCAGTTGACGTTGAAGTTCGCCTTCCTGGTTTGCGGTGCAAAGCCAGGAGCCGAAGATGAAAGAGGCGCCTGCCTCGAACTTGGTGACGATGGAGGCGCTGAAGGTGGCCATCGACTCTTTACTTGAAAACTCGACGAGAGTATCCCACGGACGGCGCCAAAGTGTCGGCGATTTATGCTGACTGGGTTCTCGAGGGGGTGCCCCGAGAGAAGGGTTTGGGAGAAGTCGTCGAGAATCTAGAGCCGAAGGTGACAAGAGACGGTTTAGACAGGTTCGGGTCGCCGGAGCGTAATACCCTACGTCCTGTATGGTGTATCTTGTATTGATGAACGTGTTTTGAGGGGGGTCCCTACCTCGCCTTATATAGTCCGGGAGGTAGGGTTACATGGAAACCGTATAGAACTAGGAGACTTTTACAAGTTTATCTCTAATTCCCTAATACAGTATATCCAAACCGACCAGGACTACTCCTTGTCTTGTACGTCAAGTCTTGTTCATGGGCCGGCCCATAGGATGGGCCGCCAGGGTTGTTTAGTCCGTCAGGACTCTACACCCACATTTGTGTGTCTCATCCTCATGAAGCACCTGAACAACAACATTGAATGTGTTTTCCTGCATGCCTTGGTTGATCTAAAGGCCATGTTGAATGTCATATACATTTTGATAAACGGGCACTAGCTTAGAGATGTGGATCCAAATCTTCCTGGAACGAATACATGAAGTATCATGAGATGGAGATATAAACTTTGTGTCACTTGTTGAGACTTTTTTTGTAGTTCAGGAATTACTTTAGAGAGGACTAGATGCAGATGGAATTTGTGTAGTTGAACAAGTCATCTGCGGATTTGTTGTCATGCCACGTGAAGGTATGCTGCTTGCATAAAAATGGTGACTTAACTAACCTACTTGTTTAATAACCAGAGCAGGCCTATCAACAAGCATATTTGCAGGTTCACCAATAATCCTCCTCTTGCATTTAGGAGGGTATTTTGCAATGGCATACTCCTCATGGATTGTAATCCTCACTCCATTAACCTCCTTTAGTATGGAATACGGGGATAGAAAAGTTGTCATTTACCTGAACAAGAAGGTTTAAAACTCACATATCATGCTCATCTTCCAACCATGTCAAGCCTAGGCTAAAGGCTAGTGCATCAATTCCAAGAATGGGATGGGGTACTAGATTTGGTGTCAATGAATATAGCAACTTCCTAAATCATGATCATGGAAGGCAAAGTTGTTAGGCTAGAATCCAATGGAGTATGATTGCGTTCTTATGAGTTTCTCAAGTGTGGTATCCGATCATAATGTATCAAAAATATTCAAATTGAGTATGTGCTCATACTTTTTGTATCTTTCGTATGAAGTATGTGGTCATGCTTCAGAAAGACTCCTAAATGTGCTCATTTTTTTGTATTTTTTGGATACAGTATGTGTTCATACTTCAGGAAGACTCCTAAATGGAGTATGTGATCATACTAACTGAATTTATGGATGCATAGCTTATTTGTTCCCAAAGCAAACAAGATGACACTCACGGAGCTGCGAGAGGTTGTTTAATATTAAGTGCTGCATGAACTAGTTTAAACACATATTGTACCTTAAGTTTTCCATATGATGGGAAGGGAATTCAATTTGGTAGCACCGTGTCACTCTGTATGAGCTTGGACATAATTTTGTCACTGTATGACTTGATACGCGGTAAGCGTCATGTTGTGGAGTGTTGATACCATTGTCAAGATTATCCAAATAGAATATTTGTGATAGAGTACATAATAGAAAAGGTGTCATACTATATAAAGAATGTCATTTAGTAATGACATGTTACAAACATTGTGATGCAAATGATGCACCTATTAATACAACCTGCAGGTTTCCGGTTGTGGAGCTTGTCCTGAAGGTTAGCTGCAACAACTTTTATCTCATCTAGGGCAAACTTTGCCAAGTTATATCTATGTACGTTCTCAATGTCAACCAAGTGTGCCATATACCTTAATGGTATATAGTTATTTAGAGATACTGGAGCTAGAAATTTAGTGACCACAAATAAGATGAAAGCAGTTTTGAATTGCACAATTTGCTTAGCAGTCATTGGGCCATCAGGTTTCCTATCTACAATACTGCAAAGATAATTCATTGTGATTTCATCAAATGAATCCTTATAAAAAAACATTGCAAATGTAACTTTTCATGGTAACCACTTCTTGTTGCGTTGCAGGTGCTATATCTTTTCCTTCACAAGGAATGCCTAGGTGAAGGTTGATATCTTGGCATGTCATCTAGAGGATAGAATTAGTAGTAGCAGATAAACATCAGGCTATGGGATCAAACCTACCCAATAGCCATGCACCTAGACCATGTACCTAGGCAATAGCCATGCACCTAGGCAATGGCAGTGATTAACATAACTAATGTACGCACAGAAGGATTTTGTTTACTTTAATAATAAGATATAGGTAAGGAAACATCATTGAGAGATATCAGGACTAAGTTAGCAGGCTTAGAGCATGTCCTTCCATCACAGTAAACCATGGATACAAAAGTCATCAATAGTTTAGTTTAGAACACCGTAACTACAAGTTTGTTGTATTGGTTGACAATATTGGCCAACTAGTGGGAATAGTTAGATTATCACCAAGTGTTCCCAATAAAATATTTTACTAGTTAGTTTTGAGAACAAAGGTAAAAAAATGGTGCTCAAACAGTTGTCTACTCCCTCTATTCCAAAAGAGATGATGTTTTTTAAATAGTATTTATCCATCCAAAAAAATTTAAATAAAATGAATGGTCAAACGTGGTGTCTGAAAATAAAAAAATTTCATCTATTTTGAAACGAAGAGAGAAATCTTGTTCTTATTTTTTCGACATGCCCAATAACAACTCCATCTGGAGCCAAATTTGCCTCCACCCCTTAGCTCCGAATCCCACAGAAAAGGAAAAAAAACAAAAGTACTATTCAAGCATGAGAAAATCAAGTCCTGCTGGATTCAATTTATGCACAAAAGTATTATATTTTAGATACAAAAGTATTTTTTTCCTTCCAATAATTAAATACAAAGTCTTAAAATTAAGTTTTTAGCATATTATATTTTCAATACTCTTGGAGATGCTATTATGAAGTGTGTTATCTTTGGAACTACTACATGTTACTATATCAAATGTTGATGGACTTTATATTTTAATATAATAATGTACTGGATATTACTTGGCGGTTCTTGTAGGAGGCTGCTAGCATGAGGTGGTACACCACTAGAGCTGGACAAATTGCTCGATGCTCGTTAGCTCGCTCGACTCGCAACCAGTGGCGGAGCTGGTGAGTTTTCATGCCTAGGGCCAACATTTAATCGCCTAACTACCTGTATGGTTGTATTGTGTCACATACAGATAGAGAATGAGAGCAAAACCGTATATAAAATGCTAAAAAAACTAACTGGTGACAATTACTTTGGTTCATCCTGTGAAACTGGACATATGAAATTTGTTTGGGAGTAGGAACTGAATCCAGTGTTACCTTGTTAAAATTTGTTTGTCCAGTTACCTTGTTGTGATCAATAAAATTCATGCAGCCTTCTAGGTTGCCGTTGTTTCCTAAAAAACATTTCAGTGTCTTTTGTACACCCTCTTTCAGCGTGTAATTCTACAGATGTTGGCAGAAACAAGTAATCAAAGATGGGGGAATTGGAAATTCTCATAAGTATTGGGTCGTGGGAAATTTCAAGATTGAAACAAAGATTGGGGGTACGGGGAACGGGGGAGGTCTAATAATACCTATTGGTTCTGGCTGCTGCCGTTAGGCCATGGTGCACAAATATACAACAGAATATCAGTATCAAATCAGGGAGGAATAGATGAGTAATGGAATTGCCTGATTGGAGAATCAGGAGAAGGAACTGACAAATGACCACCACGCCCTGCCGTCTCTCGGCTCCCGCAGGCCACAGCGTCATCAGTTCATCACGGCCACCGGCCACGAAACCGCATAAGGCTGCGGCCACCAATCTAATCTGGCTGGGATGCGTCGCTCCGGCCTCCGGGAGGGAGCTTCGTGCAACCGCGTCAGCGCCGCTGCGGCGCTGCCACGTACAAGGATTTGGCATCGAGGCGAGGCCGCTACGGAGCAAGGGCGAGAGGAGACGAGCAGCGAGCAGTAGAGAGCAAGTATCTTGTGGCCTGTAGGTCCAAGATGGGCCGCAGGAGCGTGGGTTGGAAGCCTATGACGGAGTGGCTTGCCCAAAGTTGGGCTGAATTGCTGTGCCATCGACTGAGGCCAGCGGCCAGCTCATCGGCAACGAACATAGGCCTACTAAATTGATGGATGTATAAGGTCTTTTTTTGGCTACGCCTAGGGCCACGGCCCTAGTGGCCCTAGGCCCAAATCCACCCCTGCTCGCAACCGGCTCGGCTCGTTACGAAAACAAGCTGAGCCGAGCAGAAATCTTAGCTCATGAAAATTAACGAACGAGCCGAGCTGGCTTGCGAGCTACTCACAAGCGTAACGAGCCAAGCCTTGCAGCTGGCTCAGTACACACACAACCCACTTCACACTCACACCATAACCCTAGCCCTCACAAGTGCAATCGCGCACCCCACCAGGCCGACGCCCACACGAGGACATGACATCCGCGTCTCCGTGACGATCGCACGCCACCCGCCAGAGGCCTCCCCTGGTTGCTCCGCCCATCGTCTCATGCTTAGTTGCGCTGCACTTTCTTGATCCCGGCGCCATCCTCCTTCCCTCTCCGTTTCTGGATCTCGGTGGCTGGCGAGTGCTCCACCTTCCATCCCCCGCAGCCCCGCACGGTTGCACCCTCCGTTGCCTCCACGTCCTCCCCGACGGATGGCCGGCCTCCAACTCCAGTGTCTGGCAGTCTGGGCCTACCACTCCCGTCGCCTAGCTCCTCACGGGTTCCTTAATTCCGTTGGCTGCACGGTCTTGATTCCTCTGTTCGATTTCTTTCACTTGCTTGTCTGTCTGTTACCACTCTATTTCTTGTTCAATCATTGCTAATCCATCTAGATTTATGTGTGTTTGTCTTTGATCTCATCAAATGCATGTGAATCCTTTTATTTCTTTATTGATTCTTTGAGCCTTTCCATCTAATCTTGTTGTCTTCCGATTTCTACTGATGTTTACTGTCCTAGCTTGCGAATTGCTCAAGCTGGCTCGCGAGCCAATTCGCGAGCTGACCCGAGTTGAGCCGGCATTTCTGCTCGTCTCTATAACGAGCCAAGCCGAGCTAGCTCGTTATCCAACCTTATCCGCCACCATCAACAACACCTAGTTTGATAACTTCTCAATGTATGGCTTAGAGTGAGGAATCAACCAGAGAAAAAAAAATACCCTACAACATAGAGATACGGTAGGAGAGGAGAACGAGACTTACCTCGTGCCTGCACTCAACAGCGGCGATCCCAGCATGGCCGCCTCCTGCCTCTTAGCGCTCCTCCGTTGGTGCTGAAAATCAATCGAGTAGAATCTCAAGCTTTTAGAAAATTAGTAGAAAAAATCGAATAAACTGAATAAGCTACTTGATGACTTGATGTGTCTAATACTTTTGGGTTCCCAAATCCCAATGTCATACTGTAGTCTACTTGATCAAATGCATGATCTTAACATTTATGAAGTTGTATGCTCGCAGAATCACACGAACACGACATAGAGAAACTGATTAGCACAGTGTCCCATCAAACCCTAAACCCTAATAGGACTATAGGAGTATAGGACTAACTGTATACAGCAAGATCAACTTCGAAATTCGAGGACACTGGAACAGACGAAGGCTTACTGCAGAAGGGTCGCCGTGCCCGACCAGGCGTGCGTGGTGCGCCGCGCCGGAGTCCGGAGAGAAGAAGAAGGGGCAACGGGAGGCTCGCCGCCGCCGGCTGCTTCTGCAGGCCGCAGCATCACGCGCGGTTCTGGTCGTCTGCCGCCTGCGCAGCCGCGGCCATCCAGCGCTGACCCTCCGATTCTCCGCTACTCCACCCCCGCCGCCGCCGCCGCGCTTGACCTGCTACTCGTGCTCGCGCCGCCGCCGACCCTCACCCTCCTGAGTCCTGACCTGGAACCTGCTTACCTGCTGGTGGACGAAAGATATAGGGGGGAGATACTGGGCCATTGAGCAATGTTGGGCCGTCGGGGGTAGGAGTATTTATGTGGGCTGAAGAAAAGAGAGATTGTCTTATAATTTTACAGTGTTTTTTCACAAAAAAAAACAAATACAGTGCTTATGCTAAAAGCATTTGTTTATCTATTTCCAAAATAGGCTTCGAGGTGCTCAAACCAGGCTTATCAACTTTAGTTAGATCGACAAAGAGAAGGTAAACACAGAGGCTAAGGTTTTCACAGTCCAGATCCTAAGTAGTGTCATTTTCTTTGAGCAATATAGGATCATAGGATTGTACAGTAGATTCATAAGTTCATAGTTTGTATAGGCATACTCCCTTCGTGCCATTAAAGGTAGTTGGTTTTTTTTTGCGGGTATTAAAGGAAGTGGTTTGATATTGTCGTAAGTCTAAATTTTTAAACTTTAACTGTAAACAAAATCTTATGTGTTAAGTTTAGAAATGTGAAAATAATACGAGTAAATTCATATTGAAATATAGTTTTATAAAAGTACTCTTTGAATATAATTTATAGCAAAAAATATTAATCAAAGTTATGCTTTGTAGAAGTGTCAATGTCCTAAACGACATCATTACAACATGGTATCTATGTGATTTTTTATTTTGCATGTTTTTTATACAACATAAGTTGGTTGTCTACATATAAATTAGTGTTACAAGTACATGTCAGTTGATATATTATCTACATATAAGTTTATAGTACCCACTTCATACAACAACATGTAGTATCAACTAGGATGTATATGGATAATATGCTAATAGACACAAAAATTATTACGTTTTATAACATCAATTGCTATATATTCTACACATAAATATGTAGTAGACATCTAGTGCAAGATGCTATCTCCAAAATATAACTAGTTTGTTACACACTTATACATAAGTCACTACTACAAATAACATAAGTTGACAGTGGCAATAAAAAACTGCAAAACATATCCAATATGGATCCAAAAAAACACTATTCATCCAACGTTTCTCTACTCATCTCATCCCTCCCATGCACATAACACTATTCATCTACAGTGTATTTTTGGTGAACAGTGTATTTTCAGGGAATCTTTCCCCAATCTAAACACACCCTAACCTGGTACATAGACCGATTTTTTCCAATACACCGAAACACCATTCCATACACCTAAATGAGGAAACAAAACCTGTTTGAACCATACACCAATATCGAGTATACTGAAACATGACGTCCAAAACCTAAATGAGGCAAGAGCTTAGGCATTAAGGTAGGGATAAAGTCCATTTTTTACCACCCAACTATTGCCCGAGTTTAATATTAGCCATGCGTCTCCTAAACCGTGTATTCTTAGAAGGTGGTTTTACATTTCGCTGATGTGGATGACAGGTGCCAGTAAGACTCACATGCCAGCCTATTATTCTCTTTCCACTCTCATCTCTCTCCTCTCTCTCTCTCTCCATGGCTCCGGCAGGTCAGAGCTTGCACCGCCTCTAGACCTTGAGGTGGAGCAGATGGGGAAGGAAGACGGCAGCGGCAGAGGGGTGTGGGGACCAGAGTGAGGTGACGACACTGAGAAGGCGGATCGAGTTGCGGAGAGAGAGAGAGAGGAGTGATGTGTACATGCGGTCCCTAAACTTGTGTGGGTGTGTCAACCAGATCCCGAGCTCTCAAAACGGGTTTAGGGCTTCTCCAGTTGCGATCCGATGCACACAGAAATATCACGACATGCGTACCAAATGTCTCCATGAGTCGAAGAACTCCAGCGGCGCTAACCCATCGCGTGGGGTCGGTGAACATAAAAAAAACATTTTCTCCGATCACGGGCAGCTGCATGCATGCATTGGTTGGAATTGTTGCCGTTCAAAACACTAAGCGATTCCATGCAGGCAAGGCAAGGGTTGGGAGTTGCCATTGAAAACACTAGTGAAATATTATTATATGAGCCATGGGTCGACCCTCAACTGAGAATCGAATTCTGTTACTGTGTAAAGATTCGCGTTCTCCAGCGGTGAGGAGTCGACCTCAGGACTGCCAGCACACCGGAAGATTCGCTTTTCAAATGCCACTGGAGAAGCCCTTAGGTCCCTAAGCTTGTATATACGTGTCATCTATCCCTGAAGTCTTGTAACATCTTTTCAGGTTCCTAAACTTGTGTGAGTGTGCTATCCAGGTCCATGAACTCGTGTAATACGTTATATATACACAAAACGGTCTCCAAACTCGTTTTGTATGATGACATGGCATGCCACGTGTACTTATGTTTAGTAAGAGAAATAAAAAACAAAAAAAAATTGTGAGACTCATATGTTAGACACATGGACATTTTTTTTTTAAAAAAAAGATTCAAATCTCCCTCTCTCTTCCTTATAGGCTTGACCCTGCTGCGATGGCCTAGCCTGTTACTGGCAGATTTGGGGGCGAGGGTGGTAGCACAACGGGGCAGGGTTGGGGGTCAATATATGTTTCAGACAAACGTTTCGGGCCCTCAGGAACCATAATCGATGATCTACTGTTCAGTTTCAGTGACGTTCTCCTAGAGCCTTGCAAATCTATTTTGTAAATCAGAAGCTGCTAGAGACTAAGTAATCAAATCTGCTAACTGTTACATGATTTTTGTTTCACATCATATTTACCTCACTTTGCTTTCGCAGTTTGTTTTTTTCTTAACATAAGCCGTTTGCATTTGTGCAACACATACAGGGTACATAATTGTCAACAGTCAACTAGTATATTACCTCACTAAAAAACCTCTGGTGAGAAACTTAAGAAAACTCACTAAATGGAAATAAAAGTATAGCAATATATGTTTCAGACAATCTGTTTAGGACCCTCAGGAAGTATGATCAGTGATCTACTATTCAGTAACGTCCTCCTGGAGCCTTGCAAATCCTAGAAGTGTCGTATGCTGATCGCGTGCATACATTTTGTAAATAAGAAGCTGTTAGAGACTAAGCAATGAAATGTGCTAACTGTTACATGATTTTTTTTTGGCATGGTATTTATCTCACTTTGCTTTCGCAGATTGTGCATATTTTTCTTAACATAAGCTGTTTGCATTTGTGCAACACAGGCTTCATAGATACTAGTGGTTTTTTATGGAATATTGAAACCACGTGACTTCTGGATAATGTGTTAATCTTCCGCCTCAATGGCACATTCATGTGCAACTTCATATAGTGCAATGGTCTCTGAGTGGTCTGTAGATGCCGCTACTACTGCACTCAATAGATTCTTTAAAGTTCCATCCCAAACAGGACATGAATCAGAGCCAACTCATTTTAGGAAAATCTAAATCACAATAAATAGAACCAACTATTTGAATGTCAGAATCTCAAAGCATAAAGAGAACTGCTTCATTTAAACCATTTTAAGCATTTGAACATGAAAATGTACCAAATCACGGGGCAAGCTGACTAGTAAAGCAGCTTGCTTCCATTATTGCTCACCGGCAAACAGCTACAGAAACCGAGTACTTTCTTGAGCAGTTGATGATCAAAAGTATGCATATTATTTTTTTAAAAAAATAACTCTATTTTATTCTAAGAAGATGCCGTACTTTGAACCCTGGCTGGGACAGGAGTTTCAACGATTCCTGGAATTCACTCTAACTAAGAAGCTTGGCAAAGTATGCAGATTATTGCCAACATTTATTACAAGTACTAATCGAAGTTTTAAATCCTGATTGGAGTTACTGATCGATTTGTTCAATCTCGATTGGAGTTACTAATCAAAGTTTTCAATCTTGATTGGAGTTATGTCATCAGCCACGTTGAACTTCCCCACCAACCTTGCGAAGAACACCATCTCCTGCTCCATGGTAAATTTGATGTTCTCAGCCTGCTCCAACAAATCCACACCAAGCAGTATGAGCTATATGTATGCTATCGAACATTTGAACTTTGAGTATGTACTAGCAGTAGCTAAAGAGTTTAATTTGGTATAGATAGCTGCAGATAGTGAGCTTTCATAGTATTCTAAATATGAAAGCTATATGAAGATTCTCCCAACTTTTTACTGCTCAAAATCAATGTGACACATGGAAGAGTTGAACATGTTGTGGGGTACAATGAAAGAAAAAAAAGAGAAATCATTATACCATGCGAAAACCATGTGGTTCCCCTTCAAACTCAACTAAAGCAACGGGAAGTCCTTTCTCCTTTATGGCCTTATATATTTTCGTTGTCTGCTCTGGCGATACAACCTGTGGATCAATAAAGTTGGTAGATATACATATAGCATTAGACAAATTAAATAGCATAATCTTTAAACACTTGCATGACAACAATGAAGATGACACATGGGTAACCCAATTATCCCACTCGAGCATTTTTTGCTTTAAAATGATATGAAATTCTAGTTGAGGCAGGCAGCGTATCCTCAATTAACTATGTAAGTACAGGTTTTGAAGCTTTACCGTGTCTTTCAACCCATGAAAAAGAATAAGCGGGCATGTAAATTTGTCAACAAAGTTTATTGGTGATCTCTCAAAATAAGCCTGTTTATTACCTGAAATATTGGAGTGAAGTTATATTGTCAAGGGAACTACGAAAAGAGTTTAAATGACCAGCTTCAAATATAGATCAGTGTGAGTTCCTTACCAACAAGGTTATCAGTGTAGTATGCCTCGAACTTGTGTGAGCCTGCCCTCAATGAACTCAAGTCAGCAATCTGCTTATAAACAGAGCACAACCCCATATGTATGAGTATAGCTGGGTTAAGTTGGAAGTAAAAAAGATATTAAAATGACAACTGAAACTTGCCCCATATAAAGAACAACCAGCCTTGAATGTCTGTCTGAAAGCAAGGCAAGCCAAAGTTGTGAATCCTCCAGCAGATTCTCCTGTTATACAAAGCCGTTGCCCATCCACTCTTCCAGTTTCCACCTTAATAATTAGCATGGAGTAAACATATATAGTTACATTCTTAGTATCCGGTGTAAATTATAAATTGCATTTGCCAGCCCAAACAAGCCATACCAGAAATGTAGCACAACTGCAGGTATCATTTACGTCCACAATTCCCCATTGTCCTAAAAGTCTCTCCCGGTATTTCCTCCCATAGCCTTCAAGAAAGTGAAGAATCACCAAGAAAGTAAATTACCATCCTCAGATTTACTACAAGATCTTTGACAGAAAACAGAATACGGTGCTTGTAAATAAGACGATGGAAATTATGACTCCAGAAGATATAATTCATCATTGAATAAAGCAATGCATCGGGTCTGCAAATATAACGAATGCATGGGTCTGCCCAATAATTAGCCGAGACTAGAAACAGCCAACTACCTGAGCTTCCTCCATAGTTGACATCAACAAGTGCCCATCCTCGGCTTGTCCAGTACTGCACATTAAGATCCAGAATCCCACGTGCTTCATCAGTAGGTCCACCTAAACAATAGTTGTGATGTAAAGAAAATCTTAGTGATGCGTTCCTAAACTAATGGAGAAAAGTATTTATTTACTAATCTTGCAATTTATGAAACTTGATCACAGAACTAAAAGTATGCATAAAAGGATACAACAGAGGGACTACAGTCTCTTAAATTGTACTAGAAAACTTGTAAATGAAATAGAAATCGTATTAGCTGAGTATAGAGATTAAATACATTATGAATAACAATGAAAATCTATCTATAAACTTCAAACAAAGTATTACATAAACCAGATTTTGTTGTGATTTTGGTATCTTCAAGAAAGGGACCAGAAATGATCTGGTTATTTACCATGGATTCTGACCAATAATGGAGGCTTTTCATTTGATGAACCTTGGAAACTAGGATTGTGTGGAGCATAGAAATAAGCATATGCATGCTGTCCAGGAATTACTGTAGGAAACTCAATAAATTCAGGCAAGCTAAAATAGGATTCATATTTTGTAACATCGTCTGAGGAGGACCAAACTATAGAGAAATCAGCTGTCACTGTTTTCTTTTCATCTAGAGTCACCTGGAACAAAAAACAAAGGATGAAGCTAGAAATTCAGTGCCAATACTTGGCATGAGATACTCAGTAAATTAAGGGAGTAGAACCTTTGCTATTGATACTGGAAAACTAGCAGATGCACCCTCAATATAGAAACATCCATCTCCTGAAACCTGGCAAATTAAATTAGCAGGATTTGAGTCAAAAGAACTATGCTATTAACAAAATTTAATAAGGTATCCTAAAATAGTAACATGATCTATTAACCAATTGCACGTCTGCAACAAATTCTTAAGGAAACAAATCAGTTTTTTGTTCTCACTATATTAGTTACAGAAGAGAAGGGAATGTCAATTGTTGAAAGGGATCCTGAATCATGATCAAGCACCCCAACGTATGATCTTCCATTTTGTCTGGAGGAGAAAAGAAGCTTTACTATACTGAGTTACATACAGTAAACAGTAATACTAGCACAAACATACACAAGCACGAGCAATGTCAAAACCTGTAACAACAAAGTATTTTGTTACTCGAGTCATCCTTTCCAATGAAAGCATAGGAACTGGCGCCAAAAACCCACATCGGCTTTGAGAATTCAGCATCCAGAGCATATAATTGTATTACCGCATTGTTCTGCTTATCCTGCCGAAACAAGAGAGCATATACCAATAACTTGTTAGAAATATAAAACTTAGAAGAAAAAGGTGATAGAATACTTATATAAATGATTAGTAATGGGTCACAGAAGCTCTGAATAGTTAACCTACCTAGGAATACAATCACATTAATGTAGGTACCTTAATAGAAACAAATACAAGCATAGAGATATTTTACCCATTTATAGATATTCCAAAATCCACTTTGTCGATCTGTTATGAAGAACAGCTCCCCTACAGCAAAACTGATTGTATTAAGCAAGGTCTTTCATGAATTAATTCCTAGTTAAGAAAATGCTCCGCAAGCCCCCTAGTGAACTTGGCATGTAGAAAGTTAACAATTCACGTGGAAACAAGTATTGGAAGAGTACAAGCTTTACTCTTCAGTTAAAATATATGAAGCTAAAGCTCAAATTATATGCACGTACCTTTTGAAGACCACTTGGGTTCCGTAGGAGATTCTACTAATGTTGGCTCTCCACCAGCAATGCAAATTTTCTTTCGCACTTCTCTGTAGAAAATTATAGGTACAGGTAAATATGTAAACCTTGGAAGACAATCAATGGAGCAATACAATAAATGATCCTAGCTATTATGCTGTAAGAAAAAATTCAAACAATGTTTATTTTTTTTTAAAAAAAGAGGAATAACAACAAAGAGCCTATGTTCCCAATTGATTATCAAATCACCAACGACCAAACATCTGATGCTCCCATTACTTGTCCTCAACATGGCACAGCAACTTAAAATTATGTACCACCTCAAACAGACAATGATTCACTGTGAACTATCTAAAATTATATAGCGTGCCCCCGTAAAAAAGTGTAGTATAAATTGTGATGAAGAGATATTGCAAGTAGGTATGAAAAACTTGGTGCTTATTCATAAATAGACAATGACAAAGGACCAAATAAGGTCCCTTTGATCCTATTGGAACATTTAATCCTTTTGTCAAGAACAACTGCAAACACATAGCATGGAAATAAGACGTTACCCTTTTTCAGAGAAAAACCCAACCCAAAGTTGTGACTTATCCCATGACATGTGCGGGTTACTCCATTCAATCCATGCCATACGTTTTCCAGATGGATCGATGCGTGGGAAGGCATAAAAGTCATTGCCACTGACCAATACAGTTGGTTCTGAGAGGCAAAAGTTGCAAAAGTTTTACAGATCAAGAATTGGGAAATAACTTACTAAAACAGCTACATATATGAAATGAAAGGGTTCCTTACCACTAAGTTCTCGATCATGTATATTTAAAGCAGCAATTGTTGTGATGGGACTTGAGCTCTTATCACGATGATCTGCAGTCAAATGGGATTTTTGCTTTCACAAATAAAAAACTAAAGTAAAAATGCTGTAGGGAGCACTATTGACGTGCTACATGAACAGGAACTACTCACCTTCCATTATTGTAACATAACGACCAAAGTGAGGATCAAAAACGCCATCTGCGTAGCGTACGGTTGATCCGACATAATCTGGCGTAACAGGTAGCGGCGAGGTACCTAAAACCAGCGAGAGTAAATGATAGATAAGTTATTACAACTCAAAAATTCCCTTTATCTCAATCTGAGGAAATCTGCATTCTGCAAAAGAGGCGTAGCCCAGTTTGGCCCGGCCTGAGTCCTGCCGGACACTAATTTTGGCCCAGGTGTGATGCCGATTTTGGCTGCCCAAACTAATAAATTCAATTATTTTTTTTGCTTGGAAAACTATGGACGGGCCTATTGCAGTTAATGGGCGGGCTGGGACATACTATATTTTAAGACAAAAAACAACTGGGCTTTTTTTTGCTAAAAAAAAGAAACTTGTCTTTTACCAGCCCGGCTCATAGTTTTGACACTTTTGAAACTCAGAAGTAATATAAAAGTTGGTTGCAGTTTAAACTAGAAAATCAAAGCTAAAGAATTAGTTTGAGTGTTCCAGGATAATATGTGCATTGAATTGATGGCAATCGCTAAGCATGGGGTCCATCCGTACCCCCTCCGATGGTTTGCTTGTAGAGACGCTGGTCGCTGTAGTTGGAGAACACGACGGTGTCCCCTTGCACGGCGAATGCTCCGGACCCACCACCGTACTCCTGCGCCAGCGTCCGCACGGCGAACCCCTCCGGCGTCACGTCCACAGCTTCGCCGCCGGGCTCCGCCGCCTCCCTCACCAGAACCGACGCCCTGCCGGGAAATTAATGTCACAAGCTTCTGATGAATCATCATCTAATTAACATGACGCATCGATCCGGCGCGAGAGTTTGCTTACCCTCCTTGGTCCGGGCGCTTCTCGACCCAGACGAGGCGGCCGTCGCCGGCGACGGCGAGCCCCTCGACGGTCCTCCCGGCGACGGACGCGGCGGCGGCGGTGATTGGCGACGCCCACGACCCGTACGGCGCCGTCGCCTTCTCGGCGGCCATGGCTGCGACGATCGGCTGGCGAGGGAGAAAGGTTCTCGATCGGGATTGTGGATAGGACGGAGTGGGGGATGCTCACTGCTGGTCAAGTCAAGTGATGGGGCGGCGCCGTTTGATGGGGACGGCGGAGCGGAGCTGCGCGCGGGAGGTCCTATTTTAAATGCCGAGGCGGCCAAATGAAATGGAATCATTTATCTTTTCCCAATGACATTGAACCTGCTGCACTGCACGCTTCGTCGTGCGGGGAATCTTTGTGAACAAATATGCTGCCTCCCACTGAGGCTAAATTATGATTTTGGGTTTACATGATAATATAATTGTCTAGACTAATGTATTTATAATCATCCAAATGACTAGAATAAGAATATACTTGTAGTGTTCATCAGATCATCCAATGAGGCATCGGATGGTTCTATATAGACTCCATATATTTCCATGGACATTGACAGGTTATACCGAGATGCTGCTGAACAAAACTTAAGACTGCGAGGGCCTAGGTCAGCCCATGGTCCGATGACTATCGATGAAGTGTCGGATGAATTTTTGGAGAGATCATACAGTTGCTAAGTCTCAGGAGAAATTAACTTGTACGATCCGACGAGATAAAACTCGTATGCATCGGAACTTTGTTCAAATGAAGTAAGTGCATGCCACCGGAAGGTACGACGTTACGAAAATTATGAGTAGTTGAGTACATGATGAGTCATTGAAGCTTTGTATAAGCATATTGGCTGGAGTAGGAACAAATTGGTGAGCGGAAGATTTAACGGGGCATTGGATGAATTCAACAGATGATCAATTCAGTTAGAGGGTCCAATAGTTATATATATTTATTTGGAAAACGGATGATTCAGTATCCACCGAAAGTAACCACTATCATAAGAGCACTTGGTGATAATTGTTATCGTCGGCAAGTTGCCAGTGGCATGACAGGTCTCACTAGTGCTCCAGTGAGTAAGGAGCTGCCAAAGACTTCAGTGATATAAAAAAAAACACAATTGCTCCGGTACTCCTCTTTTATATTTTTAGCACAGATCTTAAAGCAGTCCAGCCAATTAAATAAATCTTTTCGCATTTTTTATTGGGCCCCGAAAATATCCAGCCCAGCCCAAATCCACCCCATCCACATGGTCTAACCCTGTTCCGTCTCCGTCCCGTCTCTCCTCTGCTCGTTTCTCCCGTCCCCGCGCGTGGCGGCATTCAGGCGGACGGCTCTTTCCGGGATCTCGGCGCCGACCACCTCTGCCCCTTCCTCCTACCGGAGCCCTGGTGCTTCCCGTGATGATGGACGGCGAGGGCAGCGCCCCCGATGCCTGAATTATCACTCCGAAGTCCGAACACGTCAGTCAGGTCCTCCAGATACCCGTAGAACGCCAGCCGCGACGGGCAAACCAAGTGCAGAGGCTACGGGCGGAATCAGTCGAGCGGAGGAGCGCTAGCATTAGCAGCGGTGGCTCCGACAGGCTGAGAGTGTCCAGCATGCGCAGCCGTGCAGGACGGTGGACGGCGTTCGGGTCCGAGGCGGGGACGGCCGGACGGGAGAAGGTGGAAGGACATGGAGGTTATGATGTTGAAGTCTCGGAGGTGGCGAGGCTGGCGATGATGGGAGCGCCTGCGGAGGCGGATCCCGTCCGGGTGATGGTCACGGCGAAGCCGCGGCGGATGAAGCACCTGGCGAGTGGCGAGCTCCACCACAGTGATCAGGTGGCCGGCGCCAAAGGAGGCTGCCAGTTTCTATCAGTATCTCGATCGCGTATTCGCGTTCTTGAGACGAGCTCAGCTCGCTGCTCTCTCTGGAATTTGCAGTCGTTGCCTCTAGATGGCTGCAGCTCGAGGTCTTGGAGCCTCGTGCTTGTAGTTTTTCATGCGTTCAGCCTTCCGTTCCGTTCCTTGCGAACGTACGGCTCCACTTTCACGAAGTGACGATAGCGAAGTGGCACAGTAAAAACAACACCGTCGCGCTGTGAACTTGTGAGTTGTGACGCATGTAGTGGATATACTATAAGAGATCAGGATGTATCAAGGCACGGTCGCTAAAACAGGATGTACCAAGTCAAGTCCTCACGGTCAAATTTGATCGCTCAATTGAACGGACTAAACAATGTTCCCCCCATGATTACAGTTTTGTTGACGAGAGCGTTCATGCCTTCCGCGTTAAAATCGTCACGGTCTGTCTCCACCCAGCGTGCCACTCTGCAGCACTTTGTATCGCGAAAATGAAAAATACTTGAATTGAACAACGATCCAGCGTCCAAGCGATCTACCTGGTGCTGAGCGCGGGCCAAACCTAGGGACATTTTTTTTTTTAGATATCGGGACGATCTAAAAAGTACAGACAACAAAGAGTCTCAAAACCTCGCGGTCTTTCAAAAAAAAGTTCACAGGTGGGCACTGAAGCTAACAAATTGTGCGTAAGAAAACCAAATCTAGATAGCAACTAAAAATGGAGAATTCCAGCTACCAACTGAGCTGAACAAAAGTCTCACTTACAAGTTCAAAATGACACTTAAATAGCAAAGAAAAAAAAAAGAGATAGTTCCAACTTCCAGCATAAAGAGCGAGCAAATTGAAGACAATTCTCACCGACAAACAGACCACTTTACCCCTAACAAAGGACCCACTTTAAAGGTCTACATAGTGGGCCTATGATGACCAACGAGAGGGGGAAGATTGATTTTGACGTCCTCCCCATGTTGAAAAGTGCCCACCCCACCTAACTCTGACCTTTCTTTACTCACCTCAATTTGCACCCAACATCGGCTGAGCAAAAGAAAAGAAATCCCCACCTCTTTATTTTTTGAAGGGAAAAAAGAAAAAAAAAGATGAATAAAGGAAACAATAGATATCGGCACAGCCAATCACGTCTTTATGGGGAATCGATCCCTCCTTCCTTCCTGCAGGATGGCGCCCCCTCTCATTCCTTTCCTCGCACGAGCGATCGCATTTTCGATCCAACACTGCCCTTGTCTGTCCGATGCTATCCAATCTCCGGCAGCGGCGGCAATAGCCGGACGAGCTGCTCGACCTCTGCATCATGACCACGATGTCGACGCCAATCTGTTGAAGGACGGCCTATCTGCATGGCGTCGCCTTCTCTCCCTCGAGCCACTACGTGAGCAGCTAGCAGCTAGGGTCCTTACAGCTACGGTGGTACCTCTCTAACCAGAAGGATTCCTTCCGGATGCTACTTTTTAATACGGCATCATCGCCGCAAACTATGGTTTCAGATATCCGTTTGCCTGTCTTTGCAATAGCAGTATGACAACCATTCTTCAGACGGATAAAAGAGCTACGTACATTAAGATGACCATCTCTAAATTTTGCAGTGCCTAATCTGAAGAGTAATTATGTTAGATTATTCATTTTTCTAAGTCTTTGACCCAAAGCAAACATACGTCTATATTGTCAAAATCAGTGCAGAATGGTCTATAGAAATATTTCAGTACCTAATTTGGCCAATTCATATGGTTGTGCCATTCTTCATGCTGCATCAGGATGCCTTGGATGGAGCAACATTGGATAATCAGAGTAACAGTCTACTCGGCCAAGGCCGCATCGGCACTGTTGTCTCAGACGTCGACCAAGACGCATGCGCCTCTACCACCGTGGCGTTAGTTGACCACAACGTGGGCACCAACATTGATGTCCCCAGGGTGGACATGCCATGGTAATCTTGTGAATATAATTCTATTTAAATGTTTCTATTCCCCAATTTGTCGATGTAGTTGATAAGGCAAACGAAGTTACAAACTCTACATAGCTCATAAATATTATATGCTCTTGTTCCATGATTTGGACTGGCTTAGATGTTCCTGGTTATTTCATCATCACCTAGAAAAAAACATCCCATCGATCTTAGTCGCAAACAGGGCCATGCTCATCTAGAATAGTTTGTCCTCTGCATACCCTGATCGTTTGAGTAGTAGTGGTTTTCCAGATTACTTTGTTTTTTCTTTTTGCATATTTATGTGACGGATGAGACATCAATCTGCGTAGCCAGATGAGTAATGAGGGCAATTGATTGACTACATTGAGGTTAAGTACAAAATATTTGAAAAGTTTCCAACGATAGTATTAGCTCACCTTATTCCTCCTTTTCTGTTTGCCTGCTTGGGAAGTCCTTGCTGCCAAAATCAATAAAAACATTAACTATAGCAGGAAACGAGGCTATGTATAAGAATTACAAAACATAAAAGCTGAAATCAAAAGTATTCACCTTCTATCTTTTTCCGTTTCCCTTTTTCATTCTTGAATATAAAGCATGGGCGACCTAAGAGTGCTTGATGTTTTCCTCTTCCTTTTAGTCTCTTTCACCCTCTCTGCCACTGAATCACCTAACGCTTCTGCAGCTGTGTCTTTGTCACTTCCTTCCAGATCATCAGATATGCATACCACTGTATCAAAATGTTCATCTCCACTTCCTTTGCTTCTAGCAGATTTGGGGGAACTGCGAGAACTATCAGATTGGACACTGCTGGTTAAATTCCCTGCTGCATCACTCCCAACTTCCGTATCAAAAAATTCCTGCAGGGAAACAAATTTAGTAAGTACTTGCAATCGGTAATTTGAGGAAACATTGTATGAACAAGAACATCATATGAACAACTGTACGTTTACAAGAACATCTGGATCCTGACACAGATGGAAGGAGAGGCACATCAATGTGATCCACGCGACCAGCCTTGGCGAACGCGACTGGCTGAGTTGCGAACACGGGCGACACAGCCAATGAGCGGACGGCGAACGCATGCAGCGCCACGGCGTGCCGGAGGAACCCGGCGTCGACGACGGCCGCCGCGGCCGCTAAAGCGCAGGCCGTGAACATGGGGTGAGGACGAACGGGTCCGCGGCCGATGCCCTCGCCATCCATCATAACGCGAAGCACCAGGGCACCGGTAGGAGGAAGGGGCGGAGGTGGTCGGCGCTGAGGTCTCGGGGAGAGCCGTCCGCCTGAATGCCGCCACGCGCGGGGACGGAAGAAACGAGCAGAGGAGAGACGGAACGGAGACGGGAGAGGGTTGGACCGTGTGGATGGGATGGATTTGGGCTGGGCTGGATATTTTCGGGGCCCAATAAAAAATACTCACGAAAACATTTATTTTATTAGTTGGACTGCTTTAAGATGTGTGCCAAAAAAATAAAAGAGGAATACCGGAGAAGTTCAAAAAAAATAGGGAGAGAAGGAGCAGTTCTAAAAAAATAGGTAGAGAAGGCTGCTGGGGTTGTGTCCTTCGGGGCTCAGTGTATGTGGCACCAATACCATAACTAAAAGGCATTGATGACGACGGAGCTTTCTGGTTCGGCTGGCCATGTCGGTGTGTCTCGGTAAGGAGAGAGGGCTTGGGACAACAGATGCGAAGGTGCAACTGTTTGGTCCAGACAGAGTATCCTTTTATTATATACTCCCTCCGTTCTAAAATATAGGTCGTTTGACTTTTTCAACTCTAACTTTGACTGCTCATCTTTTTTAAAAAAATTTACAAAATATCATACTTTTTTTATTATGGCTAACTTTAGTAATAAATTAATTTCAAGAATAGCCTAAATTTAACTATATTTGTACAAGTTTTTTAATAAGACGAGGCGTCAAACTTGGGGTTGAAAAAGTCAAAAAACCTATATTTTAGAACGGAGAGAGTATAATATACTCCCTTTTTATACTACTCGTCACCTGTATATACTTCTCTATGTTTGGATTTTCGTTTCGTTTGGCCATATTTGTAGCAGCTGTGCCCCTAATTTATTAATGCTCTCCACGTGTCTCTCTTTTACATTAATATTGTTGTGTATTAGGCTATCCCCAACCCATGGTGTCTATGGGTGGTGTCCATGTTGCCATATCATGAACACACCACCATAGACACCATACTTTACAACCCATGGTTTCTTAGTATGGGTTCCTAATAAATTCACTCTCTATTCTCTGCACCAATCAGATTTGTTTATCATTTATTATGAAGACACCATACTCTCTTAATGCATAGTTTGATAGTGTCTATTGCATAGGTTCCCGTGTAGACACCGGGTCTCATGCAAGACTCAGTTTCTTCCTTTTCTCACTCTCTCTTATTTATTAGAGTGACACATAAGCAAACTATCCTATGTGGTAGCCTAATTAATGCTATAGAAACTATCCTACAGGGTTGGGGATAGCCTTAGTTTTTTACTGTTTGCTTAAGTACGATCGATGAGGTTGGTAATTGTCATTCCCGTTGTCTATTTATGGCAGTTGTATCAGCGAGTCCCAAACGGAACTGCTGAGATCTTGTCGTGCAGAAATTTAAGCTACAGTTGGTACGGTGCTAAAATGCATGACATAAAAAATGGTAAATAGAGTAGAAATAATGGTTGATTTATGCTGAGATATTGGCACTGTTCATTACAATGCAATTGGAAAATTTATGCTGAATAATGTTAGACGGGAAGGGATGGATGGACACCGTGAGCACTTTCACATAAGCGATAATAACCATCCATGGGTACCGTGACCACAGTCTCATCAGCGATTTCACTGCATTAATTCTGGGGTCGCCTGACGACGCACAAGCAACCTTAAGCCATGTGAGCCATCTTAGGCACAGTGCCACCGCTACAGCTCCAGTGAAAATAAAGTGATTTTCAAAAGCCATGCGCTATAGTTTGCCTGGATGCAACTGAAAGAATTCCCAATGCCCCTCGTGCCGATCGAGCAGATAGCAGAGCACTCACAAAGGTTCATATCTGGCACCCATTATATTTCCACCCTCATAATTTTCGTTACTGGTCACCTTTTTATGTCCTGTTATATAGAAGCATGTATGGTGAGGCAACGTGTGCATTGGCGGGTAAAGTTTCACTCAGGAGAATAGGCGATGCACCAACCGACGTACACGTGAATCCTTTAAAGCAACTAGGAAAACGCACGTGCGACACGCACGTGATACAAAGGTTGTAGCCGATAGGTAATAAAAAACTAAAACGGTGTGAATCTTTTTACTATTTAGCCAAAACATTTTCCAACTCACAATTTAGATGGTTCTGCATTCCCTTCCGTCCAACGTAAGGGGTACTGTAGTGGCCCTCAAACTGTGTGATTATAACACTTCAATTATACTCGTTTTTTAAAGACCCACTCGTTCTTTTATAGATAGATAATTATTGTGTTGGTACATCTATTTTTTTCAAATAAAAATGATGCTATGAAATTTGTATTAACAATATCAAATTTTAATTCGTAAAAAAACAATATCAAATTTTGATTATAATTTTGCGTCTTAAGTAAGAATGACACTTTGGTGCTAATGGTGGAGTATATGCGGCCCTAACAAAACGAATGATCCATGCAAATGGTACAACAACAAAAGTCATTGTTGTATTTACATACGCTTGTGATAACCTAAGGTGTTCTCACGCACAAGAGCAATCAAGGCACAACTTTATTGAAGGGGAAAATATATAATACACACGCAGCATGCACTGAACTCCAACGCAGGCTCGTTCGTTCTAACAGTGAACACCAGCACACCACCACCAACCGCTTGTCGCACAGGCAGAGACGCAGAGTTGGCCTTGGGCGGAAGAAATCACATCGCTACACCGGAAACGATGCGTCATGTAGTACAATAGTAGTACGTGAGTCGCGAGAGAAGACCACGGCCTGGCCGGTTGAGAAGGAAATCATGAAACAAATGTCTGCGGTAGAAGAGAAGCACATCAGGATGGATAAGTAGACCAACCTTGGAGAAAGCTGCATTGATGTTCTGCACCCACTTGGCATCTGAACTTGGACCCAGGACGCTGCCTCTGGGAGATCATTCTTGTCAATGGCCTGCCCAACATTGCTAAACTTGTAGATGAGGTTCTGCAAATACCCTGCGTGGTTTGTAGTCAAGCTACAACACTACTGCTATGGCAAAGATTCAGATTTGATCTATCTCAATATTTATTTCATCAGGAAAAATAAAAGGAAAAACAACTGTATGAGATGAACTGACTGAATGACCAGTCTCGGTGCCTGAGGAGTTGATCATCCCTTGCTTCTCCAGTCGCTTCCTCCTGTCCTTAATGTGCTCCAGCAGCTCGATGTCGTCATCGTCCTCGAGGACAAGGTCTCGCACGGGGCGAGCGGCGAGAATGTGGTCACGAGGGCGCTCCGCCGGCGGACGGCGATGACGGATCACGCCGGTCTTGGCTTCCGGTGCCGCTGTGGACGCCTTTGAACGGCACCACTTTCTTGGCCTTGAGGGTCCTGAGCAGCGGGAGCTATGTGCGCGTGCGTGACAGGGTTGAACATGTAAAGCTCGGACTGCTCGTTGTCGGTGACGAGCCACCCGTGGGAGGAACCTAGGATATACACCCATCATGGAAGAGAGGATTCGCGAGGGATGGCCGTGCTGCCGACCTGCCGTCGCGGGCCAGAGAGGAGGGGGAGTTCAGTGCTGTGGGTGGCTCCGAATTGAACGCCGGAATGGGAGGCGGAGAGGGAGTTCAGTGCCAACGACATCTCGCAGAAGCTACCTGAACTCAAGCGGAAGTCACGCTGAGATTCAGCTGGGATCAGTCTCCAGCAACAACACGTCTTAACTGAATGCCACGTGATGTGAAGACACAACGAAACGTAATCTGCCCGGCCTTCTATCAATCCCATTGTGAGGCGGGTACGCATGCGGGTAAGCATCTACACACGGTGACGAAAACTTTTCTAAAACGGCAGAAACATTTTCCTTCATCCGGTTTTGAGGGGTCTCCACCTCCTCCCATCTCTTTTTTTCCTTACATGTAGGTCCGACGTGAGAGGTACGATGGACCTAATCTAGGTGAGAATTGTTTTCAATTCTACTCGTTCTTTTATAGATAGATTACGAACAAGTTAAATAGGAAATATATCATCAATCATTTTACTTTTTTAAATGAACCATGAAGAAGAGCTGCCGACTACCACCCACTATATATTGAAAAAAAAGAAACCTAGAGTGGATAAACTACAAATACAACACCAGTGAGTTGGATTGGGACTCAACACACGCCAATTCAACTCCAACAACAACACTAGCATGTACTGGACTCAACTCATCTGAACAAATAACTCTGGATGTCGGATTGATACATCAAAATAAGCTACACAACGCAATCACTCCACTCTACTCGAACCTCGTATCCTTAACATCGCCAGTTACTACCACTGGCTCCAGTTGTCGGATTGACACATCAAAATAAGCTACACAACGCAATCACTCCACTCTACTCGAACCTCGTATCATTAACATCGCCAGTTACTGCCACTGGCTCCAGTTACCACGACACTTGTAGCCAACAGTACTTTTTATGTAAAAAAACCAAAAACAAAAACAAATAGCAGCCTCATGATTGGCCCACCATGAAGGGCTTCCAATCGATGCCTTCAAGAAGAAAATTGACGCCAATGGCACCACTGTAGGCCATATGACGGGCAAAGCTCTCATGATGGCCCCTACTCTCTGCAAGCCCTAATGACACTCAACCCGTGCTATGACTGGGCACTCTCTTTTGCCGAGTGTTTTTTTGCCAAATGTTTTTAGTGTGACACTCGGCAAAAGAGCTTTTTCCGTGTGCATGAGAAAAAAACACTCTCATACTCTCGATTTCGGGTAGTGTACAATTGGGGCCCCACTTGCCAGCCTGTTTCCTACATTGTAGCACACTTCAGCATTAAGGCCCAGTCCAACTAGTGAAGTCGGCCCATAGAGTAGGCGTCTAGCTGGATCAGCTCTGACTCTGCGGATGACGCGGCCTGACCTTGATAATTTGGTCGTAAACGCTATATGTACTTTATTTGGCAACCTCACACAAGCAAACCAAGTTTTATTAGCAACCTCACACATGCAGGTTTTGGCGATGGCCCATGTTCCCGGCCAGTAGTAGTATCACGCTCACACGAATGGCGCCTCTTGGCCCAAGGCGAAGTACTTGCCGGTGGGCCCACCGGTGGGCAGCAGCGCCACCGCCACCACGTTCCTCGCACCTTGCTCCGGCGTTAGGAGGCCGGCGAGCCTGTTCATGTCGGTCTTGACGAAGCCCGGGTGCACGCAGTTGACGCGCAGCTCTGGGTGCCTCCTCGCCATGACCCTAGTGTAGGCGTTCAAGGCCGCCTTGGCCACCTTGTACGCCGAGAAGCCCACCGGCCATCCCCGCGCCTCCACCGCCCCCGCCGTGAAGTCCTCCATGAACGCGGCAACCATCTCGTCCAGCCTCTGGTCGCTGAGGTTGCCGACGTCGTTGAGCTCCTGCTTCAGCTCCTCGCTGACGAAATACTGCATCGACAGGAACAAACAACTTAATGTTCAGTTTCCACGCATGTTGTATGTCAAGCATGGCACGAGAGATGGATTTAGAGACAGTGTGTTGGGATGTAGTGGGTATCTAACCCTCAGCTGGCCGATTACGGAGGAGACGTTAATGATTCTGCCATCGGTAGAGGAATGCACCAGGGGCAGTAAGGCTTCGGTGACATGCTTGGTGCCGTAGTAGTTCGTCTCCAGGGTCTCCTTTGCAGAGTTGTAGGTCTCTCTGGTGTTTTGCTGCATCCATTCAGACATCTGGCCTTCATCCATGCCAGCAAACTGTTCCAGGATCGATCCAGCACACGCATTCACAAGCAACTAAACTTATTCAGTTTGGCAAATCAAAGAGACGGATCATATTCAGAGATGAATAACGGCTCGGTTTGCCGGATCGATCGAGCTCACCGGATCGTCGTTGGTTGCTGAAGGATAAACAAGGTCTGGGACGTACTCAGCGCCACCCACGGCGGCGTTGTTTACCTACAAATTTACTAAAGGCGTTAAGCTTTGAGTTGAGAATGAACTAATTTAATGAAAGAAGCTCGATCGTAGGAAAAGAAGAGACGATAGAAAGAGACTTGCCAGGATGTCGAGCTTCCTAACATGGGCTTTCAAGAAATCAGCCAACCGAGCGACGCTGCGAGCATCAGTGACCTCCAGCTGGTGGAAGATGACACTGGAAAGCCCATCACCTCTGAGCTTCTCGACCGCGGCTGCGCCCCTCGCCTCGTCTCTGGCTGTTAAGACGACGGCGACGCCATTGCCGGCCAGCTGCCGGCACACCTCCAGCCCAATCCCTTTGTTCCCGCCCGTCACCACAGCAACCCTTGTCACACCACAAGCCACTTTTAATTTCTCGTGTAAAATGATAGGACGCCCTGATGACACGATCGACTGCTAGAAATGCAATTATGCAAGAAACGAAACATGGAATGGAAACACAGGACGCACCTTTTGCTCCGCCAATCGGAAATCGCGCCGCGCTCCATCAGTGGCATGCTCAAGCTCAAGCTCAAGCGAAAAGGAGTTCAGACAGAGACAGTGGTTCAAACACCACCGCTCCCTTCATCTTTTCTTAAATGCTCCGGACTTTGACGAAAAATATTTCTCAAGCGAAAGGAGTATTTGATACCCTTAACCTTTTTTCCACGGACTTTGGCCAAAAATATTTTTCAATAATTAAATTAGCTAGGTAAAGTGAAATGATTAATTCCAGCTAAATTTGTTATCACAAACACTTTATGCGTGGCTTGCATAAATATTTGTAGGAAGACGAATCCTCACATAAATGAAAAAAGTAATATTGAACCAATACGACTACAAGATTTTGTAGATAGATTACTGTTGAAGCCAACCAAATTAATTGATGTTAATAATAGCCCAAGCACTTTATGGGGCAATTAGCTATTGGGCAATTGTGTGAGGAATTGTGTGTGGCTTAAATGAGATGATGGCCCGCCAAGCTAGTGTAATGTCACAGTTGCATATTTTGGACGCATTCTAAATACCGTCATTACACTTTTTTTTCTCTGACGGAGAAAGTGTAAAAAAACAAAAGTGGAAACTGTATTTGCTTGGGTAAAATAATGATGGCATGTTTATTCTCTCGTACATGGGGAGATGAAAAGTCTGTTTTTCAACCTTCAACTATCACGTTAGTCCGATTTTCAACCCTAAACTACAAAACCAGATAACATACATCATTCAACTATCAAAACCGGACATATTACCCCCTTTAGCCCAACCACTCTGGTTTTCATTGTGACGTGGCAGTGGTTTCAAGTACGTGGCTGTCACTCTGTCTCTCTCTCTCCCTCTCTCCTGGCTTGAGCATCAGCGCACACAGGTCTTGACCTCATCCTCCGGCGAGCTCCGACGGTCCAATGGCCTCGGGCCCGAACTTTGGCGGCCCCATGGCCTCCGACGTGGTGAGCTCATGCGGCCCATGGCCTCGGGCGTCGTGAGTTCCGGCGGCCCCATGAACTCGGGCGCGGCAAGCTCCAGCGACCCCGCGCTGAGCTGCCAACGAGGGTGCGAGGAAGAGCTGTAAGCGCTAGATTGCTAGCACAGGCGTGACGCCGAGCTGCCTGGCTGCTGAGGGCGCCGAGCAGCCCCATTGTGGCCAGGCTACCGAGGGCGCAAGATTGAGATCCAGGTATGAGCTGATTGCTTATTTTCTTGCCTGGTTCGTATTCCATCAATCGAAACTTGCCTGTTGATTTAGAAAAATGGTTGATTTGATGTACCAATCATCGATTGTGATAAACAATCGAGCTTATTTGCTGGCGCAAATCCTTGGAGATCTCGGTGACAGCAGGGAGGTGGTGATAGAAGGGTGTTTCTCGCTTCTTCTCATGTGATGTTTCATTTTTTTCTTACCAATTTCTGAATTATTTCTCCTCTTTGCGCATCGTGCCTTCGCCGCCAGCGTCGACTGCTTTCTTAGCCTCCTTGCTCGTGTGTCTGCGCCGGCCGTCACCCCTGCCTCCATGCTCGCCCGCTGGCCCTTCCTCCCCGGACTCGCCCACACCCGTGCTGCCAACTTCCCTTGCTTCCACGCTCACCTGGGGCTGACCTCCGCCTCCACCCGCGGCGGAGAACGGCGAGGAAGGAGCAGAAACTCCTCACGGTCTTTCAGACGACGAAGAAAGGGGATGAAGACGTACGGCCGAAATCATCTCACTGATAGATTAGGCCCATTGGCAAGACAGACGAAAAAAAACTAGACATAAACTTTATGTACAACATGGCATCAATGTTGGCAAAACCACTGCCATGTCATAGCGAAAACCAGATTGTTTAGGCTCAAGGGGATAATATGTCCGGTTTCAATAGTTGAATGGTGTATGTTATCTAGTTCTGTAGTTTAGAGTTGAAAATCAGAAGAACGTGATAGTTGAGGGTTGAAAAACGGACTTTACCCGAGATTTTATTCTCCTAGCTTGGTGGACGATGGTGCACACTGTAATGGTGGGGTATTCGGTTCTCCATCCTCCCCTAGCCGCCGTTGAATTAAGAAAAATATATATATTCCGATGGAGAATCGCCCATTCAATTCCTATACTGTTGCTGCCAAGTTGAATGACAATTAGAGGACGCATTTCCTCTGCTTAAGAAATTGTTTACGACATATGTGCAGTTGCTATGATCATTAATTAATTTTTTAAGGCTCATTTTGCATACTCAAAGAACAGGGATCTTATTTCTTTCAAGCATGTTGCACATGTAAGAGCATCTCCAAGAGCATAGCAATAATCCCAGCTAAATTTAAATATTAAAAAAACTATTAAAAAATAAAAAGCTTTCTGAACTATGGAGTAAACCAACAGAGGAGGCTAGTGGACCTCATGTGTCATAAAAGGCTAGTGGACCTCATGTGTCATAAAAGGCTAGTGGACCTCATGTGTCATACTCCTTTCTTTATCTTCTTGCTTTCCTTATTTCCTCTCTAATAAAACTCATGTCTGTCTCCTTTCCTCTCGCTGGCGGATGCTCCATCATGTGCCCGCTCTGCCGCCACAAGGTCTGTCATGCACCCGCTCCACCAGCGCAAGCTCCGCTGCCACTGCCAGGACTTGCTCATCGCCAGCGCGTGTATGTTTCTTGGCGTGGATCCACCGCCTCGATCGGTGCCCGGTGGTCACCTTCGCTAGGCTCGCTGCCAGTGGTTGCGTCGAGGAGTACAACGAGGTGGCCAGGAGCTAACAACGCCTGGTGAAGGCCCTGGTGGATGGCGAGCAGCACGGCACGAGAGGGCGCATGGGCAGGAGGACAAGAAAGCTACCACGGCAGACTTATCACTAGACGTCATTAAAAAAAAGAGACTTATCACTACACTGCATACCTCTACTCCAGCTAGACTGCATATATATTATGCATGAGTGCACTAATCCTCCAACTGGACTTATCATTAGACTGCGTAGCTCTACTCCAGTCCTGTTTAGGTCCCTAGAGCTAAAGTTCGACCCTATTTTTTACATAGATTATAAGAAATATACAAGCGAGGGATAATATATTGTGAGTAGAATCTGTTGGTACTAATTAGCCCATAAAAGAGGTACAATTATATGGGGTGTTTAGTACTAATAGATTCTACTTATAAATTAGCCATGACTTAGGCAATTAATTAGTTTTGAGAAATCTAAATTGTGCTTGACTGTTTCTTGTTCTTCTCTCACCCAATTTTTTTTCTCATGCCCACTTCTACTTCTCCACTGAGATTTGACTCATCATCTACATCTCCAGCAAGAATGGACCCATTTTCTTCATCTCCGACAACACCCAACTCCATTTGACCCATCTCCAGTAATGGAATAAAGGTTACGGCTTTTATGGATTTCGGGGCTAGAGGTTCAAGCCTTGGGATTCTTGCCTTACTGGGGCTGGGGTGCTTAGAGGAGGATGGGGGTGGTAGGCCGGACATGCGGTGGAGGCGGGCATGGGGGCGGCATGGTGAGGTGGCGCCACCGGCCAGGTAGCGGAGGATTGCGGTTGAGCCAGATGGGGGCGGGGGCACCAAATCGGAAACTGTTAGCGTGAGGGTGGAAAGCAGTGGTGGATCGGATCAAGCGGTTATAGCACTGGCGTTCGAGAGAGGTGCAAGACGAACCAAGGAAGAAGAAGAATAAGCAACAAACGTTAGATGTACATCCAACCGTGGAGAAATTCGAGTGTACAGGTAAGGTCAAACACTCAAGTGCAAGCAGGTATAGATTCTCATTAGTTTTGCAACTAGCCCTTATTTAATCTTTCTAAATTATAATCAGTGATAATAGATCAAACTATCGCAGCACACACTGAAATATTTCTGGAACTGAATTTTATTCTTGAAACCTAAATGCATCGTTTCTCCTCACTATAAGATAAGGGATCGGTCTAACAATATCAAGCAGTCTAGCACTATATATAAAGTGACAGACAAACTACTCACAGACTTGTTAAGTGACAGACAATTAAAAGTGTAAAATCACAATTCACAATGTGACTGCGGAATTAGAGTGATACTAGATAATTAAAGTTCCTCTAATAATTATTGCAGCGCATCACGAACAGAACATAAAGACATGCCACCAACCAGAAATGAGATGCGAATTGAAGCATTAATTATCACCACCACAAGGCGCAATAATTTGTATCAACACCTGAAACAGCTGGTATATCGATCTCGGCACATCCTACATGGAGTGTGAGAGCGTCAGTCCTGAGCCTTGCAATGCCTGGTCCACAACTCGGTCCAACCTCGCAGCCATCTCCGGCGTCATGTGGTTTCTCCAGTCTCCTACCACACCGTTCCTGAAGAAGGCCTCATTCTTGAGGCCCAACAAGGTACTATTTCCTTTCTTGTTCACGTCCGACCCCTTCAACTTCTCCAAGCTACACAGGTCAACAATCTTTTGGGGCACCCTTGCCTCCTCTTCCTCTGTAGAGAATCCACACCCCATGAAATCAGCCAGCTTCTTCAGGTTACCGACAGGATCCTGCATGATCTCCTCGTACCTAAGGAATAGCACCTGCTTGCTCTCACGACTTGTTTTGCTTTCCTCCCAATACTCAAGTGCGTGGCGCCACTGTGGGCCAGCAAAGCACCGCCCCTCGCAGAACATCTCGAATGCCTCCTCGAACGTGGGGAACAGCAATGGCTAGGTCTCTCGCCGTCTTCTTGTTGAAGTGCCACTGTGAGACCATCGTGTCCTTGGAATCCCGGCAGATGTACACGATCCGACACCCTGAGCTCTCCTTGGTAATGCCATGTGGCAGCAGGGAGTATGGTATGTGCGTCGAGATCAATCGGGGAGAAGGGAGCACCTGGAAAACATGATCTGTTTTGCCGCCAACGCCGCTGGATCCGGAGTTGCCTCGGATCATCTCAAGAAAACTAACACAGTCATGTGGGTTGCGGCGACGAAGCGGGTGGTGCTCATCATCAGGAGAGTGTGTGGCCCGGTTCAGCGTTGAGATCGGTTGGTACGTATCCTGTCAATCGAACTGTTCTGCGTGTTCATTGCAGAAAACGAACTGTCGACGACGGTTGGTACCCAGTTATTGCAGAAATGAATGAGATCGGTTGGTATCATGTCCTTGCGGAAATAATGGCCGTGTTCAATACTTCATGTTCATTGCAGTGCATTTGGAAAAAATTACGCTGATTACTGTAAGGTAACTCCCCTAAAATACCAGGCCTGTTTGTAGTTTCACTTTCAAACAAAAGGAAATGGAAAATAAAATCTTTCGCAATGAAACTTTTCATAAGGAATGCCGCTAAGATCGAAACCAATGTAGAGTTCATAAATTTAAGCGACAGACAGTGCTGAAACAAATGACAAAAAATGGTATAAACAGAGTAGATATAAAGCTGCAATAACCTCACCAATAACCAAACAAGAAATGCAGCCCCTCCGTAAACCATGTCATCAGTCTGTGCGTGGCTATTATTACGTTGCAGCCTCCACTCTACGGCCATCCCCAACCCTCCACCTCAGCTGGTTTCATAATATTAAATATGTTGCCATGTAAGCAAAATGCTGAGGTGGCAAGAGAGTTAATGAGGAGAGAAGAGAAAAGATGAAGAAACCGTTTCTCATGCTAAGACACGGTGTTGCATGAAATCCAAAACACAAAAAAACCACATGGACTCGCGTTGGGCGACCAGACGTTTCTTACCAACGCGGTATGCGTGCCACACCATCTATGCATCGCCGCGCCACTCAGGCTCGCCGTCCCCGACCTATCCTCACAGCTTGGAATTCATCCCCTCCTCACCTCGCCACCAGAGCTCCTCACCGCCGGATCTGATGCAAAGGGACAGGAAGGGGAGGAGGGGCCATGGTCGTGATCACCAGGCACGCCGCTTAGCCGCGTCGCTCTCTCGCCCTGCAATCCGCTATAGCAGCAGCTCGAGCTTACCTCGTATGGGCCTGCTTGCATCGAGGGCGGATGGAGAGGCTGCAGATGCGAGCTTGGCATGCTACGGCTGCTTGATTTTTTATTTTGGAAAGTATCAAGGAGCTAGATAAATGAAGCCAAGGAAATAGCAGCCGGTGAGTCGCTACTTGCTGGTGCTAACCGTATTTAATCCGGAGAATCTACGGAGAGGGGATGGAGGATTGCAGCGCCGACGAGAAGAGCAGAGAGAAAGGAGGGGGACAAAGGTGCACGATAGAAAGGAGGGAGGAGAGGGGTGACATAATTTATTAGGGACCCACCTTAGGAAACTATGGGTTGGAGAGTGTAGTTTCTAAACATGATGTCTTGTTGATATGGCACCATAGACACTATCTATGGACATTATGGGTTGGAAATGTCCTACTAGGCACTAAAACTCAGTAGCACACTACCTAAGAAATGCCAATCAGTGTTGGCTCATCAGCACTGGTTTTGGGTGGCCCAGCAGTGATAGGTCATCACGGCTGGTTCCAACGGCTCCACGCAGGTACTATGCGTGTTAGAACTGAGAATAGGCGGTGATGCCCCCCTTCATATCAGGCTCCAATTAAAAACCAGTGGTGAAGATACTAGTGCCGCTTTTCTATTAGGGCCGGTAGTGAAGAGAGTCCACCAACATGCCTTCCATCTACCCGGTAGTGATGCCCAAACCTAAACCCAAGCCCAGCCCGCAAACTCCAAATTCCCCCGTCCGCTCCTGTACAGCAGTCCCGCAGCCACCGACGTGCTACTACACCCCAACACGCCCCATCATCGGCGCCGCCACCGCCACCACGTCCTGCCCCAACGTTGCCACATCGCGCCCCACCACCCCATCTTGCGCCCCCGTCGCCACAACCCACCCACCCAAAATTTGGAGATCAATAATCAACTAGTTGATCCATAGACATACATATGGGGAACCCTGGTTATTTCTCATCCAAGTAGACCTAAACATACATTCTTGATTGGTACCTAGCTTGCTATCCCTCTTTTCAATTGGGTGTAGAAATCCAAAGTGCAAAACAGAACACAAATTTTCATATGAATTATTTAGAGATAGACTCGATACTATGAATCTACTATGCCGAAAGAGCTCATTTACCGTGCGCAATACTACCATATACTAGTGATTCAAAATGACTAGTAAACATCAGACGGCTGAGATTAATTAATTACTATACGTCCAAATGATATAAGTACTATATGAGAGTAGTATAGTTGTAATCTTAGCAAACAAATTAGTGGCATTAGTGTAATATATATACAATTTAAATAATAATTATGTAATATGTTATTAATTAATATGTTTGTATGTTTTAACTATTATTAATTGTTATTTTACATGTTACATTAGGGAGTGACCTCTCATTTCCATTGACACTCCCTTTCTTCTTGTAAGGAAAATGGCCCTAGGCCATTGTTAGTGATTTTGGTGATTGATTAACAACATGATCATTGGGACTATTGTTTTAAGGAAAATGGCCCTAGGCCATTGTTTGTGATTTTGGTGATTGATTAACAACATGATCATTGGAACTAATGTGTTGGTCTAGATAAATATTTGTAGATATTTCTAGGTTTCGAGGATGCTATGGAAGCCATCAAAGTGCAACAAATTTCATATACAAGATGGCAATGAAGATAAAAGAGAAGACCAACGAAAAAGCAAAGAAGATTGCAAAAAACATAGAGGCACCGACTATTTCGGTCCTCTGCACACAAGGCCACCGAATCAATCAGTGAAGATCAAGAAGAGAAGTGCTTACATAACATCTGTCAATTCGGTGCTTACATATGGAGAACACCGAATCAATTTGTGGTGACCAAAAGATGGCAGGAAGACGAAGTCAAGACCACCAAATATTTTGGTGGTGCCAAAAGTTGGCACCGAATTAGTCGGTAACGGCTTCCACAGAGCAGTTCAGCCAGATGAAGACCTCTCTGTGTAAATCGCACAAACTATTTCGGTGGTACACAAGAGCAGGCATCAAATCAGTTGGTGGTTGAACTAGCCCCATCTGAGGTGGCACCACTGACTATTTCAGTGGTACCCCTCCTTCACCCACTAGATCAGTCGATGGTACGCAGAAAGGTTGCAACGGCTTGCAACAACTAGTTCCTTTAGTTGGGGCTATAGATATGGGTTGACTTGGCCATTTGAAGTGTGCTTGAGCTCAGGGAAGATATTACCATGTGTTCTACACATTCTTATGTGCTTAATTCACCAAAGCGCTAATTAGAATAACTAGACAATTATCAAAGTGTTCGCTGCTAATCTAGGCCGCCTAGCGCATCTCTTACCTGCTTAGCCTAGAGTTTGGCAAGGTTTGCAGTCCTTAACCCAGTGCTTGCGCACGCCGAGTGTTGTATTCCGGGGCTTGTAGTCATGTGGGACCCTCCAACCAGGTTTGTGGAGTGGCTGCCAATGGTTGTGCAAAGGAGGAGAGGCCTTTGGCATTTGGCTGAAGCTCTACCAAATTAAGCCGGCGAGGAGCATATGGGGAGGGATGGCTGAAGACCCACTTGCGCGTGGGAAGTCCTATGGTCACCCATGAAGTTACTCTGTAAAGGAGTTTATGCCCTTGCGAGGGCATTCCCTTCGAGAGGAGCTCCAAGAACGAGGACTAGTGGAAAACTTGTGAGCTTTTCTGTACCTCGATAAAAATCATAGTGCCGAGAGTTTTCTCTTCTCTGCCCTTTCACCTTCTGCATTTTATACATGCACTACTTTCCTCATTCAACTTTCATAGACTTGTTATGCTATTATACGATTGGACCTAGGGTGCAAAACTTTGTTGCTGTAGAGATACCAACACATAGAGAAAACCTGGAGCATATTTAGATTGAAATTGAAATACGTTTTCATGTATGCAATTGGAGCCTTATTTTTTAGAACACCTAATTCACCCCCCTCTTAGGGTGTCACAGTTTCTTAAGTGGTATCAGAGCCGGAGGCTCGTATTTGGACTTTTTAGCTTCACCGCTGGATGAGCAAAATGACACCGAAGAGGGTAGGAATAATATCGGTAAGCCTCCACACTTTGATGGCATGAACTACCCTATTGGCATATTCGTACGTCAAGTTTTCTTGAAGCTAAAGGACTATGTTTGGAGAGTGACCGAAGATGGAATAAAACCCACCAAGGCCGATGAGATGTAGTTGCACATAATTCACTTCTCGAATCTCTTAGCATTGAGGTGCTTAATCAAGTCAATGATGAAAAATGTTCCAACAAAATTTGGAAAAAGGTTAAATAATTTCATGATGACACAAGTGATTTGATCAACCAAAAATATGACTTGATTAGGTGCAAATTTGATTCATTTAAGATGTTGCCTAATGAATTAGCCAATGACATGTATTCTCGACTAAATATTATTCTCAATGAGCTAAATGCTCTAGGTTTGAACAAGGTGACGAATGAAGACATCTGTTCGAATTTCTTAACATCGATACTAGGAGTAGACATCAATCTATTGCTAAAATCAATATTAGAAATATTTTATAAATAAATTAATACCAAAATTTCTAAATAAAGATTATGCATGCACACGGATATTCACTATTGTAGCATTTCAACTTGGAGTATACAAGGTTATTATAATTAATCCATTGGGAACTCATGTAAATTAAACTATCCTATATATTTGCAATTCTTTTATCCAACTCATATGTTATAGTCAACTGTTCAAATAAGAAATAAGTTGTCACGAAAAATTTTTGGCAATAATATTACTCAAGATAGAAATCACATAGAGATAAAGATATATTTCTGATAAGTATCACATAACCATACCCTAGCCACGTCATAAAACAATACTCTAGAACTAAGATTATCATCGAAGTAAGTCTAGAATGTCCTTAGAAAATTATCGTGTTAGTAAAGGACATAAATAGAAAATATCCCGTCCATGTTCATGGCCCAATTAACATGATAATTTTCTAAGGATATTCTAGACTTACTTTGATGACAATCTTAGTTCTAGAGTATTATTTTATGAGGTGTCTAGGCTATGGTTATGTGATACTTATCATAAATATATCTTTATCTTTGTGTGATTTCTATGTTGAGTAATATTTTTGCAATATATTTTTCATGGCAACTTATTCTTATTCGAGCAGTTGGCTATGACCTATGAATTGGATAAAAAAATTGCAAATGTATAGGATAGTTTTATTTATACAACTTTCCATGGGATTAATTACGATAACCTAGTTTACTCCAAGTTGAAATGCTACAATGGTGAATATCTGTGCGCTTACAGAATCTTTATTTAGAAACTTTGGTATTCATTTATTTATAAAATATTTCTAATGTTGATTTTAGAAATAGATTTATGTTTACTCTTAGTATCGATAAGAAGAAATACCAACAAGGATTTCTGGCGACGTTGTCGTGGATCTTTAATATTACTTGATACATAAGCAAAATTATCCAAGGAGTGAGTCATCTGCTCGAAAATTGGCTAATATTACTCTCTCAGTTTTTCTTCATTTTTTTGGTGAAGAGCAGTGAAGTGTATGACTGATTTTTCTCTGCCAGAAAACTTCCGTGTAGATCCTGACCAGCTTTTAAGGAAGGTTCGTGCTTCAAAAGTCATACCTCCTTTAGCTCCCGTTCCACCGGAAGAAGAAGAAACAGTCATCAAAGCACCAATTTCAAATGGTTGACAAATCTCTTTGTGAATACTCGGTCCCTACTACTCATAATGTGACTATCGGGTCACAAAGAAATATTGGAAATGTAGGATTTGAGCTCAAGACCAGCCTTATTAATATGGTGCAGCAAGTCATTTCTTCGGATTGCCACATGAGGATGCCAACGCTCATCTTCAGAGATTTCTGAACCTTTGTTCAACCATCGTCATCTAGGACGTACCTCAAGATACTATTCGTCTCACACTGTTTCCTTCTCTCTTTTGGGAAAGGCACAACAATGGTACTACAAAGGAGGAGAAATTGTTGACACATGGCCAAAATGCGCTGCGACATTTCTCACCAAGTTCTTTTCTCTAGGTAAGACTAATGCCCTTAGAGGTTAATTTCCAGTTTTAAGCATACCGGATTGGAATCAATTGTAGAAGCTTGGGAAAGACTTCAAGAATATATTGCTGCCTGTCCTCATCATGGAATGGAAGAATGGCTTGTTCTACAATGCTTCTATAATTGGCTTCTAACTTCGTCAAGAGGCCACCTTGATGCAACTGCTGGAGGAGCCTTCCTTGACCTCACTATGGCCAAAGCTAAAGATCTGGTCGAGAAGATGGTTTCCAATCAAGGTTGAAGTGATGAACGCCCATAACCTCAGGGTTGAAACAAGGGGATACACATTGTCAAAGAGGCAGATATGCTGGCTACCAAACTGGACGCGTTTATCATGCGCACTGATGATCAAGAGAATGCAAGAACCATTCAAGCCATCCACGCTATTGGTTCACGCTTCACATGCGAAGTTTGTGGCAACATGGGACATTTGGGGAATGATTGCCTCGAAACTCACGAAGATGTGGCTTGCATGAACTACAACAACTTTAGAGGGTATCGTCATCAGCAACCCAATTGTAATCAGCCACGACCCCAATATCAGGAGGTAACAGTTTCAATTCCAATTTTAATCAGCCTCCTTTGAGAGACCTTGTCCTTAACCAAGGCAAGGGCATTGATGCGCTTTCTAAGAAACTTGCTGCTAATGATAAACTTTATTAAGCATCAATTTTAAATTTGAAGGTTTTTCTTTTTCCATGAAAAATCAGCAGAACTATAATGAAATGATAGAAACTCAATTGGATCAAATTTCTGCTTCTTTACCTGCAGCTGACCCTGGTAAAATACCAAGGTAGCCGGAAAATGTTAGTGCAATTTCCATGATACGGGGGACACCCCATCACAAAATATGTTGTCCACTAACCATGCAGGGAAGCCTAGGCATAGAAGAAGAAACTCCTAGGAAGATGTACCTGGAATTCCAACAATTGATTGCAAGATTCAGAATATCCCTGTCAATTTGTGATTTGGGCATTATTATCAATATCATGCCTACAACCATTTACAAGAAGATAGACTGCTTGTTGCCACTGCCCCCAACAGAGGTCTAGGTACATTTGGCAGATTCAACCATCTGCCAACCAAAAGTAAAGTTATATCATATACCGGTATGGATCCGCAAGCAAGTTGTCTTTCCAATCTTCATAATTCTTGATGCGGAAGGAGACCTTGAGATGCAACTAATTCTTGGACATCCATTTTTGAGAAGCACCAAGGCTCGTATTGATATATGGGCGGAAACTATTCGGTTCAACATCAACGCCAAATTGTGGGATATAGGGGCTGATATCAATGCATAGGTTCAACTTGCAGATTCTACAGTACAACCAGTTTGGGGGATCCTCTACTCTCTTCCAGTCAAGATTCAAGGGTAGTCGTCCATGCTGATTTCTTTATCTTAGACAGATACAACACTCAAGATACCTTCCATACTGGGACGACCCTTCCTAAGATTTACCAAGGCTAAAATTGACAAGGCAGCTAAAGAGCTCAAGTACAGCTTTGGAGGGAGAAATAGGACAATCAATGTCCAATTAGAAAAGGACAAGTGGTATTCATCTGACAGAGACTATAGAACTCCATATCAAATAATGAAGCAGAAAGAAGATGAATAAAAGGAATTACACAAGGCCGAAGAATAGGCAACCACGATCAGTGGAAGCCCGTTATTTCCTCACCAACTATTGTTTTGAAACTCAAGAGAGTCCCTTAGATATTATGTCACATGCAATTTGCATAGCCTCTGTGTCTTATTCATGTTATGGTGACCTTATGTCTGAAGTTTCTTGTGCACATTAGATAGTGCTAGGTATATTTCAAGTGTGGCACGATAAGATATGTCAAGGAGGGTACCTTTATTTCTAAGAGCAGTAACCATGCAATTCTTTCAATTCTACATTTTTAGGGATCTCTATGTCGGACACCACTGGCCAAGATAAGAGCAAACATGATGCTGAGGAGGCAATATTTGATGCAGACATGTTTATTTCTTTCGAAGAGAGCAGAGATGCCAACAAATTAGGTATCTGCTATTTGTCTAAAGGTCTCAAGGAAATACACAAAAGACACGAGGACCCCTCCAATAAAGACCATGTGCGGGAATGGTAGCTACTTTTTTCACTTACATTGATAAAACTAATGATGTGTTCTTTTTTCTTAAATCTATAATAATGTGGCATCCGATGCGGCCCTCATGACTATTGATCAGCATTCAATAGATCACACCAGGGCAATAACAAGACCTCCAAACAACAAAAAAAAAGTATCATACAAGGATTCTCATACCTTATGTTCCAGCACTCGATCACATTATTTAATTTCACATTATGTTGTTTTATCATGCGATCTGAGTATGTTTATTGGTACAAAAGATTATCTGCCCCATAGAAGCAGATGGACTAAAAGTGCAAGGGAAGGAATCCTTTCTCACTTGGAGGGCTACCTAAAGGACGGGGAAGCAGAGGAATCGTGGTGCTATCGACATTCCTCTATTGCACAAAGAATTAGATGAATTTATCAGGCTTGGTGGTACTAGTCTGGAGACATGTCGGACGACATTAGAGGGATTGAGGAAGATGATAGATATCCTGAATTTGATGTGCAATGGGTATAAAGAAAGTATGAATGATAGCCATAGAAAAGATGACCTTCTCTGGGTTGCCGGGCCGCTGAGCGCGGGTGCAGAAACGATGAGCTTGGAAGAAAACGGAGCGCCCCCACGTCGCCACCTTTTATGGAGAGCAAATAACCAATCAAATTTCAGTGCCTTGCGAATTTTGCCGTGTTCGGCCATTTTGTTTTGGCACGGGCGCACGTAACCAATATTTGGGGAAAAAAGAAGGAACTTTAATTTGGAAACGTAACTTACTGTAGGCAATGCAAGGGCGATAGGGTGTCTTACCATCCACTTGTGGCATCGGACGGACAGCGGCGTGATCTCAGGGCATAGCGTGAGGCGATTAGCTCACCAGCGGCGTGATCTCAGGGCGCCATGCTCGTCGGCGGGGTGAGTGTGGGGCCGAGCTAGGGAAAAAGGTCTAGCCAGCAGTTGTGGCGTGGTCATCAGCCATGCTATGAGAAAATGAATGGGTCACTTCTATTGCTCGACACCTCGGCTGCCTGAGTAGTGACCATTGCGATCATTCCTGTCGCCAAGGTGTGATCCCCGCAACAACGGGAGTGTTTCATGTTGGTTTGCTAAGAGACTAACCGTGCTATGTTCATTTTAGTTTATTCCTGTGGTCAATCTTTTTGTTTTGTGGTAAGCAACATCTATTTCACGCATAAGATTGGATAAAATCACATGTTAAACTAAATTGTTAGTTCTGCACCGCCCGAACCGCACTTCATGGTTGTTTCTACTGCAAACCTCGTCGCTTTGGAAGTTTCATGTTGGTTTGCTAAGAGACTAATTGGGCTTTATGTTCATTTCAGTTTATTCCCGGGGTCAATCTTTTTGTTGTGGTAAGCAACATCTATTTCACACATAAGACTCGATAAATTCACATGTGAAACTAAATTGTTTGTTTTGCACCACCAGAACCGTACTAAATGGTTATTTCTACCGCAAACCCCGTCGCTTTGGAAGATGCTATGAATTTTCTCAATCACTCTTCTGTCATGTCATCGTCGTGGTTGCACAAGTGGGATGCATGGATCGTGAGACCCTATTTCCTCATGGATTTAGGGAACACACTTGGAAAGATTATAAGTATGTTTATTTTTACTACTATTAAATTACATCGTAATCTTTAGTTTATTTATTTGTGTCTTTTTAACTATCAGTCATAAAATTATTTCATTATTATTTATATAGCCGTATTGCATTTCTACGCATCTTTATAGAGTACGACGAATATGATACCAGTGAAATATTGGTTTCAGCTGGTTTACAGAACAATTTTCTCATCGCCACTGTTGTGCAGGTGGACTCCAATGCACGTAAGTTGTTATGTGCATTATTTATTAATATTTTTTTGTCAGCAACTAAACATCTTATTAAAATTTCGCTTTCAGGTTGTTTGGTAGCGAATCAATACACACGCTTTACTTTTATAGGATCAGTAGGGTGCCCTCTTCTCTATCCTCTAGAAGGTTTTTCCTATGCATAATATGTGTGTATTTATTGCAACATTGGTTATATAATATGATATTAACATTTCGTGTTTTTTCTTACGGTTGTTAGGGCTCAAATACAGAATGAAGTTGCATATCACGATATGGTTCAAAATGCAGTACGTTGTGGACAGACCAAGAATAATAGGCTTTAATGCCTGGAGGTTCCACTGGACCTGACCGATCAGCGTCAATTTAATTATGTCAACAATGGCAGAAAATTATGTCTCATGAGTTACCTATCAAACTTGACATTTATGTTTACTGTAATAATTTTTTCAATCGACATTGATTCGATGATCATGCTGGATTAATTTAATGATATATTCATTAAATATTTGTTGTGCCTTCCATTAGTGTCTTAACAATTTCTTACAAACTGATCGATCTATGCCTGCTTTGTAAAAGAGGGAGGATACAGTTTTTACACCACTCCATACAATTATATTTCACCTACATTGGGATTATCAGCCTACTAGATTTTTCTTTATAAATATCCCTACTATATAGTCTCATGAAATGGAAGGCACAACCAAAAGGTGCCACGACAGAAGAGGCAATCGTGGAAAGAGTCCAGTATATAGAATATACGTTAAGATGGACTCCTTCCATTCAGTTAACCCCATGATGATAATTAAGGATTGGGCCTACAAGGCTAGAGCCCACGGTAGTTAGCATGCAAATAATTAAGAATCCATTCAGTTCATGCTAAAAAAAAATCAAGGAGTCATTCAGTTAACCCCACGAGGATATCTCTGCACGCAACAACAACACACATAAACCATTGAATAGTGAGCAAGGAGTTCACAAGGGCGTCGCCGATCTTGGCTAGCATACTAATGAAGTGATATCAATAACTCCCAACAAGCACATGGAGGACTCTTAAGAAAGCCAACAGAGATACTCACAAGCCAGCACAAAACACTTCTTGTGATGTTGTCGAAATTGAAAGATAAAGGTCTTGCGTTACCGAAACGAAAGGAGGCTTTCAGTCATAACAAGCCCAAAAAATCCTCATCAACCAAGATTGTACCAAAAGGTAATGTGCGGTTCTTTTATTTATTTGATACAAATTTTGATGTGCAGAAATTAGTATTATCTTCCTATTATGATTTTCTTATTTCAGATTACATCACCACAAATGAGGATAGAGTGCTTATTAAAAAAATAAAAAATATCCATCTTCGCCAGGACGAGAAGAAGTTGTGCTAATTGATGATATTGTTGTAACAAGGTCTAAATTAGATTGCCTTTTTCACACTACAAATCACATATACGATGAGGTATTGATGTCTTATAATTTGTGCAAACACTTATTTATAACTATTTAGTTACTGTTGCAATGTAAATGTTGACATGTCTGACAAATGATGTGTAGGTCATAATTATATTGCTTTACTGAGGGATAAAGCGCATAGGACGATGAGGCCAGGTGGTACAACGTTTGTATGTGATACTATGGTCACAAACTTCATGAAGAGGGATGCTAATCCAGATATGAAACTAGGGGAAAATTATCCAGACCGTGGCATGTCTGAACTTAATTATTTGGATCGAAGGGTCTTCGCTTTCTTGGATCATGATATGATAAATAATGTTTTAATTTATGATATTTTATTACCTATAATATGATCTCGTGGTATGACATGTTATTATTGATTGATTAGGTTTTCCTTCCAATAAACATATCAACAAGTCCTAAATTTGTTGGGTACAGAGGTACTGCACATGGCCGGAGAGACCTAAGATTAGTTGTAATTGTTGGTTGCTTCCTGGCCTATTACCTATGTTTTTTGAAATAATATGCAGAGGGATGGGTATGTCTAAACTTTTATTATTAATTATGGCATTGAATTTAGTTCTGTCACATCATCAAATATGCTTTGTATTTTATTGTAGTCGTTCTTGTGGCCTATTTGTATTAAATTATATTGAATATTGGACCGGTGATGGTCTCTCTGATAACTTTACTTAGGTACAATATGTCAGGATACGTCAAATAGTACCTGTATTTTTTATATTTTCTAAAACTAAAAAAAATGTTACTAACCATATAGGAGGATATGATACAGTTTAGGACGAAGTTGGCCACATTTTTGTTATCCTCTGATACAAACAAGAGGAAAGGATGCCCGGTAGTTCCTATCCATGTTTGAAACAATATCGAAAACCCAAATGATGTTTTGGAAATTGAAAAGTTGTACAATGATAGTAACAAAAGGAAGCATATGAGAGAAACTTAACATGATGTAGAGTGTCAGAATGTATCCATTCAAGGCATCATTCTATGACAATAAAGAGTCGGATGACTTTTTGTACAAGATTTTTGCGGACAACCTGTTGATGACCAGAGATGAAATGGTTGGAGTATTGTGTGACTATATCAGCGGTATTCATGATGATGGGACATTGGAGTAAGTTTTTAATTCCCCATGCTTTATTTACGTATTAGTAGCAGTGTATATTATTCTTATTGGTTCCAACTCTCATTCTTCAACACATCTTTGCATTCACAATGTTCAACAAACACCAATCTCTATACAATGCATACTCTTGTTTATGTAATCTGCAATGCATAATATTAAAAATTTATTATATGTTATAAATATTTACGTATATGCACCAATAATGCACATGATGGTCAGATACTTCGGAGAAACTTTGTAATCAATGCATTGTGCTCAAGAGCGAACGCATATCAAAAGTTACTCTCCAAGCGTAAAAGAATATCTCAGTCGCATCTGAGGAGTAACATTTGAAAAATAATTATGGACCATGAAAATATAATTTGTATTTTCATGTTCTCTGTCTATTGTTGCAATAGAGACTACTGTGTGCTATGTTTATTCTTGCTTTAAAATACTATTTATGTAAAAAAATTATGCTCATTCTGTTGACATCATGCTTTTAATTTCATGCTATGTACTACATATTTGTAATCATTTATGAAATGAGTAATGATGATTTAAATTTTGTGTAAAATTTTGTCGTCCGTAGCAACACACGGGCATGAACCAGTAGAAGCAAATGAGTGTTGGGGAAAAAGTCATGTGTGGTTGTTTTGGATGACTCTAATGAAGAAAAATAAAGCACTGAAGAATACAAGGTTGACAAAGACATAAGCAAGCATGGTGAGTGAATCCTGTTGCAGATTAGCAAATAGAGACACAATGGTCACCAAGAATTCATTTTGCATGATGAGTGGATCATGTTGCAGACTAGCAAATAGAGGCACAATGTCAAGAAAAAAAGAATCTATGGATACAAGGAATGACATGCAAGTACATACAATGGGCACGTGGTTCACCAGGCGTGTGCCATCTTAATTCCTCTTGTAGTTCAGCACAAGGAATGCAGAGTCAACAATGTCATGAAAGCACATGATAAGAGGCAGAAGCCAATAGAAATGATTCAACTTAATATTACTCAACTTGGTACAGGTGGGCAGGTTGCTTGCGGGGTACTTGGCTTGCCAGCTTTGTATATCCTCATTCCATTCAGTAAATGCTAGCTCCAAGCATCCTTGCAATGCTTTGGATACCTGCGTCTTAGATTTAGTGTGCCTCTTTTCTCTATAAGGGTCAAGGACAGTAATCATTGTTTTGTCTGTATCAAATGCACATAGAGCGAAATGATTGACTTGATGGATTGTGATGAATATCTAAAACAACATTAAAGAGTAATGTTAGTGCCGTAGGTATGTTTGTATGGTATGTACGAAGTGGTGTATTTAGGGAGTACCAGGCAACATGTCAAAACATTATATGGAACAAGTGTGTTGTCAGTGAAAAATTTATGTGATCACTAGGATCCCAATGGCCGCTATTAGAAATCGTGTACATCTAAAATGTAAAAAAAGAGTTGAGGTTTTGGATGGTCGATATGCAAGTACCATAGGGTATGTTGCCATACTAACCGCGAAAATCAAGGTTCAAGAAATTCCTTCATCCAACAAATTTTGTTGATCCAAGTTTGTGTATCTCATCCTCATGAAGCACCTGGACAGAAACACTGAATGTGTCTTCTTGCATGTCTTGGTTGATCTGAAGGGCATGATGAATGTCATATGTTTAGATAAATGGCGACTGACTTGGAGATTGGACCCAAATCTTCAAGGAAAGAAAAAGTGAAGTATCGTGAGATGGAGATGTAGACTTCATGTCAGTTGTTGAGACTTTTTTGGTAGTTCAGGCATTACTTTAGATAGGACTCATCTGGGATGGAATTTGTGTAGTTGAACAAGTCATTTGTAGACTTGCTGTCATGCCACGTGAAGGTATACTGCATGCATAGAAATGGTGACTTAACGAACCTGCTTGCTTGCATAGATAGGATCTCATGTTCGTTGTGGGATACTTGAGCAGGTTCATGGAGGATCCGAGGCAGGAGCACATGGCGGCCCTGAAGCACCTGTTGAGATACGTCGTTGGCACAATCGGGTACGGGATGGCGTACACCAGAGGGGACGTTGGACACGTCCTCGCTGGCTACAACGACAGCAACATGGTGGGCGACGTCGACGACCGCAAGAGCACCACTGGCATCATCTACTACCTCGATGGCAATCCAGTGACTTGGCAGTCACAGAAGCAGCGCGTGGTGGCACTGTCATCGTGCGAGGCGGACTACATTACCGGAGCTGTTGTGGCTTGCCAAGGCGTTTGCCTCAGGCGGCTTCTTGAGGAAGTGCTTGGCGTCAACGTTCCCCCGCCGCAACTGAAGATGGACGATCAGTCAGCGATCGCCCTCAGTAAGAATCCAGTACTCCATGATCGCTCAAAACACATATAAAAACTTCCATTTCATCCATGAGTGTGTGGACATTGGGGAGAATCCACTTGGAGTCCTGAGCACACAGGAGCAGCTCACAGCGTCATGACGAAGGCACTCGAGAGATCCAGGTTTCAGGAACTTCACGAGTTGATCGGCTTCATGAAGTTGAAGTGAACGAGACCAGACTTAAGGGGATGATTGTTGCATAACTCAGGCTCGTTCACATTGTTTACATTTTCATCCATGCATTGTACAGCTAGAAGTAGTGTGTCATCTATATTTAGCTTGTGCATGAGCTCAGGTTTATCCTGAGCGCATTGGTAGCACGCACGACGCGGTCTGTGCGTTGGCGCGAGTAGTGGAGCATCCGTTGCGGCATGCTCCGAGCTGTGGGATGGCGCGGCCCGCGATGGGGCATGGCATGCGGATCACACGTCATGGCCAAGTGGCTGCATGTCGTTGTGTTCAATAAAAGGACAAGAAGAAAAACCAGAAAAGTGGTGAAGTTGCCCGCACCAAATTGTCTCGTGTTCCACTGTGTTTCGCGTGAGTTTTGTGTGAGCAGGTCGTCTTCTTCGACTCCAGCAATCTTACCAATCCAGGCGAGGGTTGGAACAGAGGTTGCCAGCATGAGGTGGTACACGACCATGATCCAGGCATCAACTACACCTAGAAGTGTGGCTTAGAGTGAGGAATCAACCAGAGGAAAAAAAAAACAACGCTACCCTCAACCAGAGGGGAGCGAAAGGAAGACTTACCTCATGCCTGAGCTCTTGCGACCCAGCATGGCCACTTCCTGCCTCCTGGCGGTGCTCCTTCGGTGCTGAAAATCAATCGAGTAGAATCTTAAGCTTATAGAAAATTCAAAGAACTCGAATCAACTGAATGGAGTAAACTACTTGATGTGTCTAATACTTTTGGGTTGTCAATGTCATACTGTAGACTACTTGATTAAATGCATGGTCTGAACATTTATGCAGTTTCAGGCTCCCAGAATCACACGAACATTTGGGAGAAATTGATTAGCGCACACAGTATCCCCTCAAAACCTAAACCCTAATAGGAATCGCTGTATACAGCAAGATCAACTTTCAAATTTAAGGATACTAGAACAGACGAAGGCTTACTGCAGAAGGGTCGCCGTGCCCGACCAGCCGTTCGTGGTGCGCCTCGCCGGAGTCCTGAGAGAAGGTGAAGGGGCAACGGGAGGCTCGCCGCCGCCGGCTGCATCCGCGGCGTCACGCGCGGCTCTGTGCGCCTGCAGCCTGGGCAGCCGCGTCCACCGAGGGCTGACCCTCCGATGCTCCGTGACTCCACGGCGCCGCCGCTTGCACTGCTACTCGCCTACTCCTGCTTCCGCCGCCGCCGCCGCCGCCGCCGATCTAAACCCTTGTGTACCTGGTCCTGCTTGTCGGGGAAAGATATAGGGGCAATATTGGGCCATTGAGCAATGTTGGGCCGTCGGGGCCTCGGGGGTAGGAATATGTTTGTGGGTTGAAGAAAAGAGAGATTGGTAAGCCCATTCTTTGTATTACAATTTTACAGTGTTTAACTCTTTACGCTAAAAAAATATGTTTATATATATATATTTCCAAAACAGGCTTCGAAGTGCCCAAACTAGGCTTACTAACTTTAATTAGAACGACAAACAGAAGGCAATCACAGAGGCTAAGGTTTTCACAGTCGAGGTCCTAAGTAGTATCATTTTTCTTAGAGGAATATAGATTGTACAATAAAGTTCATAATTTGTATAGACATACTCCCTTAATGTCATTAGATGAAGTCATATTGAGATTTCTCAGTCAATTTTAAACTTTACCAGAAAATATTTTGATGTGTTAAGTTTACAAATGTGAAAATAATATGGGTAGATTCATATTGAAATATAGTTTTATAAAACTACTCTTTTAAATATATTTTATAGTAAAAAATATTGGTCAAAATTATGTTTCCTCAAATGTGTCAAATGTCCTAAACGACTTTGTGTTTGCAACCTGGAGGGTGGTGATGTTGTACACCGAGACAACTTTCCATACACATAAAGTAGGCAAGAACACCGATATGGTAAAAGCTATCTGGGCGAGGTCACGCTTGTGCCGAAGTGCGATACAATGCTCCCCGCTACCTTGTCAAGTTGTAGCCTGTTTTCCTATGTACACGGGCTGTGTTGTTGGTTTGTCATGTGTTTTAATTAACCTGACTAACAGAGTGGTTATGTAAACTGATAGGCTCAATGCGTTTTTTACTTGAAGTGGATTACATGGGCTGCGAAAATATATTTTGGACCAATGTTAATTGCTTTTCAGAGCTCATTTTAATGTACTCATTACATATGAATTACGAGAAAATTGCATATTTAGGACTCCAATCATCGAGCTTCGTAGTTTTGCCATTTGTAACATCGACTTTATAAAAATGGGACTCGAAACATTTGACACCTGATTATGCTGCCATTAGGTGTATTTCCTCTCTTTTATAATTTGTATACAAGTATTTGGCATCTCAAAAGACTCTTTTGCCCATCTGTGTTTTTGCAGTCCCCGCCAGCACGCTTCTTTGGCCGACCGCTCCGCCAGTTTGCTCCTTTGGTCGGCTGCTCACCATGGCCCCTGGCTGGCTGACACGACGTCGGGCTTGGCCAGGCCGGCCAGCACTGGGAGCATCCAGGACGTCACAGCCAGGCGTGGCCAGGCATTCGGCCGGTGTGGCCAGGTCAAGGGCCGTTGGCGCGGCCAGGCTGAGCAGCGCGACCAAGTCATCGATGGTCACGGCACAGACAGGTCGGGAGGCTGTCCATCCTGGCATCGAGCGTTTAGGGCCCTTTCTCGGCAGCGGCACACGAGCGTGTGGGGTGGGGAGAGGGGAGGGGGAGAGAGACTGATAGAGGGACAGGTCATTTCCTGAGAGATTGATCGTTTGCATCCGTAGATGGTGCAAAATAGAGGAAGGGCAATATGGGCTATTCATATGCATGCGCATTGTTTCCTTCATATGCAACCAAAGAAATTCCCAATGCCTCTCTGTCCAAGCAACTAGAGCACGTAAACAAGTAAACTCTGTAGTACTCATCACAAGTTGCTCTAGTATTCACTATATCATCCCCCTTGTTATTTCCCTTTTTTGTGATCTTCCATTGTTAACTCTGTGTATTTTATGCCCTGTTGTATGTAGCAATTTAGGGCAAGCGCAGTGACTAAGTAGGAAACACGGAGCAGGCCTAAGACAGTAGGCCTTTGTCGAGACAAACACATGATGAATAGAAAAATAATTTCTTCACTTCAACCTGTGGATGTTCAGCACACCAACAGCGATCGTTCATGTGTCAGAGAGAGTAAAATGGAAGAGTGAGAAAGATTTAACGTTTTCTATTCTTGCTACCAGGCCATAAGCTTACAACCCGGTAACTACTACTACCTGCTTTCACAATGCTTGCTACCTGATCGTAGGGCTGCATTTATTGTCTATTACCTGCTTTTTTGCTCCATTGTGGGTGCCCTTAGAGACAATGTGCGTTTTCTTGTTATCCCCTTTTATCTGGAAGCAATCCAGAAGCAATGTGCGATGTTGTTAAGTTTCATCACATGGGTGAGTCACCAACGAATGTGAACCTTTTAAAGCGGTCACTCTGCTACTACACATTACTGCGATTAAATTAAAACATGTTGCCTGCTTTTCCATGCAGCTATAATACAAACATATGAATTTACATACCATCAATCATCATAATTCCTATATCTTTCAGAATTATTGTTCTCCACTTATCATTTCATACAAGCAAAAAAGCGGCTCAAGGTAATGAGTTAATGAAGTTTTGTAAATAGGGTTCACCAACTAGCGCGAGTCTTTAAAATAATGGGATATTGAAGGTATCATGAGCTGGACAGCCTAATGAGAAAATTTCTTCCGTGGCAGTAAACAAATGAATCATTCCTTCCTTGGCCCTAAATAAATTTACCTTAACCCTATTTGATACTTGTTTCAATTTTCATCCAAAAATCACATCACCATCAGTTCCTAGTACTAATGGTGTTAACTGCTGCTGTAAAAGACGCTTTTGCCCCTTTCTTCTTCCTCTGGCCAATTAGCTAGGGAGCTGAGGGAGGTGCTGGACCCAATGGTTTTCTCGCCCCAGACAGCAGCGGGGAGGCGGAGCACTGTGCCTGACGGGGCCTCTACTTTGTTAGCTCTATAGCAACAGGTTTTGTTTTGGTGTTTTGCCTAACAATGATCACCGATGTTACTAGCCTTCGGCTTTATTCTAAAATCGCATGATCATTTTACATATTAGCAATCAACTTTCAGCATGTATGCAGATTTTTCTTTATGTGGAACTACAGGGCGCCATTATTTTTTTCTTCATATGCTCCCTTAGATCCTTCTTTGGCACATTCTTGTTGGGATTCTCTCCTTTTTTTTCTTGGAAACACGGTACAAATACAGGCGTTCACATACACACTTCTTCTCCTGCACGTCACTACAAGGAAAAACAAGAAAATTTTCTGATGCTATGTTTTATGCCTTCATACCACCGAAAGGAGGATCATTGCGGTGTGAACATCCCAATATCCATGTCATCCCTGTCGGCTTGGAACTAGAAGGCAATCCATTCAACTTTTCAGTTTTCCATGCATATTGTCTCCTGCATGTCAACAAGCACGGAGTGTGTTGAGATGAAGTGCATAAAACCCTCAGCTGGCCGATCACTGAGCAGAAGTTAACAAGCTAGGTCTGCGACGTACTCAGCACCAGTCCACCACCGACGGCGGCGTTGTTTACCTACAAATTACCAAAAGGTGTTAAGCTTTGCATTGAGAGTGAATATGACGCTTGATCTGAGATTAGGGCGACGGAATTGCCAGGATGTCGAGCTTCCCAACACCAACACGGGCCGCCATCAAGAAATCAGCCAATCGAGAGATGCTTGCCTCTGGACGGTGGCTGGCTGCGCCCCTCGCCTCGTCTCTAGCTGTTGAGTGTAAAGTCACAATTGCATTTTTGGACATGTTCTAAATACCGCCATTACATTATTTTTTTGTCCGACGGAGAAAGTGTAAAAAAAATGGAAGGTGTATTTGCTTGGGTAAAATAAAGGTGGCATGATTATTTTCTCGTACGTGCGTGACCAATGACCAACTGGTGTAGGGAGATTTTATCCCCCTAGCCTGTTGGACGGTGGTGAATTGTAGATCGCCTGATGCACTCCGTAATTGTGGGGTCTTCGGTTCTTCATCCTGTTTCCCAGCCGCCGTTGAATTAACAAAAATATATTCCGACATGTGCTTAACAAATTGTTTTCGACATATGTGTGCACTTCGATATGATCATTAATTGCTTTTTGTTTTGCTCATTTTGCATAGTCAACGAACAGAATGTTTGTAGGGGCAAGTGTGCGTGCATGTATGTGAGCGTCTGCGTCTGTACTGTGTGATTCGCAAAAAAAAAAGAACAGGATGTTGGCCAAATATTCTTTCAATTAAAAAGATTAAAAGCCTACCTTTAATGTTAAAAGATATTATGGTTATTTCTGTATGGGTGGTTAAAGAGGATCTGAACCAGCTTATAGGATGGACAATCTGTGCACCTGTTGTGAAGCCTGCAAGAGAAGATTGGCATGACACACGCACGCGAGCCGAGCCGAGCCGTGGGCAAGACGAGACGAGCCAGATGTGCTTGCGACGGGGGGAGGGGAGATTTTGCCGTGATGGAAGGTAACAGAGTTAATTGATTGTTTCCTTATGCGACGATTAATTGTTTACATACGGGGACCTTTCATCCTTGGCTGTGTCGAGATGCATCCCCTTCTCGCCCCGCTCGCTTATATCATCGAGGACTCCCTCCTTCTCCCGTACGCCCCGCTCGCCTATATCATCGAGGGATCCCTCCTTCTCCCCGCTCACCTATATCGGCGAGGGCTCCCTCCTTCTCCCGTACACCAACATGCAAACCTCCGTTGCTTCTCTACATCCCCATCACCGATGCTGCACACACAGTTCCGGCGAGAGCAGGTGCCTCCGTTCCTTTGCCTTCCGCGAGATCCTGCATGGGATAGCTGGGCAATCAGGTTTTTGGGAAGCGTCTCTACGCGACTGCTCGCGCATAACGTTGCCGTCCTCACCGGCGCTTCGTTCACCATCGACATCACTATCCTGTGTCCGCGCGCACGACTTGCTCTTCTCTAACACGCATGAAACTCCGGTTTGCGAACATCTTCTTGCACCAAATTCGTACAACTACACCGAGTAAGGCCAGTCAAATAGTAGCATGGCTACTCCTCTGGCTGGTAATGACGCAACCGTTGCCTCCGACAGTGGTCCCATCCCTGGGTATAACTCGACATTCAACTATTCAATTGTGTCGTTATTCTTGTTATTGTTTAAAGCTGTTTTAAATTTGAACACATGTGCATGCTCCATTTCACTCACATTAGAGAAATATTTAATTGTGTTGTCATTCGTGTTCTTGTTTAAATCTATTTTAAATCTGAACACGTGCACATGCTTTGTTTAACTCATATTAGCTTTTGAAATATTTTTAAATCTTGCAATTAAAATATGGTCGAAAGCACATAATTATCCAACACGGAATGTTATTTCTCTTTAGCATGTTGCACATGTAAAACTAGTAAACTATGCGGCCACACAGTCCCATTAGAAATGTAAGACTGCCGCCCATAGACACGGTGGACTTGGCTACTTGGGCGCCTCCTGGTCATTGGCTTGCTAGAATGAGCTAGGCTCAACTTGGCCAACTTCAGGAAGGGAAGCCATCATTTTTGTGTCTGGATGAGCTAGGCTCAACTTGTCCAACTTCAGGAAGGGAAGCCATCATTTTTGTGTCTGGATGAACAGTGAGCCACACTTGAATCACTATAGCTTGCGCACTGCACTGATTCTACTGTGTCAAGGAAACTCAACCATGTATGTTCGATAGGACATTGCGCATTCATCAAGACCTACTGCTACAGTGATTCTATGATTTGCCTCAAGTAAAGTTAGAGAATCCGCGGTGGCTAGAATGCAGTCGCTACGCCTAGTGCTACTGAAACTAAAAAAGATATCCACATCATCAGAAATTGGTGCATGCGCATTGTTTCCTTTAAATGCACCCAAACGAATTCCCAATGCTTCCCTTTCCACAAGTTAACTCTGCAGTACTCATCACAGTAAGTTCCTCTAGTATATTCATTATATTATCCGCCTTGTTATTTCCTTTTTTTTTGTGAGCATCCATTGTTTTGGGACACCTTTCTATGTTGGGCCCTGTTGTGTATAGTAGCAATTTAGAGACAATGTGAGTTTCTTGTTGTCTCCTTTTATATGGAAGCAATTCAGAAGCAATGTGCGCTGTTGTTAAGTTTCATCACATGGGTGAGTCACCAACCAATGTGAACCTTTTAAAGCGGTCACTCTACTACTACACTTTACTGCGATTAAATTAATCCATGTTGCCTCGTTTTTTGTGTAGCTATAATGCATACATTTGAATTTACAACCATCACTCACCATAGTTGCTAGTTGTTTCAGATCATCCAGAATTATTGGCTCCACTTAGGCTATCCTAACCCAAGTGATGTCTATGTGTGCCATGTCATATGGTGACTACTCAGTAAACTATGATGTCCAATGCATCACATCTACCAAGAGTCTAAATAATTAATTAGCCACTTCATTTTTTCTATGTATTCTATTGACCAATCATCTTGCTTCCTCATAAACTATATAGACACTACTCTCCCCCAATACTAATATTAGTAGTGTCTAGTGCATTGGTTTCGTATAGACACTGGGTCTCATGCAAGACCCAGTTTCTTCCCATATCTCGTCTCTCTTTTATTAATACAATAACACATCACCTAAAAATCCTATGTGATACTACAATTAATTCTATGGACATCATCCTATTATGAGGGTTGGGGATAGCCTTAGTCTCATTTTATACATGGAATAAAGTGACTCACATTAATAAGTTAATGGAGTTGCCTTTGTAAATAGGGTTCACCAACTAGTGCGCATCTTTAATGTCATGGGGTATGGAAGGTGTCATGAGCTGGACAGCCTAATGAGAAAATTCCTTCCTTGGCTCCAAACAAATGAACCGTTACTTAGGCCATGTTCAGATTCCCAACTATTCACTATTCATTCCAACTTTTCACTGTTCATTCCAACTTTTCACTATTCCTCCCTTACAAAACACGTTTCCCAGCGAATGCTACAGTGTTTTTCTTATGCTACAGTGTTTTTTCCTACAATCTAAACACACCATTAAACAAATTTTAATTTCCTTACCAATGTGACACTTGTTTCAACTTTCATCCCTAAAAGACATCGCCGTCAGTTCCTATGCCACAGTAAAAGACGCTTTTGCCTCTTTCTTCTTTCTCTGGCCAATTAGGGAGCCGCGGGAGGTGCTGACCCAATAGCGTTCTCGTGTCGGACAGCTGCAGGGAGGCGGGTGTGCCGGAGCCTCGCCTGGCTGGGCCTCTACTTTGGCGGTGGCGACGGCGAACCGCTCGTCTACCTCCGCCTCCTCTACCTGGCGATTGAACTGGAGGGACAGGGAGACAGTTCCATTCAACCAGGGGTAAATTTGTCCATTGATGAAAAAAAATTGACTAGTCTCCAAGGGAACATGTTAACGGTATTGACAGTAGCGTCATTTTAGGGATTAAAGTTGAAACAAGTGTCAAATAGGGAAGGAAACTTTTTAGGACCAAGGAAGGATCATTTGTTTAGAGCCAAGAAAGAATTTTCTCCGCCATGATCTATAATAGTACAGTGTGCATGTTAGATCATATCCTAAATTAAACATAAACACTTCGTTAGCTTTATTGTTTTGGTGTTTTTCCAAACAATGATCACTAATGTTGCAGTCCTTCTGGCTTTACTCAACAATCGCACGATCATGTTTACGCATTAGCAATAAGCCTTCAGACTGTACGTATGCAGAGTTTTTCTTATGTGGCACTACAGCGTGCCATTATTGTCACTTTACATGCGCACCAGTGCACCACCGACGGCGGCCTTGTTTACCTACAAATTACCAAAAGGCTTTAAGCTTTGATTTGAGAGTCAATGAAGCTTGATCTTAGATTAGCGCGACAGAATGGCCAGGATGTGAGGTTCCCAAACTGCCAACAGAGCGATGCTGCGAACATCGGTGACCTCCAGGCTCCAGCTGGTGGAAGATCACATCGGAAAGGCAAACTCTTTGCCGTCTCGTTGGTTTTCCAGTGGGTTATGGGCTCTTTGTCGCCGTCTGCCTTGGGCACACGACAAACGATCTGGGTCCGGTAGTGAGCTTCTAGACGGCGGCTGCGCCCCTCGCCTCGTGTCTGACTGTAAAGACGACGGCGACGCCATTGCTGGCCAGCTGCCGGCATACTACTAGGTTCTAGCCCGATCCCTTTGTTCCCGCCCGTCACCACAGCAACCCTGTCACCACGAGCCACTTTATTTCTCATGTAAAATGACACGACTGCTAGCAATGCAAGCAACGAAGCATGGAATGGAAACACAGCACGCCCTCGCCAATCGGAAATGGCGGCGCACGCTCAAGCTCAAGCGTAGCGTAAGCAACGTTAGAGTGGCGCAGCGGAATCCGGCTCAGCCCGCTGTACACACGAGCCGGTGCCTAACAAGCCTAGGTCCACAGAGCCCAACAACAACTAAGGCCTCGGGCCTAACTCAACACAAAAGACTAGCCTTGTAGTATGAGGACTGCCCCACCTTATATGTTGTGCTCTCCCACCATCAATTGCCGATGTGGGACTAAATATAACAATCTCCCCCGTCACACATCGGACCCAACTCTTCCATCACAACTATTGTGTGATCTCAAATAAGACGTTATCAAAGGCCCAGAGTATAAACTCTCCAGTCAACTTGTGTGACCAATGGTCAAATGACCGAACGGAGATATCAACGGGCTCCCCGTAAACTTGTGACCCGGAGATGTTACCGATTTCACAACCTTTGGCTCTGATACCACTTGTTAGCAAATAATGCGAAAACAAGATCGAACACGAGACACGATTTTAACGTGGAAAACCCTTGCGGGAAAAACCACGGGCGCCAGCCAGCAAGAACTTCAATATGTGGAGGAGTCAGGGTTACAACGCCGTAGCGGCGGCTTACAAGAATAAAATAGAATACTAGGTGGACACCCCCAGTAGCGACCTGGGCCTAATGGGCCTTTGACTTGTGATGAAATTGGATCACAACTCAACAAACTCCACCTTGAGATAAATTTCATCTTGTAGCATAATCAACACCTTCATCTTGAAACAATAAAGAAAATACTTCTAGCGCCAAATAGCCTCTTGGACTAATCCATCAAACCAACTAAGCTTGAGCATAGCTCAAACTTAGCAACTGGGACTGGCTTTGTCAACATATCAGCAGGATTATCATGAGTGCTAATCTTGCATACCTTTAACTTGCCCTTCTCAATCTCATCACGGACAAAGTTATACTTGATATCAATGTGCTTAGTCCTCTCATGAAACATCTGATCTTTAGTGAGAAATATTGCACTTTGACTATCAGAAAACAGGTTAACACAAGATTTAACTCCACAAAGCTCAGCAAACAAACCCTTTAGCCAAATCAACTCTTTGCATGCTTCACAAATAGCCATGTACTCAGCCTCAGTAGTAGACAAAGCAACAACAGACTGCAAAGTAGCCTTCCAACTCACAGCACACCTGCCAACAGTAAAGACATAACCTGTGAGTGACATGCGCTTGTCCAAATCACCAGCATAATCTGAATCAACATATCCAACGAGCCCCTTATCTGTCCTACCAAACTTCAGACAAAAATCTGACGTGCCTCTGAGGTATCTGAAAATCCACTGAACAGCCTTCCAGTGTTCTTTACCAAGATTAGCCATGTATCTACTAACCAAACTCATAGCATACGATAAATCTGGACGAGAGCAAACCATAGCATACATCAGAGAACCAACAGCACTAGAATACGGAACTCTTGACATGTATTCAACATCTTCAGCTGAACTAGCACACAGCTTAGCTGACAACTTAAAATGCGGTGCAATAGGAGTACTAACCGGCTTAGCATCATGCATGTTGAAACGCTGAAGAACCTTCTCAATGTAACTGTGCTGACTAAGAAACAACAAACCAGCAGAACGGTCTCTAGTAATTTCCATACCTAGAATTTTCTTGTTAGAGTGGCGCAGCGGAATCCGGCCCAGCCCGCTGTACACACGAGCCGGTGCCTAACAAGCCTAGGTCCACAGAGCCCAACAACAACTAAGGCCTCGGGCCTAACTCAACCCAAAAGACTAGCCTTGTAGTATGAGGACTGCCCCACCTTATATGTTGTGCTCTCCCACCATCAATTACCGATGTGAGACTAAATATAACAATCTCCCCCGTCACACATCGGACCCAACTCTTCCATCACAACTATTGTGTGATCTCAAAGAAGACGTTATCAAAGGCCCAGAGTATAAACTCTCCAGTCAACTTGTGTGACCAATGGTCAAATGACCGAACGGAGATATCAACGGGCTCCCCCGTAAACTTGTGACCCGGAGATGTTACCAATTTCACAACCTTTGGCTCTGATACCACTTGTTAGAGTGGCGCAGCGGAATCCGGCCCAGCCCGCTGTACACACGAGCCGGTGCCTAACAAGCCTAGGTCCACAGAGCCCAATAACAACTAAGGCCTCGGGCCTAACTCAACCCAAAAGACTAGCCTTGTAGTATGAGGACTGCCCCACCTTATATGTTGTGCTCTCCCACCATCAATTACCGATGTGGGACTAAATATAACAAGCAAAAGGAGCTCAGACAAAGACAGTGGTTCGGACACCGCCACTCCTTTATCTTTTATTTAATAATACTCTGTATTTGATACCATCAACGTTTCTCTCAGACTTTGACAAGCAACATGCCAACATATTTTCAATTAATTAGCTAAGTAAAGTTATTGCAAACAATTTAAAAAAGTTCTGCAATTAATTAGCTATGTAAAACTACCGCAAACACTTAATGCGTGCCTGGCATAAATATTTGTAGGAAGGACTCAAATAAATGAAAAAAAAATTATATCTACCAATGCTCCTTCGGTACCATAAAAATTACTAATACATGATTTTCTAGATAGATTAGTGAAAGCCATGTAATTTAGGCCAGGTTACATACAAGTTTCTTATGTTTTTAATTCTTATTAATTAACAGTTCACATTGATAAAAAACAATGACATGTCATGAAATTTTTTAGGAGAGAGATGAGTCAAGTTTCATCGGGAGTTGGTACACATGGTTACCAAGAGCTTTGGAATAACCCGAATGGAACTCCATTAATTAAGATGGTGGTCTGAGTTTCATTTCTATATGTTCGCCAACTCCTACTGATCACTTAGATAAGTGATATGCAAACATATGAAAACCTGAAACGACAGTTTACATTGAGAGACTTAGTTTTATTTGTCAACTTAGATTGTACCTCATTCTTCGAAATCAGGTTATGAAACCTTGAATTGAGAATAGCCGAGTAACCAAAATAATAGCCAAGCATTTTATTACACAAAGTGGTGTGTTTATGGGGCAATTAGGGCACTTGTCTGAGAAACTGTGTGTGGTTTAAATGAAATGATGGCCCGACAAGCCAGGATAAGTCAATTGCTTTTTTTTCACAAATTCTAAATACTATGATTATTTTTTCTCAAACAGAGAGTATATAAAAATGGAAGGAATAATAATATTTGCTTGAGTAAAATAAAGATTATGCTCTCGTGACCATTAGTCCATTAGTACTTGTGGGGCGGAGATTTTATTCTCCTAGCCTGATCGATGGTGGTGAATTGTTGATAGCCTTATGCGCTCAGTAATTGGGTATTCGGTCCTGCACCCTGGACCCGGCCCCAGCCACTGTTGAATTAAGAAACATGCATTCGAATGGAGAATTGGCTATTGCTAAGTATCGTTGGCTAGTTGACTGAAAGTCTTTGTCATAAACGGACGTAAAGAAATAAAACAACAACAATTCTTTGCAATAACATCAATATTCTTCTGCAACAACAAGAGGCAATACATAAGTATTATTCATAAAGGAATTCTCTACATACCACACATGAAAATAAAATACTGAACAATAAAATACCTATGTTCACAACACTCTTGATCAGGAAGTACCAGCTCCTGGTGAGACAAGAGAACAGAAGTAGAAGCGTCGACTATCAAAAAATATCGCACATGTAAAACTAGTAAACTATATGCAGACAAACATTCCATTAAACAAGCAAGCTAAGACAGACACCCATGGACACACAGTGAACTTGGGCTGCGTCCTTCTCATGATTGATTAGCTAGAATACAACCGCTAGCTAGTCCCAGTTACTACGGAACAAAGGGGTTTGCCGAGTGCCTAATACACATGGCAAAGCATGGATTACACTCGGCAAAGGGTTTGCCGAGTTTTACACTCGCCAAAGTGCACTTGGTAAAGTTCTTTTGCTGAGTGTTCTTAGTGTGACACTCGGCAAAAAAGCTCTTTGCCGAGTGCCCGAGAAAAAACACTCGGCATACTCTCGATTTCTGGTAGTGTGAAAATACATATGATTTCTAGTCTTTCAGGAACAACTGTTGCGCAACAGTTCTCCTCTACGCGACTGAAGGAATTCCCAACGCCACTCATTCCAAGCAACTAGCTAGATCATCTGAACAAGTTTACTCTATAGTATCCACAATTTGCTCTAGCTAGTATTCATTCTTCCCCATGTTATTTGCTTCTTTTGGGTGAGCCTACATTGTCTCCTGTTGAATATAGTATAGTAGCAAATTAGCAATTCAGAGTTTAGAGAAATGTGTGCTTTTTTGACTCCTTATATGTGAAAGCAATTCAGAGGCAATAACGTGTTGAGTTGGTGGTTAAGTTTCTCATGGGTGATTCACCAACCAATGTGAACCTTTTAAATAAGGGACTATTCAACTACACTTACTGTGGTAAAATTAATCCACGTTGCCTCCTTTTACATGTAGCTATGATACAAACAGATGAATTTACACATCACTTATTCATCAATTGCTAATTATTTCAGATGATCCAGTGTTATTGGCTCTTCTTAGCCTCATTTCATATAAGAAAAGAAGTGTCTCACACATTAATGAGGTAAGAAACATAGGGTTTGAATCTTGGAAAATGAGAAGAGGGTGAGGGGGGGGGGGGCTGACAGGTTGCTCCAAGAAGCAAGGATGTATATATTGACTTGTTGGGTCTGCTTCACTTCACTTCCATTTTTTTACTGGAGCAACAGGTGCATCTAGAGCAGTTAACTTCTGTGTCAACCAGTGTAAGCCCTCTAAAGCAACACTGCGAAAGATGACATGACCTATAATAGGAGGGGGGGGTGTGTGTGTTAGATCCTAGAATAAACATAAGCATAATGTTAACTTACACATGATCTTTAGCTTAGCGTAATAATGATCATAACTTACTGTGGAAATTCGAGACAATTAGAAACACAATCCCATATGTATCTCTATAGTCATAGATGAGTTGATGTAGATGAAGTGGATGAAAATTTTAATCTTCACCGTCTTAGGAGCTTGGTGCTCTTGGATGACCAAAGAACTCGATCTCGAAGTTGATGACTAGCCTCAAGATGTAGTAGATAGTCGAGCTTCCGACCCCTCCTATATCCTAATTGTTATGTGTTTATAGGATAATCATGAGATTAGGTTGGATTAGTGCATGTGACACACTCCTCTTTTTTATATACAATAATGTGGTGGCCATTGCGGCTCCTAGATGGTTACATTAGGGATGCCTTAAGTTTTCTGATTTTGTTCTCAAAATGAGGAACTAACTTGGACCAATTTAGTGACCAATCAGATCAGTGATGCAAATAAATTATACAATTAAATTAACATGTTTACTGTGTTACTATTTGAGCACACTAGGGATTGAACAATTAATCAATTACAAATATCTCAGACCTAACTAGTACACAGCACCTATTTCTCAAATGGACATGTGGTTCATCATGTACTACCGAAGCAAATCAAGAAAGATGCACACGGGGATGGTGCCGGTGTACTAGCACTATGTAGTGGAAGGTACAAGGTGGGGCCTTGGACGACGATGCAGCCATGCCTGTCTTATGATCACATACCTGCACAAAATCCCCCTTATCAAAGCGTTGTTGCAAGGCACCCAGCCTGTACATAAAGGATACTGCAGCCAGCCAACGAAAAAAGTGAACCATAAGTATGATAGTTCTACCTCTCCTCTGTGTGTACCTCTTCGCGACAAAAATCACTCCTAATGTCTCCCTTTCCATGCAGCTACAGCATGTGCATATAATTCACACCATCACTCATCGTCATATCTTCCATCTGGTTTCCATTTTTTTTTAGAGGGGCTGGAGCTTCACTTGCTGGTTCTGCTACACTCGGACACCTTTTATAGAAGCCAGTTCCACACTGGCTATTTAAGTTTGGTAGTATAGTCTCTCTCCAACAAAATATGTGAGCACAAAATAGTACATGACCTGAATAATGTTTGCTTTTGGTTTCAACTTTGAAGCGATGCATTTGTGGTTTCTAAGTTGAGGTTTCAACAGGAGTACTGATCCTTGGACTAACTGAAGTGGATTTTTCACATGTCCTTGTGCACACATGCATGTTGTTAATAGCACCACGTTAACTATAGGCTTTATAGACCAGGTTTTGTTTTAGTGTTTTGCCTAACGAGGATCACTAAACTAAACTTGTTCCTAGCCTTCTGGTTTTTCTCAACAATCATGTTATCACGTTACATATTAGTGATCAGCCGTCAGAATGTATGTAGAGTTTTTTATGTGGAGCTAAAGCCATTATTTGTTTTATACGGTCGCCCTTTGCTCCTTCTTGGGCATGTTCTTGTTAGATGAAACAGGAGGGGGAGCCCCTACTAATTATATATTATATTTGTAAAAGGTCACTAGAGTTCACAACAAATTAGGGGGAAAAAAGAAGTGAAAAAAATCAAGCTAGTTACAAAAGGTTTCTCATCCATGAAGACATGATTTCGGACACGTTCTGTTTTGCTTTAATGATAACCAGTGCAAATTCCTTCTCGAAGAGACTTTTACTGCGATGTACCAATAGATGATTAGGGCATGTTCTTGTTGGGGCTCCTTTTTTTCTGAAACATGGTATGAATACAGTTGTTCACATACACACTTCTTACTGTGTGCATTCTTGCTGGCTGGGGCTCTTGTTGCACACCATCAAAGTGCATGTTTTGGTTCTCTCCTACACATGTCTACAAGGATAAACAAGTAAATTTCGCTGATGCTATGTTGTATGCCTTTTTGCCACTGAAGGAAGATCATTAATGTGTGAACATAATCCCAATATCCATGTCCCTGTTGGCTTGAACCCAATGGGTAATGCATTGAAATCAATGCCAGCACCGTACCATCTTTTTTTTGTCATCTTGGCATATGAACAACCATGTAACATATGGATGGTGAAAAAACAAACTTAAGGTAAGATCGCACACATCACATAGAGTTCTGTCCATGATGTTTGTGGAATCAGTTGTTGATTCTTGATGATAAATCAATGACTCGTGTTTATTCATGTTAACACTACGCATGCTCTAATCTGTGACAAACACGAGTAGTGTACGTGACCACGCATGCACGCCATGTTATACAAGCATAGTACACATGCCATGCTATACAATTTATCATGAGGCGCCTCAAGCTAGCTATATTAGATGAAGGGGCCCTAGACCGAGGGAAGTGCATTAACAAGCCCACCAAGAATCTGGACTTGTAAAGCTGTGCAAGCCCAATGTGGCTACTACATGTACCCATAAAGAGGGAGTGTATGGTTGATGTAATGAGTAAAACTCAAACCCTAAACCTCTCACCAACCTTCCTTTTAAAATGTTCATGTTCTATGATAAATGTGTCCCAAAACTCATTACAATGTGCTTATTTTCAGTGATTTTCAAGACATTTGGTACCACATTAAGTCGATCCTTTGCATGCATTGTCTCAGGATTTCTCTATTGCATCTCATGCAGCGGTACATTGAAGTGGAAAGGAGTGTAATCTAGTGAATAGGAATGAAGCTGTAAAGCTCCAAGCATGACGATGGGTGCTTCATCAGAAGGCAAATTCAAGGAAGTTGACACCATTCTTGACATGATAGAGGGCACAGTCAACAAGTGGTATACAATAATCAACATGGTTGACGATCTCAAGTTGCGCCCTAAGATGTTAGAGCAACCATCAAACCAACTCCACCCTCTTATGCTCCCAACTCGCAAGAAAGAGGCGACATGCGAGTGGACACCGTGTCAACCCATGAAAGGGGTTGACGACACAGTGACAACGTGTTCCTGCTGTCGTCAGCATCGTGAGCATTTATTGCCTATGACATCCAACTGCCTCGGCTCTCCACCTTGTTGTCTATAACCATTGTCTCTTTGGTCGCTTTGTTTTTCTTAATCCTAATATTGGACTGCGACAAAAAGTTAGTCACATCCTTAAATTAAATTAATGTAGCAAAACCAAACAAGGGATAAATAAACTAGAAACAAGCCAAGTGTTTTTGGCTTCATTGATGAAGCCCTACCAAAGGACCCCTGACGAACAAACTTTTGGCTTCACCTATCAAAACAACCCTGAATGAAGGACTAAACAGTTCCATGTAGTTAACCACTTGTTAGTGGCATGCAGACTCCATGGGAGTTGCCAATCAATTTGGTTCACCACGCCATAATTTAAACAAATTTGAATACAAAGTCAAGTATCCACAAATACTTAAGAGCAAAACAATAGATAACGCAGTACACATTTACACGTGCTCGTATTTCTGAAGTACCATGCATATGCCCAAGCAAGAAGGTAAAAATTATCATGCATCCATCAAACATGTTACAAAATATGCATACCAACTACGAGCATCCAATCAGATACAGTTGCATAAGAACGAACTCGGGCTGACTACATTTTTAAGACACTATTCGATGCTAATTTCGAGGCCATTAATTACAAAATAGAATGGGATTGTTTAGTGGCACAAAATGGAAGCGGGGTGTTTAGTGGCCGTTCAAATCATTACATGAATACTAGACTGCAGCTATGGCAGGTGGGCTACTCAGCTACTGGTTAGTTGTTACTCTACGGAAGTGAATGATAAGTCAGGATTGCATCCACATTCCGGCTTTGTTCGGTTGCTCGGGTTTGATTCCCGAGCTGGATCAGTTTCATGCATGGTTTGAGTGGTTCTATACATGTCACTCAAACCATGCGATTTGGTTCCATGAGGTCAGACTCATGGAACAAAATAGGCCTTTTTGGCATGGAACGGGGTCCAATCATGCTGAGTTTCAAACCCTTCCAGACCTAAGCGAACACACATTTTAGGTGGATTGGGATTGATTCCATGCCGAGATATTCCATGTGGTTTGAAGCCCATTTCATGGCATTCCATGCCAAAACGAACAAGGCCTCAGTTGTCTTTTTCAGATTTCTTATCAGACTGATCCCTGGCCTGATCCATGCTAGAATCAGATGCTTCTTTTTTCTCTGAAGGAAGAGTTTGTTCATTCTCATCAGCAGAGCATGGAGAATCTTCAGCAGTTGACCCTGCTAGTCCTTCAGGCAAGGGGTGTGTAGGTTCATTGGGCTTGCTAAATAGTAGTTTCTTCACGGCAAGCTGGTTAACAACTGAAAATAACATAAGTGAATGTACCAAGTACAATGGACAAAAGGCCAAACAATATGTAAAGTATAATAGACAATGACAAGAATCACCTATCATTTGCGCAATAGATGCAAAGCTCCAAGTCATGAAGTAGCAACAAATTGCCTGGCCAAGATAAAAATTTAAAAGGAATTTCAGTAACCAAACATTTGAAAGCTGGGCAATGGAATCAGAACCGTTTCGAGTTCATAACACTTGCATGAAAGACAAATGCAAAAGAATTTGAATTTAAATTTCTTGACAACCTACCTCCCTAATAAAATTTGTTATAGGAACAGTAGACAGTAGAATAAGATTCGTTGTGCGTGTATCCAATAATGCCATGTGAATTAGAAAATAGGAATGTATCTATGTAAGACAGAATAAAGTAACAATAAGATATATGCCACTCCAGAGTTGGTAATTTCCACATGCATTGCGTAAAGGTCTCCCTGTGAGCCCCTGCTAAATTGCCATTAAAGCACACCATTATGGAGCCAGACTCTATGGAGCACACTGGTACAGACAGGATGCGGCAACTACTCTGACAAACTTTGCCCATAACAGAATATTTCAAAATGACATCTTCACAGTGCCATTTATCAAAAAGAACTTTTCTTTAACAGCCTATATCAAAACAAGTAGCTATTTAGTGCATTATCTAACATTTCAAAAAATGAACTATTCCCGTATCTCATGTCTTTTATTTCAAAGGAAACCGAGAATAATATGAGAAGACATGGAGACAACCATCACCACAGGTATCACAAAATTAGAAACATGTATCCAGTACATAGATTAAGGCTGCTCAGGTAAGTGTATCAGATCGAAAGGTTCAACCACACAGAAATCCAAATGTTTGATGGCATTTTGATTTTTGAATTACTGGCATAGCTCACAAAACACGATAACTATTAAGGAAGGGTTCAAGCATAAGAAAATACAATATAATACAATACATTTACCGTTGGAAAGCTTGCTGCGAACGGGAAAGCTAGAACATAAAATATTTTTACAAAATTTGACTGGAGACGTCTTTCTTTCTTGGAATAATGTAGTCTGAACTGCATTGCCACAACAAATATTATTAATTAACAGTTTAAGGTTTAAAACTGAAGCTGTCCGAGAGGACAGAAGGAAACACTAAGAAGGATGGGTCCAAATGTGCCTCAAATTCCATAGGTCAGTTCATTAATAATGCAATCATGAGAACAAATAAATTAATAAACCAACAGTACAGGAATAGGTATCAGCAAAATAATATGGTAAAAAAGAACAACTATTAACAGCACATAACAATTATTCAATAATGGATCTACACTCATTATTGTGGAATGTGTGGTCATTTGCATTCTTGACATGTAAAATCAATAAACGACTACTTTGTATTAAAAGAAAATTATTTCAAATATATAACACCTTTGATCATATAGAAGCCGCAAACAATGGAAAGACCACATTCATTTACAGACAGCACTTACATAAGCAAATATACAAAATAGAACAGAAAAAACTGCATGCAGGATCTACAAGTGGTGAGGTATATGCCCAGCAGAACTTGCTTTGGTGAACTGGTATACCGTAGAAAGACTTGTACCATGCATGATTCCGGTTCATGTCTGTTAATATTTGCAAGAAACACAATCTAATGGAGGTACTTGCAAATTAAAAATTTGAAGTTCACATGTAAGAACAATTATAAAATGGTGATAGGTTTCTAACGGTGAAAACAAAGAACACTTCATATAATGGCCTTTCCACATGGCATTGACAGTTTGACAGAGGCTCAAATAACAATCTAAAGAAAATTAATGGAGTAAATATTCAAAGAATGTATCAAAATAACCAAAAGAGGGGGCATACATATCGATCAGATCAAGTACTAAGCATACCTCCGATTTAAGCAAGAGGGACAGTGATATCATAGCTGGAAAGATGTATAGGGCATCAGGAGTCGTCAGATCAGTAAACCAGAATGCACCACCCTCTTTTAAAGATGGGAGTTTCTGAACCATGTTTGATATCTAGAAGCATTACAAACAAATGAAATGTTTGAGGCAGAAGCAAAGAAGTTGGTTATGGTGGCAAAACGTGCATCAAAGATTAGTTTAATTGATGTTTCAACATAGGGGGTCAACTTACAGCGAAGTAGAGAGCCATAAAGGTATATAGCCTCAAAATTGCAAAAGCCGCCAGAGGACTCAAACTGTATGAACAAAGACAACCATTCAGATATTTTTTTATAAGCCCATGCAAGTTCCCTAAAGCAAGCAGGAGCAACAACTTCTCCCTCACTATGGCATAACAAAAGCATAAAGGTTGCCAGATTGGGACCAACATGATGTGATAATCAAGGCCAAATATAGATGTTAACTATCAGAACAATGGAACAACTGGACATATAACATCTAGAACAGCACACATCATCACAAATGTCCCTGATGCTCCAAGTTAGTCACTCAATTTTAAAAACTCACTCACATGCAAGGTAGATGATGGGTGGGATGGGGGTCTCAGAGAGCACTAAAACATGGTGCTGCAGTGCTGCTGAACTGGGAAGCAAAGACAAGGTTTAATATGAAGGGGAGAACAGAGGGCACAAAAACTAGGTGCGGCTGAACTGAGCTGCAGTAGCACCTTGCAAATAAGTCAAAAATAAAGTACAATATGTCACTACCAACTACTACAGGTTAAACCATACTCCTCTACTAGCACTACTGTTGCAACATACTCCCACTACTCATACTGCCTGCTGCTGTCATGCACAGTATGACGAGCGTGGACAAAAGTACTTGGAGCTCTACCCGGTCCTGATATGCAAATGATGCAAGAGCATGCTTAATTAACTATCACACAGCGATACAATATAAGCAATGAAATGCTTAATTAAATAAAATATAAACAAGGAAATCAATATTAAGCTCCAAGACCCTTTTCCTGCTTGGAATTACAAATGGATGCATAGAGATAATGCTAGCAAACTACACTTTTATGGACTTATCTACATTATGTACAAAGAAAACTTTTAGAAAACACAGAAAGGTAAGTGCAAGACGGCTATTGTCTTTGCCTGTGCCTGAGGCGTTCAGTCAACAATTCAACATGTGTGTCAAGGCAGGCAAGAATAGCTTCACACTTTTAGCACATGACAGTATAACACGCAAAGAATGAACTTTAGAATCAGTCTATCAGATATTATGCTTTAATCTGAATTTCATTATATCACATAAGAATGCTTATTGCAAATAAGAAATTTCATAAACCTTTAACTTTTCGCATGGATGATCCAACATAAATGCCTGTGATGCTGATCCAACATAAATGCTTGTGATGCCGTACTATAGATCTTCTACTCTACCAAAAATGGATTTCACATTCATCTTTTTTTTCTTTTTTGAGAAGAGGATTTCACATTCATCAATCAGAATCGAATGTTACGTCAGATGAGGCAGTCTAACATAACTACCAAATAATCATGTTTTAAATAGAGGCATTAAGCATACTTCAATAATTAAAAATTATGATCGAACACAAGAAAGAAAAAGTAGGGGAGTAAAAAAAATCTCGCTTCTCAATTTCATGTTAATGTTGCACGCTGGACTCTTCCTTTCATTAAGCAAGAAGCCATAAGTGTCCTAAAATATTAGGTCATCCACTGCAGTGAATAGATTTTATAGTAGAATCACAATATAAACAAAATAAAGTATCCCACATACCTTTTAAAGAAAGAAATTAATCTTTCTGCAGCTTCATCTTGTGATTTCTCATCCTTAGCCTGCAGGCAGACCATATATGGCGATGTTATTTGGCAATAAATGTAATTATTATAAACTGAAACAGGAGTAGATAAGCTATTAAGTATTCTATGTATATAAAGGACGAACAATATTACAATACATACAATGTCTCCCAGCTTTTTAAGTGCAGAAAGTTCCCGATCTGCACCTATTTAAGTTCACAAGTGAAAGAAAACAAGTATAATATTGTCAAGTCAGTCATAACATATAATGGTAGAATTTATTTCATTTGCCCTTGTAGAGGTTTAGGACTAATTTGGAATGCAGGGACATCACTTCAAACAGTTGACCGTTTGATGCGAATCTAGTGAAATTTCCACATTTCAAAATCCAAGCAAGAAATTGATATAAATAGCCGCTTCTAACACTTGAATCTCCCTAGCACACATGTACTAGTTAATACTGCATATATGCTACTATGTGGCCTAGAGGTTTTGATTTGTGAATCATCACTGCATAAACCACATGTAACTAATGGATAATACATCAGTTTGCATATGTTCTACTAAGTACATAAAAGAACAGCTCGCAACGTGGTTTAATCATCATGAGCAGAAGATAATATAATTCTGAACTTCAGGGTAACCTCGTGCGGTTGAAAAGAAGATAGACCCTTGTTAGCTAGAATTCTCAATATCACCTTTATCTAACAATTATAATGCTGAATAAAATACAGGTAATACTCCCAAAGAAAACCTTACATGAATTTGTTTTCTGATGCTTAACCCCAATGTGAACAACACAGATCGTAGCAGCACTGTGGAGACAGCAATGGAAAGCCACCTACGTTTCACCTTTCATATAAACCAACAACAAAAAGAGAAGATAGTTCAACAATGATGATTAACACAAAATCCGCGAACCCCTAACTGAACCCTGACCAGTTGAGCCCGGTGAAGGAATGGACGGCGTCGATGAGGTGCTGGAGCGCCGCGACCGATAGCGACGAGTCCTCCGTGACCCACGCCACATCGCTGGGAAAGCTCGCCGGGGCAGCGGTTGTCGCCGCGGTGGTGTCACTGAGGACGGCGCCGGCATCCGCGACTCGGTTGGGAGGCCACGAGGAGAAACCTCGGCGAAACGGACCAGCACCGGCGAGGTGGACGCCGAAGGGGAAGAGGCTTAGGGTTTGGGCTGCTGTTAGAGATGACTGGGGGAGGAGCGGGACGTGGGGTGGCCGGAATTGGGGCTGCGTGGGATGAAGGGGGGAAGGGGTGGTGGCTGTGGCGTCGCCGGAGCAGTGCGCGGTGAGGAGGTGGGGGAGCGGGGAGTGGAGGCAGCCGGAGAGGCGGGAGGCAAGGCTCCTCCGCGCGGCCGCGGCGAGCGTCATGGCGGCGCTGCGGGAGTGGGGACCGGCCCCGTGGAGGCCGCAACAGGCAACACCGTGTATTGGCGTAGGGTAAAATGGTAATTTGAACAGGAAAAGGGTTCAAACGTCAAAACAGTTTTGTGGCGGCCGCAACAGGCAACAACGTGTAGTTTCTGGGATTTTTAGGCCAGTCATTTTTGTCCTAGGACTATTTTAAAATCATGTGTTCGAAAGAAGCCTTTGTGCACCCGATGTGAGAAAGTGATTAAGAAAATGTTTGTTTAAAGGGAAAATGTCATGGGTCAAAACGAAAAATATTAAAAATTTGTTCTTTGGTTTTGATCAATGATACCATATAATGCGATTTTTTTGTTTTTTTATCAATTCTATAGACATAGACAGATATCCCTTTGGGTATGATTCTTGCCCTAATGTTTGTTGGTAGTTTGATATGTGCATTGGTATATAATTTGAGGGGTTTGCCATTAAAACTGCATAAGGATTCATGATAACACATGAAAGTATTACCCTATAGAAATATGTCACCGTTAACTTTTGGTCATGACATTTGACCATTCATATTATTCAAAAAGTTTATGCCAGTATTGTTCATCTATTTGTGACAAGATTTTTATCATCACAAACATTTTAAATATAACATATTGTTCCTATGTTTCAAATAAGTTTTTTAATATGATGAATTGTCAAAAGTTATGAGAAGGCATCTTTGGTGACAAATATTTGTATATAAAAGGAGTACAATATAAAGATTTTGTCACACATGGTTTTAGAAAGAAAACCAGATGCATCTCATATGTGTGCCAGGATCAAGTTTCACACATATAATAGACTCCATGAATAATCAGAACACAAAGTTACAGCGGAAATAATAAAATAAATGCAATACAAACGTTTTCTAGCAGCGGAATGTTGAACTCTTCACCACAGGCAGTTGACTGGGGGTTGCGTACGCCTAGCATCATCTTCAACAACTTCACACATCTTCTGAATACTGAGCAGAAATAAGCAAGGATGAGTACAGTTATGGTTGGTACTCAGCAGGGCCACCGAAATAACCGGAACAATTTAATCATCAACTTCAAGTATATTTAATAATGCCCGCGAACACGGCTGTTATAACAATTTTACACTCTACAGAGGTTGTACACTTTTACCACAATTCACGTAAAAGCTCCGAAGAACTTTAAACCCAACCATGCTGTGTCGGCCAAAGCACGTACCACACTTCCGAGGTGTGACTGCATAGGGACGCTACGAGGCCTTTACAAAGATTCCACAGTTAGAAATGACCCGCTAAGGTTTCCGGATCGGAATCAGGCATAACCCTCTCTAACGGGCATAGTGTCTTAGCTAAGCCCACTTCCTGGGAGGACCGGGCTATACACCGTCAACCGCCACCCCCCATACCCTTTCGGTAAGATCATTCCTAACCAAGGTCTCTAATTAATTAGCCAAGACCAGAGCCATTTAGTATTATGGTTGTACGGGTAATCCTGGGTGGTTCTCCATGTTCTGATTATCATATATGATCTCATAAAGCATAGGTAGAAGGATGGTTAGGATACTTGCCTTTCCGCAAAAGAATACAACTGCTCAGTCTTCGACTCTTGTTCTTGACAGCTTCGGAACGATGCTCCTCTAATCATAGCAAACATCGAGCACAAGCACAAACATGCAAGCAAAGAAATAAATACAACTAAGAACAATACACCAATCAAAATAAAAGCTTTAAAAGAATGCACTAAACAAAAGGGCTCATTACTACGATCACAAGGGCGAAACAAACGTTGAAAACGGAACAACGGTTGGAAAAGGATACAACTATCGAAAGGTTTATATTACAAAAGAAAGTAAAGAATATGTGCTTCATTTATTTTAATTAAGAAAATGCATGTAATGAATAAGAGAAATATTCAATATTATACTTTTATATGAAAAGACAAGTTAAAGCCTAATTAATTTTATTTGCAAATATTTATATAATGATTATACCAATTAAATATTTTAACTTACAAGAAACCATGAGAGAACATTTAGACGAATAACTTTATGTATTGTGTTGGACTAAACAAGTTAATATTGAAAGCACATTCAAGTTGGGAATTAACCATTTTAATTTAGATTGTACAAAACCGGTGTTTAACCCTAATTAAATTTTAATAAAGAAAACTAGTTCAATAATCGTTAATTATATTGATATCATTTATTTGTAAAATAACAGGGTATACTTTTAATTAGAAAAGCTAGTGAAGTAAATATTAATCAAGTTAACATTTATTCATAAAAGCCGATGTATGAACATGGTCATGTTTTATTTAGAAAACAAGATTCAACATTGAACATTAAGCAAATTAATTATTAGTTTACAAAAACCAATATATAACCTTACTAGCTTTTATTTGGAAAAACATATGAAGTAAGCATTATTCAAATTAACATCTTTGTTTAACCCTAAATCTTACCATATTTTAATTATAAAAGGCTAGTTCAATAATGATTAATCAAATTAACTTTCATTATAAAACATGAAGGTGTAACTCTAATTAGCTTTTAAATTAGAAAGCTAGTTAAATAAGAATTAGGCAAATTAATATTTATTAATTTTTTCCAAAACATGAAATATGGTAAACAACACTGGTGAACTAAACTCTATGCTTTTAGAAGATTAACGCAATGAGAACGAGGTTAAACGGAGTTTAAACGTGGAATCTAGGGATAAAACAAGGTTCTAGGGGCTTAACTGTGAGGAAACAGGGCTTCCAGGGACTGTTTTGAAAGAAACCGAGGGCTAAAACATAAATACGTATGAAAGCATGAGGGTTCACATGTAAAACGGGCAGCCAAGGACAGCGGGTTAGATTCTACAGAAGACTAGGGGTTAAACCGAAAAAAGAAAGGACTAAAACGGAATTACTTTTGAACTAGCGTGGACTGCGCGTTTATAAGCAAGAACTACAGGGGCTTTTCTGCAAAAGCTCCAAGAGCAGCCATGGCGGACAGGAGCTCGGGCGGCTCTGCTCGTGAGGGACGCCGGCGATTCGGTGGTCTAGGGGCGCAGCTCGATAGGGGAATCGAAGGAGGAGAGAGAGGGAAACGCAGGAAGATGCTCACCATGCGACGGTAGAAGCAATGGCGGCCGGAATCGGAGACGGCGGCCGGCGGCTTGGACTTCAACGCAGACGAAACTCCACTGGTGGCGGAAGGACGTCAGGAACCTGCAAATTGGATGCTCCTGGTCTCTGCGAAGCTCATGGTGCTACCAATTTGTCCCGACGGGGCTCCAAGGCGGCAAATCGGCGAAGAACGGCGCCGGCGACTGCTTCACGCGGCGGCGGCGCAACGCGGAGAAGAGGGAGGAGGGACGAGGCGAGGCAGCAGGACGGCGAGGAAGCTCGGGTTTTATAAGGGGTTCGAGACCCGACCTTGGCGTGGCGCGCACGTCGAGGAGTCCGGCAGTGACGGTGCGGTGTGGCGTCAAACTCTGTCGAGAGTCCTGCTCTGCAATGGGAGGAAGAAGATGAAGGCGCCGACAGGTAGGGCCCGCATGTCGGTGAGAGAAAAGGAGAGCTGGGAGGAAGAGGAGTTGGGTCGGGAGAAGGAATGGGCCGACGGGATTTGCGAAAGGAAATTGGGCTTGCGGATGGATTCGGCCCAAGAAGGAAAGGAGGAAAAAGATTTGGAGTTTTATTTTGGGAAAGATTATTTAGTTCAAATAAAATCCAGGAAATTCCAGATAGAGTATTTGAACCATGGAAAAATATTCCAAAATCTCCAAAAATCCTAGGAAAAATTCCAGAGATAGAGTTGGAGTCTTTGAACCAAAATAAAATATTTCGAGCTCATAAAAAGGGAATTTAAAGCCTTCCAATAAATGAATTTGACTTTAAGAAAAGAGAATTAATTCCTAGAAAATCTAGGAAATTCTCAGGAAAGATTTCATCGACATCTAAACGCATTTTGAAAACTTTAACACACAAAAACACATAATGCACTTCAGCATGGATGAAGCACTTCAATTAAGACAACAGACATGATGATTATTTTATTTAGAAAGTTGATTATTTTTCTACACTAAAATTGATAATTAAACAAATGTTGGAAAAATTTTAATAATTTGTGAAAATTGTTTATTAATTTCTCTTTCTAATTCACATCCTGAAATTCTAAATTTTGGGGTGTGACAGATTTATATTGTCTTTACAATTATTTCTCATAAACTGTTCATATAATTATTTGTAAAAATATATGCTCATCCAATATCTTATAGCTAGTAAGCCCCAAATCCCCAATTCCTCGTGGATGCCCAATTGAGCAACCTGATTTTTCTTTTTCAGAATAAACAGTTGAGGAAGCAAGTATTTTTTTATCTAAATTTTCTTATAGAAACTGTATTTCCTTTGTTCAGTGTGGGTCCTGATCATCCTCTTGTTAATTACTCCATCAGTCCCAAAAGAAATGAAGTTCAAAATTTATCACATGAAGAATGCACGACTGGATATAAACAGATCCAAATCGAAATGACAATTATTATGTCCATTGTGGCAACAAACATACCACCTTTGAGTCTTTCCATCGTACTCTTAATATGTTTGAAAAATCATAAAATGCCATTTTTGGGGAGAGGAGATAGTTTTCCATGGTCGTTTAGTTGCTACAGTTAGCCATGCTTCTTAAACCTTGAGCTTTTACTCTTCTTGTGCGTGGCTCCCCACGAAAAAAAATAAAAGTAACATATGCCAAAAAAATCGAGGAATCTAGATTCTTAGTGTTCCTCGTGTTCCAGGCACCTCCATGTCCTATAAGAGCTAAGTACTCCCTCCATCCTCTTTTGATAGTCCTATTTCACCTTGACACAAAGACCAAGAAGAAAAACCTTGCTTATCATCTTATTAATGCAACATAAATTTTTTAAGTTGGTCATCCAATGTTTTAACTGGGAACTCCTCGTCACTGGTGCTATTTATTGCCATGTTTCAAAAGGACTTGTGAAAAGTTGAGTTTTTGAAATAGGACTATCAAAAGAGGACGGAGGGAGTATAATAGTAGGTTGGGAGAAGACTGAATGCTGAGTTGGATGAGAGAGAAGAGGTAAGAGAGGAGAGATGGGCTGTAAGCTTACAGCCCACTTAGACACAAGAACCAAGATAACTTGTGAGAGAGACATGTGTGTCCTGTAATTATGATGAAGGCTTGACCATTATATGAGTGGGCTAAGAGGTGGGCTATATAAATGTATACAGCCAGCAGCAGGCTGTATTATTAGTCTTGCTTTAATCCACCCTGCACTGCCATCTCGCCTAGACACTACGTTGGTCGGTGCAAATTCTTAATTACTCCGAGTGAACTTCCACTAGTGAATAAAGAAATATGAGCACTCATTGTGTAATCTAACATACAACATGTGTTTCCAGTGAAATTCCACTATTTTATCAGCTAGGTTGGGTGAAACATTAGTGCACCCCACTAATTCTTACATGCCATAAGGATCTTCAACAACTTGCAGAAAATTTACATCTGCAGCAGATTCATCGAGTGCACTAGAAAGATAAAGGACTTTATTGGGAAGAACAGACTAGGTGAGCAAAAAAAAAAAAATGGCTGGCACATATTACAATGATTATGATTATTGGGGACAGAGTAAATGGCATGCACAATATGTCAGTATATATAAATCAACTAATCTCACGTATGGAGGACAAAGTCTCTGCTCTCTCTACCAGGGGGCATATATGATAGTGAATTAGCTCCTCTGCCCCTATGCAATCCACTGCTAGACTTAATTAAGCACTAAGCAGTCACAAACAATTTTATCAGCTGACTCCTGATATATAAGTACATACTTTCGATAGATGATGGAAGCAGAAGCATATGTAGTCATGAAAAAAAAGCACAAAATGGCAATAATAAATTAAGCGAACCAACAGTCATATTGGTTGTATGCGGTCTTACAGAATGGAAAACAATTCATTTGTATAAAAAAGATCATTCAACCATACAACCGTGCCACGTGACCACATCATCAATAACTTTATTTTTCCACATAATCAATAACTTTATTAATTGAGTTATATTTTCAGTATTGAAATACTCTTTTCTACCAAACAGACTATTTAGGTGGAAAAATTATTTTGTTGTGATCTTTTGACTAAAATGTTACTAAAATACTCACTTAACCATTATTTTTGACATGTTTGTTGATGTGTATCCCTCGGTTCAGCAGGTACAGAGATAACTTTCGTTAGGATCAGAGATTGTGCTTTTCAATATGTTTCGCCAAAGACATTGAAGTGGAAATTTGGAGGACTAATTTTATTTTCAAAAGATAGAATTCCAGCAACCGAGGGTTAGATCTTCAAAATCCTGATTCCATAACACAAACATGCATATATGAAACTTTAAACCATTCCTCTTTGAACAGCAGCTGCACTTACTTAGCCAAGGGGAAAAATTGGTTTGAGGTCCAAGCTCTACTTCGGCAGTATGAGCTACCAGTAAAGCGGCTGTCCTTTGTGTGCTTCATGTTCACAGTTTTCGTTGACACTGACAAGCTGCACGGCAGCTTCTGGAAACTGAAGCTCAACCATGGGGATGTATGTGTACAAGCAATGGAAAAGAGGACATGTGTAGGTGTTTGGAAAAATGTTGAATAATCCTCTCCTAAAGACCCAAATGCAAACACGATAACTATAATATTCTGCAAGTAACTTATGACAACATAGTCCAGAAAAAAATATTCTGCGAGCTACATATTACAACATATCCATGGAGTGGTAGGATAATTACACTTCGTGCTGGACGTCGCTACTGCCAAGCGTAGCACCCTATGCTTGAGGCTAATCTCTTTGGGGTGTTATCATCCGGCAGGATGCCATGTTTGAGGACGCACTCGAAGCTTGGTTTCTAGGGATGGTTTCCCAAGCAGTTGTGACAAATGATCACAACAAAAATCTCCATGCATGCCCCCTGCTGAACCTCAGAAAGGATAATCTACTTAGGATCACCAGACCATGGCAAACATTCCCTATGCCTCCTTTTCCCAAATGCTTAGCTATTATCTGTATACAACATATAGGATTTTCAATCTATTGTCCATATCAAACTTGGTATGTGAGTTTGGCATGGAGAGTTGCATCTCTATATTTCATACCTACTATTTATTCACAGTAACAAGCGCGCAACTGTAAAATAACTATCTAACCATCCAGCCATGTGTTCTTGAACAATTCTGTTCACGCGCTTCTGGTCAACACACGAAAGCGCTTGATCGCGCGGTCGTCGAAATCTCCTCGCCGGAGCTCCTGGACGCAGCCGGTCAGACCACCTATAGGGGCCGGTCAGACTGCCTGTTGCAGAGGCGCCGCGAAAGCCTACGATCACAACCTCGGGAGCGACCCCGTCGGAGGCTGCGAACCTATGGTTGTTCTAAGGTCGGCAAGGCCACTTAGAACGTCCTAAAACGTCGCGGAGACGAAGATGGAAAGCAAAGGGTTGGAAAAGCTAGGGTTTGGAGATAAAAAGTAAGATAATGATTTGTTCGATTGGGTAGAGGTCCTCAATCGGTCATGGCCCTTTTATATTTATAGGGTGGGGAGGTCTTGCCCCGCAAGGAAGTCCTTGTACAGATCTAAAAACGTGAAAAACCTGATTCTACTCGGACTCGGGGACAGACGGTCAGATCGCCTATGACAGGCGGTGAGACCGCCTGACACATTGCCAGATCGACTACAGGGCCAGCCGGTCTAACCGCGTGTACAGGCGGTCTAGACCGGCTGTCCCAGCCTGATCGGCTTTAAGCCACTATTGGTCGTCAACATATGCCCCCCTGTTTTTGGTAAAACTTTGTTTACCACAAAATATTTAATCAGACTAAGGGCGACCCTCTATTGTCGGCCATTTTTTTCCTAAGGGCGATATGACATATCGGCCATATCCTTTCAAGCATGTTGCCAAACACTTGGATGATATTTCTTCAAGTACTTCACATTAAGCGCTCTTGGCAACTGAAATCCTTGCAAAGTCTCTACCACATAGGAATTCCCAGAACAAACCTTCACAATACGATATGGTCCTTCCCAATTCGGCCATCATTTACCAAATTTGTTGCTCTTTGCTCCTATAGGCAAAATAGTCTTGCAAACCAAATCACCAACTTGGAAGGATTTGAGTTTTACCTTCTTGTTATATGCCCGAGCCACTCTTCTTTTGTCTTTTTCAATCTCCTCTAAGGCCTCCAAACGCTTGTCGGTCACATCATCAATATTATCCATCATCAAAGCACAATATTTGCTAGCATCAAGATCATTTTGCTTAGCCAATCTATAAGCAGCCAGATTTACCTCAACGGGCAAAACGGCCTCTTGACCACAGACGAGCTCAAATGGAGTAACCTTAGTAGCACCATGTCTAGAAATACGATGCACCCATAATGCTTCAGATAATATCTCGTGCCACCGCTTAGGATGATATTCAATCTTCTTCTTTATGAGCTTGATCAAAATCTTGTTGCTAGACTCGGCTTGACCATTGGCTTGAGCATAATACGGAGATGAATTGAGCAATTTAATACAATAGGATCCAACAAACTCACGTACCTCCTTAGAAATAAACGACGTTCCTTGATCTGTCGTCAATGTTTGAGGAATCCCAAATCTATGAATAATATGCTCAGTAATAAACTCAATCACCTCTCTATGTGTCGTGTTCTTGAGGGGAATTGCTTCAGTCCACTTGGTAAAATAATCAGTAGCCACAATCACAAAACAATGACCTTTGGATGAAGAAGGGTGAATCTTACCAACAAAATCTAAACCCCATCCTCTAAAAGGCCATGGCTTAATGAATGGATGCATTAACAAAGCAGGTGCAATCTGAATATCCCCGAATTTTTGACACTCTTCACATCCTTTGTAGTAACGAAAACAATCGGCTATTATCGTAGGCCAATAAAAACAAGCCCGTCTAAGGAGCCACTTCATTATTCGAGCCGATTGATGTGTACCACAAATTCCTTCATGAACCTCTGGCATAGCCAATCTAGCTTGATCAGGATCTAAACATTTTAAAAGCAATCCATCCATGGTCCGACAATATAGTTCACCATCAATCAAAGTAAACTTGAAAGCCCATCGCCGGACTTTTCGTTCCACTGACCTGCTAGTATCCTGCAAATATTTCACCAGAGGCTCCCTCCAATCACCAGCATCGGCCACAATAGATTGAAAATCATTAACAGCCGAATCGGTGTTTTCAGAGGTGCAGGCGGTCAGACCGCCTGTACTGGCGGTTAGACCAGCCGTGCCGGTCAGACCGGCTGTAACAGGCGGTCGAACCGCCTGTTCCAGAGCAGAAACATCGGCTTCACGAAACATCGGCATTTTTTCATGAAAATTTCTTTTCTGAACATTATAGCCTGATGCTTGCTGCGCCAACGCATTACCTCTAGGATTCTCTTCTCTTGGTACATGATAAATAACAAATTCATCAAAGCAAGATATAATATCTAAAAACTTATCAAGATAAGCATTCATAAATCCATCTAAGCATTGACAAACTTTAGATACTTGCTGAACTATCAAAAGAGAATCACCATATGCTTCTACATGTTTTACTCCCATGTCATGTAACATCTCCAACCCGAATAATAAAGCTTCATATTCGGTTTGGTTATTAGTGCACTTATGATCTAATCGGTTAAGGGCTAAAAAACAACACCGTTTGGTGAAATAAGAATAACACCAACTCCACAACCACTTTTGCAAACCGATCCATCAAAATGCAATTTCCATGGAGTAAAAGTAATATAGCCGACATTTAAATCAAGATGTTCACTAATCCTATGTTCAACAATAAAATCGGGAACGATTTGTCCTTTCATGGATTTCAATGGCTCAAAAACTAAATCATATTCAATTAAAGCATAAGCCCATTTGCCGATTCTACCACTTAATATAGGTCTATGCAACATGTATTTAATTATGTCGGCTTGACTAACAACGATGCAAGTATTTAATAACAAATAATGCCTCAACTTTGTACAAGCATTATATAATGGCAAGCATAACTTTTCAATGAAAGTATACCTTGTTTCGGCGTCCAATAATCTTCTACTTGCATATGAAATAATATATTCCTTTCCTTTGGTCTCTTGGATCAAAACAGCCCCAATAACACTTTCTTCGGCCATGATATATAATTTAAAAGGATCCCCTCTCCTAGGTGCCCGAAGAACCGGAGCCGAAGATAAATAATGCTTGATCTCTTCAAACGCCTCTTGCTATTTTGCCCCCGAAGTAAATTCAGCATCATCTTTCAACTGAAGCAAAGGAGTAAAAGCATTCACCTTTCCCGATAAATTGCAAATAAATATTCTCAAGTAATTCATCTTGCCCAAGAATTTCTGCAACTCTTTCTTAGAGCTAGGCGCCTGCAACTTGCCAATAGTGTCGGCCTTCTTTGGATCAATTTCTATGCCATGCTCATGAACTATAAAGCCCAAAAACTTACCGGCCGACACACCAAAAGCACACTTGAGTGGATTCATCTTCAAACCATACCGACGCATTCTTTCAAATGCAAGTCTCAAATCGGCCAAATGAGAAACACTTCCAGCCAATTTGACAACAATATCATCAATATAAACTTCCAAGATAATACCAAGCAAATCATGGAAGATCAAATTCATCGCCCTTTGATAGGTAGCACTGGCATTCTTCAAACCAAAAGTCATAACAATCCACTCAAACAAACCAACAAAGCCTGGACATACAAAAGCTGTTTTGGATATATCCTCTTTGGCCATGAATATTTGATTGTAACCAGCATTACCATCAAGAAAACTAATCATTCTATGTCCAGACGCAGCATCGATAAGCATATCGGCTATTGGCATAGGATATTCATCTTTAGGAGTAGCACGATTAAGATTTCTAAAATCAATACACACTCTAATCTTACCTGTTCCTTTCTTTTCCACGGGTACAATATTAGAAATCCATTCAATATATCGACAAGGTCTAATAAATTTTGCTTCTAATAACCGATTTATTTCCTCTTTAACTCGGTCATAAATTTCAGGATTAAAACGCCTAGTTGGTTGTTTATAAGGCCTAAAACCATACTTAATAGGCAACCGATGCTCAACAAGCTCTCGGCTTAAACCAGGCATTTCATGATAATTCCAAGCAAAGCAATCGACATACTCCTTTAATAAATTTATTAATTCAGATTTAAAAACAGGATGTAAATTCTTATTTACAAACGTCGACCTAGGTATAGAACCATCACCAATGTCTACCTCCTCAAGAGGATCGGCCGACGTAAAACCACATCCTAACTTGCTTATATCATCAAAATCTTCAATGGCTTCACACATATCGTTCTGATGCGCCTGATAGTGATCAAGTCTCTGCTGCAACCACTCTCGATTATCCATTAAGTCATACGAGATGATTCAGCCGATTCTGTATCGGCTTTATGACAGTAGGAACAAAGCCATTCTTAGTACAGCTGATAAACTCAAATTCAGAAAGATCTAAGCCTGACAAACATCTAACATCATCATGAATGCCAACCAAAGAGCTATTAGCTAAAGCAACACAAGCAGAAGTATCACCATGCACAACTTCTACATCATCATCTACCCATTGAATCAAACATTGATGCAAAGTAGAAGGAACACATTGGTTTGCATGAATCCAATCACGACCCAAGATTAAACTAAAGTTACCTTGAGTCTCAGCGACAAAGAAAGCAGTGGCCAAGGTCTTGCTCCCAATAGTAAGCTCCATAGAAATCACCCCCTTGGCACCAATAGGCTCTCCTCCTCCAATGCCGCTGATGGTCATGTTGGTCTTGATCAGCTCCGAATCTGAACCACCAAGCTTCTTGTATAAAGAATAGGGCATCAAGTTCACAATAGCCCCTCCATCGACCAACATCCACGAGATTGGCTTCCCATTGATATGTCCCTTCAGATATAAAGCCTTCAAGTGATTGTCTTCAACTTTAGGCTTCTGAAATATAGCTTCCTTGGGACCAAAATAAAAAAGAGCAACCTCCTCCTCCGAAAGCATGTCCCCATTCATGGACATATGAAGCACATTCACATCAACATTCATGCGCTCCGGAGAAGAACTGTAATGAACAAGCTCTTCATCGTCCTCAACAGTGGGAACCGATGTTGACTTGCCATCATGAGCTGAAGAACTGGAAGAAGAAACACCGGGTGCTTCTGCATCACCCGGTTTGACCGTCTGTACAGGCGGTCTGACCGCCTAGGCCGTCGGCCCTGAGTGACAGGCGGTCTGGACCGCCTGTGCAACCGGTTTGACCGCCTGTGGGTTTTCCTTCGGCTTCCACTCCTTCTTCTGTGGAATCATGGGCTTGACTTGGTTGAAGAGTTCATCTCATTGCTTTTCCAACTCTTGCTCTTGTTTTTCCCGAAAACAAAGTCTCTGAAGCTTCCTCTTCTGCGTGCGAGTCAACCCTTCAGGACACCATCTTGGAAGAAAGTGCTACTGAGACTTGCTAGTACTAGCCCCCTGATCTTCCACCATCTTCTCACTGGAAGTCGGCTTCATAGCCAGACTTTTCTCAATGGGAACACCCATGGTCCCAACTTGAATAATGTCGAACTCAGTAGTTCTCTCTGAGTCCACATCCATACTCTGCACCTCCTCCTTCCTCTTAGGTCGATAACCCTGCCTTGGAGGAAGTCTTGGCGGCTGACCTTGACGGGTGGTCTGACCGCCTGTTACAGGCGGTCTAACCGCCTGTGCCCGCTCTTGACCAGATTGACGGAAAGCCAATCGGCCTCTCCTGGGATAAATAATCATGTCCTGCACACGTCTTCTTGGACCTCCCCAGCCAGGATGAAACGAAGGCTGCACGTTTGAATGATATGGCACCCACATCACTCCATTATCATCCCACACCGGATCCAACTTCATACGAGGAGGCGAAGGAACCCTCTCATTCTGAATCGGTGATCTCCTTCTTTTTTTTAACGGCCGATCGCTTGGAACAGCCTTTTGTTTGGTGTACTTGTCATAAAGCATATCAAACGTAACTTTGGGCTTCTGAACACCCTGCTCCTTTGCCACGTTCATCTTCCAAGTACCAACTTCCGGACGCTTCGGAATCAGCATCTCTGGGCGTCCATGGGGACAGGCGGTCTGACCGCTTAGCGCAGCCGGTCTGACCGCCTGTTGTAGACCAGCCCCGGGCACCCGCAGTCCAGGAATAGTGACTGATCCTTCCCACCCCTTGTCCAGAAGATCTCACAGTAACCTTGAACGACTCTTTGCCATCAGCCGTCTTCTCAAAAGTCACTTCTCCAACCGACTCTTTTGAAGACGGTCTTTGCTCTCCAATCACCACGTTCTTCCCTTTAGTAGATTCGGCTTGATGCGGCCGAACCAAGACCTTGGGCTGCTGCAACTCCATGGTGTTGACCGGAAAAGGAGTCTCATCAACTTGCATCTCATGAAACTTCAAACGACTCTCATTAATAGCCGATTGAACCTGCCGACGGAAGACATTACAATCATTAGTAGCATGCGAAAAAGAATTATGAAACTTACAATAAGCACGCTTCCTCAATTCTTCCGTAGGTGGTATAACATGAGAAATCTTGATGTAACTAAATTTATGCAATTCATCAAATATATGGTCACATTTGGATACATCAAAAGTAAATTTTATGTCTTCTTGCCGATTCTTATGAATCGGCTTAAGAGATGAGCATGACACAGTTTTCTTATTAGCAGGCCATACAAACTCTGCTAAATAAACATCGTTATCATCGTCGGCCGAATCATCGGATTCATAATCAACTATATGAACATTAGACCGACGTGTCTTAAAACTATCTTTTTCTTTATTCATTCGGTCTTCAGCTACTTCAGCTCTAATATGCACTTGTGCGACCCAATAATAATCACAATTGTCAATTTTTTTCTCTAATAGAGGATTTTAAACCTCTAAAGTATAAGCCAGCAAGATCAACCTTAGAAATAGACAAATTAAAGCAACGGTTTTTAATGCCTTTAAACCTTTTCATAAATTGAGAGACAGTTTCATCCCGACCCTGTCTAACCGATGCTAAATCTGCCAATTTCATCTCATGATTGCCACTATAAAAATGATCATGAAACTTACGCTCTAGTTGATTCCAACTCATAATAGAACCAGGGGCTAATGAAGAAAACCAAGCAAAAGCAGTACCAGTAAGTGACAATGAGAACAAACGTACTCTAAATGCTTCATAGTTTCCAGCCTCCCCTAGTTGAGCTACATATTGACTAACATGTTCCCAAGTGGTGCGCTCATCATCTCCACTAAACTTAACAAAATCAGGCAAGCACCACCCATTGGGAAAAGAAACAGTATCAAAGCTAGAATGATAAGGTTTTTGATATACTCTAGTGTTACCAAAATCAACACCTAGCTTATTTCTCATCACATTAGACAATTCATCCCTGAATCTAGTAAATTGTTGGGCCGAAGTTTGCATAGAATTCATATAATTCAAGTGAGGTGATTGCCTATTCTGCATATCTCTATGTGCATTAAAAACATCATCGGCAATACCACCCGAATTTGCAGTATACATAGTCGTGAAATAAGTAGCGCCTGCTGTAGCTACTGGACCAGCACGGCAAGCAGAGACCGAGTTTGGAACAGTAGACAACGACAAAGGTTGCTTCGGCACGAACACCATAGCATTGGTCAAATTTGCCTGATGACTAGAACAAGCGGTCTGACCGCCTGTAGCCACGGTCTGACCGCCTGTCGCGGTCTGACCGGCTATGCTGGCGGTCTGACCGGCTGCAGACCCAACTGCTGCCGAACCAATTGCATTGACTGTGTTCGGTCTGGACATATTGGGTGGTGGCGGGGTCTGTCTAGCAAAGTAATTCGGTGGCATACCATAGAAAATATTACGCTCAGGTAATTCATGAGTATCTATAGATTTACCCTTCAATTTTTCCATTTGTTCCAATAATCGTACAACTAATGCATCACGATCCGAAAAAGTTAGAGCCAAAGGAGTAGATGCAGGGGGTTGAGGTGCAGAAGTGCTTACATTATCAATTACCTCAATTTGCCCCTTACTCATCTTGAAAAAAGGCATTATGAAGTCTCGAACACTCTTCGCCGAGCGTTCTTCACGACCTTTCTGAAACGTCTTCAAGAACTCCGCCTCGATGTGCTTCTGGAGCGCCATGAACCTCTCATGATCTTCGGAAGAAAGATCTTCAAGCGAGGCCGTCACGATGTTGTCTTGTCTTCTCCAACGTCAAAGCCCATAGTGCTAGGAATAGTAGATCGGTCTTCAAAACCAGATTTCTGTCCCCAGCGGAGTCGCCAAAATATGTTGACGCGCTTCTAGTCAACACACGAAAGCGCTAGATCGTGCGGTCGTCGAATTCTCCTCGCCGGAGCTCCTGGACGCAGCCGGTCAGACCGCCTGTAGGGGCCGGTCAGACCGCCTGTTCCAGAGGCGCCGCGAAATCCTACGATCACAACCTCGGGTGGGAACCCGTCGGAGGCTGCGAACCTAGGGTTATTCTAAGGTCGGCAAGGCCACTTAGAACGTCCTAAAACGTCGCGGAGACGAAGAAGGAAAGCAAAGGGGTTGGAAAAGCTAGGGTTTGGAGATGAAAAGTAAGATAATGATTTGTTCGATTGGGTAGAGGTCCTCAATCGGCTACGGCCCTTTATATTTATAGGGTGGGGAGGTCTTGCCCCGCAAGGAAGTCCTTGTACAGATCTAAAAACGTGAAAAACCTGATTCTACTCGGACTCGGGGACAGGCGGTCAGACCGCCTGGCACATTGCCAGATCGACTACAGGGCCAGCCGGTCTAACCGCATGTACATGCGGTTTAGACTGGCTGTCCTAGCCTGATCGGCTTTAAGCCACTTTTGGTCGTCAACAAATTCAGTAAAGAGTACACTAAGAACTGGATTTCTCTACAGCATGTACGTGTATGGTACCACACATTAATTACGAACAACTTTTCTAGTTGTAATACGAATGTGCACATACCCTCACAGTAGGAGCAGCACATACAACTTTACTTCATATGCATATCTCCAACTTTTTTCTCCATTTTTAGTGGCAATTACACTGAACTAGTTTTTGAAAACGAGCCCACGAATGGTGTTGTCAACTGTTGCCAACTTGCCATGCAGGCAACAACACGCAATCGACGAGAAGGCTACAGGATGAGACAACTAAACAGTAAAAGCCACACGCGTATAAAAATAATGTTTGCTGATGAGTATATCCTTATGGTGGCAACGTGAGAACAATTTGTTTTGGATCAGAAAACTACGAAGTAGTGCTGTATACTGTTCCGGTTCAATTTCCCAAGGCATTTGTACTAATCTTTGTGTGTCGATTCCATTTCACATTTTTACACTGCATCTAACCTGTTACATGTGCAAAGTTTATGGAAGCCATCGGTGTGTTTGCAATTTATACGTTCCAGATTCAGCATTTAATTTGGTGTTGCGTCGATATCCTTTTTAGTACTCTTACCCTACACAACGAACTATGTTTAAGTATTGAGAGAGGAAATATTCTCTGTGTGTCCTAGTTAATCCAACGCAACACATATATGAACGTCAGTTCAATCACCGTATCGAGCTCAAATCACCTACAACAGCAGAAAATTGATCTACTCCTGATTGGCTAATAATCCAGCAGCTCGGCAGTCGGCACAGAAATTTCGCTGTGTAGGCAAGTACAGAAGGTGTGAACAATAGGGATAATGCTTCTGAACGAAAATGTTTCCAGCAAGGGATCAAAGGACCAGGAGAACATGACTGTCGTCGCTTCAACGAGTAGAGCGTCAACCAGTCAAGCAGTCCAGCAGTATGATGTCGTGGTTCAATGATACATCCCAGTGCCTCTCGAACCTACATGCCGTTTGATACTAATCCTGTTGCCTGGGTTGGCTTTTTGGCAATTCTACAGTGGCCTGTTTGGCTATCTCTTGCCGTCAATTATTAGCATGTCTCGGCCGCGGGCAGGGCCATGCCGCAATTCCAGCGCGAACAAAACTGGCACCGTACTTCCACTGCTACGTAACAGAGTTATTGTAACACCAACTTGTGTTACTATATCTCAATAAATATTGTGTTACTGGGCATGCTAGTAACACATCTTGTTAGTGTTACTATTTTCAATGTTACCACTACACGATCTATTGTAACAAAACACATGTGTTCTTCTATTTTAAAAAAAGTGTTACTAGTTCTTTCATGTAACATATTTTTTTAAGCTCTTGAAACACTTTCATACTTTTGTAGGAACAATTTATGAATAGAAAACACCCAAAAATAGCAAAAAATATTGGTGCTACATGAGATTTCAACCCACAACCTCACATTTCCTCACATGTAACCACATCTACCACTACACCACACTCCAACTTGTGTCAAGTTTCTGTTTTGAATCCTCAAATATTATAGAAACCGAGTGTAAATTGCTTATTTGCGGCCTTAAACAAATTTAAATTAAAATATTATTAACTACAAAGTTTTTTTCATGACACACAACTTTCGTTTTGATATTTTTCAATCCAACATCGTTACAAAATTTAAAATTCAAATTTGTGAAATTCGAAATTAGTTTTCATTGACAAGATAACTTCAAATAAAATAGTTGCCAACTACAAAGTTTCACAACTTTTCAAGATGTACAACTTTCATTTTGGTAGTCTGTCAATCAAATGTCGTTTACAAAATTTCAAATTTTAGAAATTCAAACTTAGTTTTCATTAACAAGATGAACTCAAATATGTTAACTACAAAGTTTTCACAATTGATTGCGATCTACAACTCTCATTTTGTTTGTTTTGCCATCCGAGGTCGTTTGAAAATTGAAATTTCAAATTTGAGAAATTCAATCATACTTATATGTGTTACAAAATATTGTCATTTCGTAACATTTAGTTGTAACAATAATTTTGTGTTACTATATATTTTCAATGTGTTACCGTGGTCATCGTAACACATAGCTTTGTGTTCCTATAAATTTCCTTTGTAATACATTGATGAATATGTTACAAGCATGTATTACTAAAAGTATGTTGTGTAGTGTTTTGGAGTTTTAGTCCGTTTTGGTGAAAAAAAACACTAGCGCTAGGTTGGTGTGGCAGCAAGTGCGACACACCGCATATACATGGGAAAAGAAGCAAACGGTGGCCGCAAGTTCAGAGTGGTGGCTCTACCCTACCATCGATATGCCCACAACTTATATATCTCACTTTTAGGATATGGAGATACAGGTATTTATTTATTTATTTATTTATTTATTGTTGTATGGGCGCATATGTTCATAACATGTCTGAATAAAATAAACCGATAAAAGTGTAACATATGCAGCCTCCGTAATCTTTCCTACTGACAATTACTCCATTGTGTCTAACATCCTAGCAAGACGACCACCATCTAATATAATGAGTTGTTCTCTTCATTTATTGGCACTAAATTTTCTTTAATAATAAGATGCGGGAAATAATAGTCAGGGTGGGTTAACATTTGTTAGATTTAGTTCCTCATCAAAAATATATTTGAAGGAGCACAACATACACTACAAGAAATGTGTGACTTCTTGACGTATTTGATATGACAATAGAGCATAATGTCACTATATCACTCATTTTATGACATTGTGTATTACACATTTTGATTTAGTGACAATAAAAACCGTATGTCATAATATATGTCATACATGTAGTCCAATATCACCCAATGACGATAATTGTTGTCATAAGCCTTATTTGTTGATGTCATAAAATATATGGCAAAAAGTTGTATGTCATAAAATTATTTTTTTGGAAACGTTAGCATACCTACTGTCATGTGGAAAAGTTCTCAAAAAGAATAAAGAAAAAACTAGAAAGAGAGGGATTCAAACCAAGAACCTCATGACGTGCTTTGTTCAGTTAAGTGCAATTGGTAGTAACATGATAGCTCAACTTCTGCAGTTATGCTTTTATTTATTTTAACTACTTTGCAAGAACTAACACACCATGAATTTTTGTGTGGTCAATCTGTTGATAAGGAGTTGGTGAGCATTTTAGTAGTTTCCATCCCAGTTGTTTACTGCTGAGGACTTGGTGACGTGCTTTTTCAGGTTGAGGTGATGATGCGTGAACAAGTAGAAGATAGGAAATTTGAGTGAACAAGAAGTTAGAAGGCAGGAAATTTGAAGATAGCTTCAGAGAAGACGAATTGCTTTGGTTGATCCATATACCTTTTTACTTCCTGATTCATCATGAAATGTCTCTTGTTTGGTGCAATTTGCACTAATTCTAATTTGTATCCTTGTAAATTCGATGATAAGTTTTGAATGTTTTGTGGCTGAATTTATCATTTTGATAAATGGGTTGAATATATCATGGGCTTTGTAAGATGGGCTGTACAATAGACTTTAATCTATGTGTAAATATAGGAGGCTAAAGAATAGCCCACCATTGAGCTGAAAAAGGCCCACCATTGAGCTGAAAAATGGCACATTAGAAAAAAAAATAAAATTGTCATGGCAGATGCCACATAGGCTTTAGCAGGCCAAATTTTATTTTGTGACGTATTTTACCTCTGCCACGTTAGCGCCATGTCGGCTATTGATGCGACGTGGCATTTGCTTACGTGGCAAGGTCTAGAATCTTGTGACACTAAATCAAATGTCATAGAATTATATGATAAAAAAATAATGTCATAGAATTATGACAATATATAGACAGATGTCATAACATCAATTTATGACAGTGATTTTTTGACGTCTATATTTTTGTCACCGATATGTCATTAAACCTAATTTGTGACATAAATTTCATATATTATGACGTAATAGGACGTTAAAAAATCACTGATTTCTTGTAGTGATATAAGGTAGAATATCCATCATCTATCAGGTTAGTATTTTGTATTGAATTCCAGAGGCTTTGCTTATTATTGGGTTCGATGGACCTCGGCCTGTGGGGGCACCCACTTATGGGTATAGTGGGATGTGCAGGTTTCCTTTTTCAAGTGCTAATTAGCCTGCCATATTTCTGACAACAATGATTTGCTCTCTATACATATACTTTATATACTTATTGCAGAACACTCGAGTGGAATGGAGTTAGAAGTAATAACTGCACTTCTATATATACAACAAAATACTTTTTAGTATTCACAATTTGTATGCATGTTTGTGAAGTAACTTGAATATAATGTTACAGCATCACCAAACAGAGCATTTTGTAAGAACTGAGTGCGCTAGACATCAAAAAGAGATAGCTCAACATCACACTAGAAGAATCAGGATTAACGAAAACGCAGCACACTAGGATGGAATAATAAAATCAGTAACTCATAAGTTAATGTAAGGCTTATTTGAACCGATGATTTGTAACCAGAGAGCTCGGCTGTTTATGCCATCAAATTGTGATATTTACATGCATTGCATAATTGTTTCCATTGGACAGAATCTCCACAACCCGTTTCACACACCAGCATACAAACTCATATTTGGTTCCTTAACACTAGGCAAAAACGATGTGCTTGCACCTCTTCCTTTTAATATAAATATACTGACAGCCTGACACCGAGCATTGTAAACCTCCGTGACAAATCACTTCTACCAACAAGGTTTTCAAAGTTTTGCATTCCACCTTCGAGCCAATGTTTCTGTCAATGAGGCATTTTTTGGAGGCGGTTACGTGTCCACCTCCATTAATCGAAAGAAAAAGAAAAACTTCACTACTACAAATAGGATTTTAGGAGACACTGTCTTTTTTATTTTCAGAGGCGGACAAGAATTCTAACCGCTTCGGTTAATATAAGCTATTAAGAGAGGCATATGCTTTTTATTTTCAGAAGCGGTCACATTTAACTGTCTCGGAAAATCGATTTATGGAGGCGGACATTTTAAAATAACTGCCTCGGAAAATCTTCTATTTTCGGAGGCGGTTGTCTTATAGCGTCCGCCTCTGTAAATCGATTTTTGGAGGCGGATGATTACAAGGCCCGCTTCAGAAAAAATCCTCGGGCCCAACAAGCCCACCTCAGCCCGATAACATACCTAACATATATTGCAACCACCAAACCCTAAATCCATTCACCCTCTTCCTCCCTCTCCACTCTCCAGCCGCCGCCTCTCTCCCTCCCCACTCTCCAGCCGCCTCTCTCCCTTCCCCATCTCCAGTCGTCTCTCTCCTTCAGCCCCTCACCCTCTCCGGCCACCTCTCCCTAAACCGCTCTCCCTCTCCACCTCTCCCAAGGCGAAGCGGCGGCGCAGGGTGGAGGATGGGCCAAGGCGAGGCGCGCCTTGGCACCTCCACGCGGCGGTGTGTGGGGTGTAGAAGGGGCCAAGCGCTAGCGAGGCGGCGCGACGGCGCGACACCACCTCGTCTCCTCCAGGCGCGGTGGTGAATTCGGTGATGGCGCACCCCTGGATCAGCGTGAAGGTGGTGGCAGATTCGGTGGTGGTTGCCCCAGATCCGGCGTCGGCAGCTGCAGATCCGTCGGCGGCGGCTCGGGATGGACTCAGCGGTGGCGAGGTGCGGCAGCTAGGCGCCTGGTACGGCGGTGAGGTGCGGCGGCTAGGTCAACAGTGGCGCACGTCTGGCAACGGCGACAGCGGTCGTGGATCCGCGGCCGACGCCCTGGATGGGCTCAACAGGCCCAGATCTGGGCCTGTCGGGCTCATCTAGGGTTTTGCTTTTTTTTAATTTTTTCTCCGATTAACGGAGGCGGACACATAACCGCCTCCAAAAACGTCTTATTAATAGAAGCCCCATGCTGGAGGCGGACACAAAAACCGCCTCTGAAAATGGTTTTTGACCGCCTCCAAAAATCTATTCTGTAGTAGTGCTTTGTCCTGCCCATTGAAGGGACCGTGACACCCTGAGGGAGGGGGGTAAATTAGGAGTTTTAAAAATTAAGGCTCGAAATGCACATATAGAAACCTATCTCAATTTCTGTCTAAATGTTCTCCATGTTTTTCTATGTGTTGCAATATCTACCACTTCACAGTTTTGCACCCTAGGTCTAATTCTATACTAGCATGCAAATTTTAGAAAAGGTAAATGCGGAAATTAAGTGCAATAAGAAATGCAGAATGTAAAGGGTAGAGAATGCAAACTCTCAACACGACAATTTTTACCGATGTATCAGAAAGCTCGCAGGCTTTACATTAGTCCTTGTTGTTGGAACCCCTCCCAAGGTAATGTTTGCACATGAGTGTAAACTTCCCGGTCGAGTAACTCCGTGGATGGCCATGGGACTTTCCCTCATGCAAATGGGCCTCCACTCGCCCCTCCCGGTTGCTCTTCACCGCCTTCACTTGGTAGAGTTTCGGCCAACTACCCGACGGCCTCTTCTCCCTCTCACAATCACCGGCGGCCACTCCACAAATACGGTTGGAGAATCTCGCAAGACTACAAGCCTCTGAGAGGATCTTGTAGATGCCTAGAGGGGGGGGGGGTGAATAGGCGTACCTAATAAAACCTGAAAATTCTTTCTTCACAAGTTGTCAGTGAAACCGGATATTCCGAGTACCTCTAGGAAGATCCGATATTCGGATGTTCCGAGACTTACCCAGATGATCCGATGTGGAAAATAACCTTTGCTCGAGATTCAAAATCTAACAAGTTATTCGCAATTCCACTTGAATAGAGAGTTCACAGAGGTACTCTAAGAGCTATATATTAAGATCAAATATAGCGGAAACCTCTATAGAGATAGATCGGACAATATATAGCAAAAATGAGAGTATATGAACCAAAGTAAATTAAGCAACACAAAGAGACACGAGATTTGTTCCCAGAGTTCACTTCCAAGGGAGCTACGTCTCCGTTGAGGCACCCACAAAGGGTGGAGTCTCTTTCAACTTGTTTCTTCCCTCAATCGACCACAAAGATCAAGATTGAGTCACTTACTAGATGGTTCCACACAAGGAACGGGTGATACAATCCACCAAGGCGCTCCCACAAGCTAGGTTCTGCACTTGGTGACCTCTAACCGTCTAGGAGCAAGCTCCAAGAGTAACAAACGCGAATCACAAGCCAAGGATGCTTCAAGTGCTTCTTAAGATAAAAAAGTACTTCCCTTCACTCAAAGTCAACACCCAATCCTCAAATCTCTTCTCTCAACCAATCCCCAAGTGAATCTTGGCTAGGGCAAGGTTTGGAGGGGAGTGGAGTGAAGGAGAGAGAGCTCAAGATGTGCTTTCTGTTCTGTTTTTCGAGAGAGGAGTGAAGGGGTAAGAGAGGGGGTATTTATATCCACCCCCAAAATCTAACCGTTATATTCTTAATCGGGCAAACCGGATCTTCCGAGTACTACTCGGATCTTCCGGATAGGCTTAGGTTAGCCGTGAAAACCTTTGTGTGCTGCCAAACCAGAACTTCCGATTCACAAAATCGGAACTTCCGATGAAGAAAATCGGATCTTCCGGTTTTGCATTTTTTTACTCAGTACCATTTTGGATCTTCCGATGTAGGAAATCGGATCTTCCGGTTTTCCATGAAAAACTGAGTTTTGCCCGTTTTGTTCTCTCAAGGTTAGTTTTCATCTCAATTTAGCACTTTGACATCCTTGATTGATCAAACACGTCCCCCTTGATAGTACGGTGTTTCCTATACTCAAATTCAAAGAATAAATTCAATTTAAATCCTCCATATGAGCTTCACACCATATAATTTGAATTAGGGATCTCCTTTGTATATATTCTTTTTCTTATTTCATTTGACACCTTCACTTATCTTAATAAAAGTATGAAACCTCCAAATTGTGGTTGTTATCACCACCAAAACCACTAGGGGACCAAATGCACTTTCAATATCCCCCTTTTGGTGATTGACGACAACACAATTTGGGTAAATGATAATAGATAGATAGTTTCATTTCATTTCCAAAATTCATGTGATAAAGCTCCCCCTAAATATGTGCATCACCATAAAACTGTGGCGGACCACTCCGAAATTATTCCAAGTTAAGTACCCATGGACCAGTAATCAAGCAGTCAGGCACTTAATCCGGAATAAGCTGGAGCACCGTCGGATTATACCCGATTAACCACGTACTTTCACGATCGAAACAACACGCGCGCCCACACGAAGGTGAGTCCCAGAAATTACAACATTCCACAATTTCAACATACATAAATAGTATCATAAAGTTATTACAAACCAAGTTCGAATTTCAAATCAGAGTACGAGAGTTCATTGCAGCGGAAATAATCTAACGACGATACATAGCAACACCACGATGAAGCCGGCCATGGTGCTACTCCTCCCGATCCTCGGAAGAGGACGGAACCCACTCGACATGCCAGCCAGGAGGAACCTGGGTAGGCCAAGTGATGGAATCGACTGCCACATCTATAACAGTACCTAAAATAATAGCCACAAGCAAGGCTGAGTATACTAATACTCAGCAAGGCTTACCCGTCGGGTGAAAACTACATCACCGACTTCTAGACATGAGAGGCTTTTGGCTAGTGGGTTTGTTTGCCAAAAAGCAACTAAGAGTGGATCCTTATTTCCATGATTTTAGCATCAAATTCTAGTAGAGTTAACCATTCTACATTAGCATCCTCTCTAAGCATACAAGTGGTGCAATACAATTTAGTACATACAACAAGTTCATCATCCTCAAGTTCCACTTATTACTCAATGCAGCACAACGGTCAAGCAGTCTCATTAACCGCGAGAAGCGGAAAGTTCGAACCGAATTTTGCTACCTGGCCAGGGGAAACCCAACACACACGGATAATTCTTGCTATAAAAGGCACAAGCACTGCCCAACCTTTCCCATCAATCCACAATTCGGCGCCGGGTCCACTCCCTTAGGATAAAGGTTTACCGCTTCACTCACGGCATCACGCATATATCCACATGTGTACGGCAAGGGAAACAAAATATTTCCAAGGAGAGATGGCTATTGGTCCTAGCTGCTTCAATCTGGTACCGGGCTTACCGATTCCCATAGGTCAGCATGCATGTGGTACGTTCAAAAACTTGACACACAGAACCACACGTTTCGACCGTAATCCAATTATCATACACGGATGGGAGATCTACACATACCATCCCGCCCGTCCATCCTTATGATTCCAACATAAGTAAAGACAAGCAACTCCTATATCTCGCGAGTGACAGGAAATCACTCGACTTGTAACGGTCCTAAAGGCATTGCTCTACCGATCCTATCATGCTAGTATTTCCAGTCATAGGTACTAGAATCATGCAACTAGGGTATTCATACAACACCTAGAACGTAAATGCACAAACATAATAAATTCATAGTTGCACGAATTAAAGTTAGGTTATGCTCCGGGGCTTGCCTTCTTGAGCTAGCTGACTGTCAGGCTCCGGGTCAATCACGACGATGTTGGCACCACCCTCGGGGACTTCCGCTTCGTTGACGGGGATGAGGTTGTAGGTACCGTCAGCGAGAACGCCTTCTACATGAGATGCACAACTTTAATGCGGCTGCCTATGTGATCTAAGAACAAGGCCTTGAAGGCCATATTCACCTAGACATACTAGAGACCTATTTTCTCCTTCACAAAATTAGAGGAGGTGTGTGGAAATTTTTTATGTCTTTATGATGGTGATTGTGTACACATATACAACATTTCAAATTATTATCTTTAAGCAAGTGTGCAGTTCTGGAATTTAGATTTCACATGCTCCACATTTAATTAATTATCCAAAGTGTTCTATTTCTTTTTATAAAACTCAATTTTAATCTAGCTTCTTCTCATTTTTGTTTCTCTGTTTCTGTGCATCCTTTTTATCCACAAACTTTATGACAGCTACTGGAGTATAAGAGTTAGGCTCACTCCAAAATTTAGCTAAAACTGAGCTACACAGAATTTATTAAAAATGGAACAAGTTGCTGTCCCAGAAAACAAGATTAATATATATAAAATCGAAACTACTTCCAAAATAGGAGATTTCTTTACCAGAGCTACTCATGAGTAAAAGAAAGGATCTAACCAAGTGGTGGCTAAAAATAACTCTTGGTCAGCCCTCAATAATTTTCTATCCAAAAACCATCATCTATTTATTTGCTAGTCTAAATAGGGTCAAAAATTAAGTTTAGCCTTTTTTCCACATGTGCCAACAAGTTCCTAGACCTCTGGTGAAAGATGGTGATTTTTGGCTGCATGAATTATTTTTAATAAATACAGAACTAAGCTAGAACAGAATTCACAAAATAATTCATAACTGAAGCTACAATCCATATTTTTAGGTCTCCTTTGGACACAAAGCGTACAAGGGCATCGCAAGCAACATATCCAAAGTTCAGCTCCAGAAGAGCTCAGGATTTGAAATGGTGCACAAGATTCTAAAAACTGAGTTTGAATTTTAATTCAAAGACTATTCATCAAAAGTGTATACATGCCAACATGAGATTGGAGTTTACAATCTCATGACTCCAGGGAGTATTTTTGAGCATTTTTCTGATTTTTCTATGATTTTTAGTGGATTTTACAAGATTTCGGGAAAATGAACTTAAACCTTAAGAATCTTTTTACGCCGCGTCCCTCGGAACTTTTAAAACCTCGCAAACAGGCCCCTGGTTTCTTTCACTGGGAACCCTGCGAAAAGGAAGAAGATGAAGTTGTGCCCTTGGCTCGTCGGCGACGTTGCGCCGGCCAAACGACGGTGGGAGGAGGTCGGAGAAGTGGGGGAAAAGAACGAGCAGCTCACCACGAGTCGAATGGTGGCGGTTGGGAGGTCGGAGAAGGCTCTGAGGTGGCCGGCGATGGGAGCAGTGGCGGGGCGGCCGCCGCGGCCTCAACTCCGGTGATGTCAGTGGCTTTCACCGTGGTTGGAGGGGCTCGTGAACATTAGTGGAACATGGCGAAGACGTTGGGATGCTCGGTTGGCGTCGTGGATAGCTCGAAGGTGTGGCTCGACGTGGAGGTGCTTCGCGGCCGAAAAATGGGGATTTGGGGGAAATCCTGATTTCTCATCGGAGAGTTGATGGGAGCTTGAAAGAAGTGGGGGAAATGGAAGCTAAGGAAGTGGGCGAGCTCTGAGTGCGGGGAATTTGGAAATGATGGAGGGATGGGGGCGAATTTGCTCCGGTGCTCGAGCTCGGCTCTTGCGGACAGAGGTTGAAGAAGGGGGTGCGCGAGCGCGGAGGATGGGAACTGGCAGTACGCTGGCTGAGGGAAGGGTGCAAGGCTGCTCGGTGAAGTGTTGTAGCATGCTAGAGTGGGCTGAGCTGCCTCGGGGTCGCTCGCGTGCACGGCTCGGGCACGCAGGCCGCCATGAGTGTGCCTGTTAGCTCGGGCAGCGCGCGCGAAGCGGTTGGGCGTCGCGGATCATGGCGTGACCGAGGGGAGATACGCCGCAGAGGCTTTGGCGCGTTGCGAGCAGGAATCCGACCGCGGAGCGGCTCAACGCGGCGCGCGCGGCCACGACCAGTGGCCGAGCTCTGCTCGCCATCATGGCGCTTCGCGCGGCGCGAGGCTGCCAAGGCGCTGTAGCGCGCGATGTGATGGAACGACGAGCCAGACGCCCACGCGAGGACAAGAGCAAGACGCCGCCGTGGCTTGGCTGGCTAGGCGAGGCCGCCGCCGCGGCTTGGCCGGCCAGGCAAGGCCGCCGCTGCTCGCCGGCCACGTGGCGGCCAGTCTGCGGCCGGGGCAGAGCGCGCCAGGGCCCCGTGGAGCTCCTCCTTTCAATGTGGATTTTCTCCAAAAATTTGAACTAAACATTCAAATGTGCAAAAATAAAATTTGGAGTTTGAGATGTGGGACACAACTTTCTTTTTGGGGTGAACCTGAAATTTCAAATTTTTCAAGCTCAAACAGACCATTTTCGAACAGGCATTCAGCACGGTTTTTCAAGTTTTTGAGGAGTTTAACTTCAAAATTTGAAAAAGTTCCCAACAGTGACTAGGCCTCATTTGTGATGACAAACAACTTTTATGTTTGGATATTTTTAAGTTTAGTACAGAATTCTTGAGATTTCAGTCGGGTGTCAAAAAGGCCTTGTTTGAAATTTGATTATCTAATTTTGATCAAATTATGTGTGCTACCACCATTGCTGCCCTTTTATGCTGTTTTGATTGTGTTTTTAAGGTACTAAACATCAGGGACGTCACAAAAATGGCCTCAAATGCCTTTGCACATATTTTTGTGAGAACTTTTTCATATAATTTGAAGCATGAATTCATGTGCATAGTGTGAGATATAAATCCATGATGCATATGACAATATAATCACACAACAAAGTGAGAAATAATATTATAACATCCATAGCGTCACAAATAACAAATATGATAAACAAACCAAACATTTAATAAGTCTAACAAATTAAGTCTCACAAACCGAGCATAATAAAGTTTTACAAACCAAATAGTTCAAATGTCTCAAGCAACACACCACATCACAACCATCACAAAGTTCTCACATGTCCACACATAGAACGGAAAATGAAAAGATAGATAGATTGATTGAGGGGTCTCCAAGCACCAAATTCACTCCTCCTTTGGCATCAAGCACCACAAAGGGGAGCTACTCGCTGTCGTCCTCCGCATCGTCCTCGTCGTCTTGTGCACCATGAGCTCCGCTGGTGCCAGTTCCCATCTCACGGCCGCCCAAGTCTTCCTCGATATCATTATCATCATCATCGTCGTCTTGAGCACCGGAGTGGAAGGTGTAGCACTGAGTGTCAGGAGCATATGGATATCCCTGTGGAGGAGTCCACTCATAGCACCAGGGGTTCTCAAAAGTAGGATGAGGAGGAGGAGGAGCAACCCTTTCCTCATGTGGAGGAGATGGTGTGCGCTGGATGTCATAGCGATCAAGGAGCTTCTGTTGCCTCCTTTCAATCCGATCAAGCTGAAGCTGCTGCCTGTGCATAGTGTCAGAGTTGTGCTTAGGAACTTTGAAGCACGCAAAAAGGCCATGAGCAATGAAGCCAAGAGTGCTCTTCTTCTTCTTTGGCATGGCTGATGGAGTGGGAACTTCAAAATGAGAAGATGGTCCTTGAGAAGAGGAAGCGCCTGGATCACCTCTAGGAGTTTCCTGAAGCCTGTGAGAACCAATCTTCAGAAGTTGCTCAAGTTTGCCTTTTGGTGGCTTGTATGGTAAGTGAGTCTTGTCAGTCATGATATTTAGTCCAGTCAAATTCTTGATCACATGGAAAATGTAGGGTGCATAGTGATGGCCGCTCTTGGAGTCATGGGAGCAGTTTGCTATCTCATTCCATAGGAAGTCTGTTACCGAGAAGCCATGCCGGTGAGGATCCATCTGAAAAAGAATGTTCCTGGCGTAGTTGGAGATATTGTCTGCGTCTCCAGCTCTAGCTGTCAAGGTGAATCTGAACAGCTGATTAAGAAGCTTGTAGAAAGATATAAGGCCTTTGACTTGACCATACATACACTTTGGGCCATAAGCTGCATCATACATGAAAGCCAAGCAGCTGCTCTCTATGATGCCAGAAGTGTGCAGTCGAAGTGTGTCCTCTCTGTCAGATCTGTCAAAACCAAGCAGCTCACCAAACTGCTCATACTTGAGCATGAACTTCTTCCCTTCAATGGCGAAATGCATCTCAGACTCCTCGTCATCAATATATAATGTGGCATAGAATTGTGCCACTATCTCTTCATTCCAATCACACCGAAAAGCCATGAGTCTGTCTAGCTTCTTCCTCCGACATGCTGCATAAACTTGATCCACCACCTCTTTGATAGGTAGATCCAAGGATCTCAAGTAAGCCCAGTCAATGTACTTCATCTTTGTGGTAGCATGGGCTTTGCTCATAATGACACTTTCATACCAGTCAGCCTGGAATGGAAGCCAGAACCGTGGATCACCCCGAAAGCCTCTGGCAACTGTGCTGGGATTTGTCCCATACCAGACGATGCACATGTCCAACTCAATACTACCCTTCCTGTAATCCACCAAGCGCGGATCACGGGACTGTCGCTGTGGTATGGTCAGCTTTGCCACAATGGACTCAAGGTAGCTGAGATCAATGTCGTCATTGTTGCCTCTGCCTCCACCTCTGCCACTACTACTCCCCCTGCCACTGCCACGGCCACCACCTCTGCCACTAGTGGACGCAGTGGGCTTTGACCGAGGAGGAGCAACTTGCTCCTTGGTCCGCTTGCCCTTGACTTTGCCCTGAGGATCTTCGTCGACCTGAAACTCCTCTTCAGACGATTCCTCGGGCTCATCACTGGAATCAGGCGGAGCAGGACGAAAAGATTCCTTTGAAGCACATCTCTTGGTACGACCCATCTGTTAGAACAGGAAGACAAAGGTCTTAGAGAAAGAAACGACATTTAAAGGCTTGAACCGGTGCAAATTTGATGATCCGGGTGGCAGCCGGATGATCCGAGGATCGGATCATCCGGGTCAGACCCGGAACTTTCGGTTTACATGGGTTCAACCTGAAAATCGTTGAATCTCGAGTTTTAGCCCACCAAAGTTTATGAGATCATAGATATGGGTTCTAGGACATAGCAGGAACCTAAATCCAAGAGTATATCAATATGCATCCACTACATTGAGAGATCGGGTCTATGGATTTTGAATATGAACCCTAGGTTTGAATCCATGAAATATGTGATATTCAATCCATTCCAAGCCTAGGCATTGGTTCTAGAGATGTCATAGACCTAATATCATCCATAGAATCCATCCAAAACTTGCATATATGAAACTTGGGACGACGGGAGATTTTGAATGAATTACCATTGGATTTTCCCGCCTGTTTTTGAACAACCGGAGGATGGATTCGGGCCTTCCGAAGTGAGGAGCACCAAATCCACGGATTGGATGTGAGTTTTGGTGGTGGAACTTGAAAATCGCCGCCGTGGAGAGAGAGAGGAAGGGGGCGCCGATAGTGGAGGAGAATGGGGTGGAGTTAGGGTTCTTGAGGGGGATGAACTGAGTATATATGCCTCAGCCCGACGAAACCGAAACTTCCGGGTGGGAGCCGGAAGTTCCGATTCCCACCAAAGGCGAACCGGATCTTCCGGACCCCAAACCGAAGTTTCGGTTCCATAGAGGAAAGCCCAAAAAGGATTTTTCAAGGAATTTGATTTTGAATTTAAATATGGTCTAAGATATGGACATGTAAGATTCTTGACTTACAAAGATCAGTGACAAACAACAATACATAGCTATGATCTTTGAGAGCCAAGATATGATCCAACGATCACAAAATCCAACATTTTGAAAAATTCACACAAATAAAACATTTTATTCCTATCTAGGCAACATATCAAGAGCGTGTGCTAAACATCAATACAAGTTACGAGAATCCAAGATATTTAACTCATTCCTTAGATAACAAAACATTCGCTCATCAAGTGGCTTGGTAAATATATCCGCTAGGTTTCTCTTTGTGCTCACATGACGCATGTGTATATCTCCCCTAAGTTTATGGTCTCTCAAGAAATGATGTCTTATGTCTATGTGTTTGGTTCTTGAGTGGTTCATGGGGTTCTTGGCTAGGTTGATGGAGCTCTCATTGTCATATAGGAGTGGAATTTTAGTAAAGTTGCATCCATAGTCACTCAAGGTTTGCCTCATCCATAATAATTGTGCACAACAAGCACCCGCCGCCACGTATTCCGCTTCCGCGGTGGATAAAGCAACCAAATTTTATTTCTTGGAACTCCGCGACACTAGGGACCGCCCAAGGAATTGGCATTTCCCCGTCGTACTTTTTCTATCCACTTTGCAACCGGCGTAATCCGAATCGGAATAGCCAAGTAGACAGAAATTGGAGCCTTTGGGATACCACAAGCCAAGGTTAGGGGTATGAACTAAATATCTAAAAATTCTCTTAACGGCCATCAAATGACACTCCTTAGGATTGGCTTGAAATCTAGCACACATGCACACACTAAGCATAATATCGGGCCTAGATGCACAAAGATAAAGCAATAAACCGATCATAGGGCAATATAGCTTTTGATCAACGGATTTACCTTTGGAATCAAGATCAAGATGTCCATTCAATGCCATTGGAGTCTTGATGGGCTTGGCATTAGCCATATCAAACTTCTTGAGCATATCACTTGTGTACTTTGTTTGACTAAGAAAAGTTCCTTCCTTCAATTGTTTGATTTGAAAGCCAAGGAAGAACTTCAATTCACCCATCATGGACATCTCAAATCTCTTGGTCATGATCCTACTAAACTCATCACAAAATTTCTTATCGGTTGAGCCAAAGATAATGTCATCAACATAAATTTGACAAACAAATATAGCATTATCAACTTTTCTTGTGAAGAGAGTAGAATCGGCTTTACCTATTTCAAAGCCATTCTTGAGAAGAAAATCTTCAAGTCATTCATATCATGCTCTAGGAGCTTGCTTAAGCCCATAGAGCGCCTTATTGAGCTTGTACGCATGGTTGGGAAATTTGGGATCTTCAAAGCCCGGTGGTTGTTCCACATACACCAACTCGGAGAGGGGGCCATTCAAAATGCACTCTTCACGTCCATTTGATAAAGCTTGAAATCATGGTGAGAAGCATAGGCTAATAATATACGAATTGACTCAAGCCTAGCTACCAGTGCATAGGTTTCACCAAAATCCAAACCTTCAATTTGGGTGAAACCTTGTGCCACTAACCTTGCCTTGTTTCTTGTCACTATACCATATTCATCTTGCTTGTTGCGGAAGACCCACTTGGTGCCAATCACATTTTGCTTCGGTCTTTCCACCAACTCCCATACTTTATTTCTTGTGAAGTTGTTCAAATCATCTTGCATGGCTAGAACCTAATCCGGATCTCCAAGTGCTTGTTCTACCTTAAGAGGTTCCAAAGAAGAGACAAAGGAGTAAAATCCAAAAAAATTTTGCAAGCGTGAGCGAGTGGTTACCCCTTTTTTTTATGCTACCAAGAATATTCTTGACGGAGTGATCTCTTTGAACTCTTCGATGAACTCTTGGATGAGCAACTTTTGATTGTCTTTGAATGGGTTGCTCATCTTCATCATCATCTTCATTTTGATTCATATTTACTTGATCACCACCTTCTTCATGAGTTTCTTGACTTAGGCTTGGAGCTTGGTCATCAACTTGAACTTGATCTTGATCTTTCTCTTGACCTTCATGAGTGCTAGGTGGTTCAACTCTTGTAGATGAAGATGGTTCTTTTTCTTGCACTTGAGCTTCCTTCTCTCTTGGTCCAACTTCACCAATGGCCATTCTCATGATAGCTTCACTTGGAGGTTCTTCTTCCTCTACAAAACTCGGATTAACTTGCTCTACTTGAGAGCCATTGGTTTCATCAAATTTCACATCCACCGAGATTTCAACACAACCAGTGGTTTTGTGGAAAACACGATAGGCATGTTCGTTAGTACCATAACCAAGAAGAAAACCTTCATCTACCTTTGGTGCAAACTTTGAGCTTTTGGGTTTCTTGTTAAGTATAAAACACTCACACCCAAAACTCTAAAGTAGTGCACCTTAGGCTTGTTATCGGTTAGGAGTTCATATGCCGTCTTGCCAAGAATCTTGTGAAGATAGAGTCGGTTGATGGCATGAAAAGCGGTGTTGATTGCCTCCGCCCAAAATTGATCCAAAGTCTTGTATTCATCAAGCATGGTTCTAGCGGCTTCAATAAGAGTTCTATTCTTCCTTTCCACTATACCATTTTGTTGAGGGGTATAGGGAGCGGAGAACTCATGCTTGATTGCCTCTTCATCAAGAAATTCTTCAATATTTGTATTCATGAACTCGGTGTCATTGTCACTTCTAATGTTCTTGACTTTCACTTTAAATTCATTTTGAGCTCTCTTGATTAATTTCTTCACAACACCTTACACTTCACTTTTATCTTGCAAAAAGAAAACCCAAGTGAAGCGAGAATAATCATCAACAATGACAAGACCATATTTGTTACCACCAATGCTAATGTAGGCAACGGGACCAAATAAGTCCATGTGTAGGAGCTTGAAAGGCCTTGTTGTAGTCATCACGTTCTTGACGGGGTGTAGAGCTCCAACTTGCTTTCCGGCTTGGCATGCACTACACAACCTATTTTTCTCAAACACAACATCGGTTAGTCCTAGGATGTGCCCACCTTTTTGAAGTTTGGCCAAGTTCCTCATCCCAACATGAGCTAGACGGCGGTGCCATAGCCACCCCATGTTAGATTTTGCCACTAAACAAGTCTCGGGCATCACTTTATCAATTGTGAAATCAACCAAATAAAGTTTGCCCTTCAAGCGACCCGTAAATGCAATAGAGGAATCCTCCCTTCTAAAGACGGTCACACCCTCATGAGTAAAGAGACAATTGTAGCCCTTTTCACAAAGTTGAGAAACGGACAACAAATTGTATCCCAAAGATTCAACTAGAAAGACATTGGTAATCGAATGATCATTTCAGATGGCAATCTTACCAAGACCAAGTACCCCCCCTTACTATTATCACCAAACACAATTTTCTCTGTGGGTTCAATACTTGGCTCAAATGATGTGAACATGTCTTTCTCCCCGGTCATATGATTTGTGCATCCACTATCAAACACCCATCCCGTGCCACCGGAGGAGTAGACCTACAAAACAAGTTTAAGCTCGAGATTTAGGTACCCAAAAAGATTTGGGTCCTTTAAGGTTAGCGAATACATCCTAGGTACCCACACATTTCTCAAAATGGATTTCTTTGTGTAGGCACCAACATATTTAACCATAAATTTACCATTCTTATCCATGGTTACCATATAGTCACTCGTGTATGAAGGGGAAGGCTCATGTGTCTCACTCTTCACCTTCTCTTTACCTTTACCTTTCTTTTCACTCTTAATCTTGTTTGAGTGACTCTTACCAACATCACTCTTTGGAACACCATGAGCAATGTTCATCAAATCACCAAGTTTAGTCCCTTTGATGAACATGGGATCTTCATAACCATTTGTCACTTGCTTACCATTGGTCTTACCACCTTTCTTGAGTCCAAGACCATCCTTGATGCTATGATGCCTACTATCATCATGTTTTACCTTTGACTTACCTTCTAACCCTTCTCTCACTAGCATGGTCAATCTTTTGATCTCATTGTCCTTTGCTTTCACTAACTCCTCTAGCTTGACAATGTTAGTGAGATAAGCATTCACATCAATTTTATAACATTTTGAAAAACCTTCACTAGTAGAAGCATTAGAATCAAGGTTAGCCTTGGATGAAGAAGAGGTGCTCCCAAAGAACACTATCACTTCAAGATCTTTGTATTTGATCTCTAAGCATGATAAGCTTTCTTGAAGCTCACCATTTTTGCTCTTTTGGCTAGCAAGAGATTCATTTGCCAAAGTGAGATCCTTCGACATCTTCTCTTTAGAGTCATTAGCCATAGACAAGTTTTCTAATTTCTCTACCTTTCCTGTCTCCTTAGCAAGAGCTTCTTCTAAAACACGGTTTTTCTCCTTCTCAAGGATGAACAAATCTTCTTATTTTACAAGGAGTTTATCCCTTTTATCTAGCTTCTTAACTAGCTTTTTAATTTCTTTATAACCTTTCTTTCCAAAACGTTTTATCATGTTTTCCTTAACCATTTCATCCTCATCACTAGATTCATTTTCTACATCATCACAAGGAGGAGTAGAGGAAATAGATTTGGATGTCACCTTAGTGCCCTTAGCCATAAGGCAAAGAGGGGCATGGTCTTCATCATCACTATCGGACAAGTTGGTGAAGAGACGGCTTGATGAAGAGCTTGATTTATGGATGGCAAGTGTTGCTACGTTCTCATCTTTTGACTCTTCATCACTTGATAGCCATTCCATACCAAGATGAGCTTGTCTTGAATACTTCTTCTTATGATCATAGCTCTTCTTGTTGTCATAGCTTCTCTTTTTCTCTTCTCTCTTGTCCTCCTTGTGCTTGCCTTCTTCCTTCTTGTTGGGACATTCGGAAATGAAGTGTCCATATTCACCACATTGGTAACATTGCCTCTTCTTGCTTCTTCTAGTGTCCTTGCTTCCATTTCCTTTCTTGAAATTTCTCTTCTTGAGGAAGCCTCTAAAGTTCTTGATAAGCAATGCAATTTCTTCATCGGTGCTCTCATCTTCATCACTTGTATCTTCCTTCTTGGCTTTGGATGACTTCACTTTTTCTTCACCTTCTTCTCTTGCCTTCAATGCAATATCCTTCTTGTTTTTCTTGCTTAGGGCCGCTTTTGCCTCCTTCTCGGCAAGCTCATGTTGTAGCAACTCGCTAAGAAGGTGAACCGACGTCATCTTTTTGAACTTGTCATCTCTTCTAATCATTTGAGCAAGATGGAAGTCTTTTGGAGTGAATACCCTCAATAATCTTTTTGTGGCCCGATAGTCACTCTACTCTTCGGTTCCAAGTGCTCTAATGGTGTTGATCATTCCCATGAGTCTATCAAACATTTGTTGAGTAGTCTCATTTTCAAGCATGACAAAATCTTCAAGTTGAGTATCTAGCAAATCAATTTTGCCCTCCTTGATCATGAAAGTCCTTTCATACGACTCTCTAAGAATATCCCAAATATCCTTTGCCACCTCCATATGTTCAATCTTGTTGAATTCTTGAGGAGACAAGGAGTTGATGATGATTCTTGTAGCTTGAGCATTGCGGTAGTAGTCTTGTGCAAGCTCCGGAGTCATCCTCCCTTTCTTGGGCTTCTTCACACCTACACACACAATCTCCCAAAGAGAGGGGTGAAGCCCGAAGAGATGCAATTTCATGTCATAGGCCCATTTTGAGTAGTTTGTTCCATCAAAATATGGTGCCTTGCCAAGATTAATAGATTGAAAATGAGATGCATTGGAAGTAGATATATCATTGTAGTCAAGTGGAACACGAGTTAACTCTCTTGACTTGTGTTTCTTCTTCTTGTCTTTCTCATCATCCTCCTCTAGCTTCTTTAGCTTCTTTTTCAACTTTTCTATCTCCTTAGCCTTGGAGTCGTCATCCGAACTCTCATCCGAGCTAGAGTCCGAACTTGAGCTTGAGCTTTCACTTGGTGTGGGTGATGGATTCTTCTTTGATCTTTTGCTTCTTGTTGACTTAAAAGAAGCTTTATCTTCATTATCTTGAGGAGGTGGATGGATGGGTGGAGCTTGAGAATTGATGATGTCCATGTTTTTTTCACCTTCAATTCCCGACATCTTGATTCTCTTGAGCGGTTAAGCCTTGACAAGAGCCTCAGCTCTGATACTAATTGAGAGGATCTTGCAGACGCCTAGAGGGGGGTGAATAGGCGTACCTAATAAAACCTGAAAATTCTTTCTTCACAAGTTGTCAGTGAAACCGGATATTCCGAGTACCTCTAGGAAGACCCGATATTCGGATGTTCCGAGACTTACCCGGATGATCCGACGTGGAAAATAACCTTTGCTTGAGATTCAACATCTAACAAGTTATTCGCAATTCCACTTGAATAGAGAGTTCATAGAGGTACTCTAAGAGCTATATATTATGATCAAATACAGCGGAAACCTCTATAGAGATAGATCGGGCAATATATAGCAAAAATGAGAGTATATGAACCAAAGTAAAGTAAGCAACACAAAGAGACACGAGATTTTTTCCCGGAGTTCACTCCCAAGGGAGCTACGTCTCCGTTGAGGCACCCACAAAGGGTAGAGTCTCTTTCAACTCGTTTCCTCCCTCAATCGACCACAAAGATCAAGATTGAGTCACTTACTAGATGGTTCCACACAAGGAACGGGTGATACAATCCTCCAAGGCGCTCCCACAAGCTAGGTGCTGCACTTGGTGACCTCTAACCGTCTAGGAGCAAGCTCCAAGAGTAACAAACGCGAATCACAAGCCAAGGATGTTTCAAGTGCTTCTTAAGATGAACAAGTGCTTCCCTTCACTCAAAGTCAACACCCAATCCTCAAATCTCTTCTCTCAACCAATCCCCAAGTGAATCTTGGCTAGGGCAAGGTTTGGAGAGGAGTGGAGTGAAGGAGAGAGAGCTCAAGATGTGTTTTCTGTTCTGTTTTTCGAGAGAGAAGTGAAGGGGTAAGAGAGGGGGTATTTATATCCATCCCCAAAATCTAACCCTTATGTTCTGAATCGGGCAAACCGGATCTTCTGAGTACTACTCGGATCTTCCGGATAGGCTTAGGTTAGCCGTGAAAACCTAAGTGTGCTGCCAAACCAGAACATCCGATTCACAAAATCGGAACTTCCGATGTTGCCAAATTTTACTCAGTACCGAACCGGATCTTCCGATGAAGAAAATCGGATCTTCCGGTTTTGCATTTTTCTACTCAGTACAGTTTCGGATCTTCCGATGTAGGAAATAGGATCTTCCGGTTTTCCATGAAAAACTGAGTTTTGCCCATTTTGTTCTCTCAAGGTTAGTTTTCATCTCAATTTAGCACTTTGACATCCTTGATTCATCAAACACGTCCCCCTTGATAGTACGGTGTTTCCTATACTCAAATTCAAAGAATAAATTCAATTTAAATACTCCATATGAGCTTCACACCATATAATTTGAATTGGGGACCTCCTTTGTATATATTATTTTTCTTATTTCATTTGGCACCGACACATATCTTAATAAAAGCATGAAAACCTCCAAATTATGGTTGTTATCACCACCAAAACCACTAGGGGGCCAAATGCACTTTCAGCCTCTCCTTGCTAAAAGCTATCCTAAACACCTAAGAAATGCGCTAAAAGGCTAAAACTTAGCACTAAAAAGTTTGCTAATTGCCTTGATCTTCTATTTAGCACTTCAGTGGACTGAGCACATCAGATTGTGTGGAACATTTAGCAATATCTTCCTTGAGCTCAAGCACACTTCAAATGTCCAGGGGATCACATAATAATATATAGTCCCAACCAAAGGAACTAGTTGCTGCAAGCCGTTACAACAATCATGTGTACCACCGACTGATTTGGTGGTCACATGAGAGGTACCACTGAATTAGTCGATGGTGCCACCTTAGCTAGCTATTGAAGACGTGTGTCTGACATGTGGGATTCATTCAACCACTGAATGATTTGGTGCCCTTAGCTCCTTCACAACAGAATGAATCGGTGGTCTCTGAGTTGATCTTCAACTTTGATCTTCACTAGCACCGACTGATTCGTTGTCCTTCATCTTGACCCACCAAATGAATCAATCGCTACCAGAGCCTAACTGCACTTTCTAGACCAAATAACCAATCCATATTGTTTGGTACCCTTATAGTTGACCGCACTAAATTAATCAGTGCTCACACAGAGAGAGGTCTTCTTTCTACCATCTTGTACACCATCGACTAACTCGGTGGGTCTTAGCACATAGCACCGAATTAGTCGTTGCCTATGTGATGTTTGCCACATGATTTAGATGGCTTCTATTTAAATGTTGATCATTTAAGCATTTTGATAGTTTCCAAAGTATCCTTGACCTAATATCTCTACAAATATTCATCTGGAAATTTTATGATTCCCAATGGCTATGTTGTCAATGGATCACAAAAATCACAAACTATGTCTAGGGTTATTTTCCTTACACCCATTAATTAGCCCACCAAGCCCATCCGGGTGCACAGCCACTTCTGGTCCGCCGACACCGGATCTATGACCGCCTCATGCACGCTACCAGTTCTCGCTACTGTGCCGCTCTTTGGTCCCATGAAGCCATTCCTTGCTCCCATTCTACCAGCGCCGCGGACGTCCAAGGAAAGCAGGCGTGGCGGCGCCTACGGTCGTGGTGGTGGTGATGCCGACGGTCGAGGTGCTGGCGGCGCTCCGTGGCGGCATCGGCTGTCGGGTGGTGCCGGTGTCGAAGGAGGAGAGAGGGAGAGAAAGTGTCAGTCTCTCTACCTCAGTGAAGGAGAATTGCTAATGGGTTTTGTGGGTCTAGTTTGGGAGGCAAGCCTTGTAATGTGTCCGCCTCCTGTAACTGATTTTTGGAGGCGGACACCTAATAATGTCCACCTTATTAAAATGTCCGCCTTCGTAAATTTATTTTCAAAAGCGCAGGGATGCAAATCCCTCCTTTAATAGAAAAATGTGAGTCTCCATTAATGCCTAGGATTATTGGAGGGGAATAAATTTTTTGTCCGCCTCTGAACCATTTTCTCAGTATCCCCTAAAATGTTTTAGTATTAGTGAATACAATGATACATAGCTATACATAACACATCTGAACATGGCAAGTGTAAGAACAAGGGCAAAATTGATTCATTCGCCCTCAGCTATCTATTCCTCCTATTCCAAATGCCTAACTACCATCTATACGCTATATGCACACATTCTTAACAGATTTCTTAGTCTTAAAAATAGCGTATATGCATAAGTATTAGGATAGAACTCCCCCCCTCTCTCTTTGTAATTACCTTTCCATTTCAGCATAGTGGTAACTTATTTAATGTATATGCAATTTAGTGGTAATTGTCTAATGCATTGCGTTCTATGAGCATTTTCCAATATACTTTATATAGTTTTCAAAAGTTGCAATCAATTCTTCTTTGTAAAGACCCATCGAAGTTTGTACAGAGTTGTAAACATATACCCAAACAAAAGGGAAAATTGGCCATTGGACACCGTTAGAAGGTGTCTCTCGCTCTAGAACACTAAAAATAAATGTATTTGCTAGAAGACATTACAATTCTATGTCAATTTGCTAAAACACACTGAACCTAATATTATAATCGAATTTAATTGGAAGTCAATAAAACTTACTGTGTCGATAACTCCAACAGCTCTCTTCAGATCTTATCCTATATTCCTAGAACACAGAGGATCTCCCTGTCCCTTTCTCTCGTATGCGCTTGAGCAGCAGACAATCAATTTCGTCACCCAAACAGGCAATCAATTCCGTAATCCCCGAAGATCAAGCCATGGCGCACCTATCAAGTACAGCAATCGAGCCGGCCAATCCCTTCTCCCTTGCTCCGGTCTTCACGACCTTGCCACTGCCGCACCTGCCCTTGGGCTCCCGTGTGGCCATGCGCGAGAACATCGGCCATGGCGAGCGAGCCTCTCCCTTCGTGTCCTCCTCTACATTGCGTCCTACGAAGGGAGCATCAGCCATGGCCATAGGCTGCTCATCCTGCCCCTGTGGATCCTTGTTGGGTTGGGTCGAGGTCAAATTACAGATTATTATTAAGATTGATTAACCTAATTGATGCAATTATGCCGAGTGGTTGAACATTGGGTACTAGAAGGATTATGCAAATAAATTGAGGCTTTACTTATTAACCGAAACAAGATTTCTAGAGAGGTATAAACACTGCATCCGCCTTGTCCCAAAAAAAAAAGAAAAAGAAAGAAAATGCAGTGACACCCAAAGTTAGTCACTTCGTTAAACTTAAACTAAATGTACTGAAATTGTTTCATAAAAAAAGAGAGAAATAGACTACAAGCAAGTTGTTTTTGCTTCATTGATGAAGCCCTACAAAACGATCCCTTAATTAATGAAGAACTAACTTTTGACTTCACCTACCAAACAACCGTTAACGAAGGATTAAACAGTTGCATCTAGTTAACCACTTGTTAGTGGCATGGAAGGCTTAACTGTTCATGGGCTTCCTAAGAGTAAAGCCAACGAGTTTGAACCCCACCCCCCCTCCCTCCAACACACACCTAAACTCCAAAATCAGAAATCTTGTATAACTCAACTTTTGATACATGTCAAATTAAACACCCCACACTGCCCTTCGCGATTCATAGTGGTTCACAAGATGATTTTTCACACATGTGGATTGTGGGTCCCATGTGCCAGAAGCAATGCATTATGTTTTTGCCACATTATCGATAACAGGGCCCACATGTTCTCTCTTCTTCCCACTGTCTACCCCTCTCTCTCCTCCTCCCCTTCCTCCATCTACCTACAATGCCTGCTACACTACGACATCAAACCCCTCCCTAGGCACAGTGTACGGGAGGTCAATCTCACTGAGCGCGTAGAGGCATCCACTGGAGAAGACGTTTGGCATGACCGGTGCGCCGGTGTCGTGTTCCACGAGGTAGAAGAAGACTTCCCGCGCGAACGAGGTGGGGAGGACGGCGAAGGATGCAACGATGAGATCGATGGTGCCGAAGACAATGATGAAGACGAAGGTCCTAGCGAACAAGATGGAGGCGAGCCGGCGTCGAGCGCCATATTCGCAACAACGAAGGCCATGCCATTGTCGAGTGCGAGGAGTGGACGACTTCAGGTGAGGTGCGACATGGTGGGGTGAAGCAAGCATAGGTGAAAGTGGAGCAAGAGGAGCGCAAGCAGCAGACTTCACATTATCACCTATAGAATTTCGATAAATCCAATATTTTTATTTTACCGGGCCAATAGAATTTATTTGTGACCAATATGCTCGCTCCTGGGCATTCCCTCATAGTTTTCTATACTATCATGTGTAGTTTTTTTTAAGTTGGATGGCTTGAAAAAAATCTATGTCTATTTCTATGTAAAATGGGATATTTTCCTCTAAATTTTGTTATAATATTCTTTATCACCGATTAAATTCCAATATGTCCAATATTTCAGTTTATTCCCGACCTCCCATAAATTATATTTATTGATAATGTAAACGCTGGCAAGCAACAGGGCGGAGAGGCAGGCGTCGCCACAGAGGAGGAAAGGAAAATAGGGGTAGAAGGTGAAGAAGAAAAATAGAGGTGAGAACCATCTTTTTTTTTAATTTTTTTAGTAATTATGACGACTCAATAAATGTAAGGCAAACAAAAACTGCCGCCACATACGACACAAAACATTTTGAATAAGTCAACGAGGATATTTGACCAGTTTTAAGAACTAAGGTATGCAAGATTTCTAGTTTTTGAATCTATAGGTTTTTTTTTTCAAACTCAAACACAACATTAAGGGAGTAAAATGTACTTTATATTGGGTGGAAGAGGGCCTCAAAGTGGACTCTGTCACCAACAGCTCAAGATATACACATTTGGATAAAATAACAAGAGAACAAAACGGAAACTCAAATCAAACAGATTCTGCCACACTTGAGTCACCAGTCCCATCACAGGGCATGCCTCCTCTATTTATATGGAATGCCAAGGGGTAACATGGTCATTTCTGTCTTTTACTCGTTTACATAAGCAATATTTCAGTACATCCCAGGACACCCTTGTAACTATGCAGGAATATTCTGGTATACCCCTGGCCCCTGATTTCCGGCACAAAATTGAAGGGGGGGGGGCGTTTAGTGGCCTGTCTAATCCTTACTTGAATACTAGACTGCAGCTACGGCAGGTGGGCTACTGGTTAGTTGTTACTCTACGGAACTGAATGATAACTGAGGATTTACATCCACATTCAGTTGTCTCTTTCAGATTTCTTATCAGACTGATCCCTGACCTGATCAACGCTAGAATCAGATGCTTCTTTTTTCTCTGAGGGAAGAGAATCTTCAGACAAGGGGCATGTTTGTTCATTGGGCTTGCTAAATAGCAGTTTCTTCACGGCAGGCTGGTTAACAACTGAAAATAACTCAAGCGAATGTACTTACTACAATGGACAAAGGCCAAACCATAAGTAAGGTATAATAGACAATGACAGGAATCACCTATCATTTGTGCAAGTGATGCAAAGCTCCAAGTAACGAAGTAGCAACAAATTGCCTGGTCAGGAGAAAAAATTAAAGGCATTTCAATAACCAAACATTTGAAAGCTGGGTAATGGAATCAGAACCATTCCGAGTTCATAACACTTATATAAAAGACAAATACAAAAGAATTTGAATTTAAATTTCTTGACAACCTACCTCCCTATGAGATTTTTATCAGAACCATTCCCTTGTGCATGTGTGCAGCAGTGCCATGTGAATTTGGAAATAGGAATGTATCTATGTAAAAATAGAATAAAGTAACAAGAAGATACATGCCACTCTAGAGTTGCTAATTTTCACATGTATTGCGTAAAAGTCCCTCTGTGAGCCACTGCTACATTGCCATTATTTTAAATACACCATGGAGCCAGACTACCCTTGGTTTATTTCAGCTTTTTTCCAGCATACTCTCATAGCAGGTCATCTCTTGATATGCAGACTCTATGGAGTGCAGTGTTAAAGGAAGGATGCGGCAAGTACGGATAAACTTTCCCCATTACAGAATATTTCAAAATGACATCTTCGCAGTGCCATTTATCAAAGAGAAAACCGAAAGTAAAACGAGAATACATGGAGGCGCTCACCACAGGTATCACAAAATTAGAAACATGCGGAAAACAGAAACATGTATCCAGTTCATAGATTAAGGCAGCTCAGTTGTATTCAGATCAAAAGGTTCCACCACACAGAAATTCAAATGCTTGATCGCATTTTGAATTACTGGCATAGCCCACAGGTACAACTATTAAGAAAGGCTTCAAACATAAGAAAATACAATACATTTACCTTCGGACAGCTTGCTGCGAACGGGAAAGTTAGAACGAATAATATTTTTATAAAATCTGACTCGAGACATCTTTCTGTCTTGCAATAATGTAGACTGATCTCCATCACCAAAAAGTATTATTAGTTACTCCCTCCGTTCCAGAATATAGCTACGTTAAGAGTTCAAATTTTGTATCAAAATATAGCTACACGAAGAGTTCAACTGCAGCTTTTATGTATGAGGCAACCAAAATACCCTCGTTCTTATTCCCTCACTTATCTCCAATCTGGAGAGATTATTTAGGCAGGTCAGGCGAGATTAGGCAGGTGCATGATTAGTGGGATGCATGGATGGGTCAACATGCAACCTAATTTATGAGGGGCAAATAAGACTTTTTATCTACTTCCCTAATCTGTCTGAAAATCTCTTAACGTAGCTATATTCTGGAGCGGAGTGAGTATTAGTTTAAAATTAAAAAGAGATTATTGTGTTTTTACCCCTACTTAGAAGTGCAATTGTGATTTTGCCCTTGCTTTTTCGAAGTTTGTGAATTTGCCCCTGTTATTCATAAGTTTTTGTGAATTTGCCCCTGGTCGTTGTGAATTTGCCCCTGTTTTGACCGTTGGCTACCGTTGACTGCGGGCAAAATCACAATGATTTGTAACAAATAGGGGCAAATTCACAAATTTAAAAAAATGAGGGTAAAATCACAATTACAGATCAAAGTAGGAAAACGCAATAGCCCCAATTAAAAACTGAAGCTGTCCGAGAGGATAGAAGGAAACCATAATAAGAATGGGTCCAAACGTGCTTCAAACTCCATAGGTCAGTTCATTAATAACGCAATCATGAAAACAAATAAATTAATAAAACAGCTATAGTGGAATACGTATCGGCAAAATAATACGATAATCTGAGTAGAGCCCATAGGAGGCCTAGCCTACTGCCATAACATTAACAACACATAACCATTATTCAATAATGGATCTTGGCTCATTATTGTTGGATGTGTGTGGTCATCTGCATTCTTCAAATGACAAACTAAAATTAATAGACGACTACATTGTATTAGAAGAACATTATCTCAAATATATAACACCTGCCATCATACAGAAGCAGCACATCATTGACAAAAAGTGGAATGGCCACATTCATTTACAAACAAAACTTACCCAAGAAAATACACAAAATAGAAGAGAAAAAACTGCATGCAGAATTACAGGGGTGAGGTATATGTGCAGCAGAACATGCTTTGGTGAAGTGGTATACCGCAGAGACTTGTACGGTTGTACCATGCATGATTCTGGATTTCTGGTTAGTGTCGGTTAGTATTTGAGAGAACACAATATAGTGGAGTTATTTGCAAATTAAAAATTTGAAGTTCACATGTAAGAACAATGATATAATGGTGATAGGCTTATGATGCTGGAAACAAAGAACATATACACAATAGCCATTCCACATTGCATTAAAAGAGGCTCAATTAACAATCTAAAGAAAATTAATGGAGCAAATACTCAGAATGTATCAAATTAACCATGAATTTTATAGCACAAGAGGGGGCATACATGTCAATCAGATTAAGTACTAAACATACCTCCAATCTAAGCAAGAGGGACAGTGATATCATAGCTGGAAGGATGTATAGGGCATCAGGAGTCGTCAGATCAGTAAACCAGAATGCACCACCCTCTTTTAAAGATGGGAGTGTCTGAACCATGTTTGATATCTAGAAGCATTACAGAAAAATGAAATGTCTGAGGCAGAAACAAAAAAGTTGGTTATGGTGGCCAAACATGTGCATCAAAGATTTGTCAGACAAATGTTTCAATGTAAGGCGTCAACTTACAGCGAAGTAGAGAGCCATAAAAGTATATGGCGATAAAATTGCAATAGCCGCCAGAGGACTGAAACTGTGAACAAAGGCAACCCTTTAGATTTTTTTTTTTGAAATCCATGCTAGCTCCCTAAAGCAAGCAGGAGAAACGATTTCTCCCTGACTATGACCTAACAAAAGCATAAAGGTTGCCAGGTTGTAACCAGCATGATGTGATTATCAAGACAAAGTATAGATGTTAACTATCAGAACTATGGAACTACTGGACATGTTAACATCTACAACAGTGCACAAAATCACAAATGCCCCTGATGCTCTCACACTACGTTTTCAGAGTGTTGGCCCAGCCTCCAAGTTAGCCCCTCAATTCACTCTCATTCACACAGATGGTAGATGATGAAGTGGGGAACAGAGAGCACTAAAAGTTGGTGCTGCTGAACTGAGCAGCAGAAGCAATGTATATGATGAAGGGGAGAACAGAGATCACAAAAACTAGGTGTGCCTGAACTGGGCTGCAGCAGCACCTTGCAAACAAGTCAAAAGTAAAGTACAATGTGCGGTACAAGTTAAACCATGCTCCTCTACTACCACTAATGTTGCAACATACTCCCATTACTCATACTGCCTGCTGCTGTCATACACAGCATGCCGAGCATGGCCAAAAGTACTTGGAGCTCTACCCGGTCCTTATATGCAAATGATGCAAGAGCATGCTTAATTAACTATCCCACAGCAATACAATATAATCAAGGAAATGCTTGATTAACAATCACACAACAATAAAATATAGGAAAAAGTACATATTACCAGTGTTACATGGACACGGGTGCGGGTGTCAGAATCCGACTCGAGTGCGGGTGTCCGATTCGGCAAATCCTAAAAAATAGGATTCGGGGATTCGTCTAATATACTTTTATTTTAAAATTTTATAAATAAAAATACAAATATCCAAGTTTATAAATAAAAGAATAAGAAAAATAGATGTGATGGGCTTCCCTTCATGATCTTTGGCCCATGTTGATATACAGCCCAACAAACAAACCCTAACCCTATCCCACTCCTCCCCCACCCTTCCCAGCCGCCGCCACCACCTTTCCCTCTCTTCTCTTCCCCGCGATGTCTCTTCCTCCTCCTCCCGTCACTTCTCTTCTCCGCCAGACGCCGCCGCCGCTTCCCCTCTCTTCGTTTCTCGGTCGGACGCCGCCGCGGCCTCCCCTCTCTTCCCTGCTCCGCCGAACGCCGCTGCCACCGCCGCCTCCCTCTCTTCCCCGCTCCGCCGAACGTCGCCGCCTCCCCTCTCTTCCCTACAGCCGCTGCCGCCATGCCGCCGCCCTGCTTGGCGCGACGGCGCCTCCCCACGGCCCACCCCCTCGTCAACTCGACTGGCCTGGCGCCAGCTCGCCTCTGAGACATGGTCGCAGCGTGTCAGATGCGTGTCGCATCGTGTCAGACGCGTATCGACACGCTGATACGCGTCGACGCGCCAAAAAAATTTCGGACGTGCGTGTCCATGTAACACTGCATATTACTCCCCTAAAGTATAATCAAAGTCCACATAACCCCACAAACTATCTTTTGGTTCATTTTACCCCCTAAACTATGTCACTTGGTTTAATTTACCCCCTAATATAACTTATCCCTTTTTACTTCTCCATGCACAAGTAGAATTTTAATTTAAAATTGTGTATGGTTGTAGTGAATGTCACAACGTTATAATTTAATTATTAAAAATATATTATGGTTTTTTCGTTGTTATTTTCATATAATGTTATATCATAATGATTATGTAATTATTAAATATCTCAGCCCATCAAAGTAATGATAAAAAGATCATGATATATTTTTCTAACATGTGCTACCATGTATACTATCTTCTCACAAAATTTAAACTTAATACCACACTTGTGCATGGAGAAATAAAAAAGATAAATTGTACTAGGGGGTAAATTAGGCCACGTGACATAGTTTAGGGGTGAAATGAACCAAAAAATAGTTTAGGGAGTTATGTGGATTTTAACTATACTTGAGGGGAGTAATTTGAACTTTTTCCTAGACTATAAACAAGGAAATCAATATTAAGTTGCAAGATCTTTTCCCTGTTTGGAATTCCAAGTGCATGTAGAGAGATAATGATATCAAACTACGTTTTATGAACTTATCTAAGTTATGTATAAAGAAAATTTTATGCTTAACAGCTTCAGTCTAATTTTCCTTTATATCACTTATGAATGTTTAATACAAATAATAAAATTCATAAAGCTTTAACTTTTCACATGGAGGATCCATAACATAAATACTTGTGATGCCGTACTATAGAACTTCTACTCTAGCAAAAAAAGGATTTTAGATCCGTCAATCAGAATTGGATGTTGCGTCACGAAGCAGTCTCACATCACTACCAAACGATCATGTTTTAAATGGGGTAATTAATCATACTTAAATAATTTAAAATTATGATCGAAGTATCGAACACAACAAAGGACTGTGGTGTAAAAAAAATCTCTTCTCAATTTCATCTTAATGCGCCGCGCTGGACTCTTCATTTCATTAAGCAAGAAGTTGTAACTAGCAAGTGTCCTAAAATATTAGGTCGTCCACTGCAGTGAATATACTTTATAGTAACATCACAATATGAACAAAGTAAAGTATTCCACATATGTTCATACCTTTTAAAAAAAGAAATTAATCGTTGTTCAGCTTCGTGTTGTGATTTCTCATCGTCAGCCTGCAGGTAGACCATACAGCGATGTTTTTTCGGCAATAAATGTAAATATTATAATTTGAAACAGGAGTAGCTAAGCTATTAAGTATTCGAGGTACATAAAGGATGAATAATATTACAATACATACACTGTCTCTCAGCTTTTTAATTGCAGAAAGTTCCTCGCATGCCACCTATTTAAGTTCAAAAGTGAAAGAAAACAAGTTTAATATTGTCAAGTCAGTCATAACATATAACAGTACAATTTATCTCATTAGCCCTTGTAAAGGTTTAGGACCTAATTTGGAATGAGGGACATCACTAGAAACAGTTGACCGTTGGATTCGAATCTAATGAAATTTCCACGTTTCAAAATCCAAGCAAGAAATTGATTTAAATAGCTGCTTCTAATACTTGAATCTGCCTAGCACACATGTATTAGTAAAATACTGCATATATGCTACTATGTGGCTGAGATGTTTTGATTTTTGAATTGTGTCAACCACATGTAACCAATGGATAACACATCAGTTTGCATCTGTTCTACTAAGTAGTAAGTACATAAAAGAACAGCTCGCAATGTGGTTTAATCATCCTGAGAAGATGACAATATAATTCTGAACTTCAAGGTAACCTCTGTGCGCGTGAACAGAAGATCGACCCTTCTTCGAAAGCATTCTGAATATAAGTTTTATCTAATCCACCAATTATAAAAGCAGAAAAAAAAAATAAAGAGGTAATACTCCCATAGAAAAGCTCACAAGAATTTGTTTTCTGAAGCTTAACGTCAATGTGAACAAAAAGGATCATAGCAGCACTGTCGAGATAGCAATGGCAAGCCACCTAAGTTTCATAGAAACCACCAATAAGAGAAGGTAAGATGGTAAAAAATTTGAACAATGAACACAAAATCGGCCAAACCCTATCTGAACTCTGACCAGTTGAGCCCGGTGAAGGAATGGACGGCGTCGATGAAGTGCTGGACCGCCGCGACCGATAGCGACGAGTCCTCCGCGATCCACGCCACCTCGCTGGGAGAGCTCGCCGGGGCGGCGGCGTCAGTGAGGACGGCGCCGGCATCCGCCACTCGGTAGGGAGTCGACGAGGAGAAACCACGGCGGAATGTACCACCACCGGCGAGGTGGACGCCGAAGGGGAAGAGGCTTAGGGTTTGGGCTGCTGTTCGACATGATTGGGGGAGGAGCGGGAAGTGGGGTGGCCGGAATTGGGGCTGCGCGGGATGAAGAGGGGAAGGGGTGGTTGTGGCGTCGCCGGAGCAGTGCACGGTGAGGAGGTGGGGGAGCGCGGCGTGGAGGCGGCCGGAGAGGCGGGAGGCAAGGCTTCTCCGCGCGGCCGCGGCGAGCGCCATGGCGGCGCTGCGGGAGTGGGGACGGGCGGCGTGGTGGCCGGAACAGGCAACAACACCGTGTATTGGTGAAGGGTAAAATGGTAATTTGAAGAGGAAAAGGGTTCAAAACAGTTTCTTATGTATATTTCTGGTCATTAACTCATTATTATACTTCGATTTATTCTGAAATTCCAGTCTAATCATAAGAATTTTATGGGATTTTTAGAGCCTGTCGGCTGCGCTGGCTGGCTTCCGAACAGAGTGTTAGGCCAGCTATTTTTGCCCTGGGACTATTTTAAAATCATGTGTTTGAAAGAAGCCTTTGTGCAGCCGATGTGAAAAAGTGATTAAGAAAATGTATGTTTAAACGGAAAATATCATGGACCAAAATGAAAAATATAAAAATTTTGTTTCTTTGGTTTTGAACAATGATACCATATAATGCAATTTATTTTTTTCTTTATTTATCAATTCTATAGACAGACAGATATCCCTTTGGGTATGATTCTTGCCTTATGCTTGCTAGTAGTTTGATATGTGCATTGGCATATAATTTGAGGGTTTTGCCATTAAAACTACCTAAGGATTCATGATAACACATGAAAGTATTACCCTATAGAAATATTTGTCACCGTTAACTTTTGGTCATGACAATTGACCATTCATATTATTCAAAAAGTTTATGCTAGTATCGTTCATCTATTTGTGATATGATTTATCATCACAAACATTTTATATAACTTATTGTTCCTATGTTTGAAATAAGTTTTTGAATATGATGAATAGTCAAAAGTTATGAGAAAACATCTTTAGTGACAATTATTTTTATATACAAGGAGTACAATATAAATATTTATATTGTCTTACAATTATTTATTGTTAGCTGTTCATATAATTATTTGCAAAAATATATGCTCACCCACTATCTTATAGCTAGTAAGCCCCAAATCCGCAATTCCTCATGAATGCCCAATTGAAGCAACCTTTTGTTTTTCAGAATAAACAGTTGCCGAAGCAAGTATCTTTTATCTAAATTTTCTTATAGAAATTGCATTTCCTTTGTTCAGCGTGGGTCCTGATCATCCTCTTGTTAATTACTCGATCCCTTCGTCCCAAAAGAAATGATATTCTGAAGTTCAAAATTTATCCCATGGCGAATGCACGATTAGATATAAACAGATACAAATCGAAATGACAATTATTATGTGCATTGTGGCAACAAAAATACCATCTTTGAGTTTTTCCAGTGTACTCTTAATGTGTTTCAAAAATCATAAAATGCCATTTTTGGGGGGATGAGATAGTTTTTCATGGTCTTTAAGATGCTACAGTTAGCCATGCTTCTTAAACATTGAACTTTTACTCTTCTTGTGCGTGACTCCTCACGAAAAAAATAAAGTGTCATATGCCAAAAAAAATCAAAGAATCTAGATTCTTAAGCATCTCCAGTCCAGCAGACTAGCCAAATGGGATTCTCCATAATTCTATTTGGCTATCCACTCCAAAAGATTCCCTGTCCATATTACTCAACACTCCAGCAGAATAGCTAAATCTCACCCTCCAAATCCTATTGTCCTATATTTTATTGGAATTCAAATAATTTGAAACAGGTAGGTATTGTAACAACTCTAATTTGAACGATTTAGACTTCAATATTCATACATTGTCTTACATGCATTTAAAAAAAAATTAAAATTTTGAATAGGCATAAATACTACAGTAGTTTAGGGTTCTTCCCCAAGAGCCCAACAGCATCACGCGAGAACAGAACTACACAGCCATTGTTTTCTCGCCCAAATTCACATCAATCTCCATCCTAATTTTGTTTCCCCTCTTTCCTATTCCAAATCAATAGTAATAGCGATCCCAATCTGATTTCCTCCTTTTTTTTTCTTGCCCAAAATCTGCACCAAATAGATCCCCAATTTCTTGGACACGGGATACGAGAAGTTTTGCATGGGAAGCACGGCCAGCAACGCGACGTACACTGCCGCGTCCGGCTAGCACTCTTGCAGCGCCGCACAGGTGGATGTAGAGCTCACCTGCATCTCAAAGAAGCCCAGGAGAACGAGCTCCAGTAGAGGAGATTTCGTGGCACCTGAGTTTTCCGCACGACAGCTTGGGAACAGAGAGGTGAGCGGCCGCGGGAAGAGAACGGAGGGAGGCCCGGGAACGAAGGGCCACGGGAAGCCGAGACTGAGGGGTCGCCGGGTCGCCGTCGCGCGGGAACGGAGGGAGCATGGAGGGAAGACGAGATGGCCAGTCTGGAAGGTACGCTATATTTGCTCGGTGTGACTCTCGTGATGTGATGGCGAGTGAACAGGGAAGGAGAGGCATTTGCCGTAGCTGCTGGAGCACCTTTTTCTGGTTTGTGGCCAAATCTAGTGATGCCGGGGCGGATAGCGTGGCTGCTGGAGATGCTCTTAGTGTTCCTCATGTTCCGGGCACCTCCCTGTCCTATAATCCACCTTGTACTACCATCTCGCCTAGACACTATGTTGGTCAGTGCGAATTCTTACTCCGAGTGAACTCCACTAGTGAAAAATGAAATATGAGCCCTCACTGCGTGATCTACCGCCAATCCCGCCATACAACATGTGTTTCCGGTGAACTTCCACTATTTATCAGCTAGGATGGGTGAAACATTAGTGCACCCCACTAATTCTTACCTGCCATAAGGAACTTCAACAAACTTGCAGAAAAATTACATCTACAGAAGATTGATCGAGTGCAATAGAAAGATAAAGGACTTTATTGGGAAGAACAGACTAGGTGAGCAAAAATAAAAGGAAAAAGTCCATATTACTCCCTCAACTATAAGCAAAGTCCACATAACCCTCTGAACTATCTTTTGGCTCATTTTACCCCCTAAACTATGTCACTTGGTGTATTCTACCCCCTAATACAATTTGTCTTTTTTATTTCTCCATGCACAAGTTGAATTTTAATTTAAAATTTTGCATGATTGTAGTGAACATCACAATGTATGTCAAAAAAAAAATATTATGAATTTTTCGTCACTAGTTTTTGTATAATATTGTGTCCTAAGGATTGATTAATTATTAAATATCTTACTCCCACCAAAATAATGACATAAAATAATTTTATATTTTTCTATCATGTATTATGATGTCTACTATTATCTCCCAAATTTTGAACACAATATGACACTTGTACATGGAAAAATAAAAAAGAGAAATTGTATTAGGGGGTAAAATAGACCAAATAATATAGTTTAGGGGGTAAAATAAACCAAAAAATAGTTTAGGGGGTTATCTGGACTTTTCTTATAGTTGAGGGGAGTAATTTGGACTTTTTCCAAAATAAAATGGCTGTCAGATAGTACAATGATTATGATTATTGGGAACAGAGTAAATGGCATGCACGTCAGTACATATAAATCAACTAATCTCCCATTGCCTTGTTTTTTTATCCCATTTTTGGCTGGCACTTACTACCAGCACACATTTGTGTAAAGTCGTTTTCATTCCACACGAGCAAACCAGTAATTGAACTGTGGAACAATGAGGCTAAAGTAAAACAGAGAGTGGGGCATGCAGTGCGCAAATTGTTCTTCAAACAAGTGCAACTAGACGTCCGATGTATCTTTATGTTTAATGTTTCCTCATTCTAGGCGTTGTTTTTGTTGCTGTCAATTTTTTCGTATGGAAATGTCTGGTTTTAGGGTTAATGAACATTTGAAAATTTTCATTTTTCATATTGTGCTTATGAACTATTTTCGTATACATCTCTCTTCGCTTTGATCAGGAAATGGTATATAATCCATCTAGAGAACACAATTCACCTGTGAATCGAAAAGCACGGCTGTTACACGCGGTTATGTGTTTACAATACTGAATTCAGCATTTTATTTTCTTTGAACAGTTCAATTGACACTTAGGAAGAATAGTATTGAATTGGTGAGATAAATTAAATGGCTGATGAAGATCTGTCACCGTTTTGCTCTAGCAGTAAAGAAAAATCAGTTGTGTGTTGCTGACAGAGGCAAACAGGTTAATTTTTTGGATTTAAAAGACTTTGTTTCTTCTCATGGTTGTTAGTAGTCTAAGACAGGTCCTACCCGTGGTCACTAAATTAGCGAGGCGCGCAGCAAGATCAAGTGATCAACGGTATAGTAGATCCGAGCCCCTTGCGATTGACGTACAGGAGGAGCGCAACCATCGTGCCCTCCTTGCATCCTCAGTATCTGTAGAAGACAGGAACATTGAACCAAGCAAAAGAAGAGTCTCGCCACAAATGAGCATCTGTGCCATCGTCATTTGTTTGGCTGTAGTGACTATGAACTGGGACAGAAGAACAGGTAGATCTTGTTGATCGGCACCATGAATGCCCTAAAGAAAGTTAGATAGGTGTGGAGATCAGTGGCTATATTGAAAGTCGAACTCTAATAATCCCCATACCTCCCTTTCCTACAGTATCATGTCAAAAGGTATACCTAATTTTTTCTCGAATACGCAGGAGAGCTGCGTATCATTATATTAATAGAGAGGAAAAAACGGTCCCATACAACTACGCCATCTCACTCCGGACCGAGCTGTGAGAGGCTGAGCCTAGATAAAAAGTGGATCTAAAGGGTTACACAAAGGGCTTGACCCAGGAGGTGCTACACTAATGGAACTGCTCCCATCTCTGAACCCATATGTTTTTCGACCCTTCATAAATGAGAGATGCACAGCTGCACAACATCTCCTTTTTTCTTTCGCGCCTCTTATTTATAAAGCAGTAGTAGCTAGTTTGGCCGAGGAGTTCTGTACTTGTACGTGTTCAATCCACACACACACATATTCTAGCAGATGACCCCACGTGCTGACATGAGCAGAAACTTCACAACACGGCCTACGATGATATCCATTGAGTGTTGCGCCGTGCGCTAGACTGAGGACGAAAATGTGTGAAAAGGGAAATATATTTTAATATTCCAGCCTCTGCAATGATAGATGCATATAGTTCCTTATTACATCATCGTTTAGACAACTCAAATAGAAATAAGAGAAGAACATAGTTTTAACTCGCAGATAGTCTGTTACTAAAACAACATCCATTCTTTGCAAGAATATCCATTGACTTGGTCTCAAGTATACGAGATCCCCGTAAGAATTGAAGCTATTCCTCCTCCTTTTGCAAAAGAGACTAGAACCGTATCTAATGCGTTGCTCTGAAGATCACCTGCATAGGAGAGAAAGCTTAAAAAATGTGAATGTCAACGAGAAATGTGAATGTCAATATTGAGTACTAATTAACCTGGTTGCCTTTCGTCGCAACGAAAAATGGGAATGTCAACTTGGGCAAATAATGGAAACAGAACTTAGAAAGAGAATCTGATTAAGAAATATGAATATATTATATGTTCGTTACATCAACGTCATAGGAACAAGACCATTCTCTTCCTGGACCATGACCTGAAACAAGCAAAGAATATAAAACTTTTACTTACTGTCTTTGAACAAATGTCCATGTTAAAAAGCAACTTCCATAAAAAAAATTCTTGCAGGAAATTAACTACCCATATAGCGGATGAAGCTACCCAGTGTGGATACATTAGCATTTCAGGTGGACAAAATCAGGTTTGAAACACGAAACATAGAACCTTAGTCGGACAGGTTTTTCTGGTGAGAATACTAAATTCGGAAGTTTCTTTTCTTCGAACGGTGCTATTGACACGTAGGAAGAATAGTATTGCGTTGGTGACATAAATTAAATGGCTGATGAAGATCTGTCACCGTTTTGCTCTATCAGTAAAGGAAAATTAGTTGTGTGTGTAGGTTAGCACTTAGCAGGTAGAGGCAAACAGGTTAATTTTCACGATTTCAAAGATTTTCTTTCTTCTCGCGGTTGTTAGTAATGTCCTACCCGTGGTCACTAAACTAGTGGCACCTTTGTCTTCTCAGATCAGTAGCTATAGCAGGCTGGAGCATGGAACCAAGCAACGAAGAGTCTTCCCACAAACTGAATTGCATCTGTTGCCATCATTAGTTTGTCCGGCAGTAGTGACTATGAACTGGGACAGGTCAGATGTATCTTGTAGATCACCACCATGAATATGCCCTAAAGAAAGTTTGATAAGTTCGAACTCTAATAGTCCCCATACCTCCCTTTCCTACAGTATCATGTCACAACATGCTTAATGGAAATGTTCCCAACTTTCTTGCTAGTAGACCCCACAATAATTTTTTCGACCTCCTATCTATGAGATCACAGGTGCACATCATCCTCATCTCTTATTTGTAAAAGCCATAGAAAGTTTGGCGTAGGAGTTGTGCTTCTTGTGTTCAATGGATATATATACATGATGCACATATACAAAAATTATCCAACTGTAAGAAGAATGATATCAGAAAATGTGCTTGCTGCATCCTCACCTCCTGTACGAGTACAATCGAATGAATTCATTACAAAACCGCGATAAAAATAGGCATTTATCACCTTGCCCAACCCCCTGCTCAGTCCTGCTATTTCGAACTTGCATACACACCTTTATACCAAGTAGGAACTCATTCCACTGGATGACATACCGGTTGACATGGAGTGCAAACTTTACAACACGACCTATGAAGATATCCAGTGAATCCGTTGCCATGCGTTAGCGGAGTAAATGAGTGAGTGGTAACCTGGCCTATGATCGCAACAACAAGTGGCAATGTCGGGTTAAGAAAATGGGAACGAAACTTCAAAAGAGAATCTGATTAAGAAATGTCAATAAATTACATTTTCGTTACATCAACGGATTTGGTAGAGATGAAATGTTAAATTTCTTTCTGAGGGTTCTCCAACTACCAGATATTTACATAATTTGTGCCTGTTATTAATAACCAAGACAGTTAAAAAAAATCAGTGTGTCTGGATTTATAGCGTGCATCAATGTCATCAAATTGTGTCTTCTCTAACCCTGATGATCACATATTTAGCTAATAGTCTAATATATCAAAAACCTTTCCCGTGTAACACTAAGAAGTGAAAAGACAATGAGTTGCTTCAACCAAAAGTCTCAAGTCTTTCATTTATTGTTGTATCTCGCTGAAGATGTGAAGTTGCAAGTCTATCACTTATGGTGCATTGGCTTTTTCTAGATAATGGAAAAGAGTTCCGGCTTCAAACCTCTCCATAGAGAGGTATCCTACCGCAATTATTACAAGCACATTCAAAGTTTAACACACATTGAGTTTTACCATTACTGACCAATTCTTAAAACGAAAGGCCACCCATGAGATGCGAAAAACTGCATAGTTGTAGACTCTAGAAGTTGACATGTCTCCCCAAAAATCACCGTTGGATCTGACCCCAAAGACTCTACGATTTCGTTGGTCATTTACTAATAAAATTCCCTCTTAGCCTATATAGTGGAGCTGACTTTTCCTCACTGTTGGATCGAAAAAATACATGTAAAAAATCTCTGTACCCATCACCCACTAATAAATTCCCCAATACATCCTCCTTTGTAGCCATTTGTGCCGATTCATGGGTTGCAGTTGAGGGCATAGGTGACACATGGTATCATTGTTCATGTATCACAGTCTCCTCGTCAATTCCGTGGCCTTGAACGACTTCCAAGGAGGAGCAAGCCACCACCAACTGAATCACCACAGCCTGATGATAGAGTGAGAGATGAACGCCAAGAGATGAGGGTCCGTGATGCGGTGCTTCCATTGATTGTTGTCGTGCTGCCGACCTGTGCTCTTCTGTCCAACGGCCATCTCCATTTCTCAATGCATCAGCAATGAGATAGTGCACATACCATTTCCACACTTGTAACTTTCTCGATGCCCCCGATTCCCAGTAGCTGTGAAACAATAAATCAAAATTGGCATGCCATATCCACTGCTTGCTTATTATCTAGCTTCTTTCACTCTTTTATGAAATGTCTTTTCTGTTGAATCTATGGTAAAGTCGTGCAAATGGAATACGGAACTTGTCGAGATTAAGCAACCATCACTACGTCCACATATATTGTACTTATCGATCCACTATGATCATAATCGTTCACATATATGGGATCGAGGAACTTTGCTTGAGACTGCCGTAGCTATGTTGGCCCTTCTATCATGGTTTTGGACTAGCTGCGCAAACATACTTTTGTGATGATTCTTATTGTTTGATATATTTAGGGCCTCATCATTTGTTCCACGTGGAGTAATGAACGATGTCTGTGTGGATATTTATTCATCTATTGGACCAAAGAACGTGCAACCTTGAAAAGGAATCAGAGATGGAACAATTGTCGACATCAATGCCTCTGCTCTACAAATTGACTTTGGTTGTCCATAGACCACCACTATTCGGGTTGATGGTGTACAAAATTACAAACTGTTAACTCGAACAGAAGATGAAAACTATGATTTTCGAGTTCAATGTTTCATATATACTACAGATCTCCAATTTTTTTTTTGTTAATTTTCAATAGAAATTGCACTGAATTAGTGTTTGAGAACTTAACAACTAGCCCACGATTAATGATCTTGTCAATTGCTGCCATGCAGGCAACAACATCGCAGTTGACCAAGAGGCTACCGAATGACAACTGAACGTAAAAAGTCATACACTTCGAAGTGTTTCCTGATTATATTCATGTAGTGGCAACATGAGAAACCATCTGTTTTGGTTCTAAAAACTAGGAAGTAGCAGTATTGTATCCTGTTCCGGTTCTATGAAACATCCGAAGGCATTTCTACTAATCTTGCCGTGTCCCTTCATTCCTTTTGGTATTTTTTACACTGAATCTACATCACCTGTTATGTGTGCAAGGTTTATGGCATCCATCGGTATCCCACGCTCAGCATTCAGTGTTGTCAGGATTTCCTTCCCTTTTCGTAGCGAGCCTCGATCTGACAATATTATTTGGTCATGTCAAAACTTAAACTCTAGTTAAGATCTTGATATATGTGGTAAAAAAAGTAACTGAGCCAAACTTGTCTGTAATGAAACGAACAGTTTTTCCCCGTTAAAACAAGGACATGGTGACTGTAAAGTTAACTCTTATATAAAAATTTAACAACACAACGAACTTTTATGAGCAAGTAGCAAGTTAAGTTCAGTTTAATATTGGAAATTGGGATCTGACATAAAATTCAGCCGAACATACATGAAGTTTCAGAGAAATGATGCGCACCAGATGTCCAAATCCATGGACAATCAAGTACTCCATCCAACAATGAAAAAGAAATAAATTTGAGACAGGAAAGATTCTCTCTGTGGCCTATTAGTTACTTCAACGAAAAACTTATATGAATGTCGTCAGTTTACAATACTGAGCAAAAATCACCTACACCAGAAGAATTTTTTGTCTACTCCTAATTAGCTCGGCACAAAAGGTTTGCTGTGGACCAGAAGAGCATGAACGTTGCTCCAAGAACGTGTACAGCGTCAACCATTCCAACTGTGTCCAGTTCTACCATGTCCCCCTGTACAATGATATATCCCAATGCCTCACGATCCTACTAATCCTGTTGCCTTTGGCAGTTAACGTTCTACACTGGCATGCATGCATGTTTATCTGAGCTCTTGCTGTCAATACTCAATAGAAATGTCAATATGTAATGGCTTCAGGCACGCCGCACGCGACAATTGCGGTGAACAAAAAACTGGCGCTACAATTTTGGTGTGAAAGACAGTAGGCTGGCGCGACAGCAAGTGCGGCATGCCATATATATGGGAAAGCGATTTGAAGCAAATGGTGGCCTAAAGTTCGGCGTGCTTGTGGGGAATAGTCAGGGTGGGTGTTGACATTAAATTTCATAACTAATGTTTCCTTTTGCTTTCTACTCCGTAGTATTTCCGTACTTGTTTATATAACACTCTCGTTGGAACGGAGTTAGAAGCTAAGTATTGAAATTCTATATAGACAACAAAATACTTTTTAATATCCATAGTATATATGCATGTTTGTGATGCAACTTTGACGTATAGTAAGATCACCAACCAGAGCATTCTTGAAGAACTGATCAGTGTGCTAGAAATTAGAAGAGATAGCTCAGAGCACACTAGAAAAATCATGTTTATTACCAAAAAAGCAACTAGGATGGAGTAACAAAATCAGTAACTAGCTTTATATATTAAACAGCACAGCGAAAAAGCACGACTGTTTATGCCATCAAATTGTTGTATTTACTTGCATTGCATTATACTCACAGAGCAGCATACAATGCAAAAGCATCGTTCATTCATTTGTACTAGGCCTAAACGATGAGCTATGCGTCTCCTCTTCCTTTTAATATATACTCACATTCAGTGTTATAAACCACCACTACAGATAACATGTAATTGTTTGCCGTATGAAAACTTCATGGAAACGAAGAACAAGAGAAAATTTGATTTATCCTCCCTCAAATAGAATTCCCTATTCCTCCTATTCCAAATGCTTGGCTACAATTCACTACTGCAGAATGGGCGTATAACCCTGTTGGAAGAAGCTTTTGCTTTCTAAAGTCCAACTGGGACGGCCCAGCAGCGCATATGCGGTTCATGAGATTCGAAATCACAACCTCCATCCTCACGCATAGCCTCCTCTACCATCCACTCACACAACACATGTGATTGAGTGGGATATGCTATCCTTTTGAAGCAACCCGTGGAGGAGCAAAGTTCCCTCCGCAGACTACAAAATATTCATCCTCAACCTTTAGTCCCCATTGTTTTTGAACCCAGGACTAAAGCCTCTTTTTACTCCCAGGTCCAAACACAACCAGGACTAAAGGTTGAGGAAGGAAAGTCCTTTATCTACTAGTGAAATACACGCTATAAATACACATTTTTAACAAATATAGTATAGAAAGTTTTGTCACAATAAAACTCTACCGTCCTCTCTCTTTTAAATTATCTTGCCTTACCAACACCGTATTGATCGATGGTGGCTGACCTTATTTGAAATGTACGCAACCTATACGAAACATACAGTGAGAATGGCCTAAATGCATTAGCTTAGGTTCTATTAGCCCTTTAATACTTTATATAGTTTTAAAAAGTTGCAATAATTCTTCTTTAGTTTGTAAGGCCAGTTTAGTGTACCGTTTTATTGCACAGTTATCAAGACCGAGAATGAGGTAACTAAGCCAGCAGAATTTCATGGGATGAAACTCCCCCTTCTCTCTCCTCCAAAAAACATTGCCAATTCGGCAAAACTGTTGATGTTCATGGAATTTAATACCCATAAAACTTTTCTATGAAGAGCACGTTTGAATATAGAACTTCCGAATTTAATACCCCATTGACACTTCCCTAAAGATACATTGAACTTTTTATACAGTTGACTTGTAAATATACTCAAATTAAATTGTATTAGAAGTGTGGAGGATGACAAAAATGACAACATACTTAGAGCATCACTAGCGCCATACTTAAAACTGGAGAGCACACAACAAGCGACGTGTCGTTTGAGATGGTGGCGGTGCTCGCAATGAAGGACACCCACGGTGCTTGAGGCATGGAATATTGTGAAGGACACATGTGGATCGGCAGTGACTTGGTCAGGAAAGATTACAAGCGACATGTCAGTAAATGATGCATAAAATTTGTTAGGTTAGGGAACAAGTAAAGACTTATTAAAAAAGCAACATTTCGTACAAATTCATTCTAGCAAAGATTACCTTTTTTTTTTTTTGTCAAAGTAACACCTTTATATGAATACCAAATGGAAACTTAATTTTAGGTGGAACTTTGAAGGGCAAGCTTGTATTAATGGTGGAGCTCCGTACATGGATTTCACAAAGAAAATTATTTCATTGTAATCTAGTATCCAAATATTTTTTTTCTCTAGCATCACTAGACTCCATGCATAACCAAAGCTATTAACTAGTGCCACAAAATAAGATTTTCCCCCGTAATTGAATGTCTTTAAACAAAACATTCAGAGGTACGGTTGAAATGATAGATTCAAAGAATTGGTCCTTAGGAAACAGATCAATTTTCTGTGTGTAACACCCCTGGTGTTAATTAACACTAAACCAATGTTTAAGCTAAGCTAAGCATGATTCAAAAGCCAAATCAAAGAAAATGAGGAAATTCATCCAAATTTGAGTCAAAAACCCTTTGAAAGGAGCAATAAAGAAACTTGAGAAATTCCATACAAACTTGAAAAAGTGCAAATATGAAAGTTGGAGAATAAGTCAAACCAAGAAACTTCTCTTTTCAAACCATGGCCTAAAAATGCTTGGAAGCATCTCAAATTTCAAACCCGAACCAGGGAATTTGAAATTTTCAATTCAAATTCAAAGCTGAAATGGAATCTTAGCCAAATCTCAAGATTCTACCACAGAACATCAAAATCTCCAAAAAGCAAAGTTGTTCTTCATCACATTTCTGAACTTTTGCCCTTTGGGCACTTTGGCCAATTTTGCCATTTAGCCCCTCGAATTTCAAAAATTCTGTTCAAAACAGGGAATTACCCCCTTTCAAATTACGGCCAAATTTCCAACTTTTTCTCAAAATCTCCAGTGCAGGGACGTGTCTCATGAAATTCTAAACAACTTTCATGTTGGAAGATTTTCGAGTCATGTTCAAAATTTTGAAATTAGAGTCATGCCAATCAGTTGACCTTTGCACCGCTCACGGCGCGCTCACGGGTTGCCAGCGCCGCGCCCGCGCGTGCCGCGCTCGCCGCCAGCAAGCGCCTGACGCCGTCCGGCCTCGCCTGAGCCGACAAGTGACATGGCCGGGTGTCCCCGCTCACGGTGCACGCCTCTGGCAAGGTCTCATGGCCGGAGACGCACTGTAGCGCTGACTCCGCGCTCGCCGTCGCGTCGCCGCCGCGGACCGCCGGGTTTTGCCGTCGCCGCCGTTGCCCGCCGGTCCAAAGCGCGACTTTTGCGCCCCCGCGTGCTCCTTTTTCCTCCCTTGGCCTGTCTTCTCGCTCGCCCACGCGCGCCTGCGGCTGCAGCGCGCCTGCGCGCCGCGTTGACGCCGCGCACGGCGCCAACACGGCCGCGGCAAGCCTATGTCGCCGCGAGACGTCACTGAGCTGCCCCGGTCTCTATCTCGTGCTTCCCGAGCATCCCCTTACTCCCCTCTCGCTCCTACTTAAGCCCTCAACAGTTCCCCTCCCTTCCTCGCCGGAAAAACGCTCGCCGGAGTTCGCAGAGGCGCCGCCGAGCTTGTCCACGTGCACAGCCCTCTCCACTGCTCCCCCGGCCAAACCAAGGCTCTCTCGAGCTTCCCCATCCTCCACTGCCACTCCCCGACCCTTTCCCGACCCCTCTCCGCCACCGCAGCCACCGGCGTAGCTTGCCGGAGTTCGCAGGGCTTCCGCCGCCGAGCCGCGCACGCGCACAGCTCGCTACGCTCCACCTCCGGCCGAACCGAGGGCACCATTAGTTTCCTCGTGCCACGCTGGTGCTCGCCGACCGCTTCCCCGAGCCTCTCCGACCCCGACGTCGCCGGTAGCCGCTCGCCGGAGCAAGCCGAGCCGCCACCGCCGTCGTTGACCTTGTTCCCGGCCATCCCCGACCTCGAGACCTAGCTCAAACGAATCACGGTGAGCCCCTCTCCATTTCCCCCCACTTCCCCGGCCCGGTCTCACCGCCGTTTGGCCGGCGTAACCACGCCGGCGAACTCGAGGACACGGTTGTGTCTTCAACCTCTTTCCAGGGGGCTGCGCGAAAAATGTAGGGACCTGTTCGTAAGGGTTTCAAAAACTCTAGGGTCAGCCGCGTAAAATAGATTCTATATTTTTGGATTAATTCGCTGAGATCTTCAAAAATTCGTAGAAAATCGTAGAAAAATCAGAAAAATGCCAAACCAATTTTGTAGTGACCAGTGAATCTAGAAGAACAAATTTTTCCTTTGCACCTCACCCAGTTGAGCTGTAGATTTTGAAATATAAATTTATTTTAGTTTGAGCACTTTTCATCATAGTTCAAAATCTATACATGCACTAGAGCTGAGCTTGGGATATGTTGTTAGGGTGGTTATCATTAGCCTAATGCGCAAAGGGTGCACAAAAATTCCCAGTGGATTTAGGGTTATGATTTTCCAAACATATACCCTGCTGTTTTGGCAAATAAATCACAGAAAATACTGTACTCAGTTAAAAATCATCTCCTTCACACAGGAACTAAATCAAGACATAAGAAACCTTAGAAAAATGAAAATGATAAATTTTGGACACTGGAAAATGGCTAAATGATTTTTGGTAGTTTAAACATGGTGAAATTCCACAAAAATAACCATAAATCAAAATCACATGCAAACTTGCAGAGAGGTCACCCTTGGTACCCTAAGTCACTGCGCCAAGTGGTTTGGACAACAACCTTGTAGTTATTTTTGTAGGATTTTAGTTTGATTTTAGACAAAAAGATAAGAATAATTTTAATAAATTATAAAAAAAATTATCTTGAGCCAAATTTTGGGCTAAGCTCCTGCCTTGGCATGAGCAAGCCTCTGGTCAAGTGACACCTAAAAATAATATTCCTAAGTTCACCTTTTGAATAATGGAAAAAGGACTTAAATAGTGGAAAAGAGAAGAAAAAGAAAAGAAAAGAGAGGAAAAAGAAAGGAAAAGAGAAGAAAAAGAAAAGAAAAGAGAAAAACCTAAAACTCTAAAATCAAAGTAAAGGTTCAAAATGAAAAGGGTATATTCGCTTATAATTAATGTTTATCCTTTCCAACTCACTAAACAAGATTTAAATAAACACTCACTAATTAAATCTCGATACTTAAGCATTTCATGCATTCGTGTAGATTCGGGTCTCGCCGACGGAGTCTACGAGCTAGTTCCCGCTGCCGAGGAGATCGCCCAGGAGTCCGAGGTGAACGTGGTGCACGTGGATCCAAGCCCCGAGCAGGAGTACCGCTTCGAGCCGGAAGGCAAGCCCCGGAGCATAACCTAACTTTACTTACGCAATTTATTTGATTATATGTTTGTGCATTTAAGTTTCAAGGAGTTGAATGAAACCCTAGAGTGCATGATCATAGGTTCTGTTGGGGAGACGCCCCTTGGAATCATATTTTCTATTTTCGCAGGCGAGACTGAAGAGGCCAAAACGAAGAAGACAAGCGTGGAGCTAATTCGAAGAGGTTAAAGTCGCAGGCGAGACTGAAGAGGTCAAGACGAAGAAGACAAGCGTGAAGCTAATTCGAAGAGGTTAGAGTTTCGAGCAGGACTGAAGAAGTCAAGGCGAAGAAGACAATAGCACAAGGCTGGTCACGAGACAAGGAACTGCCAAGACGAATCCGTCTCCTGTTACGAGGCTAAGGCGGAGATTGGCGGGAAGCAACGGTCTTCTAAAAGCCAAGATAGTTTATAAGATTTTTGGCGGGAAGTAACGGTCTTGTAAACATACAAGGTTGGCCCCTATAAATAGCAGGTCAACAGTAACTGTACGGGAGGATGTTTTTTTGGGGGGAGAGACCAAAAAAGACAATTGCAATCTTTTCACTGTTAGTAATACTAGAAAAACCGTGTTACAACAGTTGGCGCCGTCCGCGTGTTTAGGAACGAAGATAAACTCACGATGTCTCAAAAAAGAAATACCTTGATCGCATAACCTTCGTTCAACAAGAAAAAGAAATCCAATCGAGGTTCACTTATCACTGTAAAGCAAAACAGAAGTTAACATTGTTACCTTCGATTGTGCTACATCGGCAAGCCTGAACGAGGCCGTCGGGTCAAGTGCCAAGCCAATTGAGCAGTCACAGACTCACAGGCTCATAGCACGAAGCCGCCAGCCTGCAGCAAGATAATAGCAAAGCTAATAATTTTGGACCACGTGCGTGCACGACTCCGAAGCGCATCATCGGTTTTCCACGACTCCACGAACGAAGCTGTAGTACAGTATACGCTGACTTCGCAGCAAATACAAGCGCTACCATCGCGGCAGACGTTCAGAAAGCAGACGAAGTTCACGCTGCACTAGCAAGCTTGAGGACCATCGTCGCCAAGAAAATACTCATGATGCTACCACCAAGCAAGGTCTAGCAGCTTCGTTGCCCAAAGGAAGTTGAACATTAGTTCATTATACTGTAAAACGTACATGAGGAAAATGAGAACGAATGTGCTATATAGACACCATAGTTATGACCATGTCACGGCTGGGCAAACCAGATATTGCGGAGGCTGCAGGCACAAACAGTAGCTGTCAGACAAGCAGGACATGACATCACACGAGGATGCCGTCCTTGGCTCCTTTGCACGAAGCTGCAGCGTAGGCCAACCTCTACGTCTTTTCAACACCATGCTTGGCACACTTTTTTCTAAAAGATGAACAAGGCATTTTCTGACCTTCCAAGAAACACAGCAAGCACCGACGATTTTACAAATAGAAATCGAAGCTGTCAAACATGTTGGTAAAATACATTGTCACTGGCGCATCACCTCCGATGGACCGATCAGACCGTCAGGCGGGTAATAAAAATGCAAAGTCGCTGGTGCAAAGCCGAACAACCTGACATAAAGTGGCACGCTCAAGTTCAAACATCGAAGGTAACCTCTCGACGAGGTTGTCAGATAGCTAGAGTTGGGCGACACATTCACATCCGTTTGCATCGAAGCCGCCGGCAATGACAGGAACCCTCGCAACAAGTTCACGAAGCTCCGGGTCGAGCCGAGCCTAAGCCTCCACGGCGAGTTCAAAACTTCGCATTCGGCAGAAACACTAACTTCTGTCATGGACTGGGAGACTGCCTCGCAGCATGACAACCTCGCGGTATGTACCAACCTCGTAACAACTTTGTGACAAACTAGGACCCTGGCTGTCAAGCTGCCATCGGACACAAAAAATATGAAGGCTTACGGCATGGCCGCATGGCCCGAGCAGCACAGAAGATGCAAGCATATTCGTTATTCGGGAAGCTAAGAATAGAAACATGCAAAAAGATACTGCGAGATCAGGCATTGCAAAAATGTCATTTCGTGAATTGAAGATGTTCGATATAGAAAATCACCGAAGCTGCTGAATCTGCTGGTCGAATTGCTCAACGAAGCTACTAGGTGCCCAAGCCACGCATCTATGATGAATATTCACTAGCGCTGTCAAATAGTGAAGCTTCGTGGTCGAAGCAACCAACTCATGGTTTTACTTCACGACCACGTCATTGACAAAAATTTCACGAGGCCTTCGCAGAAAAATTACCCTCGAAATCTTTTTGAAACTATCTTCGGAGACCAAAAGGAAGTCAGTCAACTCTTTTAAACTCTATCGAAACACCTTCGTTGGCCCCTTTTACACATTTAATCAAAACTATATTTTGGACCAAAGAAGACCTCGAGCAAAATAGCTCGAGGCCGAGGTTGGAAATATAACCTCGCAAAAAAGAAGACCTCGAGAAAAATAGCTCGAGGCCGAGGTTGGAAACATAACCTCGCAAAAAGAAGACCTCGAGCAAAATAGCTCGAGGCCGAGATTGGAAATATAACCTCGAAAAAAGAAGACCTCGAGCAAAATAGCTCGAGGCCGAGGTTGGAAAAATAACCTCGCAAAAAAGAAGACCTCGAGCAAAATAGCTCGAGGCCGAGGTTGGAAACATAACCTCGCAAAAAGAAGACCTCGAGCAAAATAGCTCGAGGCCGAGGTTGGAAATATAACCTCGCAAAAAAGAAGACCTCGAGCAAAATAGCTCGAGGCCGAGGCCGAGGTTGGAAATATAACCTCGCAAAAAAGAAGACCTCGAGCAAAATAGCTCGAGGCCGAGGTTGGAAAAATAACCTCGCAAAAAAGAAGACCTCGAGCAAAATAACTCAAGGCCGAAACCTTAAGCAAAACAGCTCGAGGCCGAGGTTGGAAAAATAACCTCGCAAAAAAGAAGACCTCGAGCAAAATAGCTCAAGCCCGAAACCTCAAGCAAAACAGCTCGAGGCCGAGGTTGGAAACATAACCTCGCAAAAAGAAGACCTCGAGCAAAATAGCTCGAGGCCGAGGTTGGAAATATAACCTCGCAAAAAAGAAGACCTCGAGCAAAATAGCTCAAGGCCGAAACCTCAAGCAAAACAGCTCGAGGCCGAGGTTGGAAAAATAACCTCGCAAAAAGAAGACCTCGAGCAAAATAGCTCGAGGCCGAGGTTGGAAATATAACCTCGAAAAAAGAAGACCTCGAGCAAAACAGCTCAAGGCCGAGGTTGGAAATTTAACCTCGCAAAAAAGACAACCTCAAGCAAAACAGCTCGAGGCCGAGGTTGGAAATACAACCTCGCAAAAATAAGACCTCGAGGAAAATAGCTCGAGGCCGAGGTTGGAAATATAACCTCACAAAAAAGACAAACTCAAGCAAAACAGCTCGAGACCAAGATTGGAAATAAAAACCTCACAAAAAGAAAACGAGATCAAAGTTAAAACCTCGCAAGAACTTCAAAGCAATAAGAAAAACGAAAAAAGCAACAGAGTTGCCCTATTTCGAAAGTAAAATAAGAGAACGTATACTTTCAGAATCCGTTGCTCGAAACAAGAAGCAATGAATAAACGCAAAGGGGCTATCGAGGGAGGGGACGCCTTTTTCAAAGGCAAAAAAGAGAAGCCCCTTTTACATTTATTCAAAAACAGGTTTCTACCAAACAACAAATACACTAAAAACAAACCACCTACCTGTACTGTCAAAAGGACGCGAAGTTAGGTGAAATCATTATCTCTTCAAAGGTCGAAAGACCACTATAAAAGAGAAGGGAAAATCAAGCCTCAGCGAGAGGGAAAACAGATGCTGTTGAGTTTCGAAGATCAAAGCTCGAAGGTGACGAGTTGAAACCTCGAGGATAAAAAGTGGGTTTCGAAGGTTCACGCAACCTTTGCGTCTAACTCGGAACCTCCATACCGAGCGCCAATCACTGGCAGCTTCGTCGGTGACCCCTGCACGCATACTGAAGCCTGAAGTAACCTGGGCTCATCATCGTACCTCTGCATATCGCCTGGCAGGTCCACGACAAGCTGACTTCTACGGCGAACTGAAGCTTTGCGGCCATGAAATGCAAGCTGCTGATCAAACCGCTGCGGCAACCGGAACCCTCGCAGAGCTAGCTGAACCTTCAAGGCTCACAAGCCATTCGAGTCTGTCGACGAAGTAAATATCGAAGGTGACAGCTCCAAGCTACATACCAGCGTAAGCAGTTCACTCGAAGCTGGAGATCCATCCCGAAGCTAACTAATCAGCACTGTTCATTCGAAGCTGCTACACGGGCTGGCGGGCAACGGTTACAAAGAACCTTGGTAACGAGCTCGACCTCGGCAACCGTGCTTGAAATTAAGCTTCATTGTGTCAAGCTGAAACAATGAAGCTTAACTTCGAGGAAACCTAACGGCCATAGCCAACTTCGAGGAAACCTCGCGGCAAGTGTCAACGTCGTAGTAAATTCGAGACAAGCAATGACGCGCTGTCAAGGTAGACATGTATATATCGAGCAAGCATACATGCTCACGATGCAATATCATAAACACAATCGCAGCAAAAACGCCTCAAGGCAAAAAACTTGAGGTAGAGGCATAGATTATTTTGCCTCGAACAATCAAAAGACCTTAAGCAAGATAGCTTAAGACCGAGGCTAAAAAGAAACTAGCCTCGAAAAAAAACCTCAAGGCAAAAAAACTTGAGGTAGAGGCATAGATTATTTTGCCTCGAACAATCAAAAGACCTTAAGCAAGAAAAAAAAAACTAGCCTCGAAGCAAAAAGCATGAGGTAGAGGCACTGATAAATTTGCCTCGGACAAACAAAAGACCTTAAGCAAGATAGCTTAAGGCTGAGGTAAAAAAAAAACTATAGCCTCGAAGCAAAAAAAAAAGCCTCAATGCAAAAAGCTTGAGGTAGATCAAAAGACCTTAAGCAAGATAGCTTAAGGCCTAGGCTGAAAAGAAATTAGCTTCAAAGCAAAAAAAAACTAAAGGCAAAAGCTTGAGGCAGAGGCATAGATAAATTTGCCTCAGGCAATCAAAAGATCTTAAGCAAGATAGCTTAAGACCCGGGCTAAAAAAAAATTAGCCTTGAAGCAAAAAAAGCCTCAAGGCAAAAAGCTTGAGGCAGAGGCATAAATGAATTTGCATCGAACAATAAAAAGACCTTAAGTAAGATTGCTTAAGGCCGAGGCTAAAAAGAAATTAGCCTCGAAGAAAAAAGCCTCAAGGCAAAAAGCTTGAGACAGAGGCACGTATAAATTTACATCGTCCATTCGACGACGATGACGGCGTGCATCAAGCAGGCTCGCAGCCATTCGAATCCACTGACAAAGTTACCGGAACAAGGCATATTTTGTCTGCAGTGACACGTTAATATCCATTTACGCTCAGTCAATGATGCCACTACGGAGCATTAGTCAAGCACAGTAAATAACCAAGGTGGCAGACCAGCATAAGCAGTTCATTCGATACTGGAGATCCACTCGAAGCTAGCTAGGAAGAAAAGAATTCAGCGAAACTCGTTGTCTAGAGTTCTTGTACAGAAATTAGCACTGTTCACTCCAAGCTGCTACACCGAGCGGCGAGCCTCGGCAACAAAGATAGCTTGGCAACGACCTCGACCTCCACGGCAGTGGAACCCTCGAGGCTACTGCCAACCTCGCGGAAACCTGGCAACAAGTGTCAACCCAGTAATTACGACACAAACAACAACGCTCGCCGTCAAGGCAAACTCGTATCCATCAAGCAAGCATGCATGCTCATGATGCACTATCGTAAACACAATCAAAGCTTGCTAGTTCAGCAAGAATATTATTTCATTCATCTGATCACCTTCGATGGCAAAAGAAGTGTCTAAAAAAAAGCAAAAGAAACAAAGATCGGACACGAAGTTCCGAAACCTTTGTGCCTCTGAAAAATAAAGGCTGAGCATGAAGCTCTAAAAACCTTCATACGAAACCCTCGCATGGAACATCACCTTGGCCCAAGCTGAGGGGCTCGAGGGGCTCATCACCTCTGATTCTGTCTTCAACACCGACTTGCATTCACCACTTCTTTGGCTTGAGAGACTCATTGCCCACACCTAAAGGCCTCAGCACCATAAGTTATCAGTCAATGAAGGCATGAATCTTGAGCACAACCTTGGTCTGACATCTACCCATTCAACATTTCCTCAATGCTGAGAGCAAATAAAAATTTGGTGCCAATCTGGTTGCCATACATACACGGGTTCCAAACTCCAATCGAAGTTGAAGGATGCCTCTTCGTTACTTGCGCAAAGGCAAACATCACTTCCTATCACCAAACTAATCGAAACTGCTAGAACTCAAGGAACTGATTTATGCCCTCTGAGATGCTGCGCAGCTTCGCATCCTCAGCAAGCTGCAGTGCAGCGAAGTTAACAAGTTGTTCGGAAAATAACTAATTTAATCAATATTCACAAGTACCTTACTATACGAAGCTACAAACTACAAAATTAATATAGTAATGTCGAAAGGCAGCTGGGAACTGCTTTATCAACAAAATCTAAGGAATATAAGTACGAACCTTAGAGTGGTTTGTCACTTTTGCGAAGTTTGCTAAACTCGAACAAACCGCACGGCAATGTCTACCACAATGACAACCATATTAGTTGTCTTACATCACTGGTTTTGTCTTCTAGCAACAAATAATACAAAATAATATGCTAAGTCAAATCCAGCTAAGTCATATGAGCCGTATGAACCATGCCTGTAGCGAAGCCACCACTGCCAACGCAAATAAGTCAAGGACAAGTCCGGCGGTCCTTTCCAAGCCAAACCATCAGTGTATTTCTCGGTGTCCTCAATAAAAGCTTCAACTGTTAATTACCTTCGTTCGGCAGCATAGTCGTATGTCACTAAAAAAGAGAAAAAAAAATGAAAAGCAAAGCTGATGTCCGCAATCAACAACGGCATACGCAGCCGCTGTTCATAAGCCGAAGCTACCGCAACAGACGGTATATGACACGAAGCTGCCAGTTTGAAGCCCAAGCTGAGCCGCACGTCCCGGCCCCCGCGGGATTGGCACCAAAGTTGCCAGAGCCAGTCATATTTTTAGATTTTGCGAGCTAGGTTGATGGTGTAAGCAAGGTTGATAGTTTTAGGCAACGCAACAGAGCTGCATAATCCCTGAGGCAAGACAAACCTCCTCGGAAAGTACTGTTGGGGATGCACCTTCCCTGTGTACGGTTCCTTTTGGATTCGAGCCTCGACTCGAGGTTTCATGCATTTAACTTTGAATCTTCGAGACAAGCTAAGGGGCTACTGTTGGGGAAGCGTTGTTCGAAGCTAGGATTTAAAGCTAAGTTGTTTAGAGGAACAAGATTGGTTTCGAGGGAGCAGATGGCTGACCTGCTGAAGCTCCAAGCCTCTTCCTCCTTCCCAGCCTCAGCCTCGGCTTCAGGACTGTCCAGCAGCGATGGATCCACTTTACGAGATAGTCGCGGTTTCTTGTTGGGCGCAGAAGTAGACTGTTGCACATCAACAGTCTTTCTTTTCTGAGCCTCGAGCTGTTTTGTCTTCGTCTGGGGAGCATCTTGACTTGAGGATACCAGCACTCTTGACGAAGTTTTCTTGTATTTTCGTGTTACTCCAGCTTGCTCGGATCCAATGTTACCAGCAGGTTTCATGCGTTTTTGAGGCTTGGAGGGTTTCACCCTATCCCCATACTTGACGCCTATTTCTATCCATGGTCGATTCAAGCGGCTGGGCTTCTCGAAGAAGTCAATCATAGACTTTTTCTCTTTTTCTGTAAGGGGTCCAACTAAAGACTTTGCGGCCCATTCAACAAGAGAAATTAGATCATTATCAGACGCATCTGCAGGTTTCGTAAGTCCAAAAACAGCGAAGGTTGTGGGCAGATCGAAACCAGGAATTTGCTTCTCCTCAACTCTGAAAGGTTTCCAAGCAGTACTCAAAGGCCAAATCTCGGCAGCCAAAAACTCCTCAACCACATCACGGCCTGTTAATCGCCGGGTAGCATGGTTGAAACAACGACTATTCTTCTTAAAAGATTCAGACATCTTATCGAAGTCAATCACAGTGGACAGCTCGATATCACCAAGAGGACCAGCAAAAGGATAACTAATGTCACTGGAATTCGGGTTAAGCGAAGCCAACCTTAACATAGAACCAGGACTTCGGCCAATTCACATCGCAGCGGTTCCGTTGAGCGTAGGTGAAGTCAATTTTCGCAATCTTCAGAGCGGCACTTTGTCGACGCGAAGTAAAAGTTGCAACTCCAAACTGCCCAACATGTTCTTCTCCACCTTCTTCCAAAAAAACTGACCTCTTTTGAAGATAAAGCTCGTTGAAACGGCCGAAAGTGTGGAGGTCAACTTCACCACCAAATGTTTTAACACCCAAGAAAAACTTCGACACTTGAACAAAAGAATTGGGGGTCAACTGATGAAGCTTAACATTGAAGCGATCCAAAATCTGAGGCAGCATTGGATCACAAGGAAAACGAAGTCCCGCAGTAAAGAACTCGAAAAAAATAACAGCCTCTCCGAATTGGGGATCAGGAACAGTCTCGCGTCCAGGAGCACGACCAACACCATCGGGAAAGAATCCATTCTGAACATACCAAGGGGACGCCTTTTGGGTTTCGTCCCAGGAGTTCGAGGGTCGAAAAGCAATGAACTCGAATCCAAGGACGAAGGGGCTACTGTTGGGGAGACGCCCCTTGGAATCATATTTTCTATTTTCGCAGGCGAGACTGAAGAGGCCAAAACGAAGAAGACAAGCGTGGAGCTAATTCGAAGAGGTTAAAGTCGCAGACGAGACTGAAGAGGTCAAGACGAAGAAGACAAGCGTGAAGCTAATTCGAAGAGGTTAGAGTTTCGAGCAGGACTGAAGAAGTCAAGGCGAAGAAGACAATAGCACAAGGCTGGTCACGAGACAAGGAACTGCCAAGACGAATCCGTCTCCTGTTACGAGGCTAAGGCGGAGATTGGCGGGAAGCAACGGTCTTCTAAAAGCCAAGATAGTTTATAAGATTTTTGGCGGAAAGTAACGGTCTTGTAAACATACAAGGTTGGCCCCTATAAATAGCAGGTCAACAGTAACTGTACGGGAGGATGTTTTTTTGGGGGGAGAGACCAAAAAAGACAATTGCAATCTTTTCACTGTTAGTAATACTAGAAAAACCGTGTTACAACAGGTTCCTTTGATTGAACACTAGTATGTTAGGTTCGATAGTTGCTATGCTTAAGAACGATAGAAGTCGAGTGTTTTCCGACACTCGCGAGATATAGGAGTTGTATGACTACTCATATCAGAAACACTAGAGACGATGGGCGGATGATTGTAGATACCCGTCTATCGATGTTTTAAGTGGAAACATGTGGTACTTTTGTGTCAAGCGTTTGAACGTACCACACATATGCACGGTTTATGGGACCGGTAAGTCCCGGTATCCGATTGATGCGAGCAGGTCCGACAGCTCTCTGTCTTGGAAACGTTATCCCATGGGCACATGAGGGTAGTTGCGTGAGTCCCAGTAGTGGTAAACCTTTACCCTGAGGCATTGGGACTCGGGAGCCACTCGCAGAGAGAGGAGAAAGGATTGGGGTGTGTTGGCATTTCCAACCATTCCGTATGTTTGGGTTTTCCCTGGCCAGGTAGTAAATTTGGTTCGAACTGTCCGCTTCTCGCGGTTAATAAGACTGCTTGACCGACGTATGGCATATTATGAAGTGAAACTTGGAAGGATGAAATCTTTGTATGGAATAATTGTATTGCAAAACTTGTTTGTTTAGCTAGGCTCACCTAGAATGGATAGACTAAGGAAATTAAAATCAAAATAAAGAAAGTAGAAAACAGCTTAGTCGCTTTTGGCAAAAGAACCCCACTAGCCAAACAGCCTCTCATTTTAGGAGTCGGTGATGTAGTGATCACCAGTCGGTTAAGTCTTGTTGAGTATAACTAGTATACTCAGCCTTGCTTGTGGCTAAATTTTCAGGACCATCCCCTCAGGAGGTAGCTGCCTCTATGGCTTGGGCCTCCCAGCTTCCTCCTGGCTACAGCATCGAGTGGGAGCCGACCTCTCCCGAGGATCGTGAGGAGTAGCGTCACAGCTGACTTCATCGTGACGATACTATGGATCGTCGCTAGTATCTCGTTTATTTTCCGCTGCATGAACTCGAACTATCTTATCTACCTTATCATTTCAATTTGGTTGTAATAACTCTAAGACTTTTTGTAGTTTGAATTGTGGAATGATGTGATCTTTGGAACTCGCCTTCGAGTGAGTGTATGGACGGACGATCTTCAGTAGCAATTAGTCGAGCTTGACTCGACGGTCGAATCCGCATTTGGGAACATTTTCGTGTATTAGCACTAATGGAAGGTGGAATATACTTAAGTGGGCCCATTTCTCGGGTGAGATCGCTACAGCTGGTATCAGAGCCGACGTTCATACGCACCAAAGAAAGCATCAGACCCTAACCAATGTTTTCTAAATAAAATCTACCAAACCCCGATTCCATTGCGCCTAAGCAAAAGGAATGAAACGTATAGGATCGTTAAGGATAAAACTAGAACGTGAAGTCCTTAAGGGTTAAGGGTTGCGCTTTGTTAGGTGGCATAGTCTAACTTAGGAGTGATGTTTGTTCTTCCATGAAACCCAATCTTAAAAGACTTTCGTCGAAATTCCTCTGACTGCTACGAAAGGTTTACGAGTAGGAGTCCGACTAGATCTATAGAGAGAGACGTGTCTATGCCTAGCCACCGGCACTAACTCCGAAAGTCAAGTCTGACTTAAAATGTGAGGACGTTTAGGTCTTGCATGCATCTCTTAATTAAAATCGGAATAATGATAAACTTAAGAGAGTCAAAATCCAACCGATCAAATCAATGCTTAAACGACCCTAATTAAAAGCTTAAGCACGTTCTTTACCTTCAGTTTTCTCCCAGTTTTTCCCTTTAGTCTTTTTGACGCATGGTACTCACCTCTGAATTTTTGTTCAGATGGCCGTTCCCAGTCACCTTGCTGGCGCGAACGAGAAGGTGGAGTGCCAGGACTGCCTCAGCTGGGAGGGTTTCCCGTCCCTCTTTTGGAAGATTCTGAAGGAGGTTGGCTACCCATCTCCGCCGGTTTACTTTGGCAGAGAGTATGCGGAGCGTGGTGTGACTCAGTGCAGTGTCCGCATGGAGGCACCGGTGCACCCCGAGCACCCCGACTGGCCTAGGCTGGGAGTTGTGGTGCATGGCCACCGCTTTCCGGACACTTGGGAGCTGGCCGCTTTCGCAGGGCTTAACCAGTTCACTTCACAGCACCACGACTTGGTGGATAACACTTTGGTTGGTTTCCTGCCTTTAGCCCGCAGGGATGACCCTCAGTGGTTGTCACGTTACTTGGCTTCTCCGCAGTTGTTCCTGGAGTTTCCCCGGAACGCACCAGCTTTCTTTGCTAGCTGGATGAAGGCTAGCATCCGCATGGCAGAGCTACTCAAGATGTCACAGGATTCTCTGCTCGACTTTGCCGATGCGATGGTGAGAGTGTCCGCGGATAAGGACATAGCCGGGATCTGCACTTCTTTTGACATGGCTGCCAAGGATACTCAGATCCGGGATTTGCAGGCTCGCATTGCGGAACTTACCATGGAGAAGGAGCACTGTGCTCACCAGGTAGAGGTGTTGACAGATGCACTTGAGGAGGCACAGGCAGAGTTGCACGAGGCTAATGCCGAGATGGTTGAGTTGGAGGCTCATATGGAGGTTCCCGAGGGGGATGAGGCAGAGGACGAGGCAGGGGATGACGTCAAGTCCGAGCTGGACGACGAGGAGTTACCCCCAGTTCAGCCACCACTTTCCCCCACCATGAGCCGTACTTCGGTGAACGACGTGGATGACTTCTAGAGCGTTGAGTTAGAGATTAGGTACTCTTTAGCATGGCTTTTCCGTGTCACGTGGAGTTTAGCTAGTTGAAGAATGGATCATCTCTTGTATCTCTTTGTATCTGTTTCCCTTCGCATTTGGTGTAGCATCTTAATTGGAATGTGTTGTCAGCATGGGTTGTAATGGATTCATCGAACCTTGTCTTGGATTAATGAAGTTGCTCATTCTATGAAATTTCGCTTTTTATGCCACATTCTTTTGTAGAATTGAGATTGTCTCTTAATCATGCCTGTCGTTCTCTTATGAGTAAGTATTCATGTGATTAATGGAGACTCAATCATGCAGATGGTAGGACCTACGACCCGACTGACTCCGGGTGGTTTCGGGACAAATCAAGGCTCAACTAGTGCCTCGAATCAGCAGGTCCCGCCAGAGCAGCAGCCACCACCTGCCCCTCCACTACCAAATTGGCAGCAGATGATGGCTATGCACGCCGAGGTCATGAGGACTATGCAGCAGCAGATACAATTGCAGCAGCAGCAGTTGGCCCAGAACATGAACATCGGTGCTCAGCGTCAGAGTGGCCGAAATGCCCCGGCTGCTCAGGTTGCTCGATTTGAGGACTTTCTGGGTACTCAGCCCCCGGTGTTCTCTAAAGCTACTGAGCCTATGGAGGCTGACGCGTGGATTCCGGCTATTGACTCGAAGTTTGCTATCTTGGCTATTCCCTGCTCTGAAGAGCGCAAGGTCACTTTCGCCGCACAACAGCTTCGCGGTCCGGCTTTGGTTTGGTGGGAGACTTATCGTGGCATGCTCCCCGCCGAAACTGTGCTTACTTGGCAGAACTTCAAGGATGCGTTCAAGGCGCATCACATTCCTAAGGGTCTTGTTGAGAGGAAGTTGAGGGAGTTCCTGACCTTGACTCAGGGCACTCACACGGTATATCAGTACGCCCAGGCTTTCAACAACCTCTGTCAGTACGCTGGTCATCATGCTGACAGTGATGATAAGAAGGAGAGGTTCCGTATGGGGCTCAGCACCAAGTTGCAGGAGAGGCTGCTCAACGTCAAGCCTGCCACTTATGCTGACTTGGTCAATGTGGCTATCGCTCAGGAGGATGCCATTATGACCCATAGAGCCGACAAGAAGAGGAAGGCTCCTGTTGTCTCTGCCAGTGGCGGTAAGCCGCAGCGCTTCCGTATTGTTCCTCCACAGGGACAGCAGCGTACAGGGCAGTCTGGCCGCTGGGTGGTTAACCCTCCTCAGCAGAGTGGTTCTCGCTTTCCACCACAGCAGTCAGACCCCGATGAAGCAGCAGCCAGCTCAGCCTGGAGCTGGGTATTCTTGCTACCGTTGCGGCAGCACCAGTCACTTCATCAGGGACTGTCCCCAGGGCAAGCAGCAGAACAATGGCAACCAGTCAAACAAGGGCAAGTTGCAGAAGATTCACGTCAAGCAGGGAAGGTCAACTTCACCACCTTGACTGACCTTCCCGAGGGAGCACCAGTAATGACGGGTAAATTTCTGATTCATAACCAACCTGCAGTCATTCTCTTTGATTCTGGTGCCACTCATAGTTTCATAAGTCCAAGTTGTGCTAAGAAATGTGGGTTAAATTGCTTATCTACAAATGCGGCCTACAAAATAATCACCGCAGGAGGAAACTTAAATTCAAATCATGTGGCGCGGAAGGTGCCAATTAAATTGGGTAGTAGAGTTATCTTGACCGATCTGATTCTTTTAGAACTGGATGGGATAGATATAATCTTGGGAGCTAATTGGATGGCACAACACAAGGTTGTGTTAGACGTTGCTGAGAGAATTGTTGATATCAACTCACCTACACATGGATCTACCACACTCTATCTTCCGTCTCCCAACTCCTTGAGCTCGTGTGTTTTTGTCATGACTGAGCCCAAGCTTGAAGACATTCCTATTGTCTGTGAGTTCCCCGATGTCTTCCCAGACGACTTGCCTGGAATGCCACCGGATCGGGACATTGAGTTCGTTATCGAGCTACAACCAGGCACCGCACCAATTTCTAAAAGACCCTACAGAATGCCACCCGCAGAATTGGCAGAGATGAAAACTCAACTCCAAGATTTACTGGACAAGGGTTTCATTCGTCCGAGTACATCACCTTGGGGTTGTCCTACCATATTTGTCGAAAAGAAGGATCACACGTTGAGGATGTGTATTGACTACCGGCCTCTCAATGCGGTTACCATAAAAAACAAGTACCCTCTTCCCCGCATTGATGTATTGTTCGATCAACTCGCCGGAGCCAAGATATTCTCGAAAATTGATCTTCGTTCTGGATATCATCAAATCAAGATTCGTCCTTGTGATATTCCCAAGACGGCTTTCTCGACCCGCTATGGACTTTATGAATTCTTGGTTATGTCGTTCGGGCTGACTAATGCTCCTGCTTATTTCATGTATCTCATGAATTCGGTGTTCATGCCCGAGCTGGATAAGTTCGTAGTGGTTTTCATTGATGATATTCTTGTCTATTCCAAGAATGAGGAAGAGCATGCCGAGCATCTCCGTATTGTTCTTCAACGACTCCGTGATCACAAGTTGTACGCCAAGTTCTCCAAGTGTGAGTTTTGGCTGGATAGTGTGAAGTTCTTGGGTCACACCGTTTCTAAAGATGGTATCTCGGTGGATCCTACGAAAGTGCAGCAAGTAATGGACTGGAAACCTCCTACCTCTGTCCACGAAATCCGAAGCTTTCTGGGTTTGGCAGGATATTATCGTCGTTTTATTCCAGATTTCTCGCGAGTTGCCAAGCCAATGACCGAGCTATTGAAGAAGGGACAGAAATTCGTGTGGGATGAGAAGTGTGAAGAGGCATTCCGCACATTGAGGAAGTTGTTGACCTCAGCTCCCGTTCTGACCCAACCGGATAGCACCAAACCCTACGATGTCTATTGCGATGCTTCAGGCACCGGACTCGGTTGTGTTCTTATGCAAGAAAACCGAGTTATTGCTTATGCTTCACGTGCTCTCCGTCCCCATGAGCTGAATTATCCCACTCACGACCTGGAATTGGCAGCCGTGATTCACGCTCTGAAAATATGGAGGCACTATCTGATAGGAGTTCCTTGCAACGTGTATACCGACCACAAAAGTCTCAAGTACGTCTTCACTCAGGCTAACTTGAATATGAGGCAGCGAAGATGGCTGGAGTTGGCAAAAGATTATGACATGAGTTTGCATTATCATCCCGGAAAGGCGAATGTGGTTGCGGATGCCTTGAGCCGCAAGTCCCATTGCCATTGTCTTTCGGTCGAATCGTATGCCGACACTCTATGCCATGAGTTGGCGAAACTCAATCTCGAGATTGTTCCGCATGGTTATTTAAACAATATATCTCTCGAGTCCACGTTGCACGATGAGATCTTTCTGGCCCAGCAGACCGATAAAAAGGTCGGAATTATTCGGGAGGAGCTGGCCAAAGGAACGGAGGAACGGTATAACTGTTTCCGTCAGGATGCCCGAGGCATGATATGGTTTGGGAACCGTATCGTCGTGCCTAAGGATCCGGAATTACGGAAGAAAATTTTGAGTGAAGCTCACCACTCTAAGTTCTCTATTCACCCTGGCAGCAATAAGATGTACCAGGATATGAAGAAAACTTTTTGGTGGACCAAGATGAAAATGGATATTGCTCGGTTTGTATCCGAGTGTGACACTTGCCGGAGGGTAAAGGCTAGTCATCTAAAGGTGGCTGGAACTCTTCAACCTTTGTCTATACCCTCATGGAAATGGGAGGATATCAGTATGGATTTCATTGTTGGCCTTCCCAAGACCGCACGAGGGCACGATTCTATATGGGTCATTGTGGACAGGCTCACAAAGACCGCTCATTTTATTCCGGTCAACGCCACTTATGCCGTCAAGAAGTATGCCGAGATCTATCTCAACCAAATTATACGTCTGCACGGGGTGCCTAGAACAATCATTTCGGACCGAGGTCCGCAGTTTGTGGCAAGGTTCTGGGAGCAACTCCATGCATCTCTCGGCACCAAGCTTATTCGAAGCTCGGCTTACCACCCGCAGACGGATGGGCAAACCGAGCGGGTGAATCAAATCCTTGAAGACATGCTTAGAGCTTGCGTCATTCACTATGAAGCAAGTTGGGATAAATGCCTGGCTATCGCCGAGTTCTCATACAACAATAGTTACCAAGCAAGCTTGAAAATGGCCCCTTTCGAAGTCTTATATGGGAAAATGTGTCGAACTCCGTTATGTTGGTCTCAGCCTGGAGAGCGAGAAATATACGGGCCCGACCTGGTAATTGAAGCCGAAGAGCAAGTCAGGGTTATTCGGGAAAACCTCAAAGCCGCTCAGTCTCGTCAGAAGAGTTATGCCGATCGCCGAAGAATGCCTCTCAAATTCGCAGTCGGTGATCATGTGTATCTTAAGGTCTCACCAACTCGGGGAGTCCAAAGGTTCGGAGTAAAGGGAAAGCTTGCACCCCGTTACGTCGGACCTTATGAAATCATTGAGAAATGTGGATCCGTGGCTTATCGCCTACGACTTCCCGACAAACTTTCAGCCGTGCACAATGTCTTTCATATCTCACAACTCAAGAAGTGTATTCGAGTTCCGACTGAAGTCGTGGAACAAGAAGACGTGGAAGTTGAGCCCGATCTGACCTACGTTGCTCAACCTCTCAAAGTCCTTGATCAAAAAGAAAGGCACACAAGAAGGAGCTCAGTTAAAATGTATAAGATTCAGTGGGTTCATCACACTGAAGAAGAGGCAACATGGGAGACCGAGGAATATCTCAATCGCCATTATCCTGGATTTCTCACCACCCCACCAGGTACCGCACGTTCCGCACTTTCTAGCATTCCCGAATCTCGGGACGAGATTCTTTTTAAGGGGGGTAGGCTGTAACACCCCTGGTGTTAATTAACACTAAACCAATGTTTAAGCTAAGCTAAGCATGATTCAAAAGCCAAATCAAAGAAAATGAGGAAATTCATCCAAATTTGAGTCAAAAACCCTTTGAAAGGAGCAATAAAGAAACTTGAGAAATTCCCTACAAACTTGAAAAAGTGCAAATATGAAAGTTGGAGAATAAGTCAAACCAAGAAACTTCTCTTTTCAAACCATGGCCTAAAAATGCTTGGAAGCATCTCAAATTTCAAACCCGAACCAGGGAATTTGAAATTTTCAATTCAAATTCAAAGCTGAAATGGAATCTTAGCCAAATCTCAAGATTCTACCACAGAACATCAAAATCTCCAAAAAGCAAAGTTGTTCTTCATCACATTTCTGAACTTTTGCCCTTTGGGCACTTTGGCCAATTTTGCCATTTAGCCCCTCGAATTTCAAAAATTCAGTTCAAAACAGGGAATTACCCCCTTTCGAATTACGGCCAAATTTCCAACTTTTTCTCAAAATCTCCAGTGCAGGGACGTGTCTCATGAAATTCTAAACAACTTTCATGTTGGAAGATTTTCGAGTCATGTTCAAAATTTTGAAATTAGAGCCATGCCAATCAGTTGACCTTTGCACCGCGCCGCGCCCGCGCGTGCCGCGCTCGCCGCCAGCAAGCGCCTGCCGCCGTCCGGCCTCGCCTGAGCCGACAAGTGACATGGCCGGGTGTCCCCGCTCACGGTGCACGCCTCTGGCAAGGTCTCATGGCCGGAGACGCACTGTAGCGCTGACTCCGCGCTCGCCGTCGCGTCGCCGCCGCGAACCGCCGGGTTTTGCCGTCGCCGCCGTTGCCCGCCGGTCCAAAGCGCGACTTTTGCACCCCCGCGTGCTCCTTTTTCCTCCCTTGGCCTGTCTTCTCGCTCGCCCACGCGCGCCTGCGGCTGCAGCACGCCTGCGCGCCGCGTTGACGCCGCGCACGGCGCCAACACGGCCGCGGCAAGCCTCTGTCGCCGCGAGACGTCACTGAGCTGCCCCGGTCTCTATCTCGTGCTTCCCGAGCATCCCCTTACTCCCCTCTCGCTCCTACTTAAGCCCTCAACAGTTCCCCTCCCTTCCTCGCCGAAAAAACGCTCGCCGGAGTTCGCAGAGGCGCCGCCGAGCTTGTTCACGTGCACAGCCCTCTCCACTGCTCCCCCGGCCAAACCAAGGCTCTCTCGAGCTTCCCCATCCTCCACTGCCACTCCCCGACCCTTTCCCGACCCCTCTCCGCCACCGCAGCCACCGGCGTAGCTCGCCGGAGTTCGCAGGGCTTCCGCCGCCGAGCCGCGCACGCGCACAGCTCGCTACGCTCCACCTCCGGCCGAACCGAGGGCACCATTAGTTTCCTCGTGCCACGCTGGTGCTCGCCGACCGCTTGCCCGAGCCTCTTCGACCCCGACGTCGCCGGTAGCCGCTCGCCGGAGCAAGCCGAGCCGCCACCGCCGTCGTTGACCTTGTTCCCGGCCATCCCCGACCTCGAGACCTAGCTCAAACGAATCACGGTGAGCCCCTCTCCATTTCCCCCCACTTCCCCGGCCCGGTCTCGCCGCCGTTTGGCCGGCGTAACCACGCCGGCGAACTCGAGGACACGGTTGTGTCTTCAACCTCTTTCCAGGGGGCTGCGCGAAAAATGTAGGGACCTGTTCGTAAGGGTTTCAAAAACTCTAGGGTCAGCCGCGTAAAATAGATTCTATATTTTTGGATTAATTCGCTGAGATCTTCAAAAATTCGTAGAAAATCGTAGAAAAATCAGAAAAATGCCAAACCAATTTTGTAGTGACCAGTGAATCTAGAAGAACAAATTTTTCCTTTGCACCTCACCCATTTGAGCTGTAGATTTTGAAATATAAATTTATTTTAGTTTGAGCACTTTTCATCATAGTTCAAAATCTATACATGCACTAGAGCTGAGCTTGGGATATATTGTTAGGGTGGTTATCATTAGCCTAATGCGCAAAGGGTGCACAAAAATTCCCAGTGGATTTAGGGTTATGATTTTCCAAACATATACCCTGCTGTTTTGGCAAATAAATCATAGAAAATACTGTACTCAGTGAAAAATCATCTCCTTCACACAGGAACTAAATCAAGACATAAGAAACCTTAGAAAAATGAAAATGATAAATTTTGGACACTGGAAAATGGCTAAATGATTTTTGGTAGTTTAAACATGGTGAAATTCCACAAAAATAACCATAAATCAAAATCACATGCAAACTTGCAGAGAGGTCACCCTTGGTACCCTAAGTTACTGTGCCAAGTGGTTTGGACAACAACCTTGTAGTTATTTTTGTAGGATTTTAGTTTGATTTTAGACAAAAAGATAAGAATAATTTTAAAAATTATAAAAAAAATTATCTTGAGCCAAATTTTGGGCTAAGCTCCTGCCTTGGCATGAGCAAGCCTCTGGTCAAGTGACACCTAAAAATAATATTCCTAAGTTCACCTTTTGAATAATGGAAAAAGGACTTAAATAGTGGAAAAGAGAAGAAAAAGAAAAGAAAAAAGAGGAAAAAGAAAGGAAAAGAGAAGAAAAAGAAAAGAAAAGAGAAAAACCTAAAACTCTAAAATCAAAGTAAAGGTTCAAAATGAAAAGGGTATATTCGCTTATAATTAATGTTTATCCTTTCCAACTCACTAAACAAGATTTAAATAAACACTCACTAATTAAATCTCGATACTTAAGCATTTCATGCATTCGTGTAGATTCGGGTCTCGCCGACGGAGTCTACGAGCTAGTTCCCGCTGCCGAGGAGATCGCCCAGGAGTCCGAGGTGAACGTGGTGCACGTGGATCCAAGCCCCGAGCAGGAGTACCGCTTCGAGCCGGAAGGCAAGCCCCGGAGCATAACCTAACTTTATTTACGCAATTTATTTGATTATATGTTTGTGCATTTAAGTTTCAAGGAGTTGAATGAAACCCTAGAGTGCATGATCATAGGTTCCTTTGATTGAACACTAGTATGTTAGGTTCGATAGTTGCTATGCTTAAGAACGATAGAAGTCGAGTGTTTTCCGACACTCGCGAGATATAGGAGTTGTATGACTACTCATATCAGAAACACTAGAGACGATGGGCGGATGATTGTAGATACCCGTCTATCGATGTTTTAAGTGGAAACATGTGGTACTTTTGTGTCAAGCGTTTGAACGTACCACACATATGCACGGTTTATGGGACCGGTAAGTCCCGGTATCCGATTGATGCGAGCAGGTCCGACAGCTCTCTGTCTTGGAAACGTTATCCCATGGGCACATGAGGGTAGTTGCGTGAGTCCCAGTAGTGGTAAACCTTTACCCTGAGGCATTGGGACTCGGGAGCCACTCGCAGAGAGAGGAGAAAGGATTGGGGTGTGTTGGCATTTCCAACCATTCCGTATGTTTGGGTTTTCCCTGGCCAGGTAGTAAATTCGGTTCGAACTGTCCGCTTCTCGCGGTTAATGAGACTGCTTGACCGACGTATGGCATATTATGAAGTGAAACTTGGAAGGATGAAATCTTTGTATGGAATAATTGTATTGCAAAACTTGTTTGTTTAGCTAGGCTCACCTAGAATGGATACACTAAGGAAATTAAAATCAAAATAAAGAAAGTAGAAAACAGCTTAGTCGCTTTTGGCAAAAGAACCCCACTAGCCAAACAGCCTCTCATTTTAGGAGTCGGTGATGTAGTGATCACCAGTCGGTTAAGTCTTGTTGAGTATAACTAGTATACTCAGCCTTGCTTGTGGCTAAATTTTCAGGACCATCCCCTCAGGAGGTAGCTGCCTCTATGGCTTGGGCCTCCCAGCTTCCTCCTGGCTACAGCATCGAGTGGGAGCCGACCTCTCCCGAGGATCGTGAGGAGTAGCGTCACAGCTGACTTCATCGTGACGATACTATGGATCGTCGCTAGTATCTCGTTTATTTTCCGCTGCATGAACTCGAACTATCTTATCTACCTTATCATTTCAATTTGGTTGTAATAACTCTAAGACTTTTTGTAGTTTGAATTGTGGAATGATGTGATCTTTGGAACTCGCCTTCGAGTGAGTGTATGGACGGACGATCTTCAGTAGCAATTAGTCGAGCTTGACTCGACGGTCGAATCCGCATTTGGGAACATTTTCGTGTATTAGCACCAATGGAAGGTGGAATACACTTAAGTGGGCCCATTTCTCGGGTGAGATCGCTACACTGTGGCACCAGCTCCGGCCGCCTCTGCATTCAGCTACTACAAGCTGTCTCTCCACTCTTTTGCTTGAGAGCACGAAGGAATTCGGGACCGTGTGTAACTCATACATAATGAGAAACACATTGTACAACCACCGAGCTCGGAGTAACATTCCAGAGACCTTCCACTCTCACACAGAATATATGGCATGAACCTGAACTCTTAAATAGGTGTCTTCCATTTGCGGCCCCGCCGAATTAACAGTTCACCCACCAGCGGAGTAGAGAAATAAGTTGTTTGGCTTAAGGTTAATTTCAGCTTCAGGAAGGAATAGAAGATTTTGGTATGAATGATATCTATTTGCCCTTGAGTTTTTTTTTGTGAGTATGGTCTTTTAATACAATCGGGATGGAGCCTTTATCCAATTGTCCTGTGTGTTTTTTTATGTATGAGGCAATGCTCTTCCAAATTAAAGGGAAAGTCCGGTTTACACCCTGACTATGACAAAAGTCTGATTTTCAACACATGACTATGAAATTCGACATGAAAGGCCATCCAACTGCTGAAGGTGGTTTTTCCATTGTTGGATGACCCCAAATTAAATGTAGTTCATTACTAAACATTGTTCCATCCAATACACGAATACACTTCATAATGGTACCATTACAAGCATGCTTAGTACAAACTAGTTCCAAGCAAGCGAAAATGTATCAAAAGAAAAGAGAGGATAAATCCAGTGGAACCAGTTAACCCAGTGGCTCATGACATGCTCTGTGAGCGATCTACTCTGCTCGGCTGCTTCCTCTTCATGCGATCCTCTTCATGGTCTGCTCTGCTTCGCTCTGCAAGTCTGAATGCAGTCTCTCTGCTTCGCTTGCCTTTGCATATAAATTGGAATGAAACAGGAACATCACTGATACACACCGGATGCAGCTAATGACCAACCATGCTTGGTGACGTCTGTGATAGACCTTGGGATGGGTGCAGGCAGAGCGGACCCAGCGGACGACTCAAGGTCGGCGGCGAAAAAGATTGCGTCACTGGCTCACTACCTCTAAGATAGACGTTAGTATCACAACTTCATGACTTCGGCTGCGCGCAGCCGCCGCCAATTTCTGAGCCCCAATCCTCTCGTGTGACGACATGAGAGAGATGAAGACCTAATTAAGGGTAACAGGGTTTACCAAATAACCTAGCTATTACCCTAATAGTCACCAAAATTTTGTGGGCCGATGGTATGCGTTTTCCAACCAAGCTGAGGGCTCCGGATATTGGGTCAATGGGCCAGCCCACCAGGATATGCATAGCTAAACTTCACATTATTCTTGCAGTCACATCTAAACTCCATTTTGCACACCTCACTGCTAGTATAGGCAGAACAGAGGCCAAGGTACCGGTTGCTTCTCCTGCTCGATGCTGCTTGTTAGGGGTTAGTCGGTGCTGCCTGCTGCCGTTGAGACCACAGCAATAGGGGACGCGCTAGGATCTGGTTCACCGTTCCGAATTGAGGAACGGGATCGGCCAAGGACACAGTACGAATCGGTAACTGGTGCTCATTTGAGATACAGAACATACATCAGGACAAGAAGATTTCTGATCATAAATTCATTACACGACTGCAATCTTTTCCAGCAGTTTATTCCCACAAATACAAATATAGTTGGTTCTTGATCTACTAAATTTTAGTTGTGGGCCCACCACTAGGTTCCTTATGAAACGTTCCTGTTAATGTTTAATCACTGGATCTGGGATAATGAACGACTATTATTATTTCCTAGCACTGGAAAAATTTATTACGATTCTACCCATTGAGCGTACTTACTTGTTAATCATTGTAATAGAGCTCTTATCCGGAATTTATCGATGAATTACATCCTCACACTTCTCTATTTTTTATTTTTCTTTTTGCAAATAGAATGATATTATATTGAACACATGAACAATTTACACACAATAATAGAGGTAGTCCCATCAGCTTGCAATAATAAACAACACACGCACGAGTCCTCACATCTTCACTAGCATCCTCAGCGGGCCATGCACACCGGTCATTAAAGACAATCGATGATGAGAAGCAGATGATGAGAGGAAATCTAGCAGCAAGGGTCTCATCATCGATCTCAACATAAACAGAAAGACCCAGACTGCCCGGAGAATAAAAATTCTCTCACCGTGATGTCATCATCGGCAACTAGCACAACGAAAACAGTCCCCATGGATCCATCTCGACCTCCTCAAGCCGAATGGAACAGAGAAACCACATTGTAAATCCAACGGCAGACCTTAGAACTACTGACTGAAGTTAGTATCCTACATTCCTACATATAGATCGATTGTCGCCAAAGCCTATCCCTCCCAAATCAGCGCAGGATATGATGCCGGGCGAGGAACCCACCAGATCACCATGACCAAAAGGCTTCTGCCACTTATTGCATGCATGATCCTTCTATAGCACGAGAAGGCACCGGAGGCTATTCTGAAGACAACCTTTTGGTGTAGTGAAACTATATCCTGGTGCTTCTCTTTCCTATACTGTTGTGGTTGCTTTGACATGCTATATATTGGAGTTTTTTACATGCTCTTGTTCTTAATTTTTTGTCACATCGCTTACAGTATTTGAACATGGTTGCATGAGAACCAGCATACGAGCATGGACTCCAGTATGGAGTAATCGATATAGATGTGGACACCCTGCGTGTGTTTCTTCCCTGTACTTACTCTGTCGTCCGTCCAGAAAAATATTCAATTCTAGGTTTAGACGAAGTCAAACTTTCTTAAGTTCAAGTTTGACTGACACTACTACACATGTGACAATAGCAAACGCCCCCTTCGCAACCGGTTTTGTTGCAACCGACTGTGAAAGGTCATCACAGTCGGTTGCATTACCAACCGGCTGTGTTGCTCTTATCACAGCCGATTTGTATTACCAACCGGCTGCGATGAGAGGTGAGGGCAACGCAGCCGGTTCCAGCTACGAACCGGTTGCGTTGCTACTCATCGCAACCGGTTGGTGGTTGGAACCGGCTGCGTTGAGGGCTCATCAACACAGCCGGTTCTAGCCACGAACCGGCTGCGTTGCTACTCATCGCAGCCGGTTGGAGTTACGAACCGTTTGTGTTGATCAACGCAGCCGGTTCTATATGCATAAGCACTTGGCAAATACAATTTTTGAAGCCCTAAATGATGTCAAATTGAAAAGTGTTGAACTACAAAGTTGTACAATTTCTGAAGATGTAAAACTTTTATATTGGTCATTTGTTCATATGACAAAGTGGTAGTAAAATTGTTCACAAATCCTACATCTCTCATATAGGGTTTAGGGTATGAAACTAGAAGACAAATGTAGGATTAGTGAACACTTTTAGTAGCACTATGTCGTATGAACAAATGACCAAAATAAAAGTTGTAATACTCGAAAAGTTTAAAACATTGTAGTTGACAATATTTTCATTTGAATTCGTCTTGTCAACAAAAACCAAGTTTGAAATTATTCAAATTTGAAATTCAAATTTCGCAAACGACCTCTGATGGAAAAATGGACAACATGAAAGTTGTAGTGTTTGAAAAGTTACGAAACTCTGTAGTTGATAAGTTTTTAATTAGAATTTGTTTAGGCCCTCAAATAAGTCATTTACACTCGGGTTCGTATTGTATGTGGGGAATCAAACTGTGATATGGTCACAACAACCTGTGTAGGATAGTGGTAAGAGGGGGTACACGCGAGGGGAAGGTCGCGGGTTCGAATCCATGTAGCACGCGAAAAATCTTGACTTAAAAAAATCTGGGCAATAGTGGCTGTCCGGTAGGGTCCCTCCCCCAATTAAAAAAAAAAGTTTTTGCTATTTTTTCGAGCTCCCGTAAGCCGTCCTGGACAACCTCATCGCAGCCGATTCTAGCCACCAACTGGCTGTGATGAGGGTGTATCACAGCCGGTTGGGAACCGGCTGTATTGCCCGAACCAACACAAGCGCTAAGAATCAAACGGTTCCCCAAACCGGCTGCGATGGGGGTTTCCCAACCGGCTGTCATGAGTAATCTGAATTAGTGTGAATTCATAGAATATACTATTAATACTTATAAATATATATTTAATAAAAATATATTTCATGTCAAATTTAATTATAGTTAGTTGGTATAATAAATAATTTTAATTTTGCGTCTATACTTGGTCGAGTTTGATCTGGTAGAAAGTCATATTTGCATTATTTTTGGGACCAGAGAGTACTAGCTTACACAAGGGACTGGACGGAGTATCTTGTACACCATAACATGACATGTTGGCATATGAACATAAAGGAAGATGGTCTGAATATGAAAAGTTTAGTCATGCTTGTTTCTTAAACACATTTTCCACCACAGAATATGTATTGTTCCACTGGACATGGTATCTGTCAGTTTGAAATTTATTGGAATCTTTACATGTTTTTTTTAAAAAAAAGGCCGTGTGCATGCTTCCTTCAAGCCAAAATGACCATCAAGTAATAAACAAAAGGTGCTCGATCTGGATGTGATTGCGTATAACTGCGTCTGAGTTCCCAATGCCCCAATTTCCTCATGCTTTGCATCGCATTCATCTTGTTGCATCCTTAATTGTATACTACTATACTCAACATGAGAGTCTAGCAATATAAGACGACCGACCGTGCCACAGTCCATCATACGGAAAACAATGTGCCTGCTCTTTACCAGGGATCATATATATGATAGTGAATTGTTGACTCCTCTGTCCCGATGCAATCCACTGCTCGGACGTACGCAGTCACAAGGATATGATCAGCTGATGCGCTGATAGGTACATCTTTGATAAACAATGGAAGCAGAAGCATGGGTAGTCATGCAGAAAAAGCCCAAAAAGGTAATAATGTGAACCGTCAGTCAACCATATATTGGCTGTATGCGGTTGCGTAGACCGGAAAGCAATTCATTTGTATATAAAAATTGGTCGACCATGCAAATGTGCCACATGACCACCAGCAATAATTCATTTTATTAATTGACTTTTGTTTTCAGTAGTGAAATATTCTTTTATACCAAATAGACTATTTAGGTGGAAAAAATTAGTTTGTTGAGATCTGTTGAGTACTAAAATACTCACTTAACCGTGGTTACTTAATTTAGACATGTTTGTTGATATGTGTATCCCTCGGTTCAGCAGGTACGGATTGGAGGTCGTGTTTTTCATTATGTGTCGCCCAAGACATTTAAGTGGAAACTCGGAGGACTAATTTTAATTTCATAAGATAGAATTGCAGAAACTGAGGGACAAATAAAGATCTTGAAGATTCCCATTCCATAACACAAACATATGAAACTTCAAACCTGTGAACACCAAAGCAAAAATTTTTATGTTAAAAAAACCATCCTCTTTCAGCAGCAGTCCTACTTCGGCAGTATGGGCTACTATTAAAAGCCGATATCCTTGTGTGCTTGATGAGGGCCGGGCAGAGCGACTGCCATCTTCGTTGCGGATGTCCTTGTTACCAAAACATAATCCACAAATTTCCCTCAATGACAAAATGACAGGGGTAGGACCGCAGGAGGAAGAAATATCTAGAGGTGGTGGCTAGTTTGTTCCACTGAAATATCACATTGCCTCCGTTCAACATACTTACTACCCTTGTCGATTGACTTGATCTTGGGTTCTTTACGAGATATAATGCTTCATCTAAGTGAGATAAGCAAATTCTAGTTTCTCTTTCCCTTATGTATCAGCAACTAGCTGCCTATCTACTCCCTCGGTCCTTGAACATATATCATTTAGGAAGCAAATTAGTTCATTTTTGAACTAGCTAGCTTGTCATAAATGACATATATCAAACGACGTACGGAGAGAGTATATTATTATGCCCACAGACTTTATCGACACTGACATGCTACAAGTAGCTTCTGAAAAATAAACCTTCAACCATGGGGATGTGTACAAGCAAAGTAGAAGAGGACATGTGCGTGTTTGGAAACAATGTTGAATCGTCTACTAGACCGAATTGCAAACACGATAACTATATTGTTTTGCGAGTTACATATGATAGCATAGTTGAGAAAAATAATTCTGTCAGCTACATATTACAACATATCCATGGAGGGATAGGATAATTACACTTCGTGCTCGGCCTCTCTGCTGCCAAGTGTGGTTATGCCATGTTTGAAGACGTACCCCAACTCACAATTCATGCGATTTTTTCAAGCGTAAATGCGCGTGCGTGGGGTTCGAACCCACGACCCCCGTCCTTGCGCGAGCCTTCTTTACCGTCCCACCTATGCACTGAATGTGATTGGGTGAGAGATGCTATCCTTTTGAACTATATCCCGCGGACCCATTTAGGACCGACTCGTGTTACGTACTAAATGCACGGGGGCATCGGGAACCCCCCGGAATCATTTAGTACCGGATTTCAACACGAGCCGGTACTAAATGACAACATTTAGTACCGGTCCGTGTTAAGAGCTGGTACTAAATGCATGGGGGCCTTGGAATCTTTCGGAACCATTTAATACCAGATATTAACATGAGCCAGTACAAAATGACACTATTTAGTACCGATTGATGATACGGGCCGGTATTAAATGGTCCCGGGGGTTCGTGTGCTTACGAGCTGGTACCAAATCGTTCCGAAGAGGCACTATGCTTACGAGCCGGTACTAAATTGGCTTACTACCGGCTCAGAAAAGAACTGGTACTAACGTGAGAGGGACGAATGCTCGTTTTTCTTCTAGTGGCGCCTGTAAATAACTAGCCAACCAGCTATCTTCTATTGAATAATTGAGTATAATAAGAATTGGATTTCTCTACAGCGTGTACGCGTATGGTACCGCACATTAATTATGAACAACTTTTCTAGTTGTAATATGTATATGCCCGTGCCCTCACAGTAGGACCAGCATATACATACGAAGTGGAAAAGATGTCACCGTATGTGTCGCTAGACTAATGGCAGATCACCACTCTCGGGTTGATGTTGTAAAAGATTATAAACTGTGTACCCGCAAAAAAAAAAAAGAAGATTATGAACTGTGAACTCTTAAAATGGAATTATGACTTACGAGATCAACATATATTTCATATGCACATATCTCCATTTTTTTATTTTCAGTAGCAATTGCAGAATTATTTTTTGAGAACTTTTTCGATAGTGCGGTTCTTGCCCCAAGCCCACGAATGGTCTTGTCAAGGGCAGCCGACAAGAAGTCTACAGGATGAGACAACTAAACGGTACAAGTCATACACGTAGCAAAAATAATGTTTGCTGATGAGTATATCCATATGGTGGAAACGTGAGAAGCGAATTGTTTTGGATCGCAAAACTATGAAGTAATGCCATCTCCTATCCCCATTCAATCAACATTCAAAGTCATTCATACTAATCTTTTTGTGTCGCGTCCTTTTTGGCACTGTAAAGTTTATGGAAGCCATCGGTATCTATGTTAGCAATTTATATATTCCACATTCAGCATTTGGTGTTGCACTTTCTTTTTTACTCTTACCCAACATAACAACCTGTGCTTAAGTTTTGAGACAGGACAGATTCTCTCTGTGCCCTAGTAGTTTATCCAATGAAAAACATATATGAGCTAAAATCACCTTCGACAGCAGAAATTTTATCTACTCCTGGTTAGCTAATAATCCAACAGCTCGCCACAGAAATTTTGCTGTGTCGACATGCGAAGGAGGTGTGAACAATGGAGGTAATGCCGCTGAAAGCAGAAAATGTTCCCACAGGGTCCAATCAAGGACCATGAGAGCTTGGAGGTCGTTGCTTCAATAGCGAGTACAGCGTCAACCAGTCCATCAGTCCAGCGCAGTATCAAGTGGTAGTTCAATGATACATCCCAATGCCTCCCAATCCTACTCACATACTAATCCTGTTGCCTTGTGGGTTGCCGTTGGCAGCTGTTGTATACTGGCCTGTTTGGCTCTTCCCGTCATTTGGAATGTCTTGGCTTCGGGCACGGGCAATTGCGGCGAACAAAAACTGGCGCGCTGTAGTTTTGGAGTTTTTGGTGTACAAAAATACTAGCTGGTGCGGAAGCAAGTGCGATACGTTGCACATGGGTGAAACAAAGCTAACGTTGGCCTGAAGTTTAGTGTGGTGGCTACAACTTATATATCTTACTTTTAGGATATGGAGATGCACCCTTTTTTTTTCATCTTTTTCTGATTGAATAAAATAAACAGATATAACTGTAGCATATGGAACCTCCATAATATTTAATACTGACAAAAGAGCACACTTGTTTTGGATGGATTAGCAAAAACTTATAGACTAAAGTAAAACTGTTTTGGGGCTCTAGCTAGCTAAGTTTGTTAGGTGGCTCCAGTGGCAGGTCTTGCGTACGACAACCCATGGTGGTAAATTTTAGCTTGAGGTTAAAAAAAATCCTCTCGCATGTCCACACCAAAGCATAAGTCTAAGGTCCATCCCAGGTTGTTGGTCATCTCACACGGGCTATAATGCAATTGTGTAAGGCTGGGGCAGGGGGTTTCTAGGGTTTTCTCAATCTGTGTGAGAAGGTCCTCTTCATAGCAAAATGCCCAGAGCTGTCTTATTCTTCGCAGGTTAAGTTTGTTTTTCACTAACGAATTATAAACCAAGAAGCTCTACTTTATACCATCAAATTGTGTTATTTACTTGCGTTGCCTAATGGTTTCCACAACCAGTTCACATAGCAGCCTACAGAAGCATCTTCGATCCTTGCACACTAGGCCAAGAACGATGTACTGGCACCTCTTCCGATCATTTTAATATGTACTGACACCCAGCAGTGTAAACCGCCACTACTACAATATATGTATTTGTACCATATCGGAACCTGGGAAGATAAAAATTAAAGAACAAGAGCGAATTTCATTCATCCGCCATCAGCTAGAATTCTCTATTCATCCTGATCCAAATGCTTAGCTACCATCTATACCCTATATGTACACATTTCTAACAAATTCTATACCTGATAATTGATATGGTGTACTCAGTTTTACTAGGATGAAATCCCTCCCCCTCTCTATGTTTAAAATACTTTTTTTTGGACCAAATCCAATTGTACGTATATTGGTAAGTAAAAAATCTATTTTAGTCCTTCACCTACTTTGTTCATCCTAACCCCCTAACCAAAATAGTGGCTTAATTTACTTCCTCCTACTATTCGTACCGGCTTACTTTAGCCCTTAAGCAGAATTCCCACTAGATTTTGTCTACATGGCATATTTTTGACTGGTGCAAACCTACTTTGACCTCCACGCAATCAATTTTGATTTGGAAACGAAGGGCTCTGCATGAGCCAAGCCGAGCCAAAGCGTCATTGTTACCGGGTAGTGCCCATCCGCTGCTGATCGATCCGAGCCCTTGCTCCAACCGTGCCTGGATGCACGAGTCTCACAGCTACAGATGCCCTCGTGGCCACGTTAATATTTGTGAACTGGAGGCCCACCAGAGAAGGATGAGATGTCGAGCACTGCAAGCAAAAGGCAGACAAGGCCAAACTGACGAGGCAGATTTAGTTGCTACTTAAGCGTTATCTTACGTTTATGAACACTCAAAGTGATCTAAAAAAAAATTTACCAATGTCTAATCTCGTTCGGACTTTGACGTGGAAAGGCTGGCCAGAGCTAAACTGACCACCCATCCATCATCTAGCCAAGCTAATGCTCTCCGTGCCTCGTCACCTCGTGGCTCAGTCGATCTTACTTTGTTTGTACTGATTGTAAAACCGAGACTAAGGAAAGTTTTTAGGGCATGTATAAATATCACGGTCTCCAGTAGTGAATACTATAGAATTTTCCCCCGCCCCTTCGTGTAGATCCTACATATGGTGTGTAATTAATCCTGCTGAGTTTCTGTTAACTAACTAAATTACATGTCATTAGCATTACTAGAAATTGAACCAGTAGACCATAATGATTTTTTGTGGCACTTAATCCATCAATGCATTCATGTTTGTCCTTTCTTAAAACCATATCCTTCCATGAATGAGCCCTAATATTCCGGAAACAACAAACAGGATTAATATCTTTAGCTACATTATACAACTGAAAGAGATTTTGTCATGCATTTTCTGTAATAACCAGATATATATGTGCCAAGAATTGGCCCATAGGGAAACAGAACAATTGTCTGTGTCACTGGATCTGTTGCTGCATTTAGCTAGCAGAAGCCTCACCCTCAACTCTTGTTTGAGATTACGAACGAATTCAGAAGCGTGTAACCCATACATGCATAATCAGAAAGACAGGATATAATCGGCAAGATAGGACTAATACATTCCAGAGACCTTCACTCCGAGTAGATATATATAAAGCCTACTACGACATATGGTATGCAACCTGACTCTCTTAAGGTGCCTTCCACTTAGGGACCTGGAAAATTAACAGTTTTCACCTACTGACTGGCAGATCTGTGTGTGTTTTTACTGCTTGGTAGCATCCTACTATAGAAAAATTAACACCACCCCACTTCTATAATCTACACCATAGAGCCGAATTGAGAACTAAGTAGGTTGGTTTCAGCGTTATGAAGGAAATAGAAGATTTTGGTATCAATGATATATTTTGCTCTTGAGTTTTTGTTCGAATACTATCTGGATCGGACAAAATGGCATTTGCGAGTGATTCCTAAGCTTTATGACTTCATTCAAACATTTTTCCTGCATATATTATTTATCCCAAATGTGTTCTTCCAATTGAAGTTTGGTACAAAACAAACATTCTCCTCAGTACATTTTCACCCAAATGTGTTCTTCGAAATCAAGTTGAGTACAGATCAACACGAATGAACGTGGTAGCTAGGGCCAAGGGAAGGGAGGCAACCCAAGGAAGAAGTGGTTCAAGCAATGGGGGCGTGGTGCTTTGTTTCATCCCTACCATCAAGGGCAGCACGATGTGTTGAGCCTAGATGTGTTTTACTTGTCGTGTTCTTCCAAACATATTTAGTACACTAGAAGAAAAAGCTACTGTCACACCCCGAAATTTGGGATTTCGGGATGTGAATTAGAAAGAGAAATTAAATAAATAATTTTCACAAATTATTAAAACTTTTCCAAACTTTGTTCAATTTATAGGAAATTTACTATAAGAAAATAAACATTTTTTTCTAATCAAATAAATAAGTTTTATGTTGTCCTAATTTAAGTGTTGCATTCATGTCGGATTGCATCATCATGTTTCAAAAATACGTTTAGACGTCGATCAAATCTCTCCTGAGAATTTCCTAGATTTTTCTAGGAATAAATTCTCTTTTCCTAAAGTCAAATCCATTTATTGGAAGGCTTTAAAGTCTTTTTATTGAACTTCAAATATTTTATTTCGGTTCAAAGTCTCCAACTCTATCTCTGGAATTTTTCCTAGGATTTTTGGAGGTTTTGGAATATTTTCTATGGTTTAAATGCATTATTTGGGATTTCCTAGAATTGTTTTTGAACTAAAATTTATTTCCTGAAATAAAATTTAATTTCTCCTTTCTACTTGGGCCGACCCATCCTTTCACCCTGGCCCATCACTCCATCTCCACTCGGCCCAGCAGATCAAACCGCCGGCCCAGCCCACCTCCATCTGCTCTCTCTTTCTCTCTTCATCTCACCGACGCGCGGGGCCCACGTGTCATCCCCTTCCTCTAGTCGTTCCCGACCCGGACTCTGCTCGAGTTCGAGCAGACCTCACGCCGCCGCCGTTCCTTCGTGGCGCGCACGCCAAAGGCACCCCTGTCCAGTCTATATAAGGCGCCGCGTCTCCTCGTGCCCCTACATCTCGACGGGCAAACCCTAGCAGACAGCCGCCGCTAGAACCTCGCCGGAGCAGAGCTGCAAGCCAAGCGCCGCCATCGCCATTGCCTTCAATTCGCCGCCTTGGAGCCTCTACGGACCAATCTAGCGCCATAACGAGCTTCACCGATCCGAGGCACATCCAATTTGCCTCTTCCTGTCGTCCTTCCGCCGCCGGAGGAGCTCGCCGCCGTGAGCCTAAGCCGCCGCCGCCGCTATCTCCGATGCCAGGCCGCCTCCGTCCATCTCCGCCGTCGGTGAGCATGTCTACAAGTTCGTCTCGACCTCCTCTCTCTTTTCCCCATCTTCGCCTAACCTCCCTATCCCTAAATCGCCTGTGAGCAGTGCGCCAGAGCCGGCCGTCCGCCATGGCCTGTGAAGCTCTTGGAGTTTTTGTAGAAAAGCCCTTGTAGTTCTTGCGTATAAACCCGCAGTCCCCGCTAGTTCAAAAGTAATTCTGTTTTAGTCCTTTTCTTTTCGGTTTAACCCCTGACGTTTGGTAGAATCCAACCCGCCGTCCTTGGCTGCCCGTTTTACATGTGAACCCTCGTGCTTTCATATGTAATTATGTTTTAGCCCTCGGTTTCTTTCAAAACAGCCCCTGGAAGTTTAGATTTAGTACAAAGAAGCCCTTGAACCTTATTTTATCCATAGATTCCACGTTTTAACTCCGTTTAACCTCGTTTTTGTTGCATTAATCTTCTTTAGGCGTAGAGTTTAATCCACAAGTGTTGTTTACCATGTTTCATGTTTTGAAATAAATTAATAAATATTAATTTGCCTAATTCTTATTTAACTAGTCTTTCCAATTAAAAGCTATATAAGGTTATACCTCGGTTTTCATAAGCTAATTCAATATGGTTAATGAGCATTCACCTTGTTTTTATGAATAAAAGCTACATAGGTTATATCCGAGCTTTCATAATCACATGTTAACTTGATTAACAATTATTGAATTAGTTTTCATAATTAAAATCTAACTAGGGTTAAACACCGGTTTTGTGTAATCTAAATTAATATGATTAATTTTCAACTTGAATGTGCTTTCAATATAACTTGTTTAGTTCAACACGAGATATGAAGTTATTCGATTAGATGCTCTCACATGCTTTCTTGTAAGTTAAATGTTTAATTGGTATAATCATTATATAAATATTTGCAAATAAAATTAATTAGGCTTAACCCATCTTTTCATATCAAAGTATAATTTGATTAATTTAAATAATGAGTATTTCTCTAAATATTCATTACATGTATTTCTCTTAAATAAAATAAATAAAGCACATAGTCTTTACTTTCTTTTGTAATATAAATCATCCGATAGCTATACCTTTCCAACTGTTGTTCCGTTTTCAACGTTTCCTGCGTTCTTGCGATCGTAGTAACGAGCCCCATCGTTTCATACGTTCTTTCAATGCTTTTCTTTTGATTGATGTATTGTTCTTAGTTGTACTATTTCTTTGCTTGCATGTTTGTGCTTGTGCTCGATGTTTGCTACGATTAGAGGAGCATCGTTCCGAAGTTATCCAGAACAAGAGTTGAAGACTAAGCAGTGGTATTGTTTTGCGGAAAGGCAAGTGTCCCTAACAGTCCTTCTACCTATGCTTTATAAGATCATATATGTTAATCGGAACATGGAGAACCACCCGGGATTACCCGTACAACCATAATACTACATGGCTCTGGTCTTGGCTAATTAATTAGAGACCTTGGTTAGGAATGATCTTACCGAAAGGGCATGGGGGGTGGCGGTTGACGGTGTATAGCCTGGTCCTCTCGGGAAGTGGGCTTAGCTAAGATACTATGCCCGTTAGGGAGGGTTATGCCTGCTTCCGATCCGGAAACCTTAGTGGGACGTTTCTAACTAGGGGATCTTTGTAAAGGCCTCGTAGCGTCCCTATGCGGTCACACCTCGGAAGTGTGATACGTGCTTTGGCCGGCACAGCATGGTCGGGTTTAAAGTTCTTCGGAGGTTTTACGCGAATTGTGGTGAAAGTGTACAACCTCTGCAGTGTGTAAAACTGTTATAGCAGCCGTGTTCGCAGTCATGAACAGCCTGGACCCTCACATGATTAATATACTTGAAGTTGATGATTAAATTATTCTGGTTATTTCCGTGGCCTTGCGGAGTACCAACCATAAGTGTACTCATCCTTGCTTATTGCTGCTCAGTATTCAGAAGGTATGTGAAGTTGTTGAAGATGATGCTAGGCGTACGAAACCCCAGTCAACTGCTGCCTGTGGTGAAGAGTTCAACATTCCGCTGTTAGAAAACGTTTGTATTGTATTTATTTTATTCTTTCCGCTGTAACTTTGTGTTCTGTTTATTCATGGAGTCTATCATATGTGTGAAACTTGATCCTGGCACACATATGAGATGCATATGGTTTTCTTTATAAAACCAGGTGTGACAGCTACATCAATGAACATGGCAGGACCAAGGGAAGGAAGGCAACCCAATGAAGAAGTGGTTCAAGCAATGGTGGCGTGGTGCTTTGTTTCATCCCTATCATCACGGCAGCGTGATGTGTATATGTGTTTTCCTTCTCGTGTTCTTCCAAACATATTTAGAACATTAGAAGAAAAAACTAAATCACTACCGGATTGAAACCCCCTATTAGTACAGGTTAGACAAATGCGTATATTTTTTTCCCAAATGGTACAAAACAAAAATATGTATATTATTTCCCAAATGTGTTATTCCAAACATTATTGGTCAGACACACTTCATGTTAGTACCAATATTCCAACTCTGTACATACTGCTAGTTCAAAGGAAAAGAAATTGTACCATAAGAAAAACCAAAAATATTTGATGAGCATAGTGCCAGGTGCCCACACTATTTTGTTTATATTAGCACCAGAGTGTGTGTGGGCACTTGGGGCAAAAACTATTTCCCTCCTGCTTGGTTCAACATCTCTGCCCAAAATGATTGACAACATTTTTTTTCTGTCCGAGGCAACATGTTTTAGGACCCATCTATTATCCAAATGTGGCATACCAGTATCAAAACGGATTTGTTTTGCCGAGCTCTATGCAACCACGGTCTCCGATCATCCGTACAACTGACGATCCAAAAAGTCAATCATTTGGCCCACATTAATTAACTTGGTCAACATTTTTTTTGGAATATTACATTCTTCCCCCCTTCAACAGAATTCGCCCTCGAATTCTTTATGGCTTATATAAAGAGAAAGAATATTGGAAATAATAATCTAAACAAGGGCAAAAGTACTCACCGGATGGAAACAACTTAGGGTACTTCTCACGCATCTCTGATTCGAGCTCCCATGTCGCCTCACGCTCAGTCTGATTTGTCCAGAGGACCTTCACATACTTAAACGTCTTACGTCTGAGCACCCTCACGGATGTCTCCAAAATCCTCACAGGACGAGACTCAAATGTCAAGTCTTGCTCAATTGTAACTGGCTCCACAGTTATATGATGTTCTGGATCCCTCAAGTACTTCCTAAGCATTGAGACATGGAACACATCATGCACACCCCTCATTGATTCTGGCAATTCCAATCGATATGCTAGCTTACCCACACGTTCCTTAACCACAAAAGGACCAATATATCTTGGACTAAGATTTCCCTTAGTACCAAATCTCACAACACCCTTGGTCGGTGACACTCTAAGGAGTACCTCATCACCGTCTTCAAATTCCAAGTCTCGCCTCCTAACATCAGCATAACTCTTCTGTCTACTTTGAGCCGCCAACATGTGTTCTCTAATTTCAGCAACACGCTCTGTCGATTGTTGGACCCAATCTGGTCCTAAGACAGTCTTCTCACCTACTGCGTCCCAACAAAGTGGTGATCTGCACTTTCTCCCATAAAGAGCCTCATACGGGGCACGTTTAATGCTAGAATGATAACTGTTATTATATGAAAACTCCACAAGCGGCAAATGGTCCTCCCAACTACCTTTCCAAGATAGTACACAAGAACGAAGCATGTCTTCTAAAGTCTGAATTGTGCGCTCCGATTGCCCATCTGTCTGAGGATGAAAAGCGGTGCTTATTCTCAGTGTGGTGCCCAATGCTTCTTGCAAACTACCCCACAACTTTGAAACAAACTTAGCATCTCTATCCGAAACAATGGTCAATGGTACCCCATGCAACCGAACAACCTCTCTCATGTAGATGGGTGCCAAGTCACCTGCTGAACTGGTCGATCGAATAGGGATAAAATGTGCCACCTTACTCAAACGATCAACAACAACCCATATAGTATCTCGTCCCTTTGGTGAACGTGGTAGACCAGCCACAAAGTCCATAGCAATATCATCCCAAGGCCACAAAGGAACCTCCAAGGACTGCCATTTCCCTGCAAGGCCCTTATGTTCAGCCTTGACTCGTTGGCAAATTCCACAAGAAGCCACATACTTTGCCACATCAACCTTCATACTCTTCCACCAATAAATTTTCTTTAAATCTTGATACATCTTGTTCTCACCCGGATGGACTGTGTAGCGAGAACGATGTGATTCTTTAATAATATCTTCTTTGACTTGTGACTTTTGTGGCACACATAAGCGACCACGAAATCGAACAGCCCCAGTAGCATCCAATGTGAAATCCCCAACTTTTCCTTCATGAATACGTTTTCGAACCTCTAGCAGCAGTCGATCCTCTTGTTGCGCCTCCAACAGACGCTCTGGTATAGCTGATGATAAGATCAACTGAGTCTCAACCTCTGTCACTCCGGCATAGCAAAAAGAAATATCCATCCGCTCAAAATCAGCAAGTAAAGGACTCACAACAAGGGGCGAAGGCTTACGGCTCAATGCGTCAGCAACCACATTTGCCTTACCTGGTGTGTATTGAATATTCAGCTCATAATCCTTAATTAATTCTAACCATTTCCTTTGCCTCAAATTCAGATCATTTTATGTGAAAATATACTTCAAGCTCTTATGATCAGTAAAAATATCACATGATTCCCCGAATAAATAATGCCTCCAAATCTTTAATTTAAAGACAATTGCAGCCAGCTCTAGATCATGGGTAGGGTAATTTTGCTCATGTGTCTTTAATTGTCTCGAGGCATATGCGATTACCTTTCCATCCTGCATAAGAACGCAACCAAGTCCCACCCGAGAAGCATCTGAATAAACAGTAAAGCGTTTACCAGGCTCGGGTAGAGTAAGAATTGGAGCAGTCACCAACTTTTGCTTCAACACTTGAAAACAATGCTCACACTATGGACTCCACACAAACTTGGCATTCTTCTGGGTAAGTTGCGTCATTGGCTTCGCAATGATAGAGAAATCCTTCACAAAGCGCCGATAATAACCTGCCATACCCAAGAAACTCCTAACCTCTTTGACATTACTTGGCCTTTCCCATTCTACTATTGTGGAAACCTTGCTCGGGTCAACAGCAATGCCATGTTGGTTGACAACGTGACCAAGAAAACCAACTTCCAGAAGCCAAAACTCACACTTCTTTAATTTGGCATAAAATGTATTCCTTCTCAACGTCTCAAGAACTTGCCTCAAGTGCTCCTCATGCTCCACTTCATTCTTGGAGAAGATAAGTATGTCATCAATAAAAACCACCACGAACTCCTCCATTCCATGGAGCATATTGTTCATCGTCTCCATGAAGTACGGAGGTGCATCGGTGAGCCCAAAAGACATCACCTTGAACTCATAGTGGCCATACATAGTAGAAAAGGCGGTCTTCTCAATGTCCTCCTCCCGAACAGGAATCTGATTATAACCAGATTGAAGATCAATTTTAGAGAATACCTTGGCCCCTTTCAACCGATCAAACAACGCATCAATACATGGCAATGGGTACTTGTTCTTGATTGTAACCGCATTCAAACCACGGTAATCGATGCACATGCGCCAACTACCATCTTTCTTCTTCATGAATAACACATGAGCTCTCCATGGTGACACACTAAGTCGAATCATCCAATTGCTTCCTCAACTCTTCTTGAAAAGGATGGGACAAACGATAAGGCGCTAGTGACACTGGACGAGTGCCAGGTATAATATCAATACGAAACTCCACTTCACGCTTAGGTGGCACATCAGGATAGTCTCGCACTATCGGAATTTCTTCAATCACTAATGATTTAATTGGCTTCTCAACCAGACTCCAGAGAAATCCACTCTTCACAGGATGACGACCAGGAAAGAGACTTGCCATCACGAATAAGGAATGAGGAGGTGCATTTGCTTGAAAGGTTATGGTATGTCCTGATGGTGCCTCCAATGTGACAGTCTTCCAGAAACAAGATATAACAGCTCGATACCGGTGTATCCAATCCATGCCAAGAATGACATCAAAAACCGATAAGGGAATCACAACTAGATTAGCCACAAAATCATCCCCATCTATAGAAATAGTGCACCCCGGGCATACAACTGAACTAGAAATGAGACCAGCAGGAGAACTAACATGGACCAATTGAGATATCTCCTGACTAGAAATATTCACCCTTCTTGCAAAATCAAGTGAAATGAACGAAAAGGAAGCACCCGAGTCAAATAAGACGTGAGCATCATGTGAGTCAACAACAAGAGTACCTGAAACAATGTCTGGACGACCCAGAGAAGAAGCTGTGGGCATGGTGTAGACCCCTGTGGAGGTAGAAGTGGACCCTCCCCCAACATACTGAGGCGGCTGAACAGGAGGAGCAGAAGGAGCAGGCAACTGTAGTGGAACATGTGGCGTAGGAAGCTGAGGAAGCTGAGGCGCCTGCCAATATGGGCCTGGTGGAGGGAAATACTGTTGGGGATACTGATAATATGGGGTTGGGGGACCAGCCATCATCTGAACAGTGCCACGAGGAGCATTAACTGAGGAAGCTGAACCCCTAGAGCTTGCTGCTGAAGCGGATCCTCCTGAAGAAGCTGACCTTTGCCACTTGATGATGGAGTCTGGATTTTTCTTGCAAACCAGACCTATGTGGCCATCTCTACCACATATACGACATGTCCCAGAAAAATTGCACTCTGAGGCGCGATGAGCCTTCCCACACTTAAAGCAAATTAAGCCTTGCCCTGGGGCTGGACGCATGAATGAGAAATTTGCATTATGTTGTCGGGAAGAAGATGGAGCTCCTGACTGCTTAGGCCTGAAAGACTGGGACTGCTGTGGAGAATGATTTGCCTTATACTTCTTGGAAGGGAGCTGCTGAGAGGGCTCTCCTCCCTCCTGGTGAAGGCTCTTGTGTTCACCACTAGCGTTACTCCCACCCCCATTGCGCCTCTGTTGTAGCATTGTAAGCTGAAACTGGGTCTCCATACCTCTAGGCTCCTCAACTGCTGAAATATAGGTGGTTGGTGGATTCTTCCCATCACCTCTCTGTATCGAGCATTAAGTCCCATAAAAAATTTTCTAGCCTTCTCACGCTCATCCATTGCAACACTAGGAACAAAGCGAACAATGTTGCTGAAAAACCTCTCATACTCATCCACAGTCCTGTCCCCTTGCTGAATATGATTCAGTGCATCATTCATCTTGTCCCTGAAAGAGTCTGGGTAATACTTGGCCCTGAATTGTCCCAAGAAAACCTCCCAAGTGATAGCGCCACGAGCAGGAGTCCCTGCATCACATACTCCTACCCACCAAATATCAGCCTGACCAGTCAACTGATGGGGAATAAACAACACCATCTCCGTTGTCATTCTACATGCAGCCATGACCTTCTCCATCTTTCGCAGCCAATCAGCTGCATCTGTCGGTGTTCCAGAACCATCAAAAGTGTCCAAGCGCATGGACATCCACCTAGTAAACGTCATTGCTTGAACAGGGGCAGCTGCAGCGGCGGCAGCCGCGACGGCTCCAACGTTGGCCCCGGCTGCAACAGAGTGTTGCTCCTCCCCTTCAACCCCTTCATTTCCTTGGTTCTCTTGCTCATGACCAGCCACCTGGCTAGCATCGACACCAGCGCGACCTCTACCACGACCTCTACCGCGGTTGGCCACACGTGCACTCCTCCTCGGCGGTATCGTTCTAAAAAAATTGTTTTTACAATATCAACAAAGATATTATTAACAACACATTAATATATTCAAGACAAGCATATATTAAAAATAATCAGCGGAAACGAATGGAGAAATATGCCCATGCAACCCATCCTATCCTATTGTGCATAAGGTCTGTCAGATTTTAGTATTATGCCTAATTTATTATTATTATTATTTTTACCATTAGTTAGCATTTAATTAGGTTACAATAAAATACAACCTGGCTCTGAGTACCAACTGTAACGCCCCAGATATCAGCCTATCTGAAGGTTACTACAAAAACTAATAATTCTACTAAACATAAAATTTGTACAAAAATTCGACATAGTCTCCTTTGTAAACTCTCTCATCCGTGGGCAAGCAAGACGAAAAACAAGCATATTTTAGCATAACACGTAGAAATAATGAAATTAAGCACACTCGACCACCCTCAACAACTGTTCAGCCATACTGGAACTTAACATCACAACCAAAATTAGATTCCCTATTTAGGGTATTTGCCTAATTAATGATAACGAATAAATGTATGTGATCACAATGATGTTGCTACTCCCATCCCATGCATGCTTCGATCATCGGGTACCTAAAAACCAAATGGACATAAGGGTGAGTAAAAACACTCAACGAGTACAATTAGAGCTAGAAGAACGATTAAAACATCATGAAAAAGTCAGTGCAAAACATACGACATGAACTGGTAGTTTCCGTCTGAAACGGACAATACTTGAATACATCCTTAGCATTTACCGATAAAGCCGAGCAAGTGGGGCCAGCACTTACTCACAGGAACTTGAACATAAGAACCAAGTTGCACGGCCGGAACATCCGGTACTTGAATATAATATAAATGAACAACCTGAATCTTGAAGATAGAAATTCATAAAGCACTTGAATACATGAGAAATACGAAAATTAAATGAACATCAAAAGAGTAACAAATCCATCAAGCAGGCACACATATATCATCACACACAACTCGGCATGTACTTGCCTTATCTCCGACGAGAATTTGACGACACGTCGGTCACACAGGCACCCTCACAGCCTGTCAAACGAAACTACTCTTAGAGTAGTTCTAGTAACGCTTAAATAAATCTACTCGATGTACTTGCTCAATACTGTTTAAAGAGAATGACAAAAATAATCCTTTTATAATATTCCCCGGTTGGACTTATAATCTGATCTGCCACTGTTTTTGTCATAACTTTTGATTTACTTAGCTAATCAGCACAAATAAATACATTCTGGACATCTACAGAAAATTTCAGCAACTTTCATTTTGGTGGTCTAGGCTAATTCCACCCCTAGATAGGCCGAAAATATATAAACAACTTTGGCACGCAGATTATTTTCTAAATAAAATAGCAATACTATTTTGTGTATGTTTGTCCTAAACCATTAACCAGATCAGGGTGAAACCTGAACTGCTGGAAAGATATAGAGAAAGGCTACAACTTTCCCAATGCAGGGATATTGAAATTATGTATGGATTAATACCAGAATTTAAATCAACCTTGTCGTCCCTAATTTCAAACTATCGATTAGGATGGGCGACTAGTTAATCAGCTGGAACTCATCTATATACATATAAGAACCAGCGGTGTTACCCTTTGTCAAGAAGAGCACGAATAAGGAGCAGACTTGATGGAACCCAAGTGCTCTAACCCTCCGTTCCCTTCCCTGCCTCGGTCTTCCTCTGTGCAACAACTGAATTAAATCATACAAAGCATCACACAGACAGCAGGCACCACGCCTGCTAGGATGCTCAGCACGGCCAGCAGGAAAGGAGAGACGAGGGGCAGGAACTTACAGCAGACTAGCCCTGGGAAGAGGATGGCCACCGGCAAGGACACGGGTGCCAGGAACCAGCGAGCAGGGAGAAAAGCGGCGGCGGTGGAATAAGAGTCGGATGGGATGACGGCAGTGCTGCTGCAGAATTACGAGTCGGAGAAAACGAACTTGGTGGAGATGGAAAAGAAAACCTAAGACACATCAGACGGCCTGGATAATTTGGCTTGCCAAGGACCCATCTATTATCCAAATGTGGCATACCAGTATCAAAATGGATTTGTTTTGCCGAGCTCTACCCAACCACGGTCTCCGATCGTCCGTACAACTAACGATCCAAAAAGTCAATCATTTGGCCCACATTAATTAACTTGGTCAACATTTTTTTTTGGAATATTACACCTAGTGGCGCTGCCACTCGACAGACCCTCGCTGCGGGAAACCAACACTCCCTGGACGACGAGAACCGAGCCCTAGTTGTCCCCGATGCTGCTAACCTCATTGTTTCTACGCCTTTGGTCGTCGAGGCTATCTGCGCATCTCACTTCACTGATGGGAGAGGATACCCATGGATCTATTTGATGGATTCCGCCTGTTGCTGATGATAGTGGCGCCAACTTTTTGTTAACTACCACACGAGTCTAATAAGAGGTTAATTTAGAGCCTTGTTTTCCGATGTATCTCTTGAATAGATAAAAAATAATTCTTGAAACAGACCCATAATTTTTATTACATTCATGTTAGGGCCGAAGATACACTACTCTTACAGAGGCGGACGCAAAATCTATCCGCCTCCGTTAATTCTAGGTATTAACGAAGGCGAACAACTTTTGTTTACGGAGGCGTTTGCATCTAACCACCTCCAAAAACCGATTAAAGGAGGCGGACACATTAAAAGAACCGCCTCTGGAAATCATTTATTTTCAGAGGCGGTCCTTTTAAAGTATCCGTGTGTGTCAATCGATTTTTGCAGGCGGACAGTTTATAAGGCGCGCCTTCTAAAAGGCGGGGCCCAGCTGGCCCAACTCAGCCCGATGACCACATCGTAATATATATACAAACATCACCTCCCTCAAACCCTAACCCATCTTCTCCTCCTCCCTCTCTCCCGCAGTGGAGGCGCCCTCTCTCTCACTCGCGAACTGCATGGCAGCGCCCTCCCTTCCTCGGTCCCTGCACCCTCGACGGCGCCCTCCCTTCCACAACACCTGCCCCCTCATCGGCGTCCTCCCTCCCTCCTATCTCTCGACCGTGAGGTGGCGAGGAACGACGGCGGCGTGCAAGGTGGGGAGCGAGGCGGCGTTGGCGTGAGAGGTGGGAAGGCGATGCGCGGGCGGATTGAGGCGGGCGGCGGTGGATCCGGGCTGCGACGGTGGATCCAGGCGGTGGATCCCGGCTGTGGTGGTGGATCCAGGCGGGCGCCGGCGGACCCAGGCTGCGGCGGCGCAGGTGAAGGCAACGCGTGCGGCTAGGCGGCGGCTAGCGGCGCCTGGCACGAGCGGCGGCGGCGTGACGCCCTGGATGGGCTCGGTTGGCCCAGATGGGTTCTATGGGCTTCCAAAAATCGCTGATTAAAGCCCCTCGGTAGAGGCGGATGCGAAAACCGCCTGCGAAAATGCTTTTTGACCGCCTCCAAAAATCCTATTTGTAGTACTTTTGGTCATGACATTTGACCATTTATTTTAGTCAAAAAATTTATGCAAATATCGTTCATTTTTTTGTGTCATGATTTATGGCCAAAGTCATTTTAAATATAACTCATCATTCCTATCATTGCAGTAAGTTTTTAAATATGATGAATAATCAAAAGTTATGACGAAAATCTATAGTGATAAATATTTCCATATGAAAACACAGTACAAGATAGCCAATGATATTGTTAGCACCCACATACTTTTTTATTATCGATGCACTATGAGCATGATTGTTAGCATATATGAGAGGAACTGTGCTTGAGAATGCAGTAGCCATGTTTTCCCTTTTATCTTGGCTCGTGACTACTTTTATGATGATTTTTGTTGTTTGGTGGCTTCAGTTCCTCATCATTTGCCCCATGTGGAGTAGTGAATGATGTCTGTGGGGGGACTTTAATTTATCAAATAGAGCAAAAAACGTGCAACCTTGCAAAGGAAACAAATGGACCAATTCTCGGTGCCTGCCATTTATTTTTTATATTGTCGCTATATGTATAGGCCACGTATCCTATGGAAACCAACCTCTTGGTTGAAAGTATGGAAACTAAAATCTAGACCACACGATGTTAATCCAAAGGTGCGACCAGATCAGGTGGGAGGGGTGATTTGCAACCTCCCATGAGCTTTGCAAATCACCCCTTCCACTTGATCTGGGTGAGCCCTAGGATCAACATCGTGTGGTTCAGATTGAAGATTCTATAGTTTTCATGGGAGGTTGGTTTCTACTAGATATGTCCCCATATGTATATGCAAATAAATCTTCAATCATGTGTCATATTTTGGATATTTTGCTAGTTCTTCTATGCATTGCTAGCTACAGAACTATTCCGCCCATATAATTAAATGATATATTCAGAAAAAGAAACCAAATTCTATTCTAGCTATGTTATTTAAGAATTTGCAGAGCTTGTCGTATGAATTTAGATCAAGGTATCATGCATAATGGACTATTTGAGCTTGAGTTCAAGGGTAAGCTTGACATTCTGTGGGGTTAACAAATAAATCGTCCTGAAAGAAAGTTTAATTTCCTCCATATGATAGAGTGGAATGGATTAACAAGCGGCAATGCAAAGACTCAAGATAATGTTTAATCTGGTATCTGTGTCCCATGAATCGTATCATGTTCTCTCTCTCTCGCAAATGAAATGGGAATATATTAAAAATATGAGCACTTTACAAACTGTTATTACAAGGAGTTCCATGAGCTTACAACAATTAACAATGCACACACAAGAGTTCTCACATATTCTTCTGGGCAAATAAAATGGGATTATATTGAACACATGAACAATTTACACAACAATTTAATACCAGTTGGTGACTTTAGCCAGTACTAAATAACCTCTTATGGGCACTATGCTATAAAACCGGTGCCAAATGACATCAATACCGGCTCAGAAGCAACCAGTACTAAATACACGTGGACGAATGTGGGTTTCTGTAGTAGTGCCAGACTGACCCAGACCGACCAAAAATGGTCTCATCTGAACATAAACTGAAAGACCCACACTAACCTCGTAGACCAATAATCTGCCCGGTGGATCAAAAGTTTCTCACCAGGATGTCATCATCAGCAACCAGAACAATCAAAACAGTCCCCGTGGATTCATCGCCACATCCTCTAGCCGAATCGAACGGAAATAAGTCCACCGGCAAACAGTAGAACTAGTAACCTAAGCTAGTATCCTACATTCCTACCAATGGATCAGATGTCGCTAAAACCTGTCCGCCCCAAATCAGTGCCGGATGATGCCGGGCGAGGAACCCACCAGATCACCATGACTAAAAGGCTTCTCCCACTTTTCGCATCCATGATACGTCAGCAGCACCAGCGAATGAAGTAGGTTATTCCGAGGACCTTTCCGTGTAGTGAATCTACATCCTGGTGCTTCTCTTTGCTACTGTCGTGGTTGCTTTGATATGCTCTTGGAGTTTTGACATCATACTCTTATTCTTTTTTATAAAAGCGCTACAATATTTTAACAAGGTTACATGATGAAGGATTGGTACAGGCAAACCAGCATACAAACATCGACTCCAATGCGTGGAGTAAATTGATATGTATGTGGAGACCGTGTGTTTCTTCCCTGTAGAATACATTATTAACAGTTATAAATATGTATACAACGGAAGTATATTCAATAATATTAACAGTTATAGTGAAGTTATAAACCTCATTATAATTAGTTAGTATCATAAATAATATTAATTTTGTGTATATATTTGGTCAGGTTTTTGAGATAGATTGACTTGGTAGAAAGTCATAGTTGCATTTTTTTTTTGTAACGAGAGAGTACTATAGCTTACACATAACATGTGACTGGAGTATCTTGTACACCATATCATTGTAACATGTGCAAATATGAACATAAGTGAAGATGATCTGAATATGGAAAGTTGAGTCATGCTTGTTGCTTAAGGTCCGATGTTGAAACATTTCACACTGAGAAGCATGCCTCCTCTTACATGGAGCTTCCTCACACATGGCACAATTCTCAGTGTGAAATATTTTGACCAAATTTCACCACCTTAACAAGCCATAAACATATTTTGAACCACAGAATATTTTGACCAAATATGGATTTTTTTGAAACAAATGTCTGTGTGCATGCTGCCTTAAAGCCATATTGACCCTCAAGTAGAAAACAAAAGGTGCTCTTGATGTGATTGCCTAACTGCATCTGAGTTCCCAATGCCTCAATTATTTCCTCATGCTTTGCATCACATTCAGTGCTTAGCATAATACTCTAGCAATGTAAGTCAACCGTACCATAGTCCATGGTAGGGAGACCAAAGTGTCTACCCTCTTTAAACAGGGGCCATATATTATAGTGAATTAACTCCTCTGCCCCTATGCAATCCACTGGTAGGACGTAAGCAGTCACAACGATTTGATGAACTCATGCCCGATAGACATAGGATAGATGATGGAAGCAACATGTAGTGATGCAGAAAAGGCCCAAAAGACAATTATAAATTAAGCGAACCAACAGCCAAATAAATCATGCATGATAACGGCAAGTACAACCGTGCAAACAATTGCCGTCTTTTTAACACAAACAAACACCTAAACGGTCAGCTTGTACAATGGGTTGTTTGTTTGGCTGTCTGCAGGGTATTTATTTCATCATTTGACACACAAAATCACGATGATCTAGTGCATATTTGATCTTTGTAGCCATTTTGTTGCACATATATACTTCAACAAACAAATTTCTTTTTTCTCATTTTCTTTCATTTTTCTTTTCTCTCTCTCTCTTTTCTTTGGTTATCTCTCTTTCTATTTTCTTTTCTTCCCTTTTCTCTCTCTTTCTTTCCCCTTTTTTTTTTCCTTTCTCTTTCCGTTCACGCGTCTGCCCAGATCGGCCTCGTCTTTTCCCTCTCCCTCCCTCTCTCTAGCCTCGTCGAACAGCAAGCCGACGGCCAAATTCAACAGACAGATCTCCATGGATCCGAAATCCCTCGCTCCAGAACCCATCGACTTAGCTCCCTCTCCAACCCCTCCAACACAAGCACCGGCTGCTGCCCCATCAGGAATCGACGATTCCCCAGCCACCATCCGCCATTGTCGACTGAGCTCCACCTTCAATTCATTATGGCCCATTGCTGCACGAGGTGGTGGAGCAGCTCTCTGGTCCTCGGCCATGGAGGTGGTGGAGGCGTGACCTAGGATTCGATTGGAAGAGAAGATTCAATCTTTGGGGAAGAGAAAAAAGGGGATTTGAGGAAGAGGATTTGGGGATGCAGTATCTGGCACGAACGTTGGGCTGCAAAGGAAATACTCCCACGCGCACAACGGATCCATGCCTTCGCCATCTCCCCACAGTAGTTCGTACAGCACACTCCGAGCTGTCGTCACTACCGGGGAGCACGCGCTTCGCTCGCCGATGAATGAGACGACGAGGGCGTCGTTGCTGCAGTCGTGGAGGGGGCTTTCTGCATAAAATCGTTGCATGGCTACGGTTGTCTACGGTGCGTTGTATGTGCCCTAAGTCCAGGGTATTAAAAAACAAAGTTTGATCCATCAAAGCGCACTAATGTAAATTATAAAAATGGTCCTAGTGAATCGCCACCATTGTTAGCGAAGATTTCGATTGAAGCAGATTCAATCATGATACACTGTCTTTAGCAACAGGATATTCTCCTCCCTCTATAGAAGTGACAAAAATTATCATTCTGCCACAGCAATATTGCCTAACAAATGGTAGCTATTTTGTTGGCAAATTATTTTCTTTGGATTAATTTTGATGTTCCCCTGCCAATAAGAGAACATATGGTCAAAGTTAAATGGAGGAGAAAAATTAAAATTGAAACATAAATTATGTGCCAACTAATTTTGGTTAGAGGGCAACAAAAAATGTTGAATACTCTGACTTATTCAAAATTAACATTTCGTAGATTCCTTTAGCAAGATTATCTGTTATCAAATTACACGTTTATATGAATACTGAATCAAAATTTAATTTGAAGTGTATGTTTAATTTTCCATGTTGATATTATAAATGACAAGTCTTGTGTTAACGTTAGAGCTCTGTACATGGATATCACAGAAAAAATTATTCCATTATTATGTAGTGCCCAAATAAATTTCTCTCTCGTTTGACAGGGCTGAGTGGATGAGCAATTAACTGGTGCCACAAAATAAGATTGGCCTCCCTAATCGAACATCTCTAAGGGAAACATTAAGAGGTACGGTGGGTATGACAGATGCAAATAAGAATTGACACCTAGCAAACAGAACATTTGTCTATGGCACCAGCTCCGTCTCTACCTTCGGCTAGTAGGAGCCTCTCCCTCCACTCTGTTGTTTGAGACTGAAAAGGAACTCACGGCCGTGTAACCCATACATAATCAGGAAAACAAGATACAATCGCAAAGCTAGGAACATTCCAGGGACCTTCCACTCCGAATAGCTAGGAAGTCAACTACGATTAAAACGGGACTAACAGCACAATTGAGCAATCTACCTTCTAGCCACATCCTGCACATGCATAGTCCCCTGCTCTCACATTGTATATATGGTATGCAACCTGACTCTTAAATAGGTGCCTTCCACTTACTGACCTGCAAAATTAACAGCTTCACCTACCAGATGGCAGATATGTATCTATTTTTACTGCTTGGGAGCATCCAACTCTAGAAAAGTTGAAGTCCACACTATACCACAACACCAATATCCCGTCACACATCAGTCGCTAAAACTCGACAATTACCACCTACTATCTACACCGTGGAAAAGTTGGCTTATATAAGGTTAGGTCCAACTTCAGGAAACAATAGAAGATTTTGGTAGAATGGTCTATTTCCGCCTTCTATAGTTTGGATGAATACTGTCTGGATCAGATGGAATACCATCTGTGAGAATTTTTTTTTTCTTCAAATGTGTTGTTTGAGATGAAGTTTATTACTAACGATTGATCAGATACCCTTCATGTTAGTAACATTACAACTATATATATACATAATACGCATACAACTCCAAGCAAAACAAATTGTACCATAAGAAAAGAGAGGATAAACTTCATATTAATTGCTCTATTTAGTTTTTAAGGGAAAAAGAGTACTTTTTTGGGAAGCATGTTTTGCGAGAGGATCAATAGGAAAAGTGAAAAAAAAAAGGAATTTTTTGGTAAACGTGTTCTTTGAGGGGGATGAATAGTAAGTAAAAAGTACTTTGAGGGGGATGAATAGTAAGTAAAAAGTACTTTTTGAAACTAAACACAGCAAATGTTGCAGTCGCTTCTGAACTCCATTTTGCACGTGGCTCCTAGTTCAATTACCGAGGTGAGAGTTGCTTGGATAGGATACATGGAGCGGACTACAGGGTGGCCGTGGTCCCTGCTGGGTAGCTTCTCCTGTTCGGTGATGCCATGCTGCTTCTGTTGTGGTAACAGTATTGGCGAACAACTAAACTCTCTATTCCTAATTCCTCACTGTCGCTGTCAAGACCACAAGCACCACATTGGATCGGCCATCGACGGTGACGCACGAGAGTGCTCACGAGAGTGGGTGTGCAGGCTTGTTTCTCTCCCCCCTTTTTTCGTCGAGGCTTTTCCGCACATGCTACTTAACTGATGGGAGCAGGAGAGGATATACCCATGGACCCATTTGGTGGATATCGATGCTTGCCGACGGTGGCGCCAACATTTTTCTACATCGTCGTATAGTGACTAATTACCACAAGACTTTTTTTTTCTACATTTTGGTATAGTGGGTAGTTACCACGAGTCCAATAAGAGGTTTAAAACCATGTTTTCTGATGCATGTCTCTTGAATAGCTTCCACAAAAAATTTGAACACATTTTTCTTGAATTCGTGTTTGTGGAGCTTTTCTTTTTGATAATCACATTATAATCGAAGAAGCTCTAAACACACATGCACACTCACACCTTAGAATATATGCACGCAATCATACTCCTACGACTATGAGCACACCCAACAGATTGGGCAGGTTCATTTTAAGATTGACGAAGTCAACACAATTGTCTCTCAACCAAGCATTACTATGTTTCTACAAAAAATGAAAAGAAATAAGTCTAAGTTGTTGTGCCCAAGGTCATAGATAGACTCACAACAGTAGATTTAATCGCTTTTCTATTCCATGGGATTACAAGATTGCATGCCCATCTATGTTCGGTAGAGGGGGGCTATGTTTTTACATTCCACAAACGACCCTACTTTATGCCACACATTTCTCATGCACTATTCACAACGGAACTGGTCATTTTACATTGATAGCCAAATGGAATATTTCTTCTCGAGTCACACATTTCACGCCTGCCGTCCGAACCTTCGGTGCGATGCTTTGTGGCGATCTTTTCTCGATGCCATCTTCTCTGCCAATCGAACCTTGAAACTTAGTGCTCTGGATCTAAGGTCTCGGGACTGCTCGTCATGCTTCCTTCTTGCCCCATGTGACCTTCGGACCTGCGTCCCCCATGACTCCTCGCGATGGGCACCAGGGCCATGCCACCTTACCACTTCCCTCTTCTTGCACGGTCATGAGTCTTTGGCCGGCTATCGAAGGTCCTTGTGGGCCTCCTGGTGCCTTGTTGCCTCCGCTCTGACCTTCGCCTTAGTGCCACCTGCAATGTACCATCTAAAATATGCAAATTAGACGTGTTAGTCATCCTTTTATCTTCGCGTCTTAAGTCCTAATTGAACCCAACGGTCTTTCCCCCGACAGTAGCCCCTTCATTTTCCCGCCTCCAAGATTGCCTTGGTGAAGCTTGAACTCCCGTCGGGAAGCGTCACCACTCCAAAATCGAGATCGTAGACGATGGCACAAGATCGCTCATTTTGTCTTTCAAATTTATCCAACTGTAAATTGACCATTTTGATTCCACGCCGTGGTTTTATGGGTCTCTTTACAGTGCCTACCAATACCCGAGGTTAGCCAGAGTCGCTTATGTCCCATCGCAACCTTTTTGTATCCAACGCCGTCCCTTTGTTATGAAGGTCGCCTGGTGTTCCTCTCGAGGGTTGGTGCCCTTCAAAAGTTGTCGTATAACGGTAACCTTATGAACCCCCCTTTTCAATAGTTTTGTTTGCCGTATTTCTGTTTTGGTCCTGACTAGCTTAGCGACCTCTAGTGACTTGTTCCTGATTTTAGGGGCTGGGTTAGCTTAGCTTTATCCCGAAGGTTGTTATTGTTGCATAGGGATGCCCCTGGTTGTTTCTATCACCTTCGCTTATTGACCCTCATGCTATCGCATTGCTATCGTCTTTGTTTTTACTTAGCGATTGCTCGTTTCAGCCTGGAACGACATGGAATGGGCCCCAAACAACATGGAACCGTTGACGCTAGTTTTTAACACATGTGTTTGACTCGGCGTCAAGATAAGGCAAGGATAGTGCAGGTCGGACCCGAATCCTAAGGAAAGCAGAAATCAAAGGTGGTGTGAAGGTTGACACGGGTCGGAATCAGAATCCGTGATGAAGACATAGAAGGATATGGCAGGATGGCAAGGCATATGGACCAGGATGGGCTAACGATAGGCCGAAATAGAGAGCCGGTTGTTTTAAATATGGAATAGCTGAAAGTCCTTGTCATAGAATGTCTATGTAATTTCTTTTCTTTTACGTCCAGTTTTGTTTATCGTAATTTGGTTAGGAGTCATAGTTGGTAAGGTATAAATAGCTGCCCTACTTGGTTGAAAAAGTCGGTACACACCAACAATAATAAAACCTTTACAATATTCTACATCTACTTTCGTGCAATTTCATACATCGTCGATGACTTCGTCTCTTCTTTTTCATGAGTTTTTCTAGGCACGTCGAGGGTGATCTCGATCTCAAGGCTTGTTTGTAAGTCCAACTGAGTAAGATCTATGCTTTAGCAACCGGCGCATCGCTTTTGCTTCATTTGGAATTATTCGACAGTTATCGAATAGATATCTAGGCTTTAGTAGCCGGCGTATCGCTATTCTTTGTTTAGATTTTATTCAATCTTTATCCTGCTTAGAATCAGTCATATTCGGCTTTTATTTGCTCTTTATTGGATCTGTTATAGCTGATTAGATCTGTTCTAGGTGTTGCTCTGCTTAGCTTATCAAGTTACATTTTAGTAATCTTACTTTGCTTCGCATCAGATTGGTTGATCTAGCCGGTTCGTTATCTACAGATTAGAATTTGCTACCGATTCTTTCTACATCGCTAATCGGAATTCCAGCCGATTCGCTTTGATATCTAATTTTCGATCTCCTTGTTAATCGACATGTTAGATTGACTGGCACACCTTGTTTCCGACGGTCACAACCGATTTCGTGTGTTAGTGTGTGAAGGTCACTTCCCGAGTTTTTTTGCATCAACACACTTTTGGCACGTCTAGTGGGACACGAGTTTCAACCATGCCGAAAAGCAATGATGAGTTCGAGGTCGGCCGCAATAACATCATTGAGATTACTGAAGATGATCTCAATGACGAGGAGAAGGGTGACTTATTAGCAAGGATAGTAGAAGAATATAGTTTGTGCCTCAAGTCATTCAGTACTAGCAAACGAGGTCAAGTTATAAAGAAGACTAGTTTTCCTGCACCTCGTCAAATCACTATAGCCGAAGAGCCTGACAAGATGCAGGAGATAGTCAATAAAGTAGTTCATCAAACTTTTGTGAATCATGCCAAAATAATGAGTAATGACGTTCACAATCAGGTTGTTTATACGTTCTTATTTCATCTTGATTGTTATGGGCATCTTCTCGTACTATGATCCGTTTTTTCTCCATGAAACTGACAAAATCAAGTTCGAGTCGGGCCCTCACTCGAGGTTTTCCGTTTCACAGAGAAAATCCGGATCATAGTACGGGAAGATGCCCCATAACAATCAAGGTGAAACAAGAAATGCATCAAAGTGAGAACGGAGGCCGAACAGTATACACAAACTCTTGGCCCTACACCCCTCACAACGGTCCAAATCAGCAAAGGGCAACTCCCAGCATCCTCACAAGCATACTCAACATATGACCAGCCACGCCTCGCATGGCACCAAACTCCCAGCAAAGCAAGCCAATGAGCTCAAAGCTCAACGCCATTTGTCTCTAGAAGAAAAGAAGGAAGCCCTTTGCCAGCAGCGCAAGCCCAAAATAACTTGGCAACAAAAAACCCAATCCCTTCTCAAGGCATGATACTGCCAATAGTAGGCGGATCCCCAGCAGATTTCGAAAGCAAAAGACAAAGGAAAAACTACTTCACAAGAGTACACACAACTTTGCCCGAAGGTACGGTGGTGAAAACCCCTTGGTCTCACATCCCAATAATCTTCACCGAGCAGGACCTAAAGCTCCAATGCTAACCGCCATGGTCATCGAAGCAAACATCACAGAGCAATATTGAAGAACTGATGACTTTGCTAGAAATTGGAAGAGATAGCTCAGAGCACACTAAAAAACTCGTGTTTATTATGAAAAAAGCAATTAGGATGTAGTAACAAAATCAGTAACTTATACATTAAACAGCACACTGAAGAAGCTCGACCGTTTATGCCATCAAATTGTTGCATTTACTTGCATTGCATTATACTCACATAGGAGCATACGATGCAAAAGCATCGTTCATTCATTTGTATTGCGTCTGCTCTTCCTTTTACTATGTACTCACACTCGGTGTTGTAAACCACCACTACACATGACATGTATTTGTACGGCGTCTGAAAACTGCAGGGAAATGAAGAACAAGAGAAAATTTGGTTTATCCGCCCTCAACCAGAATTCTCTATTCCTCCTATTCCAAATGCTTAGCTACCATTCACTACTGCAGAATGGGCGTATAGTCCCTGTTGGGGAATGCTTTTGCTTTCTAAAGTCCAACGGGGACTGCCCAAGAGTGCATATGCGGTCCATGTGATTCGAACTCGCAATCTCCGTCCTCACGCATAGCCTCCTCTACCATCCCACTCATACAACACATGTGTTTGAATCTCATATGCTATCCTTTTGAAGTAACGCGTGGAGGACCAAAGGTCCCTCCGCAGATTACAAATATTCATCCTCAACCTTTACCCTATTTACTCCCAGGTCCAAAAACAACTGGACTACATGTTGAGGAAGGAAAGTCCTTTCTCTACTAGTGATATACACGCTATAAATACACATTTTTAATGGATCTAGTATGCAGAGTTTTGTCACAATAAAACTCGGTCATCCTCTCTCTTTTTAATTATCTTCTTGCCTTATCAATACCATATTGATCGATGATGGCTTACCTTATTTAAAATGTATGCAACCTATATGAAACTTACAGTGAGAATGGCCTAAATGGATTATCTTAGGCTCTATTAGCCCTCTAATACTTTATATGGTTTTAAAAGGTTGCAATAAGACCAGTGAGAATGTACAGTGAAACTTACAGTGAGAATGTACAGTTTTATTTCACAGTTAACAAGACTGAGAATTAGGTATGCACATGTATTTGTACGGCATCTGAAAACTGCAGGGAAACGAAGAACAAGGGAAAATTTGGTTTATCCGCCCCCAACCAGAATTCTCTATTCCTCCTATTCCAAATGCTTAGCTACCACTCACTACTGCAGAATGGGCGTATAGTCCCTATTGGAGAATGCTTTTGCTTTCTAAAGTCCAACGAGGACTGCCCAGCTGTGCATATGTGGTACATGTGATTCGAACTCGCAACCTCTGTCCTCACACAAAGCCTCCTCTACCATCCCACTTATACAACACATGTGTTTGAATCTCATATGCTGTCCTTTTGAAGTAACCCGTGGAGGACCAAAGGTCCCTCCGCAGATTACGAACTCCCTCTAGTTTGCACGTTTGCTTTCTTTTGGCTCTTCTTCAGGCGGGCCAAGGTTAGATGTTACCCCTGTGGATGGGGCTGCGTTGTCCCGTGAGCTTCGCGGTCTTCAGCTTGTTGTGGGTTTATGTGAATTTTAAGGCACATAACCAGGCGATGGTGCGTTGTCCTTGGACACATTGCCAGGCGATGGTGCTCAGTTGATCACCGGTGTGTTCTAAAAAAAAAAGTTGATCACGCTAGCGTAGCTGGCAAATGATTCATTTGAAGATGCATCGTCTCGTCTAGCTTTGTTCTCAGTGAGGTCCATGTGTCAATGTACGTGTACATTGCTATCAACAAACAATATTTTTGTCTACTACTGTTTACATGGGATTAACGTTGGTTGTTGCCTATAGATTGAATAGGGAGGATGATATATATATTACTGTGCCTGCTAATAGCTTAAATACAAATAATTATTCTGCTTATTTTTTAAGGCTAAGTTAATTCTAGTGAAGGATTTGGGTAAAAAATTTAATGTGAACTATTGCCATTATATGATAAGTATGTATATACTCGGCGCTACCTATACTTTTATCCAAGATCTGCCACTGAACCCAATGAAGAAGTGGTTCAAGCAATGGTGGCATGGTGCTTTGTTTCATCGCTACCATCAAGGGGCAGCGTGATATTTATATGTGTTTTCTTTTTCGTGTTCTTCCAAACATATTTAGTACATTAGAAGAACAAACTAAATCAGTACAGGGTTGAAACCCCCTGCTAGTACAGGTTAGACAAATGTGTATATTTTTTCCAAATGGTACAAAAGAAAAATATGTATATTATTTCCCACATGTGTTATTCCAAACATCATGTTTTACCCCATCCTGTCCCCCCCCCCTCCATCCTAAAACGTTTTGTATTGATAGTGTTGCATGAATTAATTTAACTATGAACTAAATGTGATCTTGCTTATGTGGTATTATTGGACACATAAATAGGAAATGGTCTTTGAGAATGGCCTTTGCCTCATGCGCAGAGTAAATAATATGTTTGTTTCATTAATGGCATCATATGAATATGAAGCATCAAAATTCCTTTAATGTTTTCTCATAAAACGAAAAAAATCAACAAGGATAAAAGCAACCTTCTTTGGATGTAGAAAATCTGTGAACCCCAGCTATGCCGGCGAGTGGATCTTTTTAAACCCACTTCTATAAATCCGCTTCCACGAAGAGTTGAACCCGGATTGGCTCTTTAGCCAACTAGGCTAAGGTCGAACGGTTTCCTGCCTACATTTTCAAGATTGTTGTCTATTTCCGATAGCACAGCGATGCATTGTAGCTCTAAGTCACCACCACTACAAAAACCATTTTCGGAAATGGTCAAAATGGATTTTCAGAGGTGTTTTTTTGTTGGCCTTCATTAATAAAAAATATAAAAAAACAAAACTTATATGGTCCCACTGAGCTAGCCCATCTAGGGGTGCCCGCCGCCGCTCGCACCCATCGCCACCAGCACACACGCACGCGCCACCGCTGCTCGCACCCATCACCGCTAGCGCACGGATGCGCCGCCGCCTTGTCATTGCCGTCGCGTCGTTGCCTGGATCGTCATGCCATAACTTGGCCTTTTGCCTGCCCGCACCAAATTCGGGTGAGAGAGACATCTGCCACGACCATTTGCCTGCCCGCCGCACCTCGCCACCGCCTATACTTGTCCACACCAAAATAAGGGGGAGAAGCGGCGCCACCTGTTCGTGCCGCCTCGCAGCGGCCTTGCCACCGCCGCTGCCTGCGCCTACCTACGCCTGCTTGCGTCTCCTTGCACGAGCCACGCTGCCTCCTTTGTGCGCCACCACCGCACGCGGCCTCCCACACAGCATGGGAGACAAGAGGCATGGCGGTTGGAGAAGGCGGCGCCACGGCCAGGTGACATAGAAAGAGAGAGGTGACAAAGAGAAATGAGTCATGAGTGACCTCCAAACCCTAACCTTCTTTTGTGTAATGGGGCTCATATCGGGTCTCGAGGACTGAGGTTGTCGGGCCTCATTTTAGGAGGCGGACTTTATAGAATATTTTCATATGCCATTATTTTAAACTCACCGCATCGGTAAATCAATTTTCGAGACGGTTAGATGCAAACGCCTCATTAAATAAAAAATACCCACCTCCATTAATATCTGAGATTACCGGAAGCGACAAATTTTGTGTTCCCTTCTAAGAGTTTTTTCATTATATCCTTTTTTATTAGTGGACCTCACTCGGATCGGATGAGGTCGGTCAATATTTATGTCGTCTCTCCAAGTCGCGACAAACGTAATGTTGCATGACATCACCATGGAAAGGGAACTCCAAGTTGGCTTTGATCATGACAGTTCGTGCAACACCTACCACGCTTTTGTGATCTGTCTCTTAATATATACTCCGTAGGTCAAGAAAGCAACTTACAAGTAAACCGGGCCCGCAGTGTAGTAAAACGAGGCTTTGTCTTTTCTCTCTCTTGTTCAACCCTCGGTTTCAACACTATCGGTTACAATGGTGAGTTGACAAATTCAAGCACCGAAGATTGTGTACTTACCTCGACACCAACTCAAGGAATAGAATAATTCTTTCTAGAGAGTTGCTAGCACCCAGACGTCCGGCGTCCGGGGCTAGCGCCGGACGGTGTTTCAGTGTGATGTTGCATGCAACATCACATATGATTTTGAAACATTAAAGGATATTTGAGGAACATACGGTTTAAGGTGGAACATCAGGAGTTGCAAATTTGAAACATTAGGCAGAAGCCGGAACCAAGAAAGGAATATTAGAGCGTCGGGCGCGTACGGTTTTGGTGGAACATTAGAATTTTCAAATTTGAAACATTAGAGCGAGGAGGGCGAGCTGAGTGGAATAAAAACGCAGTAGACATTAAAACAAATTTGTTGGAACGAATGCAACATTAGACGAGTGAAAATAGGAACAATCGAATATTGACAAAGATGTTGCTTAGATTGGAACAAAGAATAACACATGGTTGAAACATCATTTTCTTAACATCGCCCGTGATAAATTTGCAACATTATGCGACGATATTTCCTTACGATGTTGCAACGTTAGACAACGTTCATGAAACAAATACCGGTTGAAATAATTTGGTGATGGAACAGTGCACGAATGGCGCAACAATATCAGAGTGAGGACTGAAAATTAGTAGCAGGAGCGGTTGGAGCAATGCATGTTTCAAACGAGAGGAATCCTGTTCAAATGTCGGAGCGGGAGCGGTTGCCAGGGATGATGCGTCCGAAGGATTTGGAATCGGTCGGACGTCTAGCATTACCGTTCTTTTATGTTAGATGATTGCTTGTTGCGGATAGATGAAAGCGTGAGGTACAGCTGACCGTTGATATTTATTTGTGGTAGGACCCACGTTCTATGTATTTGGGCATCGGTACGTGCCAACAGCCAGGCTTGCGTGACCACTGAAACACACAACCGGTTCAAGCCTTGGTGACGTACCAGTGACATGTGAATCTAACCCCGCCCACGCTGTGGGTGCTATGTGTCCGAGGATTTTTGGTCGTTTGGCTAATTGGCTCTACACAACGTTGTTTCATTATTTTCATGGAAATAACAAAAACAAAGTTGTTGTACTACTACATAAATGATGAGCCCCTTGGTTTTTGTCGAGAGTGGGTCAAAAGTTCAATAAAATTATTTCTAGGGATGGGTTCGCCCCTTTCGGGGCTTGTGTGTCCACACATGCCTAGACATGGTCTCGCAAAAAAAAAATTAACTTTTTTGTGGTCTCGGATGAGGACAGACATTATACGGAAATCATGGAGCTTAGGGCATCTATAACTTCTTGTATGTAGTTAAAAAAATTAACATTGAAATTACTTATATCCCAAATTTTTCATCTAAGTTTCGTTTAAATCAATACAAAAAGATATATTAACTTATGTCGGCACAAATGAAAAGATGGTGTTGTGGTAGGGAACACTACTACACATGCGACAATAGCAAACGCCCCCTTCACAGCCGGTTTTGTTGCAACCGGCTGTGTAAGGTCATCACAGCCGGTTGGACTACCAACCGGCTGCGTTGCTCTTATCACAGCCGGTTTGTATTACTGTTGTAACACGGTTTTTCTGGTATTACAAACAGTGAGTAAGTCGCAGTTGACTTCTTTTTCGTTCTTTTTCCAAAAGTCCCCCTACAGTTACTGTTGACCTGCTATTTATAGGGGTCAACCTCGTATGTTTACAAGAACGTTACTTCCCGCCAGAAATCCTATACATATTCTAGCTTTTAGACGACCGTTGCTTCCCGCCAATCTTTATCTTAACCTCGTCGCAGGTGATAGATTCGTTCTGGCATCTCCTTGCCTCACGACCAGCCTCGTACTATTGTCCTCTTTGCCTGGACTTCTTCAGTTTTGCTCGAGGCTTTAACCTCTTCGAATTAGCTTCGCGCTCATCAGCTTCGTCCTGACTTCTCTAACTTCACCTGCAATTTTAACCTCTTCGAAATAACTTCTTGTTTGTCTTCTTCGTTCTAACCTCTTCAGTCTCACCTGCAAAAATAGAAAATATGATTCCAAGGGGCGTCTCCCCAACAGTAGCCCCTTCGTCCTTGGATTCGAGTTTGTTCCTATTCACCCCTCGAACTCCTGGGACGAAACCCAAAAGGCGTCCCCTTGGATTGATTTGGCGGTTACTTTGGCGCCTTTTCACGGTGCAAACTTTGAAACTTACCGCGCCTATAAATAGTAGAGGTTACCCCCCCCCTAAAAATTACCTTCGCTTTCGCCTTTGACCTCGTGCAATTGTCTTCGCTCTGCTTTAGCTCTCATTTCTGACCTCGTGCTACTGCCTTCGCTCTTCTCTGATTGTTGTTGCTTGTTAAGATTTTTGAAGTGCTTCGTGATTGAAGAAAGGTTAGTTTTGAAGAATCTTTGTCCTCGTTTCTTGTTTAGTTATGTTTTTAATTTGTTTTCGTTATTAGTTTCGGGATGGCTCACATCAAGTCTGCTGCTATTCCGACCCCTGATGCGGAGAGAGAGGATAGTCCTGTAGCTTCTAACCCAGGGAGCGAAGACCTGGAGGGAGTCGAGGCCAATGTCGATGAGCTCGTTGGAGAATCAGCTCCAAAGACCGTTCATTTTGGTCGGTCCTATGTTACTGTAGGCATGATTTCAACTTATGAACAGAATGGATTTTTTCCTGCTGGTGTTGGCCGTGCTCCGGGTCACGAAACTACCCCTGATCCTCAGATTGGAGAGGCTGTCGTTTTTACTGATTTCTTTACTGCTGGTCTTCGATTTCCCTGCGACCCTATGCTACCTCAGATATTTGACCGATTCAACGTCAAGCTTCATCAACTGACACCAAATTCGTTTGTTCAACTATCAAAATTTTTCTGGGGAGTGAAAACATTTGGTGGTGAGATTGACGTTGATACCTTCGGTCGTTATAATGAGCTTCATCTTCAGAAAAGGTCGGTATTTCTGGAAGAAGGCGGCGAAGAGCATATTGGACAGTTTGGTGTTGCAACCTTTACTTCGCGTCGTCGAAGTGCAGCCCTGAAGATTACCAAAGTTGACTTCTCCTACGCTCAGCGAAACCGTTGGGATGTGAACTGGCCGAAATCCTGGTTCTATGTTAAGGTTGGTTTCGCTACACCAAACTCCAGTGAAGTGCATTATCCATTTGCTGGCCCCCTTGGCAACATAGAAATATCTACCGTGATTGATTTCGATAGAAAATCTGAGTCTTTTAAGAAGAACAGTCCTTGCTTTCATCATGCTACCCGACGACTCACAGGCCGTGATGTTGTTGAAGAGTTTTTGGCTGCCGGAATCTGGCCCTTGGGAACAGACTGGAAACCATTTCGAATTGAGGAGAGACAGATTACTGGTTTCGATTTGCCTACCGCCTTTGCTGTTTTTGGACTTACAAAACCTGAAGGTGTTAGTGATGACGAACTTGTTTCGAATGTTGAGTGGGCTGCGAGGTCTTTGGTTGGTCCTTTCACTGAAAAGGAGAAGAAGTCAATGATTGACTTCTTCGAGAAAACAAGTCGTCTGAATCGCCCGTGGATGGAGATGGGCGTTCAGTACGGGGACAGGGTAAAACCTTCTAAGCCCCAGAAACGTATGAAAGCCGTTGGAAATATTGGATCCGAACAAGCTGGTGTGTCACAAAGATATAAAAAGACTTCGTCAAAGGTTCTAATATCTTCGAGTCAAGACGCTCCCCAAACGAAAACAAAGCTGCTCGAGGCTCAGAAAAGGAAAACTGCTTGTGTGCAACAGCCTGCCTCAGCGCCTACCAAGAAACCTCGACTGACTCGAAAGGTGGATTTGTCTCTCCTGGATAGTCCAGAATCCGAGGCTGAAGCTGTAAAGGAAAAAGAAACTATTGAAGCAGCTTGTGGACTTCTAGGAATTGCTGGCATTACTGGCGATGACCTCGGCACATCGGGGTTTATGAAGGATTTGGCAGGTACTTCTGCTGCTTCGGGTGAAGGTTTGTTTATTCCTTTTATGAAATGCCCCGGTGCTAGAATGAGCCTCACAGGCTCGATATCAAGTGTTGTTTCGAAATCTCCAAGAGAATTCGATCCAAACTTTCTTGAGCTCTTAGAGCATAACTTCGGCTTGTATTCCACAGAACCAGCCGTTGAGGCCATGAATGTCGAGGAAGATAAAGTAGCCGAGGCCAAACACGAGGTCAGTAATTTTAGTTGTACTGTACTTGACCACTAAATTTCTTCTATTGTTTTTGCTTACTTTGGTTGATATTTTTAGGTCGAGGTTGTGGATGTCAAGGGTAAAAAGATCCCTGAAGAAACATCTACGAAGCTCTCTCAAGACTTGGCTGCTTCTTCTTTTGTTGATCTTGGTGAAGATACTGATGAGATGCGAGGTGAGAAAGAAAAAATTCTATCATCACTTCATGTTTAGTTTCGTTTTTGATTCTTATATTTTGTCTTCGTTTTTATAGGTTATAAAGCATCATTGGAAAATCTTAGTTTTGAAGAGCTATCTCGCTTGAGCGTCTCCACAGTGCGCAAGGTTCGTGCTTGCTTCTTACTATTTTATCCTCGTCTCTTCCTTTCTTTATATTTGTCTTACGTTTTTGTTTTCGATTTGCTTCCTTAGGTTAAGCTGATCAACGCGGTTTGTGCTTCAAAGTCCAAAACCGCTGTTGATCGACTTCGTTTCTTGGAGAAAGAGAATGAGAGGCTTCGGGAAGTCAATGACAAACTTCGCAAAGATTTAACTAAAATCGAGGACGAATGGGACACTACAGATAGAAAATATAAAGCCTTGCAGAAGGACTTTGACGAGAACCTGATTGTGATCGAGAACCTTCGTGATGCCGTGGTTCTCGAGTCCGATGCTGCGAAAGAGGCTAAAACTAAAGTGTCTTCCCTCGAACTTAAGTTGAAGGAAGCCGAAGATTCTCTAGCCTCGTCCAAGACTCTTGACGCTGAGAAGATAAATCGAATTTTTGATTCGTATTCTAGCTCGCTCAAGCAGTTCGGAGCCACTCCTTACGCTCTTCCAAAGGACTTAAACATTGATAATTTCTTATCTTGGATTGAAGAGGAATTTGCTGGTCTCGGTGATGTGTTTTCTATTGCTGGCGACAACTTCGCACTCACCTGCACCGATGGCATCGGCAGATTTCTCGAGAAAGAAGATAAGGAACTGCTCCTTCGGGTTTCCGGTCCCGGATTTCGTTTTACTGACTTCGGAGATCTGTCCTCATCCTGTTCTAAAGAAGTCGAAACTATGAAACCTCGTTTCTTACGAGACTTCTGGAACGTCTATGGGCGAGATATGGCTAAGGACTCCTCTTCGAAGGTAAAAAACTTTTTCTGTATAACTTTGCTTCTTCTTCTCTTTTTATTATTGTCAAATATCCTAAGTCTTTTGCTTTATTTCTTCACCAGGAAGAAACTGAGGACGCAGAAGCTGAAGAAGGAAGAGAGGAAGAAAGCGAGGAAGAAGAAGATGAAACCCTGGATTCGCCTCGTGATGATGACGAAGCTGAATCTCCCCAAGAAGAAGGAGAAATCTAATCACGAATCGAAGTTAATTAATGTAAAAAACTTGTTGCAAGTCATGAGCGATGTTTGTGAACTTCAGAGCGATTTAAACACTGAAATCGTTCACGATTTTGTTTATATTAACCTCGTAATTATCTTCAGTTTTTGTCTCGAAGTGCATGCGTTGGACTCGTACAATTTCTTTTTACTTGAAATTGTTTGTACATTATCTTGCTTCTATAAGATCATGACCTTTAGCTTCGTTTTCGCTATAGAAAACGCTTAAATATTCTTTGGCTTCTAGTTCCCTTGTTAACTCGAGAAAGCCTTGAAGCGGATGTGCTTTTCTTCATATATTGGCTTCTAATTCCCTTGTTAACTCAAGAAAACCTTGGAGCGGATGCGCTCTTCTCCATGATCGCACAACTTGAGAGGGCGTTGCTGTACGAAGCATCTATGGGCCTTGTGCTGTTGTTGGTCTTTAGCCTGGGCAGATCATGCCGTCGAGGGCTCCTTTGATTCCTGCTGCCTCTCATTTCTAGGGAGAATTTTTCTTTTTCATTTGCTTTGCTTTTTCTCTTGCCGAGGCTCGTCTCCCCCGTTCTCTTTTATAGTGGTCTTTGGACCCTTGGTGAAATTATGATTTCACCTAACCTCGTGTCCTTTTTTTAAAAAGTACAAGTTAGGTGATTCGTTTTAATGTGCTCGTTACTTGGTGAAAGCTTGTTTTTGAATAAATGCAAATGGGGGCTTCTCTTTTTAGCCTTTGAAAAAGGCGTCCCCTCCCTCGATAGCCCCTTTGCGTTTATTCATTGCTTCTTACTTCGAGCAACGAATCTGAAAGATTACGTTCTCTTGTTTTACTTTCGAAATAGGGCAACTCTGTTGCTTTTTTCGTTCCCCTGATTTGATCTAGACTGTAGGTCTTCTTGCGAGGTTTTGTTTCTAACCTCTTTCTTAGACAATTTTGTTCGAGATCTTTTTGGCGAGGTTACTTTTCTGACCTCGACCTAGGGCTGTTTTGCTTAAGGCTTCTTTTTGCGAGGGTAATATCTCCAACCTCGGCCTCGAACTATTTTGGTCGAGGTCTTATTTTTGCGAAGTTATATTTCAACCTCGTCCTCGAGTTATTTTGCTCGAGATCTTCTTTTTACGAGGTTATATTTCCAACCTCGGCCTCGAGCTATTTTGCTCGAGGTCTTCTTTTTACGAGGTTATATTCTCAACCTCGGCCTCGAGCTATTTCGCTCGAGGTCTTCTTTTTACGAGGTTATATTTCCAACCTCGGCCTCGAGCTATTTTGCTCGAGGTCTTCTTTTTACGAGGTTATATTTTCAACCTCGTCCTCGAGTTATTTTGCTCGAGCTCTTCTTTTTACGAGGTTATATTTCCAACCTCGGCCTCGAGCTATTTTGCTCGAGGTCTTCTTTTTACGAGGTTATATTCTCAACCTCGGCCTCGAGCTATTTCGCTCGAGGTCTTCTTTTTGCGAGGTTATTTTTCAACTTCGGCCTCGAGCTATCTTGCTCGAGGTCTTCTTTTTGCGAGGTTATTTTTCAACCTCGGCCTCGAGCTATCTTGCTCGAGGTCTTCTTTTTGCGAGGTTATTTTTCAACCTCGTTGAATTTTTTGCTCAAGTGCTTTTAGGGGAATCTCCTTTATCGATTTTCTGGAGAGATTTACATAGGTTCGCCTCATTAAAAACCTCACCTCCAGTTTCCTGGAGCCCCTTTTGTGAGGAAAAGAGTACGACCTTTTGTGATGAAAGAAAAAGAGAAAAGAGGTGCTACGTATTTGTGCTTATAGCTCCGCACATTTACGAAGTTGACCTTTACAAAAAGAACTGAAACTTGGAAAAACTGTACAGCTTTATTTGTTCCGATTCTAGCTATAGTACTTGCGAAGTTGCTCTACGTTCCATGAGTGAGGTAATTCTTCTCCATTTTTGGTGGACAGATGATAGGACCCTGGCCTCGAGCTTTTGGTGACAATGTATGGTCCTTCCCATTTTTCCTCGAATTTGGATAAGTTTTCTGCGTTATGCCTTCTTTTGATTACCAGGTCCCCAACTCTGATCTCTCTTATTTTCGCCTTTGGGTCGCGCCACTTTCGTGTTTGCCTTTGATATGATTCGAGGTTATGTGAAGCAACAAGCCGATCGACTTCGATTAGGTCCTTTTCCACTATTTCTTTTTCACCTTCGTCACTACTAAGTGTTACCCTTAGTGTTTTGGCCTTGATTTCTTCTGGAACCATTGCTTCAGTTCCGTATAACAGTCTGAAAGGAGTGAACTTGGTTGCTCTGGATTCTGTGGTATTATGTGACCATACTGCGATTGGCAGATCGTCAATCCATTTTCCCTTTTTGTGGTCGAAGAGCATCTTCCTTATAGTTGAAAAAATGATGCCGTTGGCTCTTTCAACTGCGCCGTTTGATTGCGGATGATATACGGATGCATACTTCACTTTGGTTCCCATTGTTGTGCAAAAATCTCTGAATGATTCGCTGTCAAATTGCTTTCCATTGTCTACTGTTATTTCTTTTGGTACCCCGAATCTGCAAATGATGTTATGCCAGAAGAACTTTTGTATTGTATGCGAAGTTATCGATGCTAAGGCTTTTGCTTCGATCCACTTTGTGAAATATTCCACGGCAACTACTGCGAATCTGCAGTTTCCTTGAGCTGTTGGGAGAGGTCCCACCAAATCTATTCCCCATCTTTGCAATGGCCAAGAAGGTGTGATGAGCTGCAACAGTGAACATGGAATCTTTTGATTGCTTGCGTTTTTTTGACATGCTTCGCATTTCTTTGCTACTTCGTCTGCATCTTTTATCATTGTTGGCCAAAACATTCCTTGTCTGACTGCTTTTGCTGCGAGGGCTCTTGGACCAATATGTGTTCCGCATATTCCCTCGTGAATGCTTTTTAGTATCGCCGTTCCTTGTGCTTTTGCAATGCATTTTAGCCATGGAGCTGATATCCCCTTCTTGTACAGCTCTCCTTGTATTATCTGATACCCTTTTGCTCTTGCTGGTATTCTTTTGGCCTCGCTTGCTGAACAGGGTGTGAAATTGTTTTGTAAGTATGCCATGATTGGTGCTCTCCAATCTTCCCAGCAAATGTGTGCTAGATGCTGCTTTCTGATTGAGGGGATGGTCATAACCTCGTAAATTACGTCCTCAGGTAGTTCTTCCTTCTTTGCTGCTTTTTTGGCTAGGTCATCAGCTTCGTTGTTGTCGTTTCTGTGTATGTGCTCTACTGTGAATCCTTTGAAATGTTTCTCCATTTCTCTGACTTCTTCGAGGTAATCGATTAGTTCTGGTTTTCTAGCTTCGCTATCCTTTTCGATGTGGTCCCTTGCTATTTTCGAGTCTGTCTTCACAATGAACCTTTGTTTTCCTAGTGATTTCATTTTTCGTAACCCAAGCAGGAGTGCTTCGTATTCTGCTACATTATTTGTGATTTGAATCTCTTGATTGCTGAATTCCAATCGTGCTGCGAATCTTGTTTTGATTCCGCCTGGTGAAACCAGTATTGCAGAGATCGCTGCTCCTTTGTTACAATATGCTCCATCACAATAGACTGTCCACTGTTTTTCGTCTTCGTCTGATTTCTCATGCTTTGGAGAGGTCCAGTCTGCTACGAAGTCAGCTAATACTTGGGATTTGATTGCATTTCGTCTTACGAATTCGATATTGAATCCGGATAGTTCTGCGGACCATTTGCTGATCCTATTCGAAGCTTCTCTATTTGCGAATAACTCGGCTAGAGGTTTGTTGGTGACGACTGTAACTTTATGAGCTTCGAAATAGTGCCTGAGTTTTCTTGATGCCATAAGCAATGCGTATGCAATTTTTTCGAGCTCAGAGTATGACTTCTTGGCTCCAGATAATGCTTCAGAAACGAAGTAGGCCGGCAACTGCTTCAGAATGCCTTCGATTTCGGTTTCTTGTACTATTGCAGCGTTTACTGCTGACTCTGATACTGCAAGGTAGAGGAGAAGGTCTTTTCCTTGGGCTGGTGGTGATAGTTTGATCATTGTCGCAAGGTACTGCTTTAGTTCTCTGAATGCTTTCGATTGTTCTTCGCCCCAGTTGAATTTCTGTGCATGTCTGAGAGTTTTGAAGAAAGGAAGGCTTCGCTCGGCTGCTCTTGGTACGAATCTGTTTAGAGCTGCGATTCTGCCTGTCAATTGTTGGACTTCCTTGACCGTCTTTGGCTCCTCCATGGATGCCAAGGCTTGTACCTTGTCTGGGTTGGCCTCGATTCCCTTTGATGTTACAAGGCACCCCAAGACTTTTCCTTTGGTTACTCCAAAGACGCATTTTTCTGGATTTAGGCTCAAGTTTGACATTCTTAGATTGTTGAAGGTTTCCTCGAGATCTTTGATGTGATCCGTTCTTTTGATGCTTTTTACGACGAGGTCATCCACATAAGCTAGCATGTTTCTATCGATTTGAGAGTTGAAGACTTTTTTGGTCATTCTTGAGAAAGTTGATCCTGCGTTTCTCAGCCCTTCTGGCATTCTGACGAAACAAAAAGTTCCGAAGGGTGTTATGAAGCTTGTCTTCTCCTCATCCTCTTGTTTCATCCAAACTTGGTGATACCCTGAAAAGCAATCTAGCAAGGATAGAATCTCGCTGTTGGCTGCGTCGTCGACGACGCTATCGATTCTTGGTAAAGGGAAATCATCTTTTGGGCAATGCTTGTTTAGGGTTGTGAAGTCGATGCACATTCTCCACTTTCCGTTTTTCTTCTTCACTGGGACGGTGTTTACCAACCATTCAGGGTATTGTACTTCTCTGATGACTTTTGCTTTCAGCAGCCTTTCCACTTCGGATTTTATTCCCTCTACCTTCTCATCCGACATTTTTCTCAATTTTTGCTTCCTTGGTTTCGTCTTCGGGTTTATATTGAGGCTATGCTCGATGATGGTTCTGCTGACACCTTTTAGATCTGCAGCTGTCCATGCAAAGACATCTTTATTTTTTCTTAGGAAAGTTATCAATTCTTCCTCTTCTTGAGGGGTAAGATCTGCTCCGATCGTGACCTCTCTACCCTCGATTCCTGGATCGAGAGAGACTCGCTTGGTGTCTTGTGCTTGAATAACTTCTTTCGCTTTTTCCACTCTGGATTGTGGTGACTTCTTTTTGATCAATTCTGTTTGAACTTCATTATTTGTTTGTTTCGTTTCTGCCTGCAAGAGGTTGACGTTTTTCTCGCCTGGGGTAATTCCTTGTTCGATGTCCCTTGCGACTTGCTGGTTTCCGAATACTGTGATTACTCCATTTGATGCTGGAAGTTTCATGCAGAGATACGCCTGTCGCACAATGGCTTCGAACGTGTTGAGAAAACCTCTTCCGAAGATTGCATTGTAGGGGTAGTACATGTCGACTACGTCAAAAGTGATTCGTTCCGTTCTGGGATTACTCAGGTCCCCCAAGGTTACCGGTAGTTCGATTTTTCCTAAGGCCCGGATTCTTTTTCCTCCGAAACCGATGAGTGGAGTTTCTGATGGTTGTAGCAAACTTCTGCTGATGTTCATTTGGTCGAAAGCACTAGCGAAGATAATATCAGCTGAACTGCCATCGTCTATCAGTATCTTTGTTAGCTCCGAGCCTGCCACATTTGTTTCGATGACCATGGCATCAGTGTGAGGATAACACTGGAGTTTGAGATCCTGCTCAGTAAAGGTTATTGGAATATGCGACCAATGAGTTTTTATTACTGGGCCATTGGGTAGTATTGCGTGCACTCTTCTGAAGTAGTCTTTTCTTTGTCTTTTGCTTTCGAAGTCGACTGAAGATCCTCCTGCTATAGGCAGAATCATTCCACGAGAGGGAATGGGACCCTTGGCGGGTGTTGAATTCGGTGTTGGAGCTGCTTGCATCGTAGTTTCGTCTTTTCTTGCTGCGGTGGACTGGATTGAGCTGTGTGCTTGTTGATTTGATTCGGACTGGGTTTGATGCCAAGCCAAACGAGGCTGATGGTATGTTGAAAAGGATTCTGAATTCGTAGGGAGTTGAAGTTGCGGATTCGGTGTGTTATGGGAGGTGCACTGCCAAGAATTTGTTTGGACTGTGCGACCTTGATTGTTGTTTTGGTTCATTTCTTGCTTTACCCTGATGGTTATGGGACATCTTCCTGTACTATGATCTGGGTTTTCGCCATGGAATTGACAGAACCAAGATCGAGATTGGCTTTCTTGTTGGCCTCGACCTCTTCCACGGCCTCTGCCTCGTCCGCCTCTTCCTCGTGTGGATGAGGAGTTAAAGTTTTGCTTCGCTGCATTTGATTCGTTATTATGTTGGCCGCTCTCGTTTTCTATGTGAAACACTTGGGTTGGTCTGTTGTAGTTCTGCTTTTCGTATGTGGGCTGCTTATAGTTTCCGTTTGCTTTTCTGAGCATGGCTCTTTCGTTGATTCTTCTCCTGTGATCATCGTCTGATCTGCAAAACTTTTCCATCTCGTGGAAGAGTTCATGGAGGTTCCTTGGTTTGTTTTTGACGAATTCTGATGCGCATGGCCCTAGTCCCAACCCGTGGATGCATGCATCAATTGCTATTGAGTCTGGGATATCATCTGTTTGGGCCTTCAATTGGATGAAGCGTTTGAAATACTGAGCTAATGGCTCCCTTTCCTCCTGTCTACATGCGAATAAATCTCCCGAGGTTAACAGTTGCCTATTGAATCCTTGGAAGTTTTGAAGTACTTTTGCCTTGAGTTGTTCCCAGCTGAAAATTGATCCTGGGCTTAGTCTCGTGAACCATGTGAGAGCCGGTCCTTCACAGGCTATGATGAATGATTTTGCTAGAACTAGCTCGTTTCCTCCTGCGGAAGCTACAGCAACTTCGTAGCTCATCAGAAACTGCCTTGGATCACAAGTACCATTGTATTTGGGCAAGGTGATGGGTTTGTACGAGGTTGGCCATGGTGCATTTTGAAGGCCTGGAGATAACGGTGAATTCGAGTCGAAGCTTCTGAAACCCGTGTTGCAATTTGTTGTTTCGGTGTTGTATTCTCTCTCGGGCTCTTGAACGGTTTCTTTGCTCGCATTGAGCTCGCTTTGGAGTCTCTGGAGCTCGTTCTTGGCCTCTGCAATTTTTCGTTCTTTCTCGGTTTCTTTTCTTTGGTTCTCTGCTTCCTTCAACAGGGCTTCTTTTTCTTGCTTAAGTCTCTCAATTTCTTGTAATAGTTGTTCGAGGCTAGCTTCTTCTCGATTTTGGTTATCATTGGTAACTGCTGGCTCCAGTGAAACTTGTGGTTCATCGTTTTCTCTTTCATTTTCGTGAGCTTTGGAGGTCCGTGGATCATCGGACCGTTGCTTTTTCTTTGGTGGCATCGTGAGTTTTGATTTCGATCCTAACACGCGGACGGCGCCAACTGTTGTAACACGGTTTTTCTGGTATTACAAACAGTGAGTAAGTCGCAGTTGACTTCTTTTTCGTTCTTTTTCCAAAAGTCCCCCTACAGTTACTGTTGACCTGCTATTTATAGGGGTCAACCTCGTATGTTTACAAGAACGTTACTTCCCGCCAGAAATCCTATACATATTCTAGCTTTTAGACGACCGTTGCTTCCCGCCAATCTTTATCTTAACCTCGTCGCAGGTGATAGATTCGTTCTGGCATCTCCTTGCCTCACGACCAGCCTCGTACTATTGTCCTCTTTGCCTGGACTTCTTCAGTTTTGCTCGAGGCTTTAACCTCTTCGAATTAGCTTCGCGCTCATCAGCTTCGTCCTGACTTCTCTAACTTCACCTGCAATTTTAACCTCTTCGAAATAACTTCTTGTTTGTCTTCTTCGTTCTAACCTCTTCAGTCTCACCTGCAAAAATAGAAAATATGATTCCAAGGGGCGTCTCCCCAACAATTACCAACCGGCGGTGATGAGGTGTGAGGGCAACGCAGCCGGTTCCAGCTATGAATTGGCTGCGCTGCTACTCATCGCAGCCGGTTGGTACTTGAAACCGGCTGTGTTGAGGGGCTCATCAACGCAACCGGTTGGAGCCACGAACCGTTTGTGTTGATCAACGCAGCCGGTTCTATATGCATAGGCACTTGGCAAATACAATTTTTGAAGCCCTAGACGTTGTCAAAGTGTTGAACTACAAAGTTGTATAATTTCTTAAGATGTAAAAATTTTATATTGGCCCTTTATTCATATGACAAAGTGGTAGTAAAAGTGTTCACAAATCCTACATCTCTCATATAGGGTTTAGGGTATGAAGACATGTTTGCCTCAGCAATTTGAGGACTAATTTGATTTTGGAATGGGAGAACTGATTTGACGATGAGTTAAGAGGACTGAGACGTGTGCAGAGCAAAATTGGAGGGGAATGGTGGAAGGAAAGGCCAGAATGGATGGGAGGTTTTGAAATTTGCAGGACGTCGAGCGTCAGCGTCGGCATGGGAGGCACCGCTTGCGCCTGGGGCACAGCGACGGGACCTTCTCCGACGCGTGCCTTGCAGACCGCTCGTGCCGCCGTGGCTCCCGCTGCTGCGCACCACTGCTGCTCGCCGTCATCGTCGAATCCCCACCACTGCTGCCCAAATTCCACCGCGGCTGCCCAAATCCCTTGCCTCGCGCAGGAGAAAGATGAGATTAGGAGGAGAAGCATATGACAGGTGGGACCCTTGTGTAAGTGATGGGAAGAGGGGTGTATGGAGGGGCATTTTAGTCCATACAAAAATACAATGTTCTGTGTGTGGACCCAGGAGCATCAAATACGTATAAAATGACACGGTTCAAACAACTTTATAATTGTAATGGCACGATTCTAAATAGACGAATTGTAATGGCAGAACTCCGATCCGTAAGAATTGCAATGGCATGGATCAAATTAACCCTTTGGTATAATACCAATTATCATTCTGCTCTGAAAAAGTCACCATTTGAGGTTCTTTACAGTCATGGTCCTAATCACTTTCGCATAAATGGGTTGGAGTCTTGTGCCTTGCCAGACCTAGAGGTGTGGTTGAAAGAAAGAGAAGTGATGACTGAGCTGATCAAACAACATTTGTGTCAGGCTCAACATCGAATGAAGCAACATGCTGATAAGAATAGGACTGAAAGGTCGTTTCAAGTGGGAGATTTGGTTTGGCTGAAACTTCAACCTTATGTGCAGACTTCCGTGGCTATCAGATCATGTCAAAAGCTGTCATCTTGATACTTCGGGCCATTTGAAATTGAGAGCAAAGTTGGATCAGTTGTCTACAAGCTGAAGTTACCACCTCAGAGCAGCATTCACCCTGTGTTTCATGTTTCTCTTCTAAAGAAAGCTACATGTACACTGCCTCCAGAAAAAGTTTTGTTACCACCCAACTCTTCATCTGTGCAGGAACCGGAATTGATACTTGATCATCGTCTACATCGCAAAAACAATCGAGTGGTTACTCAATTGTTAGTTAAGTGGAAAGAATTACCCGCTGAATTGGGTACCTGGGAGGACGAAGATCCCTATCGAATGTTGTTCCCTGAGGTAACGTCTTGTGGAAAAGCCGTTGCTAAAGGAAGGGGGAATGTCAGGAACCGGACATCGTCAGGTGCTGAAGAGGTAAACGCCGGTGAGACTGAAGTCAGGGTGGGCAAGACAACAAGAGTTAAGAAGGCAAACGTTCGCGTTAGTGGTTCGGAGTGGGTGAGCAAGTAGAATTCGGCCCATGTGACGCCCGCTGCAGAAGCCTGTAAGGTATTAATGGAAAAAGGGGGGTTGAGGGGAACTCGATTTGGAACTTGTTGGTCATGGCGGCAGCGAGCTGAGGCTCGAGACCCCAACAGGATTCCTCATCCTTGTACCCAGATTCTATCGTTGTGATCCAGTGAAAACAACTAGTAGCGATATACTACCCTGTCGTTACAGAGCGGGATCAGGAAATCACATTCTATGACCAAGTTGGCCAGAAACGTGACGATTTTTGTGAGGATACATGTGGAAAACAACGGTGTGGTCGTGTTGGGTAACAGCAGAGCGCATGATGATTAAGACTTGTAGCAAGGACTATAGGAGGAAGCAGCAGAACTTTTCAAGATGACGACCCTTCAGTGCATTCATCACAGCAGGCTCCTCCGGATGACTCAGGGATGATTCTTCTCTGGCAGGAGTATTTTTGTTTTTGACCGTGTTTTAGGTGTGTCTGATCCTTTCTAGATGTCTGTTTGTGTACTTCTCTAGCTTGGCCTGGGGGTCCTCTGGTTGTAAGCCCTAGATACTACTGGCGTTTTCCTGGTGGTGCTTCACTACGTTGTAACTGCGGAGAAATCCTATAATGACCTCTAGACCATTTGTAATTTCGTTGCTTTTGTAATGAAATTCGGACATGACCCTTGATGGAAAAAACATCAGCAAAATGTGGCACGTTGTTATGACGACGACCATGGTGCCAGCTGTGAAATTATTAAATGAATGATTTTAATGAATAAATGCCTGGCGACTGGTCGTCGTCCAAAGGACATAGCGCCAGACATATTTCTCATGCCCACAACGAATAATAGAAGTTTACACGGAGCATTAGCTAACGACAACTGGATTCGAGACATTAACCTACGACATTTGCGGTGCGGAGCAAAGTGTATGGTATCATCACCAGAATATTCAATTTGTAATTCGCGGAGGCTAGAAACATTCTTTTTTCCTTAGAAAAATCACCATTGACAATTGAACTGCATGCATCTCTCGTAATCGAAGCCGCCATAAATAACTTTGATGTCAGATAAGTAAATAATAAAAGTAAATATATTCACTTGTTCGTTATTAGATAGAACTATATATATCAACCTACAGCTCATTTGCTTGCATACTCTCCGGTCTCCACAACCACTGGTTCTTGGCCCAGTTTTCTTACCAGTACATAAATGCTCGATGGAGGAAATGTCAATCTTAAAAATGTGCATGTTCGCTCATTGCTGACTTTGCGAATGGGAGACACCACGGAAACATATTCAGCAGTCCATCCTCATGACCTCTCCACCGCACCTGCTGCATGCGAGTTGTGCTCGTAATTTGCTGCCACTGCCAATGCTTGATCTTACAGTCAGTGCTCATGGAGATGACAAAGGATGGGCTCTGAGTATAGCTGGGCTTTTGCTCGTAATAACCTTGACGGGTGTGCTAGCCGCAAAGAGAAATGGAGGTCTACACCCTGCTGATCCAGCACCAGCACTTCCTCCTCCACGACTGGCGGCGGATGGAATATGTATGCAACTCGCTGTCTTGTCTCAAGGAAGTAAATGTTAGCAAGCATCGGTTTCGTACACAAATTACAGATGCGTGAATTGCTGCGTCTGCCGTAATTTTTTTGTTGCACTGTGCAGTTAATTGAAATTAATTGACACAAATTCAATAGGTTCATATGGTGCCATGGTGGTCATGATGGACCCTTCCGGCCGCATGTGGTTGAGACGACGAAGGCCAGTGGCAGAGCCATGAACATTCAGAAGCGGGTGGAAGCTTAATTATTGAAGTGCAAAACAAATTGAATGAAATCATGCAACACACTTTTCCATTTGAGTGAGCACTACGAAACACTAAAACAATTTGATAGCATGACGCACCATTTTGTGAGCTGGGCTACATACTCTATAGGAAAACTAATTATGGCTGCAGTATGCAAAGGCCTTGGAATGTGATGTGCAGTCTGACTGCTACTAGGTGAGTAATATTAAGAGCATGTGCAGCATGATACGCCCTGATTGCTGCTAGTCTGTGGGACCGGACTAGGTGACCAGAGGGTGGTGAATGAGAGCCCTTAAAAAATTCTTCCGATGAACAACTAGACCTATGTCCCGATTGCCACCCGAACACACCTCTATTTTAGTCGTCAAGATGACACGAGTCAACTAGTGACAAGCTTACCTTAGGAACGACTAGGAAATCACAAAGCAAAGCGAGTTCTCAGATTAATGCGGAAGCGATACGAATTAGACAAAAAGAGAACCACTCCATCACTCGGAGAAGCACTTGCTCTAATGAAGCTTATGAGGTAATTAATTCATTGTTAATCATGAGACAGAACAGAACCAGCGACCATGAAATGAATAAACAATTAACATCCACCAGCACGCAAAGACTGTTTTAGTGTTGCTCAGTTCAGGTAACCGATCAAGCATGCAGGCAAGCAACCAAAGAAAATTATAAGAGAAATGATCAGCTCTTGCAAGCATTATCTAATGATTAATCACTGTAGCTTGATAGCAACCACGAGCAAATAATCAGAACTCGTGTGCTCACCTGCACAGACAAGTAAAACAGAGCAGAGCTCACCTTGCGTCAACTGCTTGCTGGGCTGCTTGCACGTGCCTGGCCGAGCTGCTTGCTGCTGCCGTGCGCACGAGCTTGGGCTGCTGCTGCGTCGCTTGGCTGCCGAACCGAGCCTGTCTGCCGGCCTGCCTCCCCGTGCTGCGCACCACCACGAACCGGGCCGCGGCGAACAGCAGGTGGCGCGCCTGGACCTCACCGCCGTGCACGTGCTGGCCAACTGGGCCGAGGACGAGCAAGCCTGCCTGCGCGTGGGCCGCTGGCCAAGCTGTGCTGCGTCGCTCGCGTGCGTGCGCGTGGTCTGCTGCGCTCCCCCGACACCTGCAGGAGTCGCGCGAGCAGAAACAAGACAAGCTACAATGAAGAACGCGTGAACTTCGGACCAAAATTACTCCATCAATATTCGAAGATTCGAAACAAAACTTGAGCCAAGGATGCGCCACAATGTGCTGTAGCAGATCTATAAGTGGATTTGAAAAAGCTCAAGGAAATCTTGCGAATTTTGGATGGAATCAAAACAACAATAATTTCGGAGAAAACTCAAATTGAAGCCAAATCCGTGAGGGATTCGAAGGGGATCACATCAAGATTGCTCACCAGGTTCATCACACGCCCCCAATAAATCTCACGAATTTCGCAGCCAAATTGCACAAACCAAAAATCCCCAAAAATAGCTCCGAAAATACACCAAAAATGATAAATTCAGGAGGAAAAGATTTGGCACAAAATAGATGATTTGATTCACTCCAAAGGTTCGGTTACAAGCTAATTCTTGCACTAAGCCAAACTAGGATGGCTAAAAGCTCAACACAAAGAGCCACTCATCTCTGCCTCTTCCTTCTCTCCCAAAGCATCTCACAAAAACAAATGAGAAGCCCCCACCTCCAAGCCAAAGAGATGTAGCTGAAATTTCAGCCCCCTCATATATATAGGCATTTGGCCTAAAGACCAAAATGTCCCTATATGAAGCATACAACACAAATACCCTTCAGGGGTAAAACCGTCCAACTTTTTCTCGGTACATCGGACGGACCCGACACCTTCACGACTTCGCTTCGCCTCGACACAAGCTTCGCGATGGTGCCACGCGTCCTCCGATCCGACGCCGCCCGGGCGCACCGGACTCGCCCCTGGTTTTGAGGCCCAAACCGGAAAACCCTCCACATGGGTGGTTTCGTGGCCAAACCACCAAAACCCTTCTATCCGACGCCGCACGCCGTGACGAAGCCCCGGTTTTGAGGCTCAAACCGGTCAAACCTGCCTCCGTGGTGGTTTTATGTAAAATCCCCCGAAACCCCTCAGCTAGTCGCCGCACAACTTGCCGAAGCCCCGGTTTTGAGGCGAAACCGGTCAAACCCTCGGTGTAGATGCGTGTCCGGCCTCCGCCAAGTGCCACGACGGCTTCGAGCTCTTTCACGCCTCTGCCGCAATGGCAAGCCTACCGGACGCTCGCCATCGCCATCCTTCTTGACTTGACCGACGCCATCTTCACCATGTACTCATGCTTGTCTGTGCACCATGCGAGCCACCCATGACTCCGCCCGGTATCCTCAGGTCTCTCGGCCCAAGCCTACTCATGTCACCCTTCGCCGTCTTGGTCCTTCGGCCTCAACCTTTCGCTTGTCCTCCACGGCCCAAGCCTACTCACGCTCAGCCTTCACCACGGTCCATCGCCGTGACCTTTCGCACCTGACCTTCACCACGCACCGTTGATCGCCACGTCGCACCCTACACCTGCACATCAAAGCCAAGAGCACATCACACACGACGGTTGTCAATCACTCATCATCTCAGGGTGACCACCACTGGTCCTCATAGTCTAAACAGGGTAACCCTGTTTAAGCCTTTTTTTTAACCAAATCAGGCTTCTTTTAGCATGAAGAGATGCCCCCTTTTGTTTTTTTGTCGGCAAGATATATGACGATGATACATAGTGTACTACCCTGAACATTGGGATGATCAGTTGCCACATATACACGCACCCCACTAAAACTTACTTTTCGCTTTTCACTTCCTCTGTTGTTGTCTCTATTTCCACCACTCAACACTCAACCCAGGTTGAGGTGGCCCATGCATCAACCTGTATATCGAAATGAGTAGCCTGCGCTGGAAAATACATTCGACATCTCTACTAGCTGGTGCCATGTCGGTTCTTCCCTATGACCCCATCGTCCATGTCCGAGCTTCATGTAGTGTAGCGCATTGTGGTAGCATGCAACTGAACAATAGAACAAGTTAGGTCGGTTATATTCTCACTACTAGAAAACCCCCCTTTAGATACATTTTATTTATAACGCCACTTGAAAGCGTTTCTATACTGGGGTATACACACGTATATTGATACGATTTTAGAAATGTGACAATGTGATACGATATTTGTTACGCTTTTAACGTCATAAGGTATGTAAAGACATTTAATGACACGCTTTCAAAATCGTCTCAATTAGCCATGGTGTTACATACGCTATTAATCATTGCTATCATCTAGATACACTACTGGAGAATGGATCTTTAGTACCGGGCCAAAAGCCACGTTAGTACCGGTTATGCAACCGGTATTGAGCTCCCGGTACTAAATGGGCAGCCCCGTTAGTACCGGCTGCAGCAACCGGTACTAATGGGGCCGCAAGGTCGGCGGGGCGGACCAGTTAGTACCGGCTGATGTTAGCAGCCGGTACTAACGGGTTTCGAGCCAAAAAATAAAGAAAAAAATTTGTAAACTTACCAGGAGGCTCGCACATGCGCAACGTCACAAGTCACGTGAATTTTTCACGCGTAAATGCGCGTGCACGGTTCGTAGGATTCGAACTCACAACCTCTGGCCTCGCGTGTAACCCCCTCTACCATCCCACCTATGCATCAGTTGTGACTGAGTGGGATATGCTTTCCTTTTGAACTATACCCCGCGTACCCATTTAGTACCGGCTCGTAACACCAGCCGGTACTAAATGCCAACATTTAGTACCGGCTGGTGTTACGAGCCGGTACTAAATGCACGGGGGCCTCGGGAACCCCCCGGGACCATTTAGTACCGGCTGGTAACACCAACCGGTACGAAATGACACCATTTTGTACCGGCTGGTGTTACTAGCCGGTACTAAATGGTCCGAGGGCCCTCGGGAACCCCAGGGATACGTTAGTACCGGGTTTTACAACCGGTACTAACGTGAGAGGGACGAATGCTCGATTCTCTACTAGTGATACGTCGTAAAGACGCAACAACTAATTGTACCTATGGATCTAAATAAATTACTAATTGTCCAAGCTGTCGGCTACTCCTTCGTGATCAGTGAAGAGTTTATGATGTCAACCAACTCTATTATTGTTTTTTAGAACATTAATAGCTGATTTCCATACAATTACGGTGCGGTGTACACTTTCTGATATTATCACGAGAACATGTAATTTATAATTCGTAGAGGCCGAAAACATTCCCTTTTTCCTTAAAGAAATCATCGCTTACAATTGAACTGCATGCATCTCTATCGTAATCAAAGCTTCTGTAAATAACTTCGATGTCAGAAAAGTAAATAGAAAAATATTCACTTGTTCATTCCGTAGAACTATATATATATCAACCAACAGGTCATTTGATTGCATACTCTCCGGTCTCCATGACCACGGGTGGCTGCATGCCCCTTTTATCTCCTTGGTTCTTCGCCCTGTTTTTTACCAGTACGTAAGTGCGCAATCTTACAAATGTGCGTTTGCAATTGGGAGACACCAGGGAAACATATTAAGCAAGCACTTGTCGAGCCACCTCTCCACCGCACGTGCAGCGGCCTGCGTCCATTGTCCGACATGTAGCAGTCTTGTGTTTCCCTTTGTCTACTCGATTTACAACTTTTTTCTCAACAGTTAGCAGTCAAACGATGCCTACATGACATGTTAACAGTTTGGAAATGAGTGAGATCTGAAACAATTGTTCTATGGACTACTGAGCGATGCCAATTAGACAGTATGGGTGGTGATCGAGCATGCCGATCAGCACACGGATGCAACTTCTGAGCAATTTCTCGGGACCCTGACGTTCATATATGGTTCACATAATGGTCACGATGGACCCTTTTGTAGGAACTTAAAGCATAACTTAGGCATAAACATAATAGGATCTTGCATCTACAACATGAACACTACACAAGAGTTAGGATCACAACCAGCAGCGATGCACGGGGACGATCCGGCCATTGTACTGGCCGGTGAGGGACTCGGTGTAGTCGTTCCCGGCGTTGGTGTAGGACGTCGGAGATCCTGTCGACCTTCTGGTCTCCACCGGCACTGTCCTGGGACGGCGGTGAGGTGGCGACGGCCTTCAGATGGCTCCAGCGCCGCCGGATCGGAGTGGCGGATGTGGGGACGCTCTTAGGGTTTTTTGTCACTGGGATAACTCAAAACCTTGACTAGCGTCCCCTTTTATCTTGCGCTGGGCGATCTGGGCCCCCAACCATGGGTTGGTTGCGCCTCCGATCAAGGCGCTAGTGGCCCACGGGCTTTCCTGCTAATCCCGTCAAACCCTTCAGTAATGGGCTTTTGACCACTTCTTAACTTTATTTCCAACATTCTCCCCTTTGGTCTAAAGGCCTATTACTTATGCCATTTTTCTTAAAGTAGAATTATTCAAAGAGATAATGTATTACAATGGCGATAAAGATCCAATGCAACACAAGTACCCACAATGTTTAAAACCAACACAAGTACCCACAATGTTTAAAACCACTTATCATAATGGGAGTGATTGACTTATGACTCTATTGTCAAAGATCACATGCTTTCCAATAATCCCATGCCGGCAACATATTCTTTAAATATATTGCGAGGTAAGCCTTTCGTTAATGGATCCGCGAGCATGTTCTTAGTGCTTATACGCTCTAACTCAATAGTGTGATCTTCGACTCTATCGTTCACAACAAGATACTTAAGCTCAATGAATTTGGTAGCGCTACTTGACTTGTTGTTATTAGCATAAAGGACAGCAGACTTATTGTCGCAATATAGTTTTAGTGGTTTACTTATGCTGTCTACCACTCTTAGTCCCAGGATGAATTCTTTAAGCCATAAAGCTTGCCTCACGGCCTCATAACATGCCATAAACTCAGCTTGCGTCGTGGATGTTGCCGTAATATTTTGTTTGCAGCTTCTCCAAGATATTGCCCCATTAGAGAGTGTGAAGATATATCCTGATGTCGACTTCTTATCATCAACACAACCCGCATAATCGGCATATGAGTATCCAATGACTTCTAGATTCTCAGTTCTCTTATATGTGAGCATATAGTTCTTAGTGCTCTGCATGTAACACATAGCCTTCTTACCACCTTTCCAGTGTTCAATTCCTGGATTTTTCTGATATCTACCAAGCATCCCAGTAATGAATGCTAGGTTAGGGCGTGTACACGTTTGTGCATACGAAATGCTTCCGACAACTGAAGCATAAGGAATCTTCCTCATTTGATCAATTTCTAATTGATTCCTGAGACTTTGAAATTTCCCAAACTTATCGCCCTTAACCACTGGGGCAGCAGTGCTTGAACATTGGTGCATATTAAACCTTTTAAGGACTTCCTCTATATAAGCTCTTTGAGAAAGTCCTAAAGCACCTTTTGACCTATCACGGTGAATCTCAATGCCAAGAACATAAGAGGCATCACCTAGGTCCTTCATATCAAAATTCGATGAGAGATAACCCTTTGTCTCATGCAACAAATTCTTGTCACTACTGGCTAATAGGATGTCATCCACGTAAAGTACTAGGATGATAAAAGAGCTCCCCTTGATCTTAACATATATACAATTGTCCTTTCTATTACTGACGAAGCCATATTTCTTAATTACTCCGTCAAACTTAAGGTACCATTGTCTGGACGCTTCTTTCAACCCATAAATGGATTTCTTTAGCTTGCATCCCGTTTGTTCCTTGCATTCCATGATGAAACCTTCCGGCTGCACCATGTACATATTCTCATGCAAGTCACCATTAAGGAACGCAGTCTTCACGTCCATCTGATGTAGCTCAAGATCATAATGAGCCACCAATGCCATAACGATTCTAAATGAATCTTTCTTCGAGACAGAAGAGAGGGTCTCATTGTAATTAATTCCTTCCTTTTGCGTGTAACCCTTAGCCACAAGTCTTGCCTTGAACCTTTTGATTTTCCTTTAGAGTCATATTTTGTCTTAAAGACCCATTTGCAGCCTACCTTTTCGGCTTCTGTGGGAATCTCTACTAAGTCCCATACCTTATTGGCACTCATAGACCTCATTTCCTCTTCCATGGCCTCACACCACTTATGTGAGTTTTCACTTATCATGGCTTCCTTATAGGATTTTGGATCATCTACCTTTTCAATATTATGACCTTCTTCACTTATGTACACGAAGTCATCGGATGCGGTAGATTTCCTTTCTCTTGTGGATCTTCTAAAGGGTTGTGGTTCTGCTATTGGAACAGGTTCAGCTAATTGCTCTTGCTGAGTCTCTTGTGTCCCGTAAGCATCTTGACCCTGTGCTTGTTCAACAGGATCTTCCACAATCTCATTTTGATGCTCATCAGTTATCGGTGCATTTTCATGCTCAATTATGGTAGGTGTTTCCTCCCTAATTTCTCTTGGAGGATCAACTACCCAAGATGTAATTGTGATGTGAGGGATAGTCTCATATTGATCCTGAGTTGTCCACAATGAATCATGAGTCCGCATTTCCTGAAGATCAATTGTTCTAACCTCAGCGCATCTATTTTCCTCTAGGAAGACAGCATGCCTTGTCTCTACAAACTTAGTGGTACGCTTAGGACAATAAAAATGATACCCCTTTGATTTTTCTAGGTATCCAATGCAGTAGCAGCTTTCTGTCTTAGGGTCTAATTTTTCAAGTAATGGATTGAATAGCTTCGCTTCAGCTGCACACCCCCATACATGCAAATAATTTATGTTGGGTTTCCTACCAGTCCAAAGCTCATAGGGTGTCTTAGGAACCGACTTGCTAGGAACACGGTTATTAATGTGCACAACAGTCTTTAGTTCTTCCATCCACAAACTCACTGGTAGTGTAGAATTACTTAGCATAGACCGTACCATGTTCATGAGGGTACGATTTCTTCTCTCAGCTACACCATTTTGCTGAGATTCACCAGGAGTTGAATACTGAGCAACTATTCCATTTTCTTGAAGAAGCTTAGCAAAGGGGCCGGGGATTTGCCCATATGTTGCATGTCTCCCATAATATTCTCCACCTCTATCTGATCTTACCACTTTTATCTTAACATTATGCTGATTTTCTACTTCAGTTTTAAAGATCTTAAACTTATTAAGTGCTTCAGATTTTTATCTTATAGGGTAGATGTATCCATAACGGGAGAAATCAACAGTGAAGGTGATAAAGGAACTAAAACCATCCACCGATCTTACATTAAATGGACCGCAGATGTCAGTATAAATTAATTCTAATATTCCTAAACTACGCTTAGCTCCATCCTTTTTAATTCTTTTTGCAAATTTTCCCTTAATGCAATCAACACATTGTTCTAAATCAGAGAAGTCTAAGATAGGAAGTATCTCTTCTCTAATGAGACGTTCCATTCTCCCCTTCGAAATGTGGCGTAAACGTGAGTGCCACAATTTCGACGAGGTCTCATTACCTCTCTTGCGCTTATGGTTGGCATGATCAACATTCATCACAGAGCAATCATTATTCAAAGACAACAAGTAAAGCTGATTATGTAAAGGTGCTTAACAAATAATATCACCATCTAAACTTATTACACACTTGTTGTTCTGAAAAAGACACGCATAACCATCATTGTCTAATCTCGAAACAGAAATTAAGTTTCTCGTGAGAGATGGAACATAAAGGACATCATTCAATTGAAGCATGAAACCAGTATAAAGTTCTAGACTAAGTGTGCCAATGGCCTCGACTTCAGCTTCAACTCCATTGGCGACCTTAAGCCTTCGGTCTCCCTTTCTTATAGTCCGCATGCCACTCAACCCCTGTAAGGAATTTGTGACATGAACAGTGGCACCAGAGTCAATCCACCATGAACTTAATGGAAAATAAGCACTCATCGACTAATGAAATAATGTCATCATTACCTTTTTTTTCTAGCCAAAGCTTGAACTTTGGGCAGTCCTTCCTGATATGGCCATAGTCCTTGCAGTGGAAGCATTGAGGACCCTTAGAGGAAGAAGCGCCATCATTTTTCTTTGGCTTCTGATATGGCTTCTGATTCTTCTTAGGATGCTTGGAGTGCATGACCTTCTTAGCCTTTCCCTTATGTAGCTCTTGCCTGATGAGGTTGGCATAGTCAGTGTCTGTGACCTCAGCCTTTCCTCCTCCTGAGAGAACTTAGAGATGAGCATGGCAATGTTCCATTTTGCATAAGAACCATGGTAGTTGATCTTAAATGGATCAAACACAGAGGGAAGTGAGAGGAACACATAATGCAGCAGAGTCATATCATCAAGTGGACAACCCAGGTCCTTAAGCTTATCCCTGAAGTTAACCATCCCCATGATGTGCTCTCTCACGCTGCCATTCCCATCATACTTAGTGCTCATTAGCTTGAAGAGATGGATGCTAGCATTGGCCTTGTCAGACCCCTGAAAGTACTCCTCAATCTTGTCCATGGAAGCTTTTGCACTTGTAGGCTCCTTAGGAAGTGCTCCCCTCATGGAAGGGGTTATGGTCATCTCCATGATCATCAGAGCCACCCTGTCAGAGCGCTCCCAATGCTCCTTCTCTTTCTCATAAGTTGCAGTGCACGCCGCAAGGGTAGGATCATTATCCCCTTCGGCGACTGCAGCAACGGGAGCTGACTCTCTCAGAGAGTGGTCCTTATCCTGAATCCCCAATATCAGTCTGATGTTTTCTTTCCATGAGGCAAAGTTGTTCCCTGCCAGCTTCTCAACACCTTGGCTGTAGCTTATGATGCTGGAGGGAGTGGGATCTGAGTAAAACAACAGGAGGATAGATTTAATCAGTAATGACAACAAATATATGACTAACACAATTTTGCATCACCGTTGGGCAGAGACAAAATTAAATAACATTAGTAACTTTTGCATCACCGTTGGGCAGAAACAAAAGAATCTTAATACTTAGTGTTAAACAAATTTGCATCACCGTTGGGCAGAAACAAAAATGCAAACATTAAATTAATTAAAACTTAAACAATTTTACATCACCGTTGGGTAGAAGTAAAATAATCATGAATTTAGAACTCACTTTATATCACATGACTATAAATCAACGTTGGTCAGAATTATAGTTGTGAACTTAAATTTAAATTTTCATAAAGAACTCCCAATTAAAATATCTCGTTGGTTCAATTTTAATAAGGAACTCATATGCGCAGCGGAAACTAAGAAAAATTAACTCAGAGGTATTTTCCTTTAAATCAGTGCAAAAACCATGAATATACTCAATCATAACTTAAATACATGAAGAATACTTAGAAATATACTGAAATAAAGAATAATACCACTCATAATTCATTCTGGGCCGAAATCTTATCTACTCCCCTTCGGCCCAGCACAACGCTATCTCAGCCCGCGCTAAAACCGGCCCGCCGCCAGCCCATCATCTCAGCGGCTCATCCCTCAGCTCGGCTCGGCGTCGGGCTGCCTCGGCTCGGGATGCGGCTCAGCAGGAAATGGCTTGGCTCGTGCGCGGCTCAGCAGGAAGTGGCTCGGCTCATGCGCGCTCGCGGGCTGCAGTTCCTCATGGGCCATAGGCCCAAAAACCGACGGCTGGGCCGCCGAATCGGCCCAGCGCGCGCCGCGGTTATCTCCCCGAGCTGCGATCTCAGCTGTCGAATCCAAAACCCTAAGATCCAATGGTCCTGCGTGAGTTTCGGTGATATAAAAACACTCGGTTCCCATCCAACCCTAAACCTAATTCACTTCTCTCTTCTCCCCTTCTTCTCTGCGCGCTAGCCGGCGGCGACGGCTGCCTCTGCTCATGGCGTGCAGCCGCATCTGCTCATGGCGCATCACCGCCATCTTCTTGCCCCCCGCCGCACGCCTTGCGCCCTTGGGGTCCCTCTCACCGGAGGCGCGTGCGACCGAGTCGCGCGCATCTCCGTCGAGGGGTTCCCCTCGGTTGCTCTCATGGCAGTGGAAGGGGTGGAAGGCGAGGTCGCAGCCTTTTGCGCCGCGGTTGAACTCATGCGCACGCAGCAAGGTGAGGACTGATGTTTTCTAGGGTTTGGCTTCGGGGATTTCTCATGTGTTTGCAAAAATAGATCTGAGATTTGCATTTGCCATCCCTTCTCGATGCTTATTCTCGCATAAATCGACAACTTTTGAGGGGTTTTGCGTCGGTATGCATGCTGTTATGATGGATCCGCAAACAAGGGTCTTAGATCTGTGTTTCCTATCATGTCTTTATGCTAGTTTGTCTAATTTGCGCAACAAAACGACGACTTGTACTGTGTTTTGCGTCGATTTAATGCTCGGTTGGGTAGAAATGGGGAAAACCGAAACCCTAACTTAGATCTAAAAAAACAAACTCACTGATCTAACCATGTGTACTCATGATTCAAGAATAGATACAAAAGGCGACTGATACCAAATGTAGGAACTTAAAACATAACTTAGGCATAAACATGATAGGATCTTGCATCTACAACATGAATACTACACAAGAGTTAGGATCACAACCAGCAGCGATGCACGGAGACGATCCGGCCATTGTACTGGCCGGTGAGGGACTCGGTGTAGTCGTTCCCGGCGTTGGTGTAGGACGTCGGAGATCCCGTCGATCTTCTGGTCTTCACCGGCACTGTCCTGGGACGGTGCTGAGGTGGCGACGGCCTTCAGATGGCTCCAGCGCCGCCGGATCGGAGTGGCGGATGTGGGGACGCTCTTAGGGTTTTTTGTCACTGGGATAACTCAAAACCATGCCTGGCGTCCCCTTTTATCTTGCGCTGGGCGATCTGGGGCTGCAACCATAGCTTGGTTGCGCATCCGATCAAGGCGCTAGGGGCCCACGGGCTTTCCCGCTATTCCCGTCAAACCCTTCAGTAATGGGCTTTTGACCACTTCTTAACTTTATTTCCAACACCTTTGCATTCATGAACACATACACCTATAGCATAGCAGATGCCGATTTTGTGAACTGGCTATATAATCAGTAGGCAAACTAATTATGTCTTGTGTCTGAAATGGCTGGACATGTTCTGTGTGGTCTACAAAGCTTATTAACAACGAGCTACTAGTCCACATTAATCTATTAGAGACTGAGGAATGTGTGTTCAGTGTCCTGGGTTTGGAATGAGCGGTATGAAGAAAAGAAACATGTCAGTAAGATATTTTCAGGCCAAAGCACAGCTGGGAATGATCAGTGTCGTGGGTTTCGAATGACTGGGTCCATCTTGCAAGGCTCTGGTAGGCCTTCATATTTGCATGGCCGTTGACACCAGGAATGGTCATCGGCTCTGCTACAGAGGCCCTGGTGTTACATCCCTTCCCCTCATGTCTTCTTTCAGTTATTATGTACTGTTGTAAAACAGTTCACTACTAGAGAATTAAGTATTCCTCCCTGTCACGTTAGTACCGGTTGCACTTTGAGCCAGTACTAACATGCAAAATAGCTATGCGTTGACGTTACCGGGCCAATTTAGTACCGACTAGTGTCACCAGCCGGTACTAAATGGCGCCACCTGACATAGGAGAGCAAGTGCTAGATTCGTTTTGCTCCATTTAGTACCGGTTAGATTCATTCCGACCATTTAATACCGGCTTATAACACCAGAAACCAGTACTAACATCTCTTGAAACCACTCACACCCGTACTCTCATCCACCCATGCAGCCACCTTATCTACCTGTCTTCATCGTCTTCTCCTCCCCTATCTCTCTCTCAGTTCTGTTCTCTCGTCTCTCTTGGTTCTGCTCTCTCATATCTCTCTGTGTTTCCACTTGTAGGCAGGAAGCAAGCAGGCGGAGGAGCGGTGGCTGGCCCAAGCGATGGGGTGTGGAAGGCCGGCGCGAGCGCAGGAGCAGCTGGAATGCATAGCTGGTGCAAGGACAAGCGGTTGCACAGGTAGGAGATCTCTTCTTTTTTTGCTGGCTCTTTATTTCTAATTTTAGGTGTGCCCTGCTTAGTCACCGATTTGTGCTCTTAGGTTCATGCATGTCCCTCGAGTAGGCTTTGGAATGGACGAGGCTCCGGCCAAGGCGGTCATCGCTGCTATTAGTTGCCATGTTCTGCGTTCCAGCACCTCTGTTTGATTGTGTACTAGTAGTGATTCGTAGCCTATTGGGTCTCTTTTTTTTTAGAATGTTGGGTATGTGCTTTGATTCCTTCTTTCTTATTCTGTGTATATTTATGTAGGCATGTAATTTAATCAAACAAAGGAAGTAAACGATCACATCATGTATACTTTGAGTCTGAATATGCTTGTTAATTTGTTGCCTTCTTCCATTATCAATTAAATCCAAAAAAGCAAGCAAATTAGGAAAAAAGCAAAAAAAAGTTAGGACATTTTGTACCAGTTGTTAAGAACAACCGGTACTAAATGGGTTGTCCCACCTCGCATGGCGTGTCAGTCGTTTAATACCAGTTGTTCTTAAGTGGTCCATTTAGTACAGATTATTGCAGCCGGTACTAAATGTCTGTCCATCTAGTACCGGAAATAGGGTATCGGTTGCATAACTGGCACTAACTTGGCCTTATGCCCGGTACTAAATGGACCCTCTGGCTTGTGTGGTGGCTTAACTGTGCTTCTTTTAGTGAAACTGCCATGCCTCATTTCCTATTGCCTCGCATTCCAAACAAGTTCATACTTTATATATGTGTTACATGGAGCGCCGAGACGCAAGAAATAATATGAGATGAAAAATAATACATATTATTTGAGTAGTTTGTGTGAAGCAGTGATGCATAAAAAAGGTCAGAATAGTGTACCTAGTGGGGAGCTGCTCCTCTTTTGTCAGGCCTATACGATACAGGGTCATGGTGCAGCACATGGCAAAGTGCAGGATCTGGCTGACCTAGAGCTTAAAACCATGGAACATTAAGATGGTTGTACTCACCACGTTAGATGTCATTTAATTTTTAATGACTCCTCATTGGTTAGGCTGTACTATTAGTGGCAATTACAGGTGCTTATCGATCGGAAATGAGCCGCATTGGAAAATGATGTTTGGTTATGCCGGTGGCTCAAGCCGAGGTCTAAGTTGTGAAAATGCACGCACAGATGTGTGTCAAGGGCAGGCATCTGGATTAATGTGATGCATTGATGTATCGATTTCCATGTCCTGATGGGCTGGCCCGATCAGTGCCCTTCATGAACTGTAAACCACACTGCACTTGCGCTTCTGATGGGCGTGTTGCCGCAATAGCATTATTCTTGGTCTCCAGCCTTCGGCCATGCATGAAGCATGTTTGATCTTGACGTCAGTGGCGGAGCTGGCACATTTCTACACCTAAGGCCACTTATTTAAGCGATGACATACCCAAACTAGCCAGTATGATGATATTTACTGTGGCGATAGGCTACATACTCTTAAAATACATGATTTAGATTATATCTCGATTTCAGGTCTAATGTTATAAATAAAAGTTGATAGTATATTAAAAGGAATCTGACTAGTGCCGCTATTTAATACTCATAGAATCATCTTGCTCAATTTAGCCATCCTCATTACAAAATCTCAATCCTACTTTTGTCTGGCAGTTTGACAACATATGGTTTGTTTTAGTGAAATTAGGAGCAGGACTACAAAAAGATTTCAATGTCATGTTTCTCTAGGTTGAGTAATTCTAGTAAAAAAATGGGGAATAAAAATCTTTTAGGGAGCCAGAAGGCTCGCCATCAAACAAGAGGCTCCTTATCCGTACGGCCGAAGCACGCATCCCGGAGCATGAGCTGTGGTGCTCAAGGCGGCCAAAGACCCAACACCGCCTGCAGCGGATAGGTTCTCTACATGCCACATGACCTGCACTTTAAAGCCCAGAGACACATAATCTTATTTTTCAATCACTCATCATCTAAGTATGACCACATTGATCCTCAACTATAAAATCCAAACAATGTTGATCCTCTTCGAAAATATAATATTATTTTTCAATTAATGACAAACGCAAAATATTTCCAGGGTTCTCAACTAACTCTTTTTACTACTCTGATGCGTAAACGCACATCGATTTGCATCGACACATTCATCAATGAATGCTTGAAAGCCATTTGCTTGAGTTAATAGATGGACCTCCTTGTGGCTGCTCCTGCTAGTGACAATGTCTCTATTTATGGGCGTCACCAGCAGCGTGCACTGCACAAAGTTTTTCTCCCTTCTTTTTCTCTCCCTTTTCCCCGTATCTAGCCAACCTCACTGGCACCCTACCAAATTGTCACTGTGCTGGCCCGCCACCACATTCTCAAGTGCTGCCAGTTTTGCACAATGGAACTATGAAGACCAACATGGAGCCGATGAAGTTATATATCCACTAGTTTCAGGATGAAAAATGGAAATGAACCATATTATATTCTTAGCAGTTAATAAGCCCATGCCAGCTGCAACAAACTCAGTGACTTTATTTTAAGGTCGTCACCAGTAAGACTTGGCAATTAACTGCCGAATCGAAGTGACGGAGAATGAGACCGAACTAACCAAGACCGAACACATTAGGTACAAGTTTGGTCTCGGTGTTCAGATGACCGAACTCACATTGGTTAGTTCGGTTCACAACCTCGGTTAACCAACCAAGGAACGAACAGACGAAGAGGCCCATTAGGCCAGTAATCTAAGCCACAAAACCCTATCCTTTCACGCCCTTGGTGGTGTGGCTGCTCAGTCGCATGTCCTTGGGTTCTCGGCCGGCTCAGCCCACGCCCCTTACCCCTCGATCGCCCGCACATACTCGCCGTCTAACCGCAAGTGGCTCCACCTGATCTCCAGCCGACTTCACGCCCGCCCGACCGCCCCATCCCCCGTCCCCAGTTCCACGCTCTCCCCGTCCTCCCTTCCCGGCATCCCCTCCTGGCCGCCTCCCCACGCGGCGTAGACTCAGGAGGCACAGAGACGAAATGCCTGCTCGTCTGCTTCTCTGAAATCTACACGTGCTACTTTGTGCAACTGCTACTTCATGTCTAAAGAGCTTTATTTTTATTTGTTCTCTCTTCGATCTAGTGTAAATATATGCAGATTCGTCTTTTTTTAACGCGGCTGAGATTCGGTGTTTTCTTCTTGAGAAATTGATCTTGGTGTCCATACGTGTGTTTTTGTTTGATTTGGATATTGGTCTCGATTAGACAATGGTAGGTAACTTTACTTTTTTTTCTGATGCATTCACTGGTTAGTTTGGTCACAACGGAAGACCGAACCGAACTAATCAAGACCGAAGTTCTCGGTCTTGGAAAATTTAACTAACTGATGGGTTCACGGATTTTCACAAACCAAACTATGCAAAAGACCAAGGAGCCGAACTGTCAGATATGTTTAGTCTAACAGAATTCCCACCCCTGGTCACCATCACCAAAAGTCGTATTCAAATTTTTTTCATGAATTGATTTTTTGCAATTCGTAGTACCTTATCGCCAAACAACAAAGTAAACTATCTATTCCCAAAATCTTCTCATAAAAAAAGTCCTGACGGTGTATAAATCCTAGAGAAGGGATTCATAGGAAACCTCGTGTAGAGTCCATATAAGATTGGTTGCGTGGTAGATTATGTGACCTTTGGAAGATTATTTCATTATTCATGTATGATACCGAACCAGAATCTATGGTCTCCTGATTGTGTTTGTTCTACTGGTATCTGAACGTGGCTTGGAGTGCGAACACTGCTATATTCTACCAGTTTCCAATTATACTAGGGCTGGAAGTTGCTCGCCATGAAGGGTCTCTATTATTTTGGACATCTTTATTGTTTTCGTGATCCATAATAATTATAGTATTATTTTGACATGTTTAATTCGTATTGAAAACACATCTAAAAATTCTTAAAGTACATTATATTTACCAATATAAAAAACATTTATATGAATTATACATCAAAATCCTCTCCATTCTATCTTTATATTTTAGCCCATCATTTGCAACATAACTAATATGCATCATAAAATTATTTATCTCAGACCAATAAAATGATTCAAAAAAGCATTTTACAAAGCATCTCCATTATCCTCTCTGTTGGGCGGACGCCCCTTGAAGTTGAGAAACACACTTTTTATCTTCACAGGGGGAACCGACGAGGTCACCAAGCACGAAGACAGGATATTTGAAAAAGTTAACACGAGGAGGATAAACAGGTTACACCGAGCCTCAGGCCACGAAGCTGACTGCGAAACAAGAAAGGTCTGCTCACGCGAGGTCAAGATACAAAGAAGAGGAGGACAAAGTCATTCCCTGCGACGAAGCTAGACCGAAGGTTGGCGGGAAGCAACTGTCATCTGGGACTAAATTAGTTTATAGGATTTTGGCGGGAAGTAACGGTCATGTAAATACACGAGGTTGCCCCCTATAAATAGTGGGTCAATAGTAATTGTACGGAATATGTAAAAAAAGAATAGCTGAATACATCACACTGTTTGTGATACGAAATTCTGTGTTACAACAGTTGGCGCCGTCCGCGTATTGGAATCAAAATCAAAACTAACGATGCCACCAAAGAAAAAGCAACGGGCTGACGACCCGCAGACCTCAAAAGCTCAGGAAAACGAAAAAGAGAACGATTAATCCCAAGTTTCAGCCGAGCTATCTATCACCGATGCCCCCCAAAACCAAGAAGAGGCTAGCCTCGAGCAACTGTTAGAGGAACTCGAGAGACTCAAACGAGAAAAAGAAAATCTGCTAAAGGAAGCAGAGATCCAAAGAAAAGAAACTGAGAAAGAGCGAAAAATTGCAGACGCTAAGAATGAGCTTCTAAGACTCCAAAACGAGCTCAATGCGAGCAAAGAAAACATTCAAGAGCCCGAAAGAGAGTTTTCCCTCGAAACAACAAACCACAACGCAAGTTTCAGAAGCTACGACGTGAATTCGCCATTATCCCCGGGCCTTCGCAATGCACCCTGGCCATCCTCGTACAAACCCATCACACTGCCCAAATATAACGGCACCTACGACCCAAGGCAGTTCTTGATGAGCTACGAAGTTGCCGTGGCTTCAGCAGGAGGAAACGAACTAGTTCTCGCAAAGTCATTCATCATAGCTTGTGAAGGACCGGCTCTCAAGACTAAGCCCAGGATCAATTTTCAGCGGGGAACAGCTCAAGGCAAAAGTACTTCAGAATTTCCAGGGATTCAACATGCAACTATTAACCTCGGGAGATCTCTTTGCATGTAAGCAAGAGGAAAAAGAGCCATTGGCCCAATACTTCAAACGCTTCATCCAATTGAAGGCTCAAACAGATGGCATACCAGACTCAATAGCAATCGATGCATGCATCCACGGCTTGGGACCAGGGCCATGCGCATATGAATTCGTCAAAAATAAGCCAAGAAACCTCCATGAACTATTTCATGAAATGGAGAAGTTCTGTAGATCAGACGATGACCATAGAAGAAGAGTCAGCGAAAGAGCCATGCTCAGAAAAGCAAATGGAAACTACAAGCAACCCATGTATGAAAAGTAAAACTACAACCGACCAGCTCAAGTCTTTAACATAGAAAACGAGAGCAGGCTGCACAACAATGATTGGAATGCAACGAAACAGGATTTCAACTCCTCATCCATACGAGGAAAGGGTGGACGAGGCACAGGTCGCGGAAGGGGGCGAGGCCAGCAAGAAAACCAGTCTCGATCTTGGTTTTGCCAATTCCACGGTGAAAACCCAGACCACAGCACAGGAAGATGTCCCATAACCATCAGAGTAAAGCAAGAGATGAATCAGAGCAACGATCAAGGCCGCTCAGTTCAAACAAACTCCTGGTAGTGCACCCCCCACAATACGCCAAATCCATAACAACAACTTCCGACGAACTCGGAATCCTACTCAACATACCACCAACCTCGACTAGCATGGCACCAAGCCCAGTCAGAGTCAAACCAACAAGCACACAACTCAGTCCAATCTACCGCTGTAAGAAAAGACGAAACCGTGATGCAATCCGCTCCAACACCAAATTCAACACCTTCCAAGGGTCCTATCCCCTCTCGTGGAATGATTCTGCCCATTGCGGGAGGATCTTCCGTCGACTTTGAAAGCAAAAGGTAAAGAAAAGAGTACTTCAGAAGGGTGCACGCAATATTACCCGAAGGCCCAGTAATAAGAACTCACTGGTCTCATATCCCGATAACCTTCACCGAGCAAGACCTCAAACTCCAATGTTACCCCCACACTGATGCCATGGTCATCGAAACAAACGTGGCAGGCTGGGAACTGACCAAGATATTGATAGATGATGGTAGTTCAGCCGACATTATCTTCGCAAGTGCCTTCGATCAAATGAACATCAGCAGAAGTTGCTTGCCACCATCAGAAACACCACTCATCGGCTTCAGAGGAAAAAGAATTCGAGCCTTAGGAAAAATTGAATTACCAGTAACCTTGGGAGACATGAGCAATCCCAGAACGGAACGAGTCAGTTTTGACATAGTCGATATGTACTACCCTTACAATGCAATCTTCGGAAGGTGTTTCCTTAACACTTTTGATGCCATTGTCCGACAAGCATATCTCTGCATGAAGCTTCCAGCATCAAATGGAGTACTTACAGTGTTCAGAAACCAGCAAGTTGCAAGGGATATCGAACAAGGAATCACTCCAGGCGAGAAAAATGTCAACCTCTTGCAGTCGGAAACAAAACAACCAAATAACAAGGTTCAAGCATAATCACTCAAAAAGAATCCACCACAACTCAAAGCGGAAAAAGGAAAAGAAACTATTCAAGCACAAGACACCAAACGAGTTTCTCTCGAACCAGGAATCGAAGGCAGAGAAGTCACCATCGGGGCAGATCTCTCCCCCGAAGAAGAAGAAAATCTGGTAGCATTCCTAAGGAAAAACAAAGACGTCTTCGCATGGATAGCCGCAGAGTTAAAGGGAGTAAGCAGGACTCTAATCGAGCACAGTCTCAACATAAACCCAGAAACGAAACCAAGAAAGCAAAAACTGAGGAAAATGTCTGACGAGAAAGTAGAAGGAATAAAATCCGAAGTCGAAAGGCTACTGAAAGCAAAGGTCATCAGGGAAGTACAATACCCAGAATGGTTGGCAAATAGCGAAATTCTATCATTATTGGATTGTTTTTTGGGCTACCACCAAATTTGGATGAAGCAAGAGGACGAGGAAAAAACAAGCTTCATAACTCCTTTCGGAACTTTTTGTTTCGTCAGAATGCCAGAGGGGCTGAGAAATGCAGGATCTACCTTCTCAAGGATGACTAAAGAAGTCTTCAAATCACAAATCGACAGGAACATGCTAGCCTACGTAGATGACCTTGTTGTAAAAAGCATAAGAAAATCAGACCACATCAAAGACCTCGAAGAAACATTCCATAGTCTGAGGTAGTCCAACCTGAAAAATGTGTGTTCGGAGTAACCAAAGGAAAAGTCCTGGGATGTCTGGTAACCTCAAAGGGAATCGAGGCCAACCCAGATAAGGTACAAGCTCTAGCATCCATGAAGGAACCAAAGACAGTCAAGGAAGTGCAACAATTAAGCGGCAGAATCGCAGCATTAAACAGATTCGTACCAAGAGCAGGCGAGCGAAGTTTGCCTTTCTTCAAAATCCTTCATCACGCACAGAAATTCAACTAGGGCGAAGAACAATTGAAAGCATTCTAGGAGTTAAAGGAATATCTCGCAGCAATGATCAAACTGTCACCACCAGCTCAAGGAAAGGACTTACTTCTATATCTTGCAGTCTCTGAATCAGCAGTAAGCATCGCAATTGTGCAGGAAATCAAAATCGAAGGCACGCTGAAGCAACTACCAGCTTATTTCGTCTCCGAAGTGTTATCCGGAGCCAAAAGGTCGTATTCCGAGCTCGAAAAAATCACATATGCGTTAGTCATGGCGTCAAGAAAGCTCAGGCATTACTTCGAAGCCCACAAAATAACAACGGCCACTGATAAACCATTAGCCGAGCTATTCACAAATAAAGAAGTTATAAAAAGGATCAGCAAATTGTCTGTAGAACATTCCGGATTCAACATCGATTCAAGCGAAGAAACACAATCAAGTCTCAAGTACTAGCTGATTTCATAGCAGACTGGACTTCCCCAGTGCATGGAACTTCAAACGAAGACAGAGAACAATGGATAGTCTACTGTGATGGAGCATATTACAACAAAGGAGCAGCAATCTCCGCAATCCTAGTTGCACCAAGCGGAATCAAAACTAGATTTGCATCACGATTAGAGTTAAATGACCAACAAATCCAAATCACAAACAATGTGGCAGAGTACGAAGCACTTCTGCTTGGATTATGAAAAAATGAAATCATTAGGGAAACAAAACTTCATTGTGAAAACATAGTCGAAAATAGCAAGGGATCACATCGAAAAGGACAGCGAAGCCAGAAAGCCAGAGCTAATCAGTTATCTCGAAGAAGTCAAGGAAATGGAAAAGTACTTTAAGGGATTAATTGTAGAGCACATCCACATAACCGATAACAACGAGGCTGATGACCTAGCCAAGAAAGCAGCAAAGAATGAGGAACTCCCCAAAGACGTAATCTATGAAGTCATAACTATCCCTTCACTCAAAAAACAATATCTCACCCACATCCGTTGGGAAGATTGGAGAGCACCAATTATGTCATATCTACAAGACAATTTCACCCCCTGCTCGGCAAGCGAGGCCAAAAGAATACCAGCAAGAGCAAAAAGGTATCAGATAATTCAAGGCGAGTTATACAAGAAGGGGATATCAGCTCCGTGGCTAAAATGCATCGCAAAAGAACAAGGAACGGAAATACTAAAAAGCATCCACGAAGGGATATGCGGAGCACACATCGGCACAAGAGCCCTCACAGCAAAAGCAGTCGGGCAAGGAATATTCTGGCCAACGATGATAAAAGATGCAGACGAAGTAGCAAAGAAATGCGAGTCATGCCAAAAGAACGCAAGTCACCAGAAGATCCCATCTTCATTACTACAGCTCATAACACCGACTTGGCCATTACAAAGATGGGGAATAGACCTAGTGGGGCCTCTTCCAACAGCTCAGGGAAATTGCAGATTCGCAGTAGTCGCGGTAGAATATTTCACAAAATGGGTCGAAGCAAAAGCGCTGGCATCAATAACCTCGCCTATAGTTCAAAAGTTCTTTTGGCACAACATCATCTGCAGATTCGGCGTACCAAAACAGATAATGGTTGACAACGGAAAGCAATTCGACAGCAAGTCATTCAGAGATTTTTGCATGACAATGGGCACTAAAGTAAAGTATGCATCCGTATATCACCCACAGTCAAACGGTACAGTAGAAAGAGCCAATGGCATTATCTTTTCGGCCATAAGAAAGATGCTCTTTGATCACAAAAAAGGTAAAATGGATTGACGAGCTACCAATCGTAGTATGGTCACACAACACTACAGAATCCAGAGCTACCAAGTTCACTCTATTCAGATTGCTATACGGAACCGAGGCTGTAGTACTTGAAGAGATCAAGGCCAAAACTCCAAGGGTTATCCTAAGCCAAGAAGAAGGTGAAAAAGAAATGGTGGAAAAAGACTTAATCGAAGTCGACTGGCTCGTTGCCTCCCATAACCTCGAGTCATATGAAAGGCAGACACGAAAGTGGCGTGACCCAAAGGCAAAGATAAGAGAGATCAGAGTCGGGGATTTGGTAATGAAAAGAAAGCACAACGCAGAAAATCTAGCCAAATTCGAAGAAAAATGGGAAGGACCACAAGAAGCTCGAGGCCAGGGTCCTACCACCTCTCAACCGAAAATGGAGAAGAGCTACCTCACTCATGGAACGTGGAGCATCTCCGCAAATACTACAACTAGAATAGGGCAAGCAAAGATGTACAGTCTTTTTCAAGTTTTAGTTTTCTGTAAAGGTCAACCTCTTAAATGTGCAAAACAATAAGCACAAATACGAAGCACCATTTTTCTTATCGCACAAGGGTCGTACTCTTTTCCTCACACAAGGGGCTCCAACAAACTAGAAGTGAAGTTTTTAATGAGGCGAACCCATGTAAATTCTCCAAAGGTCAATAAAGGAGATTCCCCCCGAACAGACTCGCCTGACAATAGATACGAGGTCAACAAAATAAACCTCGGAAAAGATCTCGAGCAAGATAGCCCGAGGCTGAGGTTAAGAAAATAAACCTTGCAAAGACCTTGAGCAAGATAGCCCGAGGCCGTAAACCTCAAAAAGACCTAGAGCAAGATAGCCCGAGGCCGAGGTTAAGAAAAAAACCTCACAAAGACCTCGAGCAAGTTAGTCCGAGGCAGTAAACCTCAGAAAGACCTCGAGCAAGATAGCTCGAGGCCAAGGTTAAGAAAATAAACCTCGCAAAAACCTCGAGCAAAATAGCCCGAGGCCGTAAACTTTACAAAAAACATCGAGCAAGATAGCCCGAGGCCAAGGTTAAACGAGAAGAACGAAAAAAGCAACAAAACTGGCCCTATTTCGAAGCAAAACAAGAGAACGTATTCTTTCAGAAACGTTGCTCAACCTAAAAAATGATGAATAAATGCAAAGGGGCTATCGGGGGAGGGGACGCCTTTTTCAAAGGCCAAAAAGAAAAGCCCCCTTTTGCACTTATTCAAAGACAACCAGACCAAAGCAATAACTCACCAAAACAAATCACCTTTACCTTCTAAAGGACGCCATGTTAGGTGAAACCATAACTTCATCAAGCGTCAACAGGCCAATATAAAAAGAGAAGGGAACCCTAGTTCCAACAAGAGATGAAGCAAAATAACAAGAAACCTTTCCATAGGAACGAGAGGCAACAAGAATCACAAGGGCGCTTGACGACAGCACCTACTCAGGCTAAGGACCATCAATAGAACAGGGCCCATGGATACTTCATACAACGATGCTCTCACCAGTAGTGGAATCCTAGAGAAGAGTGCATTTGTTTCAAGGCAGCCTCACAACATCAAGAGCAACGACAAGCATACAAGTCCAAGAAGGAGCCAAAGAATATTTAAGCGTATGCTATATTAAAAACGAATCTAAAGACGGTAATCTTATAGAAGGAAAGCAAAGGACAACCTCTCTCTAGGGGACAACACGTCTACGAATCCGACGCATACACTATCATACCAATTAAAGGTCGAGGACAATCACAAAATCGATGTAAATAAAATGTTAAGCAACGCAATAATCGAAATACAACAAATAAGCAAGTTACCATAACTTTGGTTAACACAAAAGCCAAAGTTGCTTTCGCATCATTTACATCACTTAAAATTGTTTTTACACGAATCTTTCTCTTTTCTCGCAACTAGATCTCTCCCTCCTCTTGGGAAGACTTTGTTTCGTCTTCAGCATGCGGCGAGTCCGAGGCATCGTCTTCTTCCTCTTCCTTTTCTTCTCCATCTTCTTCAACATCTACACCTTCGTCTTTGTCCTGACACAGAAGAAAAAGAAAAATTAAAATTGTCTTTTTTCCAAAGCAAAGGAAAAAGAAAAAGAATTACCCAAAGAAAATCTTACCTTCGAACAGGAATCCTTAGCCATGTCGCGCCTGTAGACATTCCAGAAATCTCTCAGAAAACGATGCTTCATAGTCTCGACTTCCTTGGAGCTAGACGAGGACAAGTCTCCGAAATCAGAAAAATGAAACCCAGGGCCGGCGACTCGAAGAAGCAGGTCTTTACTTTCCTTGTCAGGGAATCTGCCGAAGCCATCAGAGCACGCAAGCGCAAGGTTGTCTCCCGCAATCGAGAAAATATCCCCGAGGCCAGCAAATTCTTCTTCAATCCAAGATAAGAAACTATCCACGCTTAACTCCTCCGGCAAGGCATAAGGAGTAGCCCCAATTTGCTTAAGGGAGTTCGAGTACGAATCAAAGATTCGGGTTACTCTTTCAACATCAAGAACTTTGGACGAGGCTAAAGTTTCTTCAGCATCTCGTAGTTTCGCTTCAAGCGAAGTCACTCTAGCATTAGCTTCTTTTGGTGCATCGGATTCACGAACCACAGCTTCCCAAAGATTATCAATCACCACTTGGTTCTTGTCATAATCTTTCTGATGGGCCTTGAGTTTCCTATCAGCAGTGTCCCATAGGTCTTCAACCCTGGTCAAGTCTTTATGAAGCTTGTCATTGTTATCCCGCGGCCTCTCATTCTCTCTTTCTAAGAAAGAAAGCCTTTCTGCCGCAATCTTCGACTTCGAAACACAAGCCGAATTGATCAACTTAACCTGAGAAAACAAAACGAATACAAATAAGTAAGCAAAATAAAAATAAGTTAGCAACGAAGCAATGGAAATCAAAACAAAAAAAACCTTATGGACTGTGGCGACGCTCAATCGAGATAATTCCTCAAAGTCAAGATTTTCCAGTGACGCTTTTAAGGCTACAAAAGAAGGTGAACGAAGACAAATATAAGAATAGAAGACGAAATCAAACAGAGTACAATCCTTAAAATTATATTTCCTTACCTCGCATCTCAATGCCAAGTTGAACTAAAGAGGAAGCCAAATCTTGAGGACGACTGATAGTTGCCTCCACAGGGATTTTCTTTCCCTTGGCATCATCAATCTTAACCTGAAAATCATAAACGAAATAAAAAAACACAAATATAAAACAGACAAAACATGCAAACTTCAAATAAACAAATATTACTACCTCGTGTACAGGGTCAGCCACCTGACCTTCCACTTCCTTGTTTGCCAGTTCTGTAAAATACAAGCCCCAGTTATGCTCTAAGAGCTCAAGAAAATTCAAATCAAATCCTCTTTGAGGTTTCGAAACCACATTTGATATTGAGCCAACGAGGTTCATTCTAGCGCCAGGGCATTTGATGTAAGGAATGAACAAACCTTCACCAGAAGCAGCAGAAGTGCCTGCCAGATCCTCCATAAAAGTCGCTGAGCCAAGATCACCGCCAGGAACACCAGGAATTGGTAGAAGTCCACATGCCTCATCAGCAGCCTCTTCCTCTTCAAGAACTTTGGCTACTGGGCTACCAAGCAGCGACGGATCCAATTTGCGAACCAAACATGGTTTCTCACTCATGGCACTTCCACACTGTTGAGCATCAACGGATTTCCGTTTCTGGGTTTCAAGCTGTTTAGTCTTGGGCTTGTCTTGATTCGAAGATAATAAAATTTTTGGCGTAGTCTTTTTATATCTTCGAGTAACCCCAACATTCTCAGATCCAACGTTCCCAGGAGCTTTCATCCGCTTTTGGGGTTTCGCGGGTTTGATTCGATCCCCGTACTTAACTCCCATCCCTATCCATGGTCGATTCAAACGGCTTGGTCTATCAAAAAAATCAGTCATCGCTTTTTTCTCTTTCTATGTGAGAGGACCAACCAGAGACCTTGCGTCCCACTCAACTTTCGAAACAAGATCAGCATCGTCAACACCAACAAGTTTCACGAGACCAAAAGTAGCAAAATTGGTCGGCAAATCGAAACCAGGAATTTGCCTCTCCTAAACCTTAAAAGGTCTCCAAGCGGTTCCCAAGGGCCAGATTTTAGGAATTTGCCTCTCCTAAACCTTAAAAGGTCTCCAAGCGGTTCCCAAGGGCCAGATTTTGGCAGCCAAAAATTCCTCAACTACATCACTGTCTGTAAGTCGCCAGGTAGCATGATTAAAGCAGGGACTGTTCTTCTTAAAAGAATCAGATTTCTTGTCGAACTCAATCACATTCGACAGCTCTATATCACCCAAGCGACCGGCAAAAGGATAATGGATATCTCTAGAGTCTGGAGAAGCGAAACCAACCTTGACATAAAACCAAAACTTTGGCCAGTTCACATCCCAATGGTTTCGCTGAGCATAGGTAAAGTCAACCTTGGTAATCTTCAAGGCTGTGCTTCGGCGACGTGAAGTAAAAGTAGCAACACCAAACTGCCCGACATGCTCGTCACCGCCTTCTTCCAAAAAGACTGATCTCTTTTGAAGATGCGCCGGTTGGAAGGTGAAAGGGCGCCAAAGTAACTGCCAATTTTCACTCCAAGGGGACGCCTTTTTGGGGTTTCTTTTCGTCCCAGGAGTTCGAGAGTCAAAAAGGAAAAGCTCGAATCCAAGGACGAAGTGGCTACTGTTGAGCGGACGCCCCTTGAAGTTGAGAAACACACTTTTTATCTTTGCAGGGGGAACCGACGAGGTCACCAAGCACGAAGACAGGAGATTCGAAGAAGTTAACACGAGGAGGATAAACAGGCGACACCGAGCCTCAGGCCACGAAGCTGACTGCGAAACAAGAAAGGTCAGCTCACGCGAGGTCAAGATATAAACAAGAGGAGGACAAAGCCATTCCCTGCGACGAAGCTAGGCCGAAGGTTGGCGGGAAGGACTAAATTAGTTTATAGGATTTTGGCGGGAAGTAACGGTCATGTAAATACACGAGGTTGCCCCCTATAAATAGTGGGTCAACATTAATTGTACGGGATATGTAAAAAAAGAATAGCTGAATACATCACGCTGTTTGTGATACGAAATTCCGTGTTACAACACTCTCCCTCTCTATTTAATCTTCAACTGCCTTGTTTGTAATATGCACTGCAATGACTTCTAGTAGTACGACTTATTGGTTTCAGGTATAAATGATTTCACTCTGACCGATAAAAATGAAACCACATACACATTTTGTGTTATAAAATAAATCCCTCAAAAGCAAAGAAAACCTACTCTTGGAGGTTGTGATGTCGGAAGGGTTGTGATGTCCGAAGTCACGATTATTCTCTTGAGCTCAAGGGTGGAATTTGTATGTCCTACTTGATTACGAATAATGGTTCTATGACATAGCTCGTGGGGATTTCAGTTTCACCTGGCGTATATAGTGTGAAGCTGTTGAAGCCATTTGCGCCAAAATGAAAACTAGATGGGGTAGAAGTCAGTGAAACCACTTATGTTGACCTCCATCTTCATGCTATAGTGCGCTATGGTACTGCAAGTGGGGAAGAAGATGTACCCCCCTGAGGTATACTAAATACGGGCGAATTGGTGGCTGCATGGAGATTCTTAGGAACGAGAAGAATACATGCCTCTGGTCCTTACATATTCTGCTTTCATTTTCTTCTAATGTGCATGATTCCCCAAAACACCTAAAGAATAGAAAATTCTTGCATATCCATGTAAGCTGCCGGCTGACTATATCTGTAACATTTATAACTTTTCCCTCAAATCAAACAATATGTAATAACCAATGTTCTAAACAATGTTGACTAATAATGCTCTCCGGGTCAAATTGACAAATAATGAATCTGGTCGTTGCTACCTTTATTTGCGAATGAAAGACCGGAAAAACATATTCAGCTGTGTGGTAACATCATCAGTGTTCCGCACTTGTTGAGCTACATTTCCACCGTGCCTACAGGCCACCTTAGTCCATCAGACAGCTCATGGATGACCTTGAGGTGCACCGCGCCCGTGCACTCATGGCAAGGCACCAGCTTGGGCACGTCGAGAATGATGATGAACCTCTCATCCACCGTTTCCCTGCCGAATGTGTAAAGTGAATTATCTCATTTTCGACCGCAGACTATTTATTTCAACTGTAGCATGTCTCATTTATCCCCGTACCGAACAAATATACAGACGCAGTCATAAATACAGAAGGAAAATGTACACTATTAAATTGTTGATCTAGTATGTGCTATATTTACCTGCTATCAATGCTGACCTAAATTTTAACTCCTTCCATGCTCTGCGCCTCTAATGACAAGTTTTTTGCTCGCCTTGGTTCTCCAAGCCATATATATATTCTTGTGGCCTCAATCATATAGCATGATCAACATGAGTTGTGTCCGTGCATGTCGGCTTTGGAATGCGAGGCATCAGGAAAGCGTACGAGGCTAATAGATTCGAGATGGCAGTTTGCTGGCATGGTCGGTGCTGGTTCCTGCAGCCAGGCAGGGCTAGGCATGAAAGATGTGGTACATTTGTACGGGGACTTTCTTGTAAGCTTCACGGGAGTGCGGCATCAACTCAATGGGAAGTAGGGCTTTACACCCTGCTGATCCAGTACAGTTTGTCCCAGTCCCAGCACAGCAGCATCAGATGGAATTGAGGAACTGATGGCTGATTTGTCTTAAGAACCTTAACGAAGGAAGCATCAGTTTCGAACCAGAATCACACGTCGTCTTTGATGAATCGAAAATTGTTGCGTCTTGTCATCTCGGCACTACATTGGTAGCCAGCTTATCAGGTCGGCGGTAGCTGCACTCTTGCACGCCCCCGTTCAAAATTGGATAATAGTGTATCATCTCTGTGTCAGTTAGTAATGTTATTGTGTATCATTTCTGTCTCCCTTGTGACTCATCCACCATCGGAACTGCCGTAAAATTTCTATGCATTGCGCAGTTACTTGAAATTAGAGGAATTTTGTACTGTTTCAAAATGTTAAGAGCCACTCATCGATGTACACCTAATGGTTAAAAAATAAAAGAAACATGTCACAAGGAGCCTAATTTGTGGACTGGTACCTGTAACCTATGGGCCATGATCTTTTAAAAGAAAGCATTATAAGGTGTACATTAGTATTTTCAGTACCTTAAATTTTGGATGAACCTGTGTGCTAGGCTGCTAGCATGCTCTGTCCATCCATACTTTGGGTTTATTTTTTTAAGCATGCCTTTTATGGGTGCTTCGAAGGGTTGACACTTGACAGCACGGTAGCACTGCAAGGAGCAGGAGCACCAGCTCCCTTGGAAGGGGTATTTCGTTCCAATGGAATCGAGATGAAATATAATTGATTGCTTAATTTTTTGTATGAAGTGAAACCCTTATGAATTACGTATGATTTTTTAAAGCATACTAGCAGTAAGCATGAATTGATGACATAGCTAAGTTTATTTCTAACCATTGGTACACGCACATTCTAGACAACCATTATTGCCTACCAGCTAGTATTATGAAGCTGCTACTGCCACGGATAATTATGTGGTCCAACAAACTTCATCTTGGACGCCATCTGTATATGACAGCTGTATATATCAGCAGTAGTATGAAGTAACAGCACTTTAGTTTGCTTTTTTTGAACCGAAAACACAGCGAGGGAGGCCCCCACTGTGAGAAATTCTATTATAAAAGCAGAAAATAAGCTAATACCATCACATTTACTTAGAGATACAAGCTAACATGTGCAACAAGGAGCTCCTAAACTGACAAAAACTGTAGGGAAGATATAAATCACTACCGGATTCAGCCGACAAAGGGGCGAAAGCTCACGGCAAAACTTTTGCCGTGAGCCGGCTCACGGCAAACCCCTGACGGCAAAAATCGTATCGGCAAAGGGACCTTTACCATGAGCCAACAACCAAGCTCTCGGCAAACATTTGTCGTGAGCCAAAAAACCCCTTCGGCAAAAAAAAGTGACAATGACGGCAAGCAACGGCGAACCAACGGCATGAGTGGGGCCCGCTCGGATCTTTGCCGTGAGCCTTGGACATCGCTCACGGCAAACGGGGGCCCTTTGCCGTGAGCCTTGGATGTGGCTCATGGCAAACGGAGGCCCTTTGCCATGAGCCTTGGATAGGGCTCACGGCAAACGGAGGACCTTTGCCGTGAGCTAGCATTACGGCTCACGGCAAAGAGGTACTCCTGGCCCACCTGTCAGGGCTGGAAGGGGCGGAGTGGAGGCTCTTTGCCGTGAGCCAGGGTCCAGGCTCACGGCAAAGAGCCCAGAAACTCCCAGAAATGGCTCTTTGCCGTGAGCCTGGGCCAGTGGCTCATGGCAAAGGAGCCTTTTGCCGTGAGCCTGGCTCATTTCCTCATGGCAAACAATGGCACCTGGGCCTACTTTTTTCTGTTTTTTTTGGTATATGATACCCCAATCAAAAATGTATCACACAGACAGTTTATATATACATTCCACAACCACATAGTCATCACAATGAGCATTACAGGCAGTTTATATATACATCGAGAAATGTAAACTAGAAGTTCGATGACATCCAAACCAAGTTCAACCACGACATTCAACGACAAACAACAGAGTTCAACGACATCCAAACCAAGTTCAACCACGACATTATCAAGTTCAATCAAACAGCAACATGTTCACTACCTAGTAGTGCGGCCTTCGTTCCCAAGGGTTGGAGGGGGAGGGTATGGATAGATCCTGATCCTGTGGGTTTGCCTCCGGTGGCGGAGACAGCTGAGACGGCTGAGAGCCCAATGCCCCCAAGGTGACACAGTAGCAGGTGCGCCTCGTGGCGTCGGCTGAGATCCCCAAGTCCCCCAAGGCGAAACAGTAGCATCAGGCGACACATTAGCAACAGGATCATTTGATGCCACCGATAGACCCTGCACAAAGAATAATATATTGCACATGTGGGGAAATAATTAAGTTACCAACATACAAACTAAAGCATTCATATATACTCACAGGTGTGTGTTGATGAGGCGCTGGGTACAATTGAATCTGTGGTGGAGGTATTGAGATCTGAGCACCCACATTCTGCATCCAAAGGTACATCTGGCTCATGGAGGCCTCTATTTGCTCCCGTTGGCTCCTCTCTTCTTGTAGCTGGGCCTGCAACGTAATATATGTTAGAATTCAAATTAATAGTGTCAGAATTTAAAAAAGCCCGAAGCAAACAGAAATAACCTGTAGACTCGCTATCTGCATCTGGTCAACGGTTTGTCTTGGGCGTATCGCATCGCTTCCGCTCGACGCCCTTGGTCGAATCTTAGAGAGTCTTGGTGTCGAGGCCGAGTCGATCGTGCCGTCACCCATCCAGTAACGCCCATGCTTTTCGCCTCCTCCTACCTCCATGACGATTCGTCCATCAAAGTTCTCGGTGCTTGGATCGTACTCCGACCCATGGACCTCCCTTGCCCTCTGTGTGTATGCACTAAGCCGTGGGGCGATTGTTGGATTGGTGTATGCTGAGGCCGGTGTCTCCATGCTGAAGTCAGTGTCTGCCGTCGCCTTGCCCATGTGAGCTAAAGCGTACGCCTTCACCTCGCCACAAGGCTGGCCACCATGTGAATCAGACTGCGGACAATGAGTGTAAGGTTGTTAGATATTTATCACTATGTCTAACATCAAAGCAAAGAAAGGTATCCGCTTACCCATGTTTTCGCAAATGCCCTGAGGTTTCGGTTGCCTTGATGGTGCACTGGTCCTTGCATCTTCAAACGCTTTTCCTGGGCAAGGTTGTGCTTCGCCAGCCATTCAGCAGAGCACCACCTATCCACCATTCTTTCCCAGGCTTGTGCGTGATTATTACACCAACTAACAGGCGCCTACAATACATGAATTGAACGTAGAATATCAAATGAAGCATGTTTATTCTTAGGAAAGAAGAGTCTTCAAGGTTGTTAGTTACCTGGAGGTATTGCCCCCTGTTCAGCGTCATCTTTCTTGCCTCCTCCTTGGTGACCCTCGTGTGAAGCACTTTTGCGTGGTAATTAATGATAGCCTGGATGCGCGCCTCATAATGCATGTCATGCACTAGCTTTTTGCAGGCTCTATGAGCATTACCCTGCGCGTCTGCCTCAGATCCATCCTCGCACTTGAAGAAATCCTGCATATACATACAATACTTATATGCTCTGAATGCAATGAATAGAGTAATTTAGTGTGAGGTCAACTTACCCATAACTCGCCCTTCACCCGCTCCGCAACGTTATCATAAAGCCTGTCCAAAAGATCTCCCTGGTCCACCGCTGAGTAGTAGTGTTCAAAAGTCAATGCCGGCTCATACACACCACCATGCAAAACCATGCCAGGGAAGTGTTCCCTACACAAAAGGCCTAGTATGCCATTGACAAGACGTATATGATCACCTACGCCCACAATCTCCCAACTCCTGAAATATGATTAATTTTTTTGAGATTTGTAGTATATCATATGAAGAATATTGATCGAGTCAAAAGTGCTTACTTCTGCCCATAGGGCCTAATCACCGGGCGTTTGTGAGGAGGTGGTCGTTTCGGAAGGGTCGACGGATCTTGCAACCAAACTCTCGGTGGATCCCCAACGGCCTCCTCGTACCCCTGGTGCCCCTCAACCCCTCTCATCGGCCTCCTCCTCCGCCTCCCCATCCTCCCCATCGTCGTCCTCCTCCCCCTCCCCATCCTCCCCATCCTCCTCCTCTCCATCCTCTCCTTTCTCCTCCTCTCCATCCTCCCCATCCTCCGCCTCCACCGACTCGTCCTCCGACTCCGGGTGTTGTGCGGGTGGTACAAAGTCATCGTCTTCAGAAGACGACGACTCCTCCTCAAGTGGAGGTGGCAGCGGACCTCCACCCTCGACGCTTGCTTCCTGTACCAGTCCCCTGACCACTCCCGGACCCCTCACCATTGCTCTTCGGGCGACCCCTGCCCCTCCTCTGCCCCTCGCCTGACCCCTGCCCCTGCTCAAGTAGTTGATTCGATCTTTGGTACACGGAGTTCACGTTCCTCACCTTCCCGCCCGCCATATCTGTTCAATCACCTGTCAATAAAAAGAATAGGCAAATTAGCACAAATAAACAAGATATACTATAGAAATTAGAAAAATAAGGAGAATATAAATTAAATTAAGATAGCAATACAAATGAAATAAAATATTAAGGCACGTACAATTTTTTAGAAATAATAATCATCATCATCAATATTAGCTTGTTGGTAATACTCATCATCACTATCACGTACGTCGATATCATCATGGTCATGCTCCAAAGGAGGAATGTTATCACTGTCATCGTTCAATTGCAATCGCTCAAGTAATTGTAAGTCCATCACATTTTCAACCTCATCTCCATCGTCTTCGTCACCTAAATCTTCATTGTCTACTTCCATTCCAATAGTTTCTGCTAAATCTATGACCAAACTCCCTTCAAGTCCATCTTCTTGAAAGAATTATCCCTCATATGTGTTTGGATCTATATTATAATCATCATTGTTTGGGACAGGTAATTTACCATGTGGTGATACTTTGTACACAACATCCCACCCCTGAAGACGCACGTCGGTCTTACAAGGGTATTGGAGAAAATAAACTTGTGTGTCCTGTTGAGCGACAATATAGACATCGTCTCCTCGATATACGGATGATTGTCGGACTTCGACTAGCCCAAGGTCTGGGGTTCATCTCACTTGTTTGGGATCAAACCAATGACATTTGAATATGACAGGATTAAATTCTCGACGACCACGAAACCTCAATTCATATATTACCTCGAATCTTCCATAATACTCGAGCCCATTAGAGCCCATGGTAAAAACTCCACTATTAGTGGTTCTTCGATTGGGCCGACTACGCTCGTGTGTTGTTGTGTGAAAGCGATATCCATTGACATCATAACCAGTAAATGACCTGACCTTATTGCCAAAGCCATTGGCAACCTGTCTCAATTCAGCACTCATGGTAGAATCGGATTCACCCTTCTGTTTGAACCAAGATATGAAATCAGGCATTCCTGATCCCGCACCTTCCCTAAGAAGTCTATTAGATTCCTGAGGCGTTGCTTCCCTGGAACAACACCAATATTGACGATGAAATTCCCTGTACCAACAAGACACAAGGGGTTGGATGCAGAATAGTTGCTACTCGAAAACAAGTTAGGTTGAGAACTTACAACATGTACGGCTTCACTTCATCGAGGTTGGTCAAGACATATAGCATGATCTTGCGCCACTCTGACATCTTCAAAGCCTTATTGGTCGCGCCACTTGCGCTGCCCAATTGCCCTCGAAAAATGCTAAGATTTGATTCATTGGGCCCAGCATTGTAACGAGGAAGAGGATTATGCACGCTAGGAAGATTGTCTGAATAGTATTTTGTTGTGAAGTTTGACACCTCCTCCGGAATCAATGCTTCTGCAATGGATGCTTCAATTTTACATTTATTTCTACATTTACTTCGAAGAGTCTTTTGACATGTCTCGACTGCATAGCACCAATGGTTTTGGGCAGGCCCACCCATTCTGGCCTCATACGGGAGGTGCAAAATCATATGTTGCATCGGGTTAATGAAACCGGGTGGAAAGATCTTCTCCAGTTTACAGAGCAACACCGGCGCCAATTTTTCTATCTCTTGTATCATGGTTCGAGATATCTCCTTTGCACAAAGCTGGCAGAAGAAATAGCTTAACTCTGCCAGCACTAGCCAGACCCGGTCGGGGACATAGCCTCGGACCATCACCGGGAGAAGCCGCTCAAGCCAAATGTGGTAGTGATGACTCTTGAGCCCATTGAATTGCATGGTGGCAAAGTTAACTCCTCTCCTCCAATTGGCTGCATATCCATCAGGGAACATTAATGTTTGGAACCATTCTAGTACTTCCCTCCTTTGTGCCCTCGTCAGAACGTAATCGGCCTTAGGCTTCTTCCAGGTCTTGCCTCTAGTGGGAGGCACCATGTTCATCTTTGGTCTATCGCAGAACGTTGTTTGATCTACTCTAGCTTTAACATTGTCTTTTGTCTTATCAGAAATGTCCATGACTGTTCCGAATAAAGCTTCGGCATTATTCTTCTCAGTGTGCATCAAATCAATGTTATGTGGAAGAAGAATGTTTGCCATATAGGGGAGCCTCCACAATTCTGAACTATGAGTCCAGTTATGATCGTGACCATATCCTACAAAACCACCTTGTTGGTTGGCCTGGACACCAGATACCTGAGCACAAACCTCAGCACCGGTCATAATGTGCAGTTGAGGGTCTATAACTACAAGACCTTTCATGAAGTTCTTTATGTCTCGCCTGAATGGATGATTCAGAGGGAGGAATTGCCGATGTTTGTCGAACGCGGAATACTTGCCACCCTTCTTCAACCAAATGAACTTCAAAGCTGACTTGCATATTGGGCATGGCATCCTACCATGCACACACCAGCCGCAGAATATCCCATATGCTAGGAAGTCATGCAGGGAGTAGTGGTACCAAACATGCATTATAAAGTTTCTCTTTGTAGCTCGGTCGTATGTCAGTACCCTTTCCTCCCAAGCACGGTCCAATTCATCAATCAGAGGCTCCATATACACATTCATATTAGTCCCGGGTGGTCGGGAATTATCAACGACAGGAATATGTTCTGCCGAGTAAATAAGACGCCGGGGGGGAGATTGAGAGGGATAACGAACACAGGCCAGCAAGTGTATGAGGCCGCCCCCATCCCATAAGGTTGGAACCCATCTGTAGCCAGAGCAACACGAACATTACGAGCTTCATTATCTTTCACAGGATAAATTTGATTAAATCGTTGCCACGATTCACCGTCGGATGGATGTACCATCTTGTCGGGATTGTCTCGACGTCCATCTTTGTGCCATGTCATCTGTTTCACGGTTTCCTCGGTCATGTAAAGCCGTTGGATCCTCGGTATGAACGGCATATACCGTAGGATTTTCATGAGGAGCTTGCTCTGCTTCTTCTGACCATCACCACAGTCTTGCTCCACGTACCGAGAGGATTTACTCTTTGGGCAGTAATTCGCTTTCTCGTGTTCTTTCCTAAATAAGATGCATCCATTTGGACAAGCGTGTATCTGCTCATAGGGAATCTTCAATGCATTAAGGAGTTTTTTTGCCTCGTACATGTTCGGAGGCAGATTGTGAGGCTCTGGAAGCAGACTGCCAACAACTTTCAACATATTATCGAAGGCATCCCGCCCAAGATTGTACTGGGACTTTAGGGACATAAGGCATGCAATGCCATCCAGCTGAGAAACTTTGGTATGCCCGTGAAGGGTTGTTGAGCCGCGGATAACATTTCATAGTACGCCTTTGCGGTTGTCTCCGGCTCCTCCTCCATAGGTTCCCCATTGAAGTGTGCTTCACCAAAGTCATTTAACATGTCTCCTACCCCAGCTTCAGCATCATAATCCATGACGCGTTGTCTCACGACCTCCTCTATCACACGATCGTTGACTTCACCATGATACTTCCACCGTGTATAGCCGGCAACATATCCACCGTGTACTCATGACATCCTTTGGTTGGCGTTTCTTGTTTTTGCAAATGCTGCATGGACACCAAGTCCTGGTGGCTCCTTTAGTATTTTGAAATGCTAGTTTCACGAATTCCTCGGTCTTCTCAATCCATTCGACTGTGAACTGACGATTACTCAGACGCCCCGTGTACATCCACTCATGGTCGCCCATCCTTAAAGTATCAACGAGCAATATAAAAATCTTAAGTATCTACACGCTCCCTATACTTTCTAATAGGTGAAGATAGGTCCTAATCCCACCTGAGGATGCGCTGATGTGGTTAGTCTCCATGCTCTACTCCTATCCGAGACAAAATTTCGGTAGCACCTCCCCGCTGTTCTCCAGATACACGTCCTTGGAAGGAGAGTGTGTATCCAGAGAACAACAGGGAGATACTGCCGAAACTCTATCTCGGATGGAAGTAGAACATGGAGACTAACCACATCGACGCATCCTCGGGCTGTCCAAAAACATGGACAATTCGAAACAGATACGATTTTAAATATGCAGATATCTCGGCATATTTCGAACCGTATCTCTTTCGAACGCGAGACGCCTAAATCGGTTACATGAACTACAAACATGAACATGTAGAGAGGTGGGGTTTAATGTCTCACCTCGCCGTCGTGCAAGGTCGCGAGTCAAAAGCGGCCTCTACCTACACATAAAAAAATAAAAATATTAAAAGCAAATTTTGGCAGCATCTCCTCTGCACGGTGATTTATCTAAGACCCGCAACAATCAACATACAAACCAAGGGCACGATAGCCGACAATGATCACACAAACAAAGGGCCAAAAATTCATCATCAATTCTAACAAAATTAACTCACATGCTTTATGAATTCTAACAATTTCAAATCCAATGCTATATCAATACTATAATTTCTAAAAATATTAAAATCTAATCCATTTATATATACTAAACCGAAATTCACAAGAATTTATTGCAAATTCACCATCAATTCTCACACAATTAGCATATATATGAATACATTTCTTCGAACACCATTGCGAGAAGCAATCTTCACCTCGAGTGCTGGCGGGCCCGCGCGGCTGGCGGCCTGGCGCCTGGCTGGCTGGCCGGCGCGGCTGGCGGCGACGGTTGGCGGCGGCGGCTGGCGGCAACGTCTGGCGGTGAGGGGAAGTGTGTGTGCGTGGGTGTGAAGTGTGGAGTGTGTGTGGAAGCGGCAGGGTATTGAAAAAGGCTGCTGGGAACTGAAATAAGTTTTGCTAGTTTGCCGTGAGCCTCGCAGGAAGCTCACGGCAAAGGGGATGTTTGCCGTGAGCCAGACATGGCTCACAACAAATAACAGACCATGTGGGTTAGTCCTCGGTGTTCAAAAAATAGGAAAAAAATAGAAAAAAACAAAATATAGTGGGAGAAAAATATAAAAAAATTGACACGTGGGGGCTTTGCCGTGAGCCAGATCTGGCTCATGGCAAAGGCCATGTTTGCCGTGAGCCAGCCACGGCTCACGACAAAGAACACACCACGTGGGTTAGTTTTAGGTAGAAAAAGTAGAAAAAATAGAAAAAAAATTTAGTGGGAGAAAAAATAACAAAAATTTGACACGTGGGGGCTTTGCCGTGAGTCATATCCGGCCCACGGCAAAGGCCTCACGTGTCAATTTTTTTATATTTTTCTCCCACTATATTTTGTTTTTTTCTATTTTTTTCCTATTTTTTGAACACCGAGGACTAACCCACATGGTCTGTTATTTGTTGTGAGCCATGTCTGGCTCACGGCAAACATCCCCTTTGCCGTGAGCTTCCTGCGAGGCTCACGGCAAACTAGCAAAACTTATTTCAGTTTCACAAATAAATATCAACTATATCTAAAAAATTACTAACTTTTAAGAAAAACCATATTATAGTGTCTATATCATGTACACAATGCTTTCAAACTCAAACTCAAACTTAAACTTCACTTTGACATCCAAAACTAGAAATCACTTCTCATGTTTATGGAACTTCTACGAACATCTTCAATTTTGTGCATCGTACGAAACAAACTTATGCGAAACCGTGTTGAACCTTCTCCACAACCTACGTGTTTGATACCAGTAGACATCCACAAATTTTATGATTTTTAGACTTTGTTTTGCTATTTTTAAATAATTATGAAACATAATATTTGCCGTGAGCTTTGTAAATACCCACGGCAAACACGACCTTTGCTGTGAGCATTCATAAAGCTCATGGCAAACGTCCTCTTTGCCGTGAGGATTTCCGGGGCTCACAGCAAATAGCCTATTTGCTGTGCGCTTTATAATGCTCACGGCAAACTGTGGCCCTAATGGTCGTTAGTGCCGTTACGGGAGGCGATATTTTAAATAATTTTAAATAATTTTTCTGAGAGCCTAGTTATGTTAGCTCACGGCAAAGAGAGCTTTTTCCGTGAGTTTCGGTTTGCCGTGAGCTTCTCTTTTTAAGCTCACGGTAAAGAGAGCTCTTTTGCCGTGTACACGTCTTTGCCGTGAGCATTTCTTTTCAAGCTCACGGCAAAGAAAGCTTTTGCCGTGAGCTTGTCTTTGCCGTGAGCTTCGGATTTTAAGCTCACGGCAAAGATGTGTTTGCCGTGAGCCCGATTTTTGGCTCACGACAAACATCAATTTTCCAGTAGTGAATACATGGTAGCTATACAGGAAGGGAATTAACCCAGTTGAGAAAGGGTGTTTTGAGGGCCTCTTTCATCCTATGAGCTTGGTTGTGGCATTCAATCACGAAATCTCTTTTCCACCTGTTGGCACTGACTTGCTTGTTTTCGAAGATGAGAGCATTACTTTGTTTCCATATTTACCATGCTGCTATAGTAAATACTTCCATGTAGAAGTTCCCGTTGAAAGTATGCTTGGCAATCTCTAGCATTTGAAAGAAAGAGATTCCACGTTGCCACTGGATTCCAATCTGCTGCCAATAGTTAGCTGCAAATGGGCACGTGAAGAAAAGATGCATAGCTGTTTCCTCTCTTTGTAATTACATAGGACACATCTGTAGTTGTTTCCTTCAATTTTGAAATTCTTCCTTTTTAGTAGGTTTCTGGTGTTTAACCTGTCCATTAGCAGCAGCCATGTAAATACTCTCAGTTTATTACAGCATCTTGAGTTCCAGATCCAAAGGAAGGGTCTTGGAGGTTGGAAATCTTTGTAGGCATGATTGTAGAAATTCTTTGGTGTATATTTTTGCGTGCCCCAAATGTAGTGCCATTGATCCTGGTCCTCTTCTCTCAGTTGTATGTCCTGTATGATTGCTTGCAGTTCTGTGAATTCCTGCTGAGCTTGCTCGGAGAGGGGAAGGTGAAAATGGCTGGGTCAGCTGCTGACAAGAATGCAGCTGCTGCAATTTTTTGATTTTTGGCGAAGGAGAAGAGCCTTGGCAATTTTTCTTGCAAGAGATGCCCATTCCACAGATCTAACTAGAATAGCACAGTTGTTCCATTTTCCACTATGCAGCTAGCCACACCTCTAAACTTGACACTCAAATGTAATAAATGTCTCCACCAAAAGGATCCTTTATCTGCCGAGGCGTGTGGTGGCCTTGGGAGTAACGAGAGTGCCAAATCATATTTACCCATGGAATATCTTTTTTGTTATAAAACTTGTCTAGGTGCTTAATTAGTAGTGCATCGTTCTGAGATCTAAGATCTATTACTCCTAGGCCACCTTTGTTCTTGGGTTTAGCCACTTTCTGCCAAGCAACCAGTGACTTCTTTTTGGCTTTACCTCAGACCCTCTCAATAAACAATGCCTTCTACCTCTATCCATAAAGTCCAAAACTGCAATAGGAACTTTTAGGCTGCACATTGCATACGTTGGTAGAGATGAAATCACCGAATTGACAAATTCCAATCTTCCAGCTTGAGGGAGGAAAGATGAAACAGAAGTGAGTCTTCTTTGTGTTCTATCAATCAATGGTATATAATCATCCGCTCTGGGTTTTGTTGTTCCAAGAGGTAGCCCAAGATAGGTGAAAGGTAAAGTTCCAATTTGACATCCAAAGGTGTTTGCAAGGTTTGTTGCCTATTCTTGAGACAAGTTTAGAGGAATCATTTGTTATTTGCATAATTGACTTTTAGGCCAGTTGAATCAGTAAAAGCTTGCAGTAGCCCCTTCAAACACATCATTTCTCTTTGTGATGCCTTCAAAATCAAGAGGGTGTCATCTGCATATTGTATTATGGGAAAGTTGTTGCTAGGGTCAGCCTTAATTGGAAGTGTGAATAGTCCTTGTGCACAAGCCTTGTTTACAATGCACCATAGTAAATCTGCTGCTAGGACAAAAGGCAAAGGGGAGAGGGCATCTCCTTGCCTCACCCCTCTCGTGCATTGAAATTGTTTGCCGGGAATACCATTTAACAAAATGGAGGTGGCTCCACTGTCCAAAATTCCTTGTACCCAATTAATCCAAACTTCACTGAAACCCATCTGCTTTAAGACTTTCAGGATGGTGACATGTTCAAAAGTGTCAAAAGCCTTCTCAAAATCTAACTTTAGAATAACCAGTTCTCTTTTTTATTGTTGACATTGGTGTATGTATTCAAATGTGGAGGCCAAACAGTCTTGAATAGTCCTACTTTTTGATAAACCCATATTAGTTTTTGTGTATCAAAGAGATTATAACATTCTGGAGTCTATTAGCCATTAATTTTGTAATCAACTTCAGGATGGAGTTGAGAAGCGATATTGGCCTAAAATTATTTGGTGTTGTTGGGTGATTGCTTTTTGGGACAAGGGTGATGAATGAGTTATTTATTGCTTGCAGACTAACCTTTCCAGAGAATAATTCATTACAAAGTTGATAGATATCCCCTTTTATGATATCCCAACATTTTCTGAAGAACAGTCCATTGAACCCATCTGCTCCAGGGGCTTTGTCTAGTGGCATGAGCTTTACCATATTTTCAATCTCTTCCTTGCTGAATTGTGCTGATAGTGATTCTAGGCCTTCTTGTGTGCTGATGAGGTCTTCGAGGTTATAATGCATTTGGGGGTGGGTTGTCTGTCCCATTCTATCTCTGAAATTTTCCAAGAGTAATGCAGCCTTTTGAAAGTGATCATAAATAGTTCTACCATCTTCAGTTTCTAGGCTTGTGATGGTATTTTGTCTGAACCTCTCCGTTGCAGCAGCATGAAAAAACTTTGTGCTTTCATCTCCAAAATTTGTCCATCTTACTGTGTATCTCTTTTTCCAATATTCCTGTTGGATTTTAAATAGTTTCAGTATATGCTTCTTGACTATTTTCCTGAAGTTGCTTTCCTGAATGTAGAGAGGTCTTTGTTCTTCTAATTTGTCCAGAATGCTTAGCACTTCATTGCATTGTGAAATCAGATTGTTGATCCTTGAAATACTCACTTTAGTTTGCTTACACTGATACTAGCTCGGTGTTAAGCTGTGCTCCTCCTGCTGAGATCTCCCACATTTTCTCTCCACGGCCAACAGAAGCACTTTGTTGCCCTGAGATGAATGTGAAATGTCCATCTGCGCGAGCGTCCCTTAAGAATGAGCTGGAGCAGGAAATCACATTCTATGACCAACTTGGCCAGAAGCAATGGTGTGGAAAACAATGGTGTGGTCGTGTTGGGTAACAGCAGAGCGCATGATGATGAAGACTTAGCTTGTCTGAACTAAAAAAACAGTAGCAAATGGGACTATAGGATGAAGCAGCAGAACTTTTCAAGATGACGACCCTTCAGATGCACTCACAGCAGGCTCTTCCGGACGACTCGGGGATGGTTCTTCACCAGTCTGTGGCATGCGTGGAGGGTAGATGGAGAGCAGGTAGTGTATTTTGCATTGTACAAATAGCAATAATTGCATGGCCTTTTGTTTTTTTACCCTGATTTAGGTGTCTGATCCTTTCTAGATGTCTGTTGGCGTACTTCTCTAGCTTTGCCTGAAGGGCATCTGGTTGTGAGCCCTAGATACTGCTAGCGTTATTCGCATCCTTGAGTCATGCGTCCTGAGATGGTTCACTACGTTGTAAATGTGGAGAAAACCTGTAATGACCTCTAGACCTTTTTGTAATTTCGTTGGTTTGGTAATCAAATTTGGTGCCAATGTGCATGTGGAATCATTATTCATTAAATGCCTTTTGAGATGGGGCTATAAACATTAAAGAAGGCAAACAATTCCTCCAAATGTTAGATAGAAGTTCATTTAGATTTTAGCACAAAAGACTATATTGCCCATCAATTATTGCCATGTGCGCCAATATATCGCATTACACTCCCTCTGTCACAAATAAAATAAGTTTTCTTGAGTTGAAAATTTATCCTTTTAAAATAATGCATTTATACAAATTTATTTTGTCACCCCTCATGAGTCAAGAGCTCAAATTAGAAGCCATGCACACCTCTTCCTGATTAATGTACTGAATTAAATCATGTGTATACCCAATTAAATAGTTTGGGAATCCATAAGTGAGTTCGTCAATCAAAATCAACTAAACAGATTGATTAGGAGGAACATTTTAAATCCTTATTATTATGTCTGTATTTTCCTAATAGAATTTTTTTATGGCGGGAGTACAGATTACTGTCAAGTAGTGTAGAAATGAAACGAAGAACAATTTAGTACACTCCCAAATGACTATGGATCCTAGATCCAATGACATATTACCTCCTATGAGGTAATATATTTAATGCTTATTATATATACTTTCAAATATGAAAGGAAGGAAGATATCTTCATATTAGATCTATTTGATTGTGTTCCATTTGACTTTCCTTTGTTTTCCTCTCACGGTTGTTCAGATGGGATTTGTTAAAAGAAATGCACATGGCTGCTTCCCTCACATGAACGTACTCTATTTAGGATCGTAGAGTATTTCTTAAGCACAATATGTATTACTAATATCTAAGAGTACCACTACCAACCTGCAGCATAGTTTTATATCTCCTGCACTTTCATCGCCTGTATCCTCATGTGTCCCATCCCTTATCTATGTCTATATATCCGTGTGCTGGAGCTTGGAAAACTTATTTTATGGAAGTGAGCTTTTGCAATCTTTATCTGGTGTGTTCCTTCGCCCCCTCTATTTACAAAAGCTAGCAGTGAATCGAGGTTAATATGCAATAAATGCTAAAGGTTGGGGAATGAGTGGGACTAGGAAACATTGTTTTATGAACTAGTGAGTGTTAGCTGTTAGACACCATGGCTGGTGAGCGCGCATGCTGACCAGCGAGCATGCTGACCAGCGCACCATGAATGCACTCCATCTGAGCGTCCTGCTGGTGAGCACCGGCAGTTTGGTTCGAATAGAACAATGGCCCTGTTCGTGTGTGTTGAGAAAAGAACTGGCGGATTGAGTCACGAACTTTGAGATGATGTGGAACGGAATTTTGAGGTGCGAATCATCCAACCTCTCTTTCATCACATTTACTGTACCATACAGTCATCAAGAATAAAGCTAGATGGGTAGGTGCACTATGCCGCGGCACTCATAGTCGTCTTGCTCTTGAAGAGTCACTGATGTTCAGTTTATTTTTTGTTTTACTGTAAAAAAATTATTTCATATTATGGTCATAGAGATTCTTTTTGAAAACACATAAGTTTGTAGAAGAACATAAACTGGCTAATGGGCTAAAAAGATAAATAAAATGATTCCATAATAGTAAGAAAATACATTATTGTATCTAAGTATTACCATAACTGATATGAAATATTTTTTACACTCATCAGTTCATAGCTTACGTTTTATATAATGCATACTATTAATTTTTATTTCAGTTGAAGTGTTTTAGAGTGGAGTGTCTAACCGAAAGCCAATGTAGTCTTTTATTTGAAGGAAAACATTATGATCCTATAAATATAAACGAAACTGCAGCAAAACAAAAACAAAACCTTCAGCATTCCATAATTCCAAGTATCGCTTGCCATCGCTTGTATCCTCGTTTGTGTCCTCTTCTATCATATCGACCGATACATATCCATGTGCTGGGGCTGGCCGGAAATTTATTGACCTATGGAATTCAGCTCTTGCGGCTCTCTCACTTGTGTGTTCGTTCACTCCTCGATTTATGCCTATTTTTCAACAGTTGTTAGCAGTTAATCGAGGCCAATATATGACATGTTTACAGTCCTGGAAAGAGTGGGACCTGGAAACAATTGTTCCATGGGCTATTGAGTGGTGGTAGTTGGACACCAATACACCATGGCTGGTGCTTAAGCATATATGCTGACCAGTGCACGATGGATGCACTACTTCTGAGCCACTTCTCATGACCATGTGCTGCATATGGTTGATAAGATGGACCGTTTCCGTGTGTGTTGAGATGAACGAAGGCCACTGGCGGAGCCATGAACTTTAAGATGGGATGGGAGCTTAAATTGAAGTGCAAAACAACTTCTGCTGAAAAAATAAAATTAATTCAGGCAACACACTATTATGATAGAGTGAGCACTATATGATAGACATACAGATCGCTAGGACTACATCCTTGTGCTCGTTGGTGCTTGATTGACGAGCCATTGATGACGCGAGTTGGGGAACATGACGCAGTGGCGCCTGAGTCGATGGCGAGGTCGACAATGGGCACCTGCAGGGGTGGCGACATAGGGGCGGCGGAGCTTCCTGTCGCTTAAGCGCTCCCTCTTAGGCCGGGTAGGGTTTGTCGGTGGTGGACCGGCGGCTGTGGTGAACCTCGTGTCCTGTGACTGCGGCCCCCACCTCCTCTATATAGCGCTGCGCGACAGGGGCCCGCAACCTTAGATGGGTTGAGCTCCCCCGATCAGGGAACGAGACAAGGGGCCGGCCCAGTCATTGGATTGGGTCGGTTGAGATCAATACTAACATTCTCCCTCTTGGTCTCATCTTCCTGTACTAAGCATTAGTACCTGACTTAATCTATTTCATTACAAACAAATGCATAGAGCATGCCTCGTCATAATAGTTGGAACCGTTAGATTAATAGCCACAACACACATGTCTGTTTTGAAACAGATTCTTTTTTCAAGGCCCTTTTTAGTCCAAAAATCATAGGCTCTTCCATAGAACCATGTCGACTAAGTGTTCTCTAAAGACTTTGGGTGGTAAGCCTTTAGTAAATGGATCTATAAACACTTGCTTGGTTCTTGTTCCTTGAACACTTTTAATACTTACATATGATTCTGGATTGTTCTCCTTGACAATGTATTTCTTAATGTCAATGTGTTTGGCAGCACACTTGACCTATTGTCACAGGAGTAAGGTACTTAATTCCGGTATAACTTTATTCACTTTGAGTGCCTATTCAGTTGTCTGATATCATGCTATACAATTGGTATGCATCACTGATGATACCACAACTTTCTATATTCTTGGAGCTTTTCCACATTAAAACTCCAACTACAGATGTTATGAACTACTATGGATTTAACTACACATCTCGTAGAATAACTGTCTTTGTACCCACAACTATTTGAGAGTACTTGTTCTTTGACACTCAGCATGAGGCCTATAATACTTTGCAAAATTGTAAGATATTCTTCACTCCAATTCCAGTGATCTATGTCTGGATTAGACTTTTGCCAAAACTTTCCGGATATATGACCTATGTCAGGGTGAACTCTTACTCTAGCAATCTTTAAGCTTCAACTATCGAAGCACATAAAACTAACTTTATTTGATCGATCATTTCTTAGTTTATGGGACCTTCAAATTTCCCAAAACTATCACCCTTGATTATAAGAGCAGGCGTAGGTTTACTCGCATGCGTACCATATTCCTTTTCAAAGTATGCCTCTTGCGATAGTCCTAATACCCCTTTATATCTCAATGAACTTTTTCCTAAGTTGAATCATCACTGAGACCCTTTATATTCAATTCGACCACAAAACTTCTTCCCCAATAGTAGACTCACATCACTAGGATGATATCCAAATAAAAGGGTGAGGAAACTAAATTTATCATTCTTAAGCTTTGCATGAACACTATTGTCCTCCTTACTCTTTCAAACCCAATCTTTTCCTTGAAACACCACTGTTTGGAGGTTTTTCTAATCCATAAATGGATCTCTTCATGCGACATCTCATACGTTCTCTTTCTTCCATGACAAAACCGTTGGGTTGTGGCATGTTAATTTTTCATACATATCCCCGTTAGAGATGCCATCTATTTATATCCATTTGATGATTTAATAGTAATGCACGACTAACACCATTTTGATTCTAAAAGAATCCTTGCATTAGACTATAGAGAATGTCTCATAATCTATTCCTTCTTTTGCATAAAGCATTTCGCCACAAGTTGCACTTTAATATTTCTATATTTCTTTTGGAGACACATTTACTTCTGTAGACCAATTACAGCCTACTGTCTTGACTCCTTTAGGAATATTTTCTAAGTTCCAATCTCTATTGGTACTCATTGATCTCATATGGCCTCAAGCCATTTTTGTGAATGAGCGATTCTCGTGGCTTCTTCAATCGAGGTGGGATCACCCTCAATATCTAACTATTCTATTTGGGGCTATGACAGCTCTTCCTAATATGCAACAACAATTTCTATCGTCTACAAGAAATCAGTGACTTTTTGACATCTCATTACGTCATAATATACAAAATTTATGTCATAGATCAGGTTTTATGACATTCAGCTGACGAAAATGTAAACGTCAAAAAGTCACCGTCATAAATTCATGTTATGACGTCTGTGTATATAATGTCATAATTTTATGACATTAGTTCTTTTGTCATATAATTTTATGACATTACATTTAGTGTCACAAAATTGTAGACCTTGCCACATATGCAAATGCCACGTAGGATCACAGGCTGACGTGGCGCTGATATGTCATAGGTAAAAAAACATTACAAAATGACATTTGGCCCGCTAAAGCCCACGTAGCACTCAGCCGTTTCATGGGCCACAGATATATTTTGGGTTTTTTATTGCTGACCCATTATTTCATTTTAAATTTGAATTTTGCTAGTTTTAATTTGGTTGTTGCTGGTCGGCTCAGCTCAATATTTTTTATTTTCTATTCAACAATCCAAAACATTTCAGCCCAGATCAAGATTTAAATCAGCTCATATACAGATACATTCTGATCCAACGTCACATCTGTACATGATACAACATTAAAGTTTTTCTGTTCATCATGAAATCAATTTAACCTACACAATCTAGCACAAAATCGCAAAAAAAAGAGTGGCTTCCAGCAAACCCTCCTTTCAAGCACCAACTCGGGTTGCATCCTCAACTTTTAAATGAGGACCTGCACATGAAACAACACAAGGTGAGCACACCCCTAACCAATGCTCTAAGCAAAGATCAAATTAACTCTTGACACTAAGACAGATTAAATTAATACTTAGCATTAAGCTGGCTGCACACATAAATTAAAATATTTATGCAAATCAGAATTAAAATAAATCAGAACATAGCATGTAATCTGAACAGCTAACAATTGTCTTTATAGCATCGACAATATTTAAGGACTACTAACTATAATTAATGATTTCTTATTAGTGATATTTATTACAAGGGATTAGAAACTTATCTTGACGGATGACAAGATCAAAAGCTCTTATAAGCTTGTAGGTCACAAACAAAACACTGCATAGGGTAGTCAGGATAGTTACACCTTATCAGAATAAACATCAAGGGCCAGGTGACTTTATTTACCAAATCAAATTGTTATGTGATAATGCATCAAAAGCATTAAACTGCAGTCAAAACAGTTGTATAATATAAGCTCAAAAACAAGGAGGAATTGTATTTAAGAGATGCACCTCCAAAAGTTAATTATATACCCAAATGCAAAAATACCCAGAGAAGCCTAGTTTCAGTATACAACCATTCTATTGACAAAAATACCCAGAGAAGCTGCAGGAAACTGACAACTCATGAGTCCTCGAAGTAGGCGCATTGAAGGGACCGTGACACCGTAAGAGGGGGGGGTTGAATTAGCTATCTCTAAAACTAAGGCTCTAATTGCACATATGAAAACGTATTTCAATTTCTATCTAAATGTGCTCTAGGTTTTCTCTATGTGTTGCTATCTCTACCGGTACAAAGTTTTGCACCCTAGGTCCAATCCTATACTAGCATGGCAATTCTAGGAAGGTAAATGCGGAAAGTAGTGCAAGTATGAAATGCGAAAGCTAAAGGGTAGAGAAGAGCAAACTCCCGGCACGGCGATTTTTACCGAGGTATCGGAAAGCTCATGAGCTTTCCACTAATCCTCGTTGTTGGAGCCCCTCTCAAGGGAATGCCCGCAAAATGGCATAAACTCCCCGGTCGAGTAACTCCGTGGGTGACCACGGGACTTCCCCACGCGCAAGTGGGTCTTCGCTCGTCCCTCCCCAGATGCTTCTCGCCGCCTTCACTTGGTAGAGCTTCGGCCAAAACGCCAAGGGCCTCTCCTCCCTTGCACAAGCACCGGCGGCCTGTCCACAAACTCGGTTGGAGGGTCTCGCAATACTACAAGCCCCGGATTACAACACTTGGTGCGTGCAAGCACCGGTAAGCAAAGAGGTATGCAAACATCGCTGAACTCTAGGCTAATACACCTAAGAGATACGCTAAAGGGTCTAGACTAACACTAAGCACTTGGCTAATCACCTAGATCTTCTATTTAGCACTTTGGTGGATTGAGCACTTAAGAATGTGTAGAACACTTGCCAATGTCTTCCCTGATCTCAAGCACACTTCAAATGGCCGGGGCACCTCTTATTTATAGCCCCAACCAAAGAAACTAGCCGTTGCTGGCCGTTGCCAGTTCTCTGCGTACCGTCGACTGATTCTACGGGTGCAAATGAGGGACCATCGAATTAGTCGTCGCCCCCCTTTTCTCTTTGAATCTTTGAACCCTAACGGCTACTTGCACCATCGACTAATTCGACGGGCACCCCGTCGAAATAGTCGTCGCCCACCAGAGACGAACGCACGCCAGTCTTCAGTCACCATCGACTAATTTGATGGACCATCGACTAATTCGACGGGCACACCATCGATTTAGTCGGTGCCCACCAGAGACGAACGCACACCGGTCTTCAGTCACCATCAACTAATTCGATGGACCATCGACTAATTCGACGGGCACACCATCGATTTAATCGACGCCTCTGCGTTTTGCAATTCTTCATTGCTTCTTCGCGGGTCTTTTCTTGTATCTTCATTGCCATCTTTTGGATGTCCTTGAATATGACTAAGGACACTTTTCTATGTGAATTGGATGGCTTCAATTTGGATAACCATCATTTGGATATTGGTTATATAGGCATTTGGATGGCTTTCAAAATATCCTTGGGACCTAGAAATATCTACAAATATCATCTCGACAAATTGTTAGTCCCAATGATTATGTTGTCAATCAATCACCAAAATCACAAACTATGGCCTAGAGCCATTTTCCTTACACGCATACACCCGCTTCTCTTCAAAGTCGATTCCTTAGGGTGCCTTGCTCCCCCTGACTCTCCTAACCTTTGACTTATCTAGATAGCCAATTGAATAGCAATTTAATAACTTGGGGTGGCTTGCTAGCTCCCTACATTTGGGTTACACACTTTCGCCTCAGCTAGACAGTCCCACATATAAACAATATTTTGGTGAGAGTCCTCTTTTTGTTCACAACTTAAAACGGTGTTTAGGCACCGACTTACTTGGTACTCCATATCCATTAGAATATGGTTGCATCTTTCCGCTACTCCCTCTTACTGAGGCTCATCCAGTATTATTATTGGCCTACTGCGCTATCTTCCTCTTGGAATTTAGCTAGTTCTTTGCATCGGGGTATCTTTATCATGACCGTTGTACTCTCTTGATGATCATAATATTTTATAGATCATTATTATATAGGGGAATGGAGAATAACTTTAACTTTCACTGTTAACTCACAAGAAGAGTACAGTTTTATCTATCTCACATTTCTCCCCCTCGAAATATGGCACAAACTTTATTGCCTTAATTTCGAAAATTTTCACAATACTCATGAATGAGGAAAAAATATTTCATACTTCATTCATACTCTTTCCTCATACACATGAACAAGTCATGCTCGCATGTTCTTAACCTTTTCCATTTGGATACAACTTATGTCCGTCATCTGCCCCAACTCGCGTCATCGACGGCTCGTCAACCAAGCACCGACGAGCACAACTGTAAGTCTATCAACGGTATCACTATAAAACACTACGGTTCCGATTGGTTGTATTCCCAAACCAGTCTGGCTCACTCGTACCATGCTGGCTCCCGCCGGCCACACCGAACAGATGCAGAAGGAGACAGGAAGCATTGGATGGCACGTGCCGACATCGCACACATTGAAGGGATGGGAGGGAGGGTAGTAGCAGGCCCACCCATGTGCGTCGGGTGTGTCGGCCTCTAGAAGCAAGGATTGAGCGGTCGATTGTAAATATTACATTGGGTGTTCTTCCCCATCGTTTAGGTGGTGGTCCTGACGATGTGCGCAGTCTGGTAGCTTGCACTTGAACAACAGAACTTGGACATTCATATGGTGTGGCTGCTCTGTTTGAGCTCGGCCAAGCGTTGCTGCACTCCTACGTTGACCAAGTTCAAGATGTTGGGCTTGTTGCTCTGTCTGAGATGGTGGAGCTCCTCCTTCGTCATTAGCGAAGAGTCCATGGTAGCCAAGTGTCAACCAACTCTATTAGGGTTTCTTAGCCCATTAATAGCTGATATCCACACAACTTCGGTACGGTGGACACTGTCTCGTATCATCACTTTAATATATAATTCGCAGAGGGTGGAAAGATTCCCTTTTTCTCAAAAAAAAAATCACACTCTATGTATCTCTCTCTCCAAGACTATATATTGACTTGTTCATTCTCCAAGACTATATATATCAACGTGCAGCTCATTTGCTTGCATACTTTCCAGTCTCCACCCCCACAGGTTGCTGCATGCCCCTTTTGTCCCCTTGGTTCTTCATTTCGCCCTGTTTTCATACCAGACATATATGCTCAGTGGAGGGCATGTAATCTGACAATTGTGCCTGCTCGCTTTGTTGCCTTTGCGAATGGAAGACATCGGGGAAACATATTCAGCAAGCACTCGTTGAGCCACAACTCCACCTCGCGTGTACGCTGCCTGAATTTATTGACCGACATGTTAGGAGTTTGTGTGTCTCCCTTTGCCTCTTCAATTTACACCTATTTTCTCAACGGTTAGTAGTCTAACGATGCCAACATGGCATGTTAACAATTTGGAAATGAGTGGGATCTGAAACAATTGTCCTGTCGACTACTGAGCGATGGCAATTCTCCTCAGCCATGAATGTTGTTGGATATACACCTGCCTACTCATCCATCCATTCATGTCTACTCTCTGCTTGTTAGTACTCTGCTCATCCTTTGCATTGACCTTTGGCCTCTATCAAATCCTGAAAAATGGTTGATTGTCTACTGCAGGCCTAACAACTTGGATCTTTAAATGGATGGCCAATTTCTAATCCTATAGATGTGTCATGTAAGTATTTCCCCCATTTCTTGGAAATATAAATGAGATCAATGTAATAGCTGATTTCAGTTAGTTTTGATTGGTCAATAGCTGCTAGCAATTCTCAAGTTGAAACTATCGTTAGAGATAGCAATATTGATTAAGTTACTTATTGAAGCTCATAGGAAAAACGAAGTACATGCTCACTATGAATGTTCAATCTGTTAGAGAGATGGGCTGTATTTGTAAACATATAGTGGATCATCAACTGTGTATATTTGCGAGACATATAATATATATTTCATTTTCTTTTTTTTGTTTTTTAATTCATCTTTGGAGATGTGTTTTTAGAAAACGCGTCTCCAATTGGGAACCTTTGGAGATGCGTTTTTAGGAAACACGTCTCCTAATGACAATGATTTATACCAGAACACACGTGGACAATTGATCGAGTGTCAAAACATGAATGACATTAGCATTGTCACTTTGTTAGGGAACTTTGGCAAAAGAACATTGGCTTCCGACTAAATGAGTGCCAAAATTTTATGGCCATGCCCACATTTTGGCTTAGCACATTTTGGTTGGACACCACAGTCCAAGTCCGAACCTCCAGTCAATGTACCTAGTACACATCAAAATGCAAACGTTGAGACTGATTTTGCGCAAAACTACTCAAAGGAGTGTTGGTCCTACTGTATGCAGTATAGTATCACGCATCCAACAAGCTCGGTCATGTCTACTTGACATGCGTGATGGTTGAGATATATAGCCAACAGCAGAGCTCTCCAAGATTTGCAAGTGTTTGGTCCAATATTTCCGGTAGAACTAAAGAAATATTTATACGAAGTAGTGTATAATACGTATAACATATTCGTGAGCATGCTCCCTACTGATCAAGGAGGCATAGGCATGGGCATGGCCAATGGGTTGAAGGTCAGCGTCCAACGTCACAGGCAATCTGTGTCGGCTAATAAAAACTAAAGGGTATACAAAGCAGATAGTGCCCAACCTCTGAAAAAAACATAACCAGAAACAAACAAATCATTATTATCACTTAAGTTCAAGAGGTACTTCACACACATCTTGTTAGGGCATTTAGGTTACATATTTACAGTTTTTTCATTTTCTCATATCATACTTTAGTGTGTGTATGTGTATCTATCTATCTGTTGTTATTCTCATGCTTCTCATATGAGCATCTTGTTAAGGCATTTAGGTTACCTCTCACATGTAATACTTGGGAAGCCGTTTCAGTCGTTACCTACCCCTTCTTACTATAATATTTCCAGATCACGCACATGAGACATCCATCATCCATGGCTTATCTCTACTCTTCGGGCAGCGAACGGAGAATTGAACATAGTATCTGACAATGTCATGTCGCCCAGAATTCCAGGATAACCAATTGCTGCTGTCGGCCCGTAGTCCCGACTCTCGAGGCCTCTCACTCCAATGCCATGCGTGATCTTGTCTCATGTGGAAACATTTTGCATTGGCATCCAGCCTCGTGCTCTTGACATCGACGGTCTAGTCCTTGAAAAAACTGTATGGGTTCTCTAGCAGAAGATCTGGCAACAGGGAGAAAGAAAGGATGACCATACTTGGAAAATATGAGATGTTAATGGAGGCAAGTCTTGGAGTAGGGGAACGTCTATATAACACTACAGGAAAACGGCACATTCGTCCCATGTCCGGTAGTACCGGTTGTGTTACCAGCCGGTACTAACGGGCAAATCAGCCTCGGTAGTCGGGGCCATGGCCATTTGGTACCGGTTGGTAACACCAACCGGGACCAAATGGCTCACAGGGACCCGCGGGCAACGGCTACAGTCACCCGTGATGCCATTTGGTACCGGTTGGTATAACCAGTCAGTACTGAATGCAAGCAAACAGTACCGGCTGGCCGTTGGTACCGGCTTGTAACAATAGCCGGTACTGAATCCAAGCAAACAGTACCGGCTGGCCGTTGGTACCGGCTTGTAACAACAGGATGGAATACCGTTGGCTTCATGGACCCATATGTGATTCACGAGGGTACTGTCAAGGACAAACCAAAACGTACCACAAAAAATATATACGCCTTTTTGGATAAACATGAAGACAAGAAGTTTATACTGTTGACGTACCTCTTTCAGTGAGTACTATCAACCATTCTTATCCATCTCTTAAGCTATGCAGTAACAAGTAAATCTAACATGACGTGCAAATATATATCTACAGCTTCCACTGGATACTCCTAGTGATAATGCCCGATCGAAGCAGGGTCTTAGTGCTAGACAGTTTGAGAAAGGAGAAGAAAGAATTTCAACCCATAATCGACCTACTAAACAAGGCATGGGGTCGCTACATCACACAACACCCCGGATCCTACGAACCAACACTGGATATAAAGTTAAACTTTCTGGTACAAGCTCGTTTTTTTATATATATAATACAATAGTATTATCTAGCTTGATATTGAGTAACATGCATGTTATTACACAGTGTGCGAAACAGGAGCAAGGGAACAACCTATGTGGCTACTACGTATGCGAGTTCATACACATGTTGGTCGGGTCCAACGAAGTGACGCCGACCGAACTTGAAGTAAGTGAACGTGTATATATTATTTGGCTATTGAATACGAGCAAGACATGTATATAGCTAATGCATTTAATATATCTATTTATATTTGAAACTCTGTCACAGGTTCTGAAAATGAAAGAAAACCTCCTCCCAACGGACAGGCTAAAGGCGGTTCAGGAGCAGATCTCTGGGTTTTTGTTGGATGAAGTAATCACTCCTGGCGCAAAGTTCTATGATGACGCAAACTATAATCCGCCCGACGTTGCGGACGAGGACGACGATGAAGATTGGTAGGATCGATCTAAAAGTTTGCAGCAATTGTATATGATACTTCTATGTATATACGCATATCTTGTACTTAAATATATCTAGCTATTGTGTATGTATATGGATATATGTGCATATCTAGTACTTAATTAATTCTATCTATTATTTCATGTACTTAATTCTATCAAAATAAAAAAATAAATACATAATATACGCCTATAGCACGGATACGAGTATGGATACAAATTAAAATACATATATACGATGTAGAAAAAGGAAAATAAAACTAATAAAAGAAAAAACAGAAAATGAAACAATTAAAACAGAAAATACAGTAACCGCGCCCACCCTACGCGCAGTGGTGGTGCGCCATTCTGTACCGGTTGGTAACACCAACCGGTACATGGTAACACCAACCGGTACAGATGGCGAGCATCAGTACCAGCTCCTCCAGCCGGTACAGATGGGCGTGCCCATCAGTACCGGAAACCCAGTGCCGGTTGTGTAACCGGCACCGATTGGTGCCTACGAACCGGCACTGGGGGCCGTTTTCCTGTAGTGTAAGGTTAGTAATGGAGTAGCACATTGCGTTCTGGTAGCTGGTTTTTCGTTCACTTGCAGAGTTTCATACAGTACCCTGAATTCGTAGATGCTTATTGCTTAGGATGCAGTCGTAGTACCGATTGCACAGGGTCCTAGTCCAGAAGCACATGTATAGAACTTCAATTTTGAGCTTGAACCCCATTGCCTCGTATTCCAAACAAGTTCATACTTCAGATATTCGTTGCATGGAGCGCCAAGATACAGGAAATAATATGAGAGATGAACAATAAGACATTATTTGAGCAGTTTATGGGAGGCGGTGATGCATAAATAGGTCAGAAGAGTGTACCTAGTGGGGAGCTACTGGAGAGCGCTACTCATTTGTCAGGCGTATGAGTACAGGGTCATGGCGTAGCACATGGCAAAGTGCAGGATCTGGCTGTCCTACCGATTACTACACTCAACATCAAGATGGTTCTCTGTTCATCACGTTTGATGTCATTTAATTTTTAGTCTCTCTCCATTGGTTAGGTTGTCCTACTTGTGGCAATTATTGTTGTTCATCGATCGGTTACAAAACCTAGAAAACATTCATTGGAAAAAATTATGAAGATTTTGACTGCCCAAATTTATTTTGTCGTATATATATAAGAGCTCTTTTACGGTACACAATACTAGTCTATACTAGTGTTCCAAATGGACTAGTATAAAAAGATCGAACGGTCAAGATTAATTCTATACTACTAAAATCTCTGGACTAGTATAGGTGGTATTTCTAGATAGTATAGCTAGTATAAGGGTATTATAGGAAATAAAAGTTACGACATCAATATAATTCCATTTGCATATTTTATCGACATCTCATATATTCACAATTCATTTTTCTTTCGTAAGACTCGGTTGGAATCATCGGGCGGCTAGGGGTCCCGATGGGTTCTGGCCGGCATCCGGCGATCTCCGGCGGGAGGAGGCCTACGACCATCAATCGCCGCCTGTGCTTGGCCTTGCGGCTGACTCGTCGCAGGAAGGCGGATCGGGCCCTCGGCCGACGCTCGCCGCCGGGAGGAGATCCACAGGCGTGGTGCCTGGTCGATTCGGCCGTGAAGGGAATCAATCCGCTGCTGGGGACGGAGGACTTCCATCGTGACCCGTGGAAGCACCAGCCACCGTTATTGCGACGCCATCGGCCGCCTCCGCGTGTCTTTGCCTCCGGCGACTTGGGGATCTGCTGCGAGTGCATGATGCGAAGTTTCGTGCCAGTGACCAAGTGACCAACGTACACAACACTTTCTTTGCTTCTCTCTTCCCTGTGGAATGCACGTCTGTGCATCTAGTGCTTGGTTTTTTTTAAGAAACATCTAGTGCTTGGTACCATGCATGGTGCATCCCATGCATTGTTGCTCTGGTTTTAGATCGTGTGTTGCCTATTGATTTTTGCCAATAAACCATAGCCTTCTCTGCGATCTGAATGTTAGGATGCGCTGAATTAGCTTATCTCTGTTCGGTTTCACTGAATTATAGTGCTGAGGGCACAAGCAACGAATAAAGATCCATGAAACAGTGTACGGTGAAACAAAACAGAAGGAACAAGATGACTCCCAAGAAATACATGTCTCCACCTCTCTCTTTCAAGGCAGGTAAAAGAAGGGCAAAAGCAACTGAAGATATATGTTCAAACAAATAAAGGTTCAATTTATTCATATTATCTTTTATGATTTAGTGAAGAGAGATGTGGCTTGATGATAGTACAATTATTCTGTATGCAAATATGATGGTTTGCACTCATTTTTCCATTGCAGCTAAACAAGGTAAACAAGACTGATCAAGCACTCACGAATAAAGCGGGATGAAAATGACGAATCGACGTGGTGCATCATTTAGTTTTTTTATAGAACTTTTGAAGTAGTTTGAGATTTGTATTTTAGGTTACACAACATTAGTCATGTGAGCTGCCATATGGTGTTAGAATTGAGCTCGTTGTCTGTGACTATTTATATACTGCGACGGTGCGACCATTGTGGCCATGTATTTCTCTTTTCCCTGTCATATAAATATGGGCTGTCGAGTTTCAATTTTTTATTATCTATATGTGCATGGTTTTGGGGAGTATCAATTTTACAGTGTTAGATGGCTGTAAATGGCTTCCTATCAAAATGCAAATCATAGGGAGCATTCAGATGGTGCTTTTTCTGTCATTGCGTGATGCCCTCCATGTCGTACCACGATCCAAATGGCCTTGTGTCGTCTGGCTGAAAATGATGGAGCTGAGCTGCAATTGGCATCCAATGCTAATACGCTGCACGACTGCAGCATTTCTCCATCTCATGACAGTGCTCTAACACTGGTCCAATGAAACTGAAGAATGCATACCAGGAAGGAAAATAGAAACTATTAACATCAATTTTAAGTGTTTAACTCATTAAGAAAGAGACAATAGAATAAGTACTTTCAGAGACTGAGGTTTCTCTGCAACACTGCATGCACGAACTAATGCATGATACGATTCATGTCAACAGAATTACAAATGCTCTGTATATCATACAAATTGATCTACAGAGAGCCCATGTACAATAAACCACTTTCTTCGGTAAGCCGACCTCTTTCTTCAGTAAACAGAACTCTTTGGAGTAACTTTGTTGTAGCAATCTTGGCAGCAACTGAACTGGAAGCTATTGGTGTGCTTGGAGTAACAGTGTAGCACTAGCTGCTGCAGTGCTCTGAGTGGAAGTGCCTTCTCCTTGGCTTTATCGGCCTACAGTTAAGTTGTAATTTGTAAGTAATTTAAATAGTATACAATAATGAAAAGTAGAGTGAGCATATTTTTTGTGCCATCTAGTGGGAATTTGTAGCTGGCCTGTCTATGAGACTATGACCCTTATCTCCACTTATTTCTCCTGAGATTTGGATTAACTAAACCAAATAATTTATCATAGGAACGAACCAAAGCTATACACGCACAAAAGGAAGCATTCTAAGAACAATGTAGAATTAAACCTTGAATCCCTGTCAGAACTCAGAAACAGGAGCGCTCGAGTATCCAGCTAGCTACCGGTAGATATGATTATTGTATTAGACTTGGTATTTAGCACATCAAATTATCATCTACTGCACTGTATCTTGTTCCCCTGCCTTGCTTCCTACTGGGAACTGCTGCAGGAGGTGGTGCTGCAGGTCGGCGAGCCACACCGGGAAGAAAGCGGCACCGCGGCTGCAGATTAACGAGCCGCAGCGGCGGATGTGCAGGGGCTTCGACTGCATGCGGATGCGTCGAGGATGCATCCAACAGTACACACGCAAAACAGGAAAAATGAGGCAGCAGCAGCAGCATGGCCGGGGGATGGGCGCCACGGGGAGGATACAACCCTCCGACGCTCGGCGGCGGCGGCTCCTGCCCTTGCGCCGTAGAAAGCTTTGGGAGACAGGAAAGAAAAAACGATTCGATTAACATATATCTTAATTATTAAATTACCTATTTACCCTCACGAATGGATGGTCAGATCTTCTCTATAGCTTATACCACTAGGTAGTGGTATTGTGCGCTGTAAAAAACCTCTAATAATAAGTTATGCAATGTTCAAGTGCCTGGCCAACAATGCCTGGGACGTGATATAGGAGGGGGGCGGGCAGCAAAACGCTGGCGTGGGAGGTGAGCTCTGTCGGCAGGAGGGCAGCGGCATGGACGGCGGGTGGGCATCGGCTCCCACACCTGCCACCATGGATGATGAGAGTAGATGACATTGTGGGGCCCACTCATTAGTGAGTTGGAGAGAGCGAGGAAAGAGCAGAGTTGGATACGAAGAGTCAAATTGATTTGACTAATCTCAGCTAAATAGATAGCTAAATTAGTTTGAACAGTGAGATTTAGCTAGGCTCAGATGGTCTAAGATCACAAGATAAGACCCATATTCTTTCCATCGGTGGGGTGATCCCATTAATTTCCCGGACAGTTAACCAAAAATATAGAGATATAGTATGAAAAACTTGCATTGAAAGGTTGTTTTCCTTTGAAAAACATCATAAAAATTCAAAAAAACTCCAAGAAAAAAACTTCTACAGTAGCTGCAGATAGTAATGTTTTATAAAGTATTTGTTTATGATCTTGTATAAAAATATGACAGATGCATGGGTCCCTCCCGTCAACATATTCGCTCTGTTTGTTTGTTACTCACAGTTTTTTCCCTTGCATCCTATTTATATTCTCCTTGTCTCTTAGAAATCTCTTATATCTGTGTGTAGATTCATGCAAAATAAGACGAACACAGACATACATATGGCTAGAAGGGTTGGTTGTAGGCCATCCTGTGGCACAGCCTGTTGATGGTTTATGTAGCTTGTGCACATAGCAAATTAAATATTCATTCATCAACACATTTTGTGCTTGGAATGAGACGCACTAGGAGGAGGCACCTAATGTCTAATCCGCTTGCACCAGACAACAAATGCCTATGAGATGCTTGTAATGAAGGCACATAACGCCCAAAAATCGCGGACAAGGAGCATTTATTTGCCTTGGCGCTATTGCTGTTCGGCACACACTAGAGGTTTCGGTCTCCCCCGGAGGACACAGACAACCCTGGTTTTGGGGCAAAGAATTGCCTCTCCCTCCTGGTGTGAAGTTTGATGTCATCTTGCTTGTGATATGGTACATTTTTTGAAGGCTCGTAATGTTCTGATCTTGGACCAAAAGACTTCCACAACTTGCGACAGAAAAATTGGACTCATGTTGTTGCTGATACAAAAGGAAGGAAAAGCCCAAACTACGGTGTTTGGTGTGACTACATTCACTCCCGTTGTAATCTCTTAGATTGTCTCTCCTTTGTAATCTCTACCTGGCATGCCTGCGGTACATATGTATTGACTTTGTAGTGAACATGGCAGCGAAGGCTTTGTCATATGCATGCAAATTATGATGACAAGACATTAACGCTTACTACAGCAAAAACTCACATAAGTACCGCTGGAAACCCCTAGTTTGTACCATTTCTCCGACAGTACTGTCTTTCTAGTACTGATGGACACGCTAATCAGTACCGGATGTAATAACCGACACATAGCGTGGCCCATCAAGTACCGGTTGGTATTCCCATCTAGTAGTACTAAATGGCGGTCCCTGACGCACGTGGGGGTGCGCGTCTAGTACCGGTTGGTGTATTCAATTGGTTAGCGCTCATGTCCACTACTTCGCTTGCTCCTCCGCCATGTCCACTAGCGCTCCTGTCCAGATAGAGGAAAAGGCGAAAAAAGTTGCTTAAGAAATAACAAAAATGGTTCAAATAAAAATAGTTAGGTTTTAAACGACACAACATATATTGATATATATTGATAGAGAGAATAAGAAAATAAATTAATTACGCTTAAGCAGAGTTAAACATTTTTTTAAAAAATAGAGTGGTGGTGATATCTGTTATTTGTATTCTAATTAACTACACTGGTTGCGAACTGAGCTGTAGCTCAGCTTGGCAAGCTTCCTTGTGATGGAACCAGCCCACCAGGGTTCGAGTCCTCGACTCGGCGCTGGTGCTCGCATTTTTCTGAATTTATTACATGATTTAACCGGCATTATTCTTTCAGCGGTGGCGACATGCCCGTCGATAGCGAGGCGCCTGTGGTGACTTCGTCAATTTTGAGGATTTGCCGGCCCAGTCTTTCGGAGGTGTGCGTGCGTATATATATGAGCGTATGTGTTTGTATTGTGTGATTCGTAAAAAAAATTAACTACACTAATTTAGAGTTAAAAATCCAACAGCGTGCTCCCCCGTGTACTGCACTGTGACTTCAACAAGAAACCTGACAGAATATTAGGACTCTCCACATCATTGCAAATACTTGCTCCGTATTTATGCACCACGCACCTACCTCATGCGAGAGCTCCTCTGAAATGCCTTAACCATCATTCATCTCACGGCCCTATATATTACTGAGACAACATGCTGTTGCTGCCTGAAAGCTTCCGTGGTGCCACTTCTTGTTTGTGTCGTGGTTGGATGTTTCTACTCGTGGCACCACATGAAGAAGCCTTATGGGACTTCATATGAATACAACTAACGTATGTGATGCTTTGGAGTGCCAGGCACCGGGAAACCAAATATGACAGTCTCGAATGAACGGTGGACAAGATGGTAAGGTGCATGAATTGATTAGGTACTAGAAGTGCATGAAGTTGTCCGACCAGCTGTGATCGAGCGTTTTTTACATTGTACTGCAAGTTACAAAATGTCTGCGAGGGTTCTGACTCTTTTTTACAACTCTGGTGTTTAAAATCATATCCATATGCATCGGCACCTCGATTGACACATGCTTTTCAAAACCATTGCAAGAGTTGGTAGATAAGAGCAATGGGGATATTTCATGAACCTGCTTGTATCCAAAAAATTGGAATCATTGCCTTGGTTACCACTGCACAGGGTCTAGTCCGGAAGCATATGTATAGAACTTAAATTTCGAATACAATGTCTTTGAGCCAAAAACCTTGTGTGTCTTGTCATCTTAAAATCCGCTGATTGGCGATGTGATCTTAATTAAGCTTAAAAGTAAGTACATGGCGTGCACACTGTCTGGTATGATCACCAGAATGTTCAATTAGTAATTTGCAGAGGCCAGAGACATTCCTTTCCTTAAATCACCATTTACAATTGAACTGCATGCGTCTCTGTCGTAATCGAAGCTGCTGTAAATAACTTTCATGTTAGATAAGTATAAGTAATTAAATGAAACTATATTCACTTGTTCATTATTATCTCGAACTATATATATCAACCTACAGCTCATTTGCTTGCATACTCTCCAATCTTCAAAACCACGATTTCTTCACCGTACTTTCTTACCAGTACGTAAATGCTCGATGGAGGAGGACATATCAATCTGACAAATATGCCTCCTCGCTCATTGCTTCTTTGCGAATGGTAGACACCCGGGAAACATATTCAGCAGTCCCTCTGCGTGTGACCTCTCCACTGCAACTGCTGCACGAGCTGTTTCCGTCATCTAACACCTCGTTGATAACCTCGATGGACTTCGCCGGTGCACTCAAGGCAAGGTGTGAGCTTGCATTAGCTCATTGAGTAGAGGCATCAGGAAGACCTGCCAGGCTATGTGATCAGTGCACGTAGTTTGTTGTCATTGCCAGTGCTCATTCTTACAGTAAGAGAAAGCCAGGGATGACAAAGGATCTGCTATGGTTGTAGCTGGGCTTTTGCTCGTAATAAGCTTGACGGGAACGCTGAAAAAAAAAATGAGAATGGAGCTCTACACCCTGCTGATCCACAGCACTGCCTCCCACATAATTGGCGGCAGATGCGAGAATTGTTGCATCTGCCATATTTTTTTTTTGTGTTGCCTTGTGCATACTCGCAATTAATTGACACAATTTAATTTAAATTAATTGACATGATCTCATCAAAAAATTAATTGACATAAGTTCCGCAGCTGCTATGCATGTGGTAGAGTTAAATTTATATCATCCTTTTTAGTCAGGCTCACTTCAATGTAAAATAACCAAACAAAATAATAATTGGAATCTTTGCAATTTTTGATGAAGCTGTTTGTATCTAAAAAAAAATGGAATCTTTGCAGCGTTGTTTGTGTTCTATCAAACTTTATTTTTTTTAAGTACCTCCTTATTATTTGTGACACCCGGAATTTCATCACATGTTTTAAATAGCAACCTTTTAAAAATTTCCGGAATTTATTTGGAATTCAAATTTAATTTGTAGGAATATTGCTTTGAATAGGCATTTAAATCATTTTTATGAATAAGGAATAAAAATAAATATAAGTTCACCATTTGACTGAATGCATTTCACGTTGGAAGCATTTTATTTGAGTGTTGAATTCAAATTGTTTTGAATTCAAGTTTGGTTGCTTATTGGAATTTTAATAAAAGTTTCAAAAAGGTTCAACATTCCAAAACTGAAGTTTCAACATCTCTTCTACTCTGGTTCAACATCTCAGCACTGTTATTTCAACATTTCAAGACCTTTTTTCTTTCTCGGCCTAGCTTTCGGCCCAACTTCCTTCCTCTCCCCTGTCGGCCCAGCTCCCTCTCTCTCCCTTCACGCTCGGCCTAGCCCAGCTCCAGCCGCAGTTCTCTCTCTCTCACCGACACGGCGGCCCCACCTGTCCTCTCTTTCCTTTCTCCTTCCTCCCAGCCGCACCCGACTCGAACCTGCCGAGCGACCGAGCCGACCTGTGCCGCACCGCCCTTCCCTCGCATGACGCGCACGCCAAGGACACCCTCACGATCCATATAAGAGGCGCCGCCGCATCCCATCTTCCCCTTTTCTCATCAATCCCGAACCCTAGCTCCAACGCGCCGCCATCCCCAAGCTCATGCCGCCGTCGTCAAACTCCGTCCTCGACGCCTCTGCCGCGCCCAGACCTCGTCACGGAGCTTCGCAGGAAGGTGAGGAATGCGCCACGCCCGATTCCCCTCCATCTCTCGCTCTTTCGCACGCGTGCGGCCTCACCGACGCAACCGAGCCGCCATGGCTCGTCGCCGGCCGCCACCGTCGACCAATCCTCGACAAGAACCACGTAGATAGATTCCCCGTGTCCCAAGCTTCCTCCTAGTTCAAGAATCACTCAAAACCGTGGCTCCTAGCCCCGGATTCGCCAAGCTCCGGCGATGTTCCGGCGTAGCGCCGCCGCCTGCCGCCGACGCCAGCAACCCAGCGCCCCAACCAAACCCTAGCCGTCCGATCTGGATCCGGCGGCCACGATTAGATCCACCAGTCAAGATACCGGTCGGCCCTGGCTACTTTGCAAAAGAGCCCTCCTGTTTCCGTGAAATCCGTCCGCAGTCCATGCCAGTTGAAAAGTAATTAGATTCAAGTCCTTTTCTTTTCGTTTTAGCCCCAGTACTTTCATAGATTCGAACCCACCGTCCATAGGTGCTAGTTTTACGTGTTAGCCCTCAGGTTTTCACAAGTAATTATGTATAAGCCCTCAGTTTAGTTAGTTTCCTCGCAGTTAAGCCCCAGAACCTTGTTTTATCCATAGATTTCACGTTTTAGCTCGGTTTAACCTCGTTCTTGTTGCGTTAGTCTTGTAAAAGCATAAAGTTAGTTCACCAGGGTGTCATATCAAGTTTCATGTTTTGAAATAAATAAGTATTAATTTTCTTAATTCTAATTTAACTAGCTCTTTGAATTAAAAGCAAATCATAGTTCAACCTTCATGTTTTATAATCAAAGTTAATTTAATTAATCATTATTGAACTAGACTTTTATAATTGAAATATGGTCAGGTTTATATCTTGTCATTTCATAAACTAATTAAATTTGGTTAATGGTTATTCAACTGTTTTATGAATAAAAGCTACATAGGTTATGACCCGAGTTTTCATAATTACATGCTAACTTGACTAATATGAATATAAATGTATTGATTAATTATAATTGACTACTTGAACACGAAAAATAAAGTTATTCGATTAGATGCTCATATACATTTCTTTGCTAAATTTAATTGTTTAATTGATACAATTTATATATAATATTCATAAATAAAATTGATTAGGTTTTACTCTGCCTTTTCTTATGAAAAGTTTAACTTGAAATAATTCATATATGAGTATCTCTTTGAAATATTCATTGCACATGTTTTATTAATTAAAATTAATGAAGCATATAGTGTTCGCTTTATAACACTAATCTTCCGATAGTTGTATCTTCTCGACCCTTGCTCGGATCTCAACGTTTCTCATATCCTCTCAATCCTTTCCGAGACCTCGACCCATTTCCATGCTTGATCAATATTGTTGCACATGTTTGGTGTACTGTTTATTAATCTGTGCATTTGTTTGCTTGCATGTGCTCGTGTGACGATAGACGTTGTTCAAGCTATGTTGGAAGATCAAGCTGTGAGGAGTTCAACGAGTTCATTGAAGATCAAGTCTACGAAGGAATGAGCTTTAGCAGATATTCTTAGGATTTAAGGCAAGTGGATTTCTCCCTCTGCATATTCTATTGAACCTATGCAACTTTCATGTTAATTAAAGTTTACTTTATGCTATGTATTGCATTAATATTGATGGGTCCTATATTAAGTATGACTAGTTTTATTGACCATCCCTTTTTTAACCTGGATCTTTACATTCATGTTCGGTAGCTTTGCTTAGCTGCTATACTTGGGAATGGTTCACACTAAATGTGAAGATAATAATTTTGTATTACCATTTATCAAGCTATTTATAACCATGTTCCGATGATGATGATAAAAAAGATCACTTATGTTAATTGGAATATGGAGCGGCAACCTGGGATTTACCCGTACAACCACAATACCATATTGGCTCTGGTCTTGGCTAAGTAACTAGATGAACTATATGTTGTGTTTGCGCTGCACGATGGTGGGTTATGGGGTCCAAAGCTTAGATGAGTGGCGAAGGAATGCTTCGGCTTCCGAAGTACCGCCGATACCGGGGAGCGGACACATACATATAGGGAGTCTTTGGAAAAACCTCGTAGCGTCCCTATGCAGTCACACCTCGGAAGTATGGTACGTGCCTGGCCCGCACTGCATGGTTGGGTTTAAAGTTCTTTGGAGCTTTTACGCGAATTGTGGGGAAAGTGTACAACCTCTGCAGAGTGTAAAACTGTTATAACAGCCGTGTTCGCGGTGATGAACGGCCCGGATCCTCACATGATAATTGAACTTGAAGTTGAAAATAAATTGTGGTTCCTGATTAAAGAATGAGTGCTTTGGCTCGAATGATGTGAGATGATATATCTCTTTATATGATTAATTTGGGTTGGTATATACTTATACCTTAGTAATCAGGTGCTTGCTAATAAAACTTGTCCAACTAAAATACTGACCGCTCATAACTCTTAGCCTTTCCTTGAAAGCTTTGCATATTCTCCCACTTGTTGAGTACCAACCATAAGTGTACTCACCCTTGCTAAATATTGGATCAGAAGGAGAATAAGATGTGAAGTTCTTTAGTGACCTCATTGATGAAGTTTGCTAGGCGTACGCAACCCCCAGTCAACTGCCTGTGGTGAAGAGTTGAAGATTTCCGCTGCTAGAAAACGTTTGTAATGTATTTACTTTATTCTTTCCGCTGTAACTTTGTGTTCTATATTCATGGAGTCTATCATATGTGTGAAACTTGATCCTGGCGCACATATGAGATGCATTCGGTTTGTCTTCATAAAGCCGGGTGTGACATTATTGCTGCTCCTGCTAGTGATGATATCACTAGAAAAAGTTCGTGTGTTGTGTATAAGCCCATGAAGTATGGATAGTGGAGTACATCACCACCCTCTCTGAACTACAGATCATAGTTTCTTACACCGTAAACTCCCTTAAACCAGATATCAAACCCCACCCCAATGGTTTTTTTTAGATAATGAACCCCACCCCAATGGTAGTTTTACTAATGGAGGGCCACGGAGGTAATAATTGACACATGTATAGATGCTTTGGCCTGCATGACACCTCGGCTCGGTTGTTTGGCCTATCTATTTTGGCTTATTTATAACCCATCTCTCCAGCCTTCTTCCCCTACCACCACCATCCCCACTTCACTATTGAGTATTGACAAATGTCCAACAAGCTACTAATAAGCTAGCAAAGACCTCAACCATGGAAAACCGAAATAGTTTGGTGATGGGAATGAGTGGCGTAGGGAATTTGTGTTTCTCATTTTGGACTCGTGGTACCTAAATGGAATGACGCTAGGATCGACATCTTGCTTGCAAGCAAAACGTGAATCGGTCACCTCGCCGATGGTTGATTGGAACATGTACCGTACAGAAGACAGAACATGAAGCGGAAGACGAAAGCCTGGCGTGCGCACCTGAGCTCAAGGTTTACCTGGTGATAGTTCCTGACAATCATGACTGGACTGTCGTTGCATATTTTCAGCTAAAACTCTGATCTGAGTGGACACTATAGTCTGGCCAAAGCCGACGGCTACGTGACCTGACAATAACGTAAGTGGTACTCAGGTCTTTATTTGGCATGTGTCTGGGCGCGTCTACACCACCTTTGAGCTTATAATAAGTTCCCATACAGCACGCCTAGTGTGCAGGGAATACAAGTTCATAATCTTCTAGGTAATTTCATGCCACGTGATTATATTGGAGCCTAATAATAAATCACTACACATTGGCCGTGCGTGATTAAAAATGGATACAATTGTACTCCTTGATAGATTATTCACTCACAAGGGGAGCAACTAATATTATGATGCCGCAGAAATATTTATCGATAATTGGTATCTATGTGGAACTTTTACAAGCGCCTATTATAGAATCAAGGGTTTAGACAGAATGAAGACCGTATAGTCTAACTAGATCCGATTCTTATCCTCGCCCTAACTTTCTTTAGTGTCTCAGTCTATGGTTTAGGGTTAGGGATATACCAGCTGATGATACTATGTAACAAAAAGCTATACCTGATGCTGACCGGATTCTGCTTCGGTACAATGGGCACGACCACTGCAGGATGAGCAGTGGCCAAATGTGATGGCACAGTATAGCTACAAATCCAGACCGTCAGCTTGATCTGAGTCCTAACTCTGCTAACCACAGAAGTTAGACTTATTAAGTGACCAGATCGAACATGGACATCACAAGGATCAGCGGAGAAGTTACTCCTAAACACCATGGTGTGAGCCAAGATACTTCGCCTTAGTAGCAGTGCCCATACAAACATCGGTGAAGAAGATTGGCATAGCTTAGACTCCCAATATCTTCCAAGCCTAATGGCTACTCTCTCTCTCTCTCTCTCTCTCTCTCTCTCTCTCTGCTGCGATCTGAGCAATTAGGCATCATCATATTCTACAGCATATATTGAAGTATCATCTGTGTGCCACAGCTATGCATTTTATATGCTGCACTCAAGCTAGTGCCTTGTATTATATTATTGCTTGCAGTATAGAAAGGATGGTTGACTTCAATTCCTCTAGAACTGTTCACCTAACAGCCAATGAATTACTTTCAATATAATGCCATGAAATGGGCTTGGGATTTGTGTCTATCTTTTTTCATTTCAGGGAAAATGAATTTGAAAAGAACATTCGTGGAAGACTCAATTCTATATATATGTGTAACGGATCTTGTACAATGGATGAATGGACAGAAAGGAACAGCCCACATGTCGTCTATATTCCACCAATACTCCACTTATATATGAAGCAAGTATGTGTAATGGAAGGATCATTATATGGTGTCATGTTAATTGTAAGGGATTGGATGTCCAAATATATACATTCCATTAAGTCACTAAGTGTTGACGATCAAAATTGGCTTAGGTAGTGAAAACCAGAACTTCCGGGTTTGGCGGGGAGTTCGAGAAAAATTAGGAGATTTTGTTAGATTCGTATTTTTAAAACAATTCCTTGCGGGGCAAGACTTGCTCACCTATAAATATAAAGGGCCACGGCGAATTAAAGGTATTATAATCGATCAAATGAATCGATCTTTTATCTTTTTACCTATCTTTGCCCTAATCTTTTCCAACCCCATGTGTTGTTCTTCTCCTGTCTCCATAGCATAAGGAGGCGTCCTAGCTGGCCTGCCGAGACTAGGACAACCCAAGGTGCGCCTGCCTTGACGGGGTCCCTCCCGGGCAAAAGTTCTTTGGTTTCTCACCGGACTGCTAGCTGAAACCGGAGGTTCCGGTTTCTAAAACCAAAAGTTCTGGTTTTGAGGTTTGGTCCTGCAACCCGTGCCCCCACTCGATGCACGTGCTAGTGCTCTTCTGTGTTGGTCCATAATTTATGCCAACACATTTTGGCAACTCCACTGGGGATGAAAGGTTTGGCTATCTTGGCCGATTCATCAACCCCTAACAATATGGTGGTGCATGAAGACGATTACGAGGAAATACGTGAAGAATACGAACAAGAAATTCGTCGGATCAATAAAGCATCATTTTTTCCTGCCTCTTGATACAAAAGCAAGGCGTCTTGAAGATAAATAAAGACTGGCAACTACCATCGGAAATCGCTATATTGAAGGAGTTACAATCTTCAGGTACTAAGTCTACTCGCCTATCTAATTTTGTGAGTAATAAACTCAAATCTTTTATTGATAAAGAGGATAGCGCAGATTCGATATATATTGTTGGAAAGTCGGCTATTGACAAGCCGTCTAATGTTATTATTGATTCTTGCCATGATTTATCAACTAGTCATGAGAAACACATTGTTGATAAGGAAATTCAGCCGTCTCAAGCCGAATCTACTGAAAGCATAAAGATTACATATAATACACCTACACTCGGGGGTGCAACAAATCTAAGCCAAAGATTGGTGTTTGGAAAACCATTGAATCCAAAAGTCATCCCATGCATCAAAAGGAAAAGCAGAAGCCCATTCTTGGAGAGCTTCCGGCTATAACCCAAAAACAAAGTAACGACGCTAGTCTGCCTAATAATTCCAAACAATCAAATTCACCTCCAAGACAACGATTCACTGACCAGAACCAGTAAGGGAATAATTTTTCTACATCAAGGCCAACTTCGGCATATGGATCGTCTAGTACCATATGACCTTATTTTAGCATACGTTATCTTTTTCCACTATGGTCTTTTAATTCGTTAATGTTGTCTACTCCTAGATATGTTTTGTCCAGATTATATTACTTGTAGGGAGCTGGTAATTAATGAGTCACCACTTATGCATAATGACCGTTTTGACCGAAAGAATCGGCCTATGCAGAAAAATAAGCGCAATATGATTAAACAAGTCTATCATGTCAAAAAGGATTGTAGATTAAATAAAAATTCAGATTTGACACTAAAAATAGAAAAGTCGAACATTGAAGAATCATCAGCTAGCTGTATTGATCCAAATGCCCCCAATGGTGATAATGTTTTAAACAATATAGCTGAAAAACAATCATGTTCGGTTGGGGGGCAAGATATCACAAAGTAGCTGATTCAAAAGAAAAGGTGATGAGGAAGAAGCCAAGCTTTGCTGAATTATTGCATAAATATCAAAAAATAGCAGAGCAAAAGAAAAACAATTGGCTAGGAGATGATCAAAGTAGCAAGAAGGCACAATTGGTCAGGTATATTTAATTATAATAAATGGCTTTGGTATAATCCTTGGTTCTCATTTTATAATTATTAGTACACTTAGGAAAAAGTCTATATTACTCTCCTGAACTATAAGCAAAGTCTATATAACCCGCTAAACTATCTTTTTGTTCATTTTACCCCTTAAACTATGTAACTTGGTCTATTCTACCCCCTAATACAAATTGTTTTTTTATTTCTCCATACACAAGTTAAATTTTAATTTCAAATTTTGCCTGATTGTAGTAAACATCATAGTGTATATGAAAAATTATATTATGAATTTTTCGTTATTCATTTTTGTATAATTTTGCATCTTATCGATTAATTAAATATATTACCCTATCAAAATAATGACAAAAAAATCATTTTGTATTTTTCTACCATGTATTATGATGTCTACTATCATCTCACAAAATTTGAACGTAATATGACACTTCTACATGGAGAAATAAAAAAAGACAAATTGTGTTAGGGGGTAAAATAGGCTAAATGACATAGTTTAGGGGGTAAAATAAACCAAAAGATAGTTTAGGGGTTATGTAGACTTTGCTTATAGTTCAGGGTAGTAATCTAGACTTTTTCCGTACACTTATGATTTACCAAGGAGGCACAATTGGTCAGCAGGGCCACATCAAGAGTTTTCTCATTAGATATGCTTAGATGTTCAAAGCTGAATTTAGTAGTTGTTTAGATGTTATATTCGCCATAGTTTTATTTCGGCTACATATAAGAGTGATATAATGTTCAACATCATTCTTAGACAATTTTGGTCACTATGAGTGTTTTCTGGCATGCAAGTTTTGCCATAAAACAGGGGGGCATATATTGACGATCAAATTTGGCTTAAGTAGTGAAAACCAGAACTTCCTAGCTGGCCTGCCGAGCCTAGGACAACCCAAGGTGCGCCTGCCCCGATGGGGTCCCTCCTGGGCGGACGTTCTTTGGTTTCTCGCTAGACCGCTCCCAGAAACCGGAGGTTTCGGTTTTGAGGGTTGGTGCTGCAACGCGTGCCCCTACTCGCTCCACGTGCTAGTGCGCTCGTGTGTTGGTCCATAATTTGTGCCAACACTAAGTTTTTCAGATATTTATGAATGTATTGCTGCTCCAAATATGCAATAGCATTGGCTTGTTCCATGGAACAAAGACATGAGTATTGTCACAAAGAAACTGCAACTGAAATTCCTGGTGGCCCCCATGCCTTAATAAACGTGATCTTGTTGATAGCACTGAACTAATTATATCATTGGCCAAGGATTTAATCATTTTTATTTGCATGATATGTGTTTTACTCGGATTGTTGTTTATTATTGGTAAGCCAAGCTGATTAGGTGGTAGATTAGAGATATAGAAAAGAGATGCTGACAAACACAGAATAATTATCAGAGTTTTACGTGGCCGGTTAATCTTTCTGATCAAGCTATAACTCTCCTGTTTGTGTATGATTGTCGGATATTTTTACAAGGCCAACAGGTGTAGATTTTCAAAAGTTTAGAAGGTCGGTTATCTCTTTGATCAGGCTACACCTGTCGTGTTTACATGAGTTTATTCGGCCAGGAAATTGAAAACTCTTATTTAGAAGTTAATATAAATTGAGAACTCCTTAAAACTATTAATAAAAGAAGTTAATAAAGTTGAAAAATTTTATTCACACTCATTATTTGTTTATATCTTTATGAAAACAGCTTGGGAAAGGGTTTTGTCAGTCTGGTACACCAAGGTTTTGCTGTACAAATAAATGTCAGTTCAGTTGACAGTTTCATACTCTCAAGGCACATCACTGGCACTACTACACATGTGGCCTAATCAAACGCCACTTTTACAGCCGGTTGGCTCAAAACCGGTTGTAAAGGGGCATCACAGCCAGTTCTTGGCTGCAACCGGCTGTGATGAGAGCGTCTAGCAACGCAGCCAGTTGGAGCCACGAACCGTTTGTGTGGGTCCTCATCGCAGCCGGTTGGAGCCACGAACCGTTTGAGTTGGTCCTCATCGCAGCCGGCTGGAGCCACGAACCGTTTGTGTTGGTCCTCAACGCAGTCGGTTGGAGCGACGAACCATTTGTGTTGATCAACGCCAGCCGGTTCTATATGCATAGGCACTTGGCAAAAATAATTTTTGAAGCCCTAAACGTATTCAAATTAAAAAGTGTTCAACTTTTATTTTGGTCATTTTTTCATACGACAAAGTGATAATAAAATTGTTTACAATTCCTGCATCTCATATAGGGTTCAAGGTATGAAACTAGAACCGAGATGTAAGATTAGAGAACACTTTTATTATCACTATGTCGTATGAACAAATGACCAAAATAAAAGTCGTAAAACTTGAGAAGTTATGAAACATTGTAGTTGACAACATTTTCATTTGATTTTATATTGTCAACAAAAACCAAGTTTAAAACTATTCAAATTTCACAAATGACCTTGGATGGAGAAACAGACAATATGAAAATTGTAGTGTTTGAAAAGTTACGAAACTCTCAAGTTGACAAGTTTTAAATTTGAATTTGTTTATACCATGAAAAGAGTCATTTACACTCAGGTTCGTATAATATGTGGGTGGCAAAACCGGCTGTGATGGGGGTTATGGAACTGGCTATGATAGCAATTCTGTAGTAGTGTGGCCTTCTCCACCAGGGTTGTTTGGTTTCAGCCTTCACGGAGCTGCCTAGCCCTGGCAGCGCTCCTAGGTGTCTGATTTTGGTCGCCTAGGGCTACCATCGTTGCCTGGCCAGCAAAAGCTGCCTCCTAGGTCTTCGTGCAAACAAGCTGGTTTATGTCTCATCCTTTATGCCAGTTCTATCAACATCAAACTTGAAGAGACCTGAAATCTTTATAGGTTGCAATGCAAGAATATGATTTCTTCTTCACCACTTTCTTTTTACAATTGAAAATTGAGGTTGTCAAAATGAATTTCCGTAGGCGGTTTTTGCATCCGCCTTTGAGCTGGGGCTTCTGTTAATAAGCTATTCTCGAAGGAGGATAAGAGTCCGCCTCCATTAATTGAAGAAAAAATTAAAAAAACCAAAATCCTAGATGGGTCCGACGAGTCCATCCAGGGCACCACCGCCTTTGCCAGGCACGGTGAGGAGTAGGGGTAACCACTCGCCGCATCCACCATGCTTCACACCGTGCCTCTGCAGGCGTTGTTGTAGGATCCGCAGTCGCCACCATCATTGCCAGGCACGGGGGAGGTGAAGGGGTCATGGCATGCTGCATTGCCGTCTTGCCTCACACAAGGCCTCGCTAGGTGCCGTCGCGCCTCCCGTCACCGCCATTGCCAAGCTATGGCTCGCCGCCTGTCATCGCGCCTCGCCAGGCACCGCTGCGCGTGGCGCCCCTGCCGATGGAGAGACAAGAGGGATCTGGCGGAGGAGCGGACGACCGGGAAGAGGAGGTGAGCCTTGTCGTGGTTGGGAGAGGGCTTCCACAGAAGACCAACAGCTGGAGGTAGGAGAGATGAAACTATAGGGTTTGTGGGAGGGTGGTGCTTATATATATCATGAGGGTTGTCGAGCCAAGATGGATTTGTTTGGCCTCGGCCTTTTTGGGAGGTGGGCCTCATAAGCGTCTGCCTCTGAAAATCTATTTATGGAAGCCGAAACTTTAAGACGACTCCCTCCGAAAATTGTCTACCTCCGTTAATGGCTCAGATTAACAGAGGCAAATAGATTTTGTGTCTGCCTCTGAGCCCCATTTTACAGTGCGCCCCAAAATCATTTTTGTAGTAGTGGAAGGTTTGTCCAGGTGAAATTAAGAGCAGGAGCACAAAAAGTTTCCAATGTCTTCATCCTTCTCGTATAGGTGTGTTGGCGCTCCTTAGCGATACACTTTTAGTGCCATCTAAGTAGAGTTTTTGGACTAATTCATATACTAACCCGCCACTTATCACATGGAATAACCCCGTTTTCACATATATAAATATTTTTGGCGGATTTTGGTTTTCGCAGGTTTTTGAGCTATAAATCAACACTTTTGGATGAAGACCGAGATCATGACCAACCACCAAGGATGTGCATGGGCAAAGCTTGAAGAACACACTCGGATCAAGGCAAATCAATCAATATTTGGAAAGACCCAATCTCACCTTGAAGCAAACGACGTCAAAAGGCCCACATAGGTGAATGACATAAACTCCAGAAGGATAAGGACTCTACACGCAAAAGAGGAGGCCGATATGGGAAACAAAGGATGTATTTGTGCCACCTCAACCTTCCCTTCGAGTTAGGATTTCCTCGGACTATTTAAAGCTCGGATCGTGAAGGAACTCATATCAAATTTTGACCAGAGAGCCGCCGAACCAAGGGAGACACATCGAAGGAAGCCGACGGCCGCTGTCCTCGACGTTGCCTTAGAGATGGCTTAGGCTAGACCCTAGCCACCATTTGGCACTGCGTGGTGAAGCCATTTGTGGGTTTCCGAAGCCATGCTTTGAATTCATCGAGGCATATGGACATTAATGGTGATATCAATTTAATTTGTCTCGCTACTTTGATCCTCTAAGATGCGTGCTTCATCTCATATGTCTAGCTAGCGTATGATTATGTAATCATGGTGATTAGTCTATAAGTTTCGCTACCTTATGTTTTTAGTAGGATTAGATCTAGTCATGATGATTAGTCTAATTCTTGTGGATACATCTTAGTCGTGCACGGGAAGTCGGTGGTTGATTACCCTCGTGTGGTGACAGCATGCAGGAGGGAAAAGGCCGGTGGAACGTGTATTATGGTATCATGTCCCCTTATCAGTTCTCTTTGCTTGATGATTGACTACCCCTAGTACTGTGTGACGAGTGTGGGAGGGAAAGGCATTGGCTTACGAAACTTTGTGGGATTATGTCCCCTTATAGGAGTACGAGATAGGTTAGATTATCACTTTGGCCGGAGTTGCAATTAAGAAGAAGGTTGGATCGTGCTACCGAAGGTCATGCTACCTCGAGGCGACCAGTTGTGATTTTTCATATTCATCTCACATACACAATCACATGTTCAACCCCTATATGCGATATGCGCTTCACGCTATGGTTAGATCCATTGAGCAAGGTAAAAAACCCAAATAAGTTCACTGTCGATCCACGGATTGATAAACCTTGGGGATACTCTAATGGAAGAACTACAATGATTCATGCGCTTGCAGGTTACAATTAATGCGTCTAAGGAGCGTCAACGAGTTCACAGAAGGTTCGCCGTTGAATGGGAGGCCGTTCCATCCAAACAGCTGAAGAGCGCAACCCAGAGCACGGGCAGTGGCGCTCAAGGTGGCCAAAGACCCAACACCGTCGCCAGTGGATAGGTTCTCTACATGCCGTGTTACAGTGGTCAAGCGCAAGGCAACGAAACCAATGGTCATGCGTGAACGAAGAAGCACACAAGGTGGAGGGGATCGCGGCGATGGTGGTTAGCAGGGAGGCGAACGAGTGGCGGGCTAGGGTTTTCTGCCCAAGGGCCGGTTGGTGGGGTGCACCAGGCGCAGGAGCACATAACAACCGACACAGTAGATGGGGCACCCAGCAACCAGTGCAGGGCTGATGGGACGGGCAGACATGGGTACAAGTGGTGACGCGCCACCTGGATTCCGGACCCGAGGTTCCATGGAACCTAGCAGGGCCGTAGACGCGCCGCGACGAAAAGGGAAACGCAAACTAGATTAGATTAATGCCAGAATTGAAGACCGTCAGATCATATTAATGCCAGAAGTGAAGCATATCAGCCCCCTTGATATGTACATTTATTGCCACTAAAACCGACCACAAAACTAACTAATGTTTCCACATGTTGTCCCCTCCGGAGAAACCCATCCTGCTCTATATAAACAGAGTAGTCTGGGTCTCTTTCTATATCCACTATGTTTACATGATATAGGGCTCTCGTCACCCGACATCATATCAAGCATATATATACACTACAACGGAAATTATTGGTCCAACAAGCAATGTGAAGTTAACATTAGCGATGTAGCTGAACTCGGATACTTTTTCGTAGAACAGTATGCAGCACATGGACACACACCGAAACTGAACAGCATTGGCATGGCCAAAAACGCTAGCATTTTGGAACGAGTGGCGTCGGGAGACATAGAAACCGAGTTAGAGTCTTGGGCTTCTGTTGTGCTCTGGGCGTCGCTGCTATAAACCTCTGACAGGCAGTGCCCGGCATGGAAGGCAATCCGATAGATTATGTGATTACCTCAGTTTCATCACTCGGTGCAGCTGGTGCTCGGGATGGTACATTGAAACTGCTAGGAGCTGGTCTGATTCTGCGTGTACTGATACCTGAACCATTGTAATTTTGTTGCTCAAAAAGTAGTGAAATTTGGGTGAGGCCCCTAATGGAAAACCTCAGTTTCATCAGGGAACAGATTCCGAGTCTATACTGCTCGCGCATGTAGAATCTAGAGGACGACGCATCAATTGCAGCACACCTATTCATAAGCTCAGTCCGGTCTAATTATATGGATGTTCTTCTAGATCCCAAAGTACTCCCTCCGTTCCAGAATATAGCTACGTTAAGAGATTTTCAAACATATTAAGGAAGTAGATAAAAAAGTCTAATTTTCCCTCATAAATTAGGTTGTATGTTGACCCAGGCATGCATCCCACTAATCACACACCTGATCTAGTGTAACCTGCCTAATTAATCTCTCTAGATTGGAGATAAGTGAGGGAATAAGGACGAGGGTATTTTGGTCACCTTATATAAAGGTTGTAGTTGAACTCTTTGTGTAGCTATAGATTGATATAAAATTTAAACTCTGAGCGTAGCTATATTCTAGAACGGAGGGAGTATGTTGTAATTCTTTTATTTTGAAAAGGCAAAGTAGTTTGTATTTCTTGAGCAAGCACACAAATCAGCACAACTATGTCTTCTTCTAGAGAAAATTTCAACCTCATGTCAACAGAGTTCAAGAGTGTAGAACCGGTGGTACTGAGAAAACATATCAGACTAAATAACTACTTGTTGATTTCTTCTCACCAAGTAGACACAATCACACCATATGCCACGTCACCAAAATGCTACCGTAAATTAGGGAAGTAAAAAATAACATCTATGTAACAGAACAGTAAAGCAGGCTAAACATGTAGTGTAGGTTTAATGGAAGAAAGAAACTAATGGCCCATAATGAATTGATGCCCAAACTGACAAAGGTTGACCAGCCCTATCAAATTTGGCCCCACAGGCTAGCAAAATCAGGGCGGACACCACATACACACACAGGGCGAGATGCCACCAACCTCGACGAGTTTTAATCTTTACCTTCAGTTCCATCAGTTCTCAGTCAACTACACCAAGCTGCTACTTGCTCGTAATAAACTAATAATAAGCTAGAGCTCAGCCGTGAAGTCCCCCTCACGTGCGGCAAATAATCTCTGCTGAGTGCTGGATATGTCATGCAACATCTCTACTCTACAAGCAGCGAACGGAGCAATGAACATAGTATCCGACAAATGTCATGTTGCCCAGAATTCCAGGATAATCAATTGCTGTTGTTCGTCCCTTAGTCCTGAGGCCTCTCTATCCAATGCCATGCGTGATCTTGTCTAATCTGGAAACATTTTGCATTGGCACCCAGCCTCGTGCTTTAGACACCCACGGTCTAGCCCTTGAAAAACGATATGGCGTCTTAAGCAGAGGATCTAGCAACAGGGAGAGAGAAAGGATGAGTGGATGACCTTGCTTGGAAAAATATGAGATGTTAGTCGAGGCAAAGTTGGGAGCAGGGGAACGCTTTTGTAAGATTAGTAATGGAGTGGCACATTTGGAGATCAGCGCAAGTTTATTTTTTCTTGAGCTAGTTTTTCTCTCTCCTGCAACCGAGTTATTACAGTACCCTGAATTTGTAGATGCTTATTGCTTAAGTTGCAGCTTTAGTTACAACTGCACAGAGTCCTTGTCCGGAAGCATATGTGTAGACCTTAAGTTCTGAACCCGGACCGCATGTCTTTCAGCCAAAAATCTTGTGTGCCTTGTCATCATAAATTTGCTGGCAAAGCTTGATCCGCTGATTGGCTATGTGATTATCTTAATGAAGTTTTAAAGTAAGTACGTGGCGTCCAGGGTAAAGGTTTTTCTTAGCACATCAATAGCTGATTTTCATGCATTTGCGGTGTGGAGCATAGTGGCTGGTATCGTCACCAGAATATTCAATTTGTAATTCACGGAGGCCAGAAACATTTTTCCTTACAAAAATCACTATTTATATTTGAACTGCGTGCATCTCCCTCGTAATCAAATCTGTTGTAAATAACTTTGGTGTCAGACAAGTAAACAATAAAAGTAAATATATTCACTTGTTCATTATTATCTAGAACTATATATATGTATCAACCTACAACTCATTTGCTTGCATACTCTCCGGTGTCCACAACTACTGATTCTTCATCCTCCTTTCTTACCAGTACATAATTGCTCGAGGGAGGACATGTCAATCTGACAAATGTGCCCGTTCGCTCATTGCTGCCTTTGCGAATGGGAGACACCAGGGAAACATATTCAGCAGTCCCTCTGCATGTGACCTCGCCGCCGCGCCTACTGCAGGCGAGCTATGCCCTCATCTAACTCCTCATTGATAACCTCGATGGACTTCCCAGGGGCACTCAAGGCAAGGCGTGAGCTTGCATTCGCTCATTGAGTAGAGGCATCAGTAAGACCAGGCTAAGCTGTCAGTGCTCGTAGTTTGCTGCCACTGCCAGTGCTCGTTCTTACAGTCAGTCAAAGCCATGGATGACGAAGGATGTGATATTGGTGTAGCTGGGCACAACAAAATAAAAGCCCCTATCATATCACTAAGTTTTAGAGATATATAGAGTACAAGAGGATGGAGAAAAGGCAACCCAAAACCTAAAACCTTGTACAATGACTGTTATATACCCTTAACATCTCAAAGTGAGCTAATAAAGATTTCAACAATGAGCTACTAGTCCACATCAATCTATTAGAGCCTGAGGAATGGGTGTTCAGGGTTCTCGGTTTGGAATGAGCGGTATCCGGAAAAGAAACATGACAGTAGGTTATTTTCATGCCACAGCACAACCCTCGTGAGACGACGTGTCCATATTGCAACACTCTGGTAGGCCATCAGATTTGCATGGCCATAGACACCGGGAATGATCATCGGCTCTGCTACGGAGGCCATCTGGTACAGATCGACGTGTCCATATATGCTGCTGGCCCATGTTGTCGAGCATCTGGTACAGATCGACCCAGGAGATGGCAGCAGCACAATATGTGCCTATGCCGCCTGCAGGATAACTACGTTCCATCATCTCATGAAAAGCTGCATGCGCAATTGGTGACACGCCGTAAGCCTCACCCCACACCTCGATCACCAGCAGGATAGCTAGTTTTTCTTTCCCCTGCAGTAGAGTTATTACAGTACCCTAAATTTGTCTGGAAGTATATGTATATATAACTTCAATTTTGAACACCAACCACAAGTCTTTGAGCCAAAAAAACATATGTATCTTGTCATCTTAATATCACTACCAAGTCTTGATCCGCTGATCAGTGATGTCATCTTAACTAAGTTAACAGGTAAGCTGATTTCCACGCATTATTTGCGGTGCGGTGCACACTCACCACCAGAATGTCCAATTTGTAACTCGCAGAGGCCTGCCTCATTTCTTTTCCTTAAAGAAAAAATCACCATTTACAATTGACCTGCATGCATCTCTCTCGTAATCGAAGCTGCTTTAAATAACTTTGATATGCCAGACAAGTAAATAATAAAAGAAAACATATTCACTTGTTCATTATTATCTAGAACTATATATATCAACCTACAGCAAATTTGCCTGCATACTCTCCCATCTTCACAACCACGGGTTCTTCATCCTATTTTCTTACCAGTACATAAATGCTCAATGGAGGACATGTCAATCTGACAAATGTGCCTGCTCGATCGTTGCTGCCTTTGCGAATGGGAGACACCAGGGAAACATATTCAGCAGTCCATCTGCGTGTGACCTCTCCACCGGTCCTGCACGCGACCTGGGTCCAATATGTAACACGCCGCTGATAACCGCGATGGACTTCGCCAGTGCTCTCAAGGCAAGGCTTGAGCTTGCATTAGCTCGTCGAGTAGAGGCATCAGGAAAGCCTACCAGGCTAAGCGGTCAGGGCTCGCAGTTTGCTGCCATTGCCAGTGCTCGTTCTTACTCTATGAGAAAGTTAAGGATGACCAAGGATGTGTTATGGGTGTACCTGGTCTCGTGCTTGTAATAAGCTTGACGTGAGTGCTGGCCACAAATAGAAATGGAGCTCTACACCCAGCTGATCCAGCACAAGCACTGCCTCACCCATGACTGGCGGCAGATGGAATATGCATGTATGCAACTCGCTGTATTTGTCTCAAGGAAATGAATGTTTTTTTATGAAATCAAGGAAATGAATGTTAGGAAGCATCGGTTTGGAACACGAATCACAGTTGCAAGCATTCCTGCGCCTGCTGTAAAATTTTTGTGTTGCATTTTGCAATTACTTGAAATTAATTATCATAAGTTCTGCTACGACTGTGCTATGGATATGGTAGAGTTAAATTTATATCATCTTACTAGTCAGGCTTACTTCAATATAAAAAATAACCAAACAAAATAATAATAATAAACAAACTATTCTGGCTCTCATATACACATAGCTCCCACACGATATGGGTTTCCAGGATGGCTGTCTTATTCTTGCATGCTGCCCACGGCCATGGGTATTGTATTTAAGCACTATGCGTACTGCTAATATATGAGTGCCAATATATACCAGCTAGCCATCAGCTCTTGCAATCTGAGTTGAATTGAGCATGCTGAGTTGCTGACCAGTAGTGCACCATGGATTTAATTACTACTTCGGAGACTTATTTCTCGTGACACTGAGCTGCATATGGTTCATGTGGCGCGTGTACTGAGATGAACGAAGGCTAGTGGCGGGGCCATGGACATTCAGATGGGTTGGATGCTTAATTAATTGAAGTGCAAAACAAATTTTGCTCAAAACAAATTAAATTAAGTCATTCAACACACTTACAATAGAGTGAGCACTACGGAACACGAAGAAATTTTCAACACACAAGAATTGTCTATAGCATCGCAGATGTCCATTGTGAGCTGGGCTACATAATCTCTAGGAAAACTAATTATGGCTTGTGTATGGAATGTCTTGGAATGTATGTGCAGTCTGCTAAGGTGATTAATATTGAGAACATGTGCAACATGTTACGCTCTGACTGCTAGAACTGCAAATAGGGTGATGTCGCCTTTTGTTTTTTTTTTTGTCGGCGAGATATATGAAGATTATATATAATGAACTACTCTGAACTTTTGGATGATCAGTAGCCACACATCATACACGTTGCTGAAACTTACGTTGTGCTTTTCACTTCCTCAGTTGTTCTGTCCATTTCCTTACGACTCAACACTCAATCCAGGTTAAGGTGACTCACTCGTGCATATATCAACCTGTACACCTTTACAAGCTGGTGCCATGTTCCGTTATTCCCCATGACCCCATCATCCATGTCTGAAGTTCCTGTAGTCTAGCACATCTGTGGCTAGCCATGAGTTCAGGTGCGCCATCTGGTAGCACGCACAAGGTCTGTCATATATATGCTCTAGTTCCATTGTCTGAACTGTTTAAGGCTTGGAGCTCGACCAAGTGGAGCTGCACTCCTTTCAAGGTGGACCAATTTGAACATGTTGTGCTGTTTCCTTGGGCTGGCGAACCTCCTCCTCCTTCATCGTCAGTGAATAGTCCATGGTGTCAACTAACTCTATTAATATTTTTTGAGCACAATAATAGCTTATTTTCACATAACTATGGTGTGGTGCCCACTTTTTTTGTATCATCACCACGACATTTAATTTATGAGTTTTTTACAATGGTTGGTAAGTACTTGTTGTCAGCACTTGTGGATACTTGTGATAATTTTTCTGGTACTTATGTGTACTTTTGAATTGAAATTTCAGAAATTACATACCGGATCCACTAATTTTGAACTTGGTCCCAAAATTTTGGCATTTCCTAGAACTTTAGCTTTGGTACTTTTAGGTACTTACCATATTTTCTAAAACAATTCCACCGTATGATTCTTATATTTTGGTATTTGTAGGTACTAGTCAATCATTATAAAAGAGCTCTTTATTTATAAGTTGTGGAGGCCAAAAAATCATGGTTTACAATTGAACTACGTGTATATTAATTGTAATCAACACTACGTCAAAAGCCAACAAAGAAGACACATAGATTAGTGACACGAAAATAAAACATGTCACTAATATAAGATTAGTGACAGTTACGATTAAGACACGTCACTAATGTCACTGCCTAAGCACGGGAGTGGAACACGTTAGTGACGGCTCTCCTTGAGACACGTCACTAAAAACATATGATAAGTGATTAGTGACGGGCCTATTTAAGATATGTCACTAAAGAGACAACTCATTAGTGACATAAGTTTTTTATACACGTCACTAATGTGATCTGTTTAGATTTACTAAAAGACAGAACAAAAATTATGTAGACAACTTGGGCCTAGCCCACAACGGCCTTTCACCCTGGCCCAAAACAGGCCCCGCCGCCTCCCACCTCCACCTCCTCTCCCGCAAGCGCCACCGCCTCCTCACTCGCCCGAGCGCCACACCTCTCTCCGGCAACCGCATCGCGCCTCTCTGGAGAAAAGATTCAAACCCTAATCCCTTCGCTCCGGTGAGGGAGAGAGAGAGGAATCCATGGCATCAGCACTGGTGAGGAGGGCGTGAGGTTCCACCCTTAGGGTTGGGCACTCTGGCGGCGCTTCTTCCTCTCCTAGTCGATCCGCCGCCCCTCTCGCTCTCCATCTCTCGCTCGTCGCCTCCGCGCTCGCCGCCGGTTCCGAATCCTCCCCTGCACAGCCCGCCGTCTCCTCTCCTCCCGTGTGCCGCTTGGACAGGTCTCCCTGCCTCCTTCTGTCCCTGATATCCTCTCCGCCTCCTGTCTCACCATTCTCAGATCCGGAAGTGGAAGGCGATGATAGGGGCGTTGTTTGTGGCGGCCCTGCACCCGGCTGCTCCCCTCCAGCTCTGTCGGCATCCGTGGCGTTGGTGGAGATCTACGAATACTCCGTCTTGGGTCCACCAGCTTGACATCCCTTGCCTCTTCAGTGCACCCGACGCTGAGGCCCTCCACACAGGTCTGTCAGTCTGACTGTTTCATCTTCAGTTCACAAGTATATGTTTGTAATCGTTTCTTCATCTCAGATCTCCTTTGGGTTTCCATATCTAACATATTTTTTTTACTGAGAACTGCAATTCAATGGATGATGCTCCAATTCAATTAAATTTTTTGTTTGCTTGAGCAGGGATGCCTTTAGGAACGCTAATTAAGCAGAGTGGTAGCCTGGTAGGTTTTAATTCCCACTAGAGATGGAACGCCAATTAAGCATAGTGATATGTTTTAATTCCCATTAGAAAAGCATATTCTAAAGTGAACTGAATTTCTGAAGCATATCTAAATGCAGAATGACATGATTTTTTCCCCTTAGTTTCCACTATAGCAGTAGCAGTACAATCAGTTCACATGAAAAGTATCTATGTCTTTATATTTGGTTGTATACAAGTGTGGATATGTTATTTTGAATGCCAAAAATGCTAAACCATTTGCTGAATATCACTTCTATTATGACTGATAATGCAATATCTAAGCATAAAAATGGTAAGCTTGAACAGTCCTGCACATAAAAATGGTAAGCTTGAACAGTCCTGCACATAAAAATGGTAAGCATTGCTATTCATCTAAGAGCACGCTTTTTGGAGATGTATATCACCTGAGCTCATTCCTGTATTTCTCAGGCAAACTAGAGAAGATTCATAAAGTAGAGATGGTGTCTAAGTTCATCTAATAGTACCCTTTTTGGAGATGTTGACATGGAACATTTCCGATAATTTACCTGTTTGCAAATAATATATACTATGACTAACACTCTAATTGCATTAACATAGGCAGTGTTTTGATTATTGTAGTCTGTCTTTAATACAAATGTGCTTTACCGCATATTTTTATCAGTAATTAATTATTGGTCCTTTATCTGTATAAGTTTAGATATTAATAGATCTCAATTAGTTTATTGTACCTTTTCTATGGATGATTGCTGTGATGATTCCTATCTGCAAGGGGTGACATTTTTTGCACCCCATCTAATTATACCAAGTATGCATATGGTTTCTGAGAAAATTAAGGCATATCCTCAAAGAACCAAATCATGGGCTTATCCTTTCATATGTACAAATTTTCAGAAGACCTGCTGAACCATGATTTGCTTCTTTTTGCATCAGCTGGTCCAGATTTACTGTATTGAAGATAGACCAGTACTTTACTATCAATTTGTTTCTTCTTTAACATAATTCCTGAGTATATGCTTTTCTGAATGTAGAATCTGTGTACTGAAAATTCTCAAAGGTCTGCCAAGTAAAAATAAGATAGCCAATAAATGCTGATATCTATCATGGTATGATTGAAGAATTAATTATTGAAGCAGAGAACTTTCACAAGGCAAGTATGTTGTATTTCATTCCAGGATCTGTCTCTTAAGAGACCTTGGTTATTTGATAATTACTTGAGGGTTGGTGGCCAGAGCATGGCATGTCTATATAGGAGTAGTAGTATAGTCCAGTTGCATTGGGTGACAAGTTGCCAATTTACCAGATCCTACTTTGTGTTGCCATTTGTACCACTTTGGTACAATAGTTCTATATGTTTTTATGAACCAGATGTGCTTTTTATGTTTTGTAAGGATAAGGAAGTCTGAAACATCTCCTACATCTGAATAAAGATATAGCTAGTCTGAACAATTTTTTGACGAATAGGACATTACTACAACTTTTCCTTTTGTACTAGTAACAAAGAATATTGTGATAGGTCTGCTCTATTGTTTTGTGGTTTCACCTTTGGCAGTGCAGCATGCTATTCATTTCATGTTGTGTTTCTCTTGCCAGGAAAAAACTGGTGCAGGAAGATGTCAGGTCACGCCATTACAATTTGGCTATTGTGCTAGGCAAGGCTGCCACTGCAAGCTTAATAAAAGGGGTCATTCGGTATGGGAAGAACATGCTGCAACCTACCATCTCGACGGTAAGTATGCTCAAGCACTCGAGCTCCTAGTTGATTTGGCAATAAGTGCCTATCTCTATGAAATTCCATGGTTACAGTGTGTATACTTTATTGTCCACATAATGATATCATAATATTTGGATATTATTGAATGGAATACATGCATATGTTGCTATTAGTGGCTACAATGTTTGCATTGTTTGGGGCTACTTCCTTTTCAGTTCATTCAACATGTCTCGACTGAGTGTTAGCATTTCATTCAGATTCATTTTGGAAATTTTGCTCGTATAGATGCCAATTGCTTCTTACTTTGTTATTCACTTGATTTGGCGTTAAAAGCAAGGACGCTTTACATGGGAATATGAAGAATTGCATATATGCAGGTCTATGTTGTTGGGGTCAGGATAGGTGGCTCACAACCTTTCAGCACTATGGTCGTATCACAAGTGAAGATGTTGGCCTCATACCTCAATGCTTATTTTGCATACGTGTTTAACTGAACACTCAGTCTGAGTTCTGATTTCTGAACCTCTCTCTGGCTACTTGCCCTTTGCATGTATGTATGAACAGAGGAACTGTGTGAACTGTGTATACGTGGATTCCTTGCCCTTTGCATGTACGTAATGGATGAACAGACGAGCTGTGCATATGTGACATTTCTTTCTCCTATATTTTTTTGTTTCTTTTTTTATCATTAGTGACGGGGATTGGGGAGACACGTCGCTGAGACGAGTCAACAGTGACGTGTTTTGGTGAAACACGTCACAACTCAGGTGATTAGTGATGTGTTTCTGGTGAAACACGTCACTGCTCAAGTGTAATCAGTGATGCATATCTAACTATCCCTGTCTCTAAATTAGCCTAATTAGTGACGTGTGTAGATCAACACCGTCACTGTATATAGTAATTAGTGACGCGTCGTGACTGACAACCGTCACTATATTAGTAATCAGTAGCGAATGTGGAAATAGAATCGTCACTAATTAATTATCATTAGTGACGGAGGATTTCTTCCCGTCACTGATGTGATTCACATTAGTGATGAAAATTTTGTGACGCTGGGTCTTTCCGTCACTAATTAGTATCTAGATCCGTCACTAAATACCCTATTCTGACGTAGTGCAAAGCGGCTGTAAATAACTTTGATGTCAGATAAGTAAATAAAAAAATATTCACCTGTTCATTCTCTAGAACTACATATATATACACTAGCAAGTCATTTGCTTGCATACTCTCCAGTCTCCATGACCATGGGTGGCTGCATGCCTCTGTTTCCTGCTTGTACGTAAATGCTCAATTTTACAGATGTGCTTTTGCGAATGGGAGACACCAAGGAAACATATTCAACAAACACTCATCGAGCCACCTCTCCACCGCTCCTGCACGCGACGTCGTCCATCCTCGGACAAGTTAGCAGTTTGTGTGTCACCCTATGCCTCTTTCATTTACACGTATGTTCTCAACGGTTAGCAGTCAATCAGGGCCAATATGACATGTTAACAGTTGGAAATATGAGTGTGGGACAAGAAACAGTTGTCCTGCGGACTTCTGAGCGATGGCAATTGGCCAGTCATGGCTGGTAGTCGAGCATGCTGACCAGTGCACACGATCGATGCAACTTCTAAGCAATGTCTCGTGACCTGAGCTGCATATGGCTGATATGGTAGTCACAATGGATCCTTTCCGTACATCAACATATAGCTATAGCATTGCAGATGCCCATTTTCTCAGTTGAGCTATATAATCTCCACACTGTCTAAATATGTCTTGTGTGTAAAATGGCTCGGCTTGTTCAACGCGGTCTGCAAAGCCTATTCAGTACATGTGCAGCATGTCACGCTCTGACTGCCACTGCTACAGAATACTCATCACAGCCGGTTGGGAAACCCCCATCGTAGCCGGTTTTGGGAACCGTTTGATTCCCAACGGGCAACACAGACGGTTGGGAACCGGCTGTGATACACCCTCATCATAGCCGGTTGGTGGCTAGAACCAGCGGTGATGGGGGTGTCCAGGACGACTTACGGCAGCTCGAAAAAATAGCAAAGCTTTTTTTTAATTGGTGGAGGGACCCCACCGGACAACGAGCCCTGCCCAGTCGCAAGATTTTTCACGCGCTACGCGGTAGCTCGGATTTGAACCCACGACCTCCCCCTCGCGTGTACCCTCGCTTACCACTACGCTACACGGCTGTATGTGACCACATCACATTTTCATTCACCACATAGTATACGAACCCGAGTGTAAATGACTTATTTGAGGGCCTAAACGAATTCAAATTAAAAACTTGTCAACTACAGAGTTTCGTAACTTTTCAAACACTACAACTTTTATACTGTCCATTTTTCCATCCGAGGTCGTTTGCAAAATTTGAATTTCAAATTTGAATAATTTCAAACTTAGTTTTCCTTGACAATACGAATTCAAATGAAAATGTTGTCAACTACAATATTTCATAACTTTTTGAGTTTTACAACTTTTATTTTGGTCATTTGTTCATACGACATAGTTCACTAATCGTACATCTCTCTTCTAGTTTCATACCCAAAACCCTATATGAGAGATGTAGGATTTGTGAACACTTTTACTATCACTTTGTCATATGAACAAATGACCAATATAAAAGTTTTACATCTTGAGAAATTATACAACTTTGTAGTTCAACACTTTTCAATTTGACAACGTTTAGGGCTTCAAAAATTGTATTAGCCAATTGCCAATGCATATAGAACCGGCTGCGTTGATCAACACAAACGGTTCGTAGCTCCAACCGGCTGCGATGAGTAGCAACGCAGCCGGTTCGTGGCTAGAAGGGCTGTGTTGATGAGCCCTCAACGCAGCCGGTTCGTAGCTGGAACCGGCTGCGTTGCCCTCACCCCTCATCACAACCGGTTGGTAATACAAACCGGCTGTGACAAGAGCAACGTACCCGGCTGTGATGCCCCTTCACAGCCGGTTGCAACAAAACCGGCTGTGATGAGGCGTTTGATTTAGGCGATTCTGTATTAGTGTGCTACTACTGTAAATAGGATAAAGCCAATTTAAGCGTGTTCAATGTTGTTTTTCGATGGGATAAGTGACGATGATATATGACAGTATGTCCGAACTTCTTGATCAGTTACTGCACGCACATGCTTCTGAACTTCTGGATCAGTTGACGCACACACGCTTCTTAACTTCTGGATCAGTTGCGACACACACACTTCTGAAACTTGAGTTGGTTTTTTCACTTGCTTTGTTTGTTCTATCTATTTCTTTACCACTCAGCACTCAATCCAGGTTAAGGTGACTCGCAATTTTTTGTTTTGAACGGATGGCAAGAGCTTTACCAATTTTTTATTAGAAGAGTAAAAAACAAAAGAAACAACAACGAAAACAGAGATACAACTCTAGCAACCAACTCGTCACCTTTGTCCAACTAGATCAAACGCAACTAGCTGGGGAAGAAGGGAAAGCAAGCAAGCAAGCAAACAAACACACACACACACAACTGGAAGTTAACTTGTGCATCAACCTATACTTCGGAATGAGTAGCATGGTCTGGAAATTATATTCGATACCTATGTGTAATGTGGCTACTAATTACTGAGAACAATTCACGGTTTACAAAAGGGTTGGGATACAAATGATGAACAATTTCGCCGCCGACAAGCCTCCGGCAAAGTCGGCCTCCAGCCGTTCCTTCCGTTCTAACCCCTTCTCTACGACAACCAAGCTTCTTGTAGTCGTTCATGTCCTTCATCGCCTCCATTCTGGGCCTTGGTATCTCGGGTTGGGCTTCTTTACTCTGGGCCTTACTTCAGATAGCTGGGCCTCGGTTGATGGGTCCGTGACATCCCCCTCTTCTTCAGAAGCGGCTTGCCCCCAATCCGGTGCATTAGGGAATCGAGTCTTCAGCATGTCTTCATTCTCCTAGGTGGCCAGAGATGGTGGCCACGACGACCATTGAATCAGCATTTGAGCCACTTCTTTGTCACCAGCTTTGGTAATCCTCCTTTGCAGAACTCGGATAGGAATTTGAAAAGCATAAGTGAGAACTGGTAAATGAGCACTTACTTGATGATCAGCACTCACTGCTTGCTTCAGTAATGAGACATGGAATACTGGATGGATAGATGACGTTTCAGGTAGTTGAAGCTTGTAGGCAACCTCTCCAATCTTCTCAAGAATCAGATAGGGTCCGAAATATTTGTAGGACAGTTTGTCGTTGGCATTTTTGTGTAAAGAAGATTGCACATAAGGTTGAATTTTCAGATACACTTTATCCCCCACTTTGAATGATCTTTTAGTTCTACCACGATCAGCTTGGTATTTCTGCCTTTGTTGTACCCTGAGTAGTTGTTGCTGTAACAGTTGCACTATTAGTTTTCTCTTGTTGAGCCATTCCTGCAAATCTTACTGCACAAGAATTCACCACATCTATACCCAGATGTCTTGGCTGTTGCCCATATAGAATCTCAAATGGTGTCTTATTAAGACTAGAATGATAACATGTATTGTACCAAAATTCTGCCAACGACAGCCAGTCCTTCCATTTAGCAGGGCAAGCTTGTACAAAGCATCTTAGATAGCCTTCGAGACATTGATTAACTCTTTCAGATTGTCCATCTGTTTGAGGGTGGTATGCCGAGCTCATCTTAAGGTTAGTACCAGCAAGTCTAAACAACTCTTGCCAAAATGTGCTAGTGAATATTTTATCTCTATCAGATACAATTGCTTCTGGTAATCCATGCAATTATATATGTGATCCATGTATGCCATTGCTACTTTGGATGCAGTAAAAAGATGTGCTAGCGGAATGAAATGAGCATACTTCAAAAATGTGTCCACTACCACAAGGATGCAGTTGTAATGATGAGAGCTAGGTAGACCTTCAATGAAATCCATTGTTGCCACTTGCCAAGCAAATTCTGGAATAGGTAGTGGTTGTAGCAACCCAGGGTACTTTACTCTTTCAGTTTTTGCTTGCTGACATACCTGACAAGATGATACAAAGTCTTTCACCATAAGCTTCATCTTTGGCCAAAAGAATAATTTCTTCACTCTATGATATGTCACATGAAAACCAGAGTGACCCCCAACCGGAGTAGAGTGCAAAGTCTTGATCAATTTAGTATGCAAAATAGTATCATGGGACACATATACTCTCCCTTTGTATCTGATGATTCCATCCAACAAAACATAATCGCCCATTGGTGATTTTACTGTCAAAGATGTCATCAGTTGCCTTATTCAGGGCACTGCATATAACCAATAGTGATCTCCTCCAACCACACTGGTTGAGCTAGTGATAAAGCCGCCAGTTCAAGATGATCAGTTGGTTGAACTCGTGATAGTGCATCAGCTGCTTTATTGTCACTTCCTTTCTTGTAGCACAGTTTGTATTGAAGTCCTATTAGTTTCGTTAGAGCTTTCTGTTGCCAGAGAGTGGTCAGCCGCTGATCGTCCAGGTGAGTCAAACTTTTTTTATCAGTCTTGATAATAAATTCAGTCTGCATCAAGTAAGAGTGCCAGTGATCAACTGCCAACAAGATGGCTAAACACTCTTTTTCGTAGGTGGACCACATTTGATTCTTTGGCCCAGTGCTCTGCTAATGTAAGCTATAGGATGCCCTTCTTGTTGTAACACTGTGCCCACTCCTTTATCAGAGGCATCTGTTTCAATCACAAACTTTTTACTGAAATCAGGAAGTGCTAGAACCGGGGCAGACACCAAGGCTTCTTTCAGAGCTTGAAAAGACTCTTCGTGGTCTACTGTCCACTGAAAGACAATCCCCTTTTTTAGAAGGTTAGTTAGAGGCTTGCTAATGATCCCAAAATTTCTAACAAACTTTCTGTAATAGCCAGCCAACCCCAAGAAGCCTCTCACATCTTTGACAGATTGAGGTCTAGGCCATTTTCTGATATCTGCCACCTTGGTTGGGTCAGTTGCTACTCCTTTGCCACTGATAACATGCCCCAAATATGGAATCTCTTTGGCAGCAAACGTACACTTAGATTGTTTGACTTTCAATTGATGTTCTCTGAGTATCTCAAACACAGCTTTTCGGTGCTGCACATGTTCATCCCATGTCTTGCTATATATAAGGATATCATCAATGAAAACCACCACACATTTTCTTAGCAAAGGAGCCAAAATAGAATTCATGACATGCTGGAAAGTTGCAGGTCAACCAGTAACTCCATATGGCATTACTTTGTACTCATAGTGCCCATTGTGAGTTGGGAAAGCAGTCTTGTATTGATCAGCCGGCTCCACCAAGATTTGATGGTATCCAGACCTAAGGTCCAAAGATGTGAACCAGATTGCCCCAGATAGTTCATCCAGAAACTCTTCTAGCAAAGGCATAGGGTACCTGTTTTTCACAGTCATCGCATTTAGTCTTATGTAGTCCACACAGAGACACCATTCTCCACTCTTTTTCTTAACCAACAACATTGGGGATGCAAAAGGGCTTTGGATCTCTTGAATCATTCCATTTCTTAGTAACTCCAAGACCTGCTTTTAAATTTCGTCCTTTTGTGTTGGGTTATATCTGTATGGCCTTAACCTGAAAGGTTGAGAATCAGGTAACAGAGGAATAGAATGATAATAAGGCCTCTTTGGGGGTAAGCCTTGAGGTTTCTCAAAAATATCCGCAAACTCATGTAATAGTTCATCAATTTCCTTAGGCCTGACTTGGACCTGTTCAGAGCTTTCATTAGAAAAGAGTTCCAGCACACACCATATACCACCTTCACTCTCAAGTTGTTCTAATTGATGAAGTGATATCTTGGAAAGTTCCGTAAGTTTAGGATTTGACCCCTGAATGCATATCCCTTTTCCAGCATACTTGAATGACAGCCATTTATCAGCCCATTGTACAGTCATAGGACTATGGATTTCAAGCCAGTCCATACCAAGAATGATGTCATAGCACTTGAGAGGGAGAATCTTCACATCAATAGTGAAAGAAAAACCCTGAATAACCAACTCACAATTTTTCACTTCATGGGTGCATTTAAGTATTTCACCACTAGCCACTTTCACTTTCACTGTTGTAGCCAAAGGGCTCCAATTGAGCAATCCAGTAGCCATATGCTCACAGATAAAACTGCTGGAGCTACCAGAGTCTATTAATATCAAGGGTTGCTGCCCATATAAATTGCCCAACACTCTGATAGTTTTAGGAGCTTCTATGCCGTTGAGAGCATAAGTTGATATATTCATCAAGTCATCACTAGAATCACTGTCAGGATCACAATTCTCTGAAGGAATTGATTCAGACTCTTGCAGCAGCTGCCATAATTCCTCAACCACATGAATGGCCACAGTAGGAGCACATTTGTGGGTGGGTCCCTATTTAACCCCACATTTTGTAACACAGGCCCTTTGCTCTTCTGTATACTTTGATGGCCTGCAATTTATCTTCAGATGTTTGTGTCTTCAGAGACTCCACATGTTTCTGCTCATCAGGGCTTGAGAATGTAGGAGACATTGTATTCACTGGGGTTGCAATGGTCTGATTTAGCTTGTTCAGAGACTTGTAAGAATAGCTGCTTTTAGGTCTCTTTGGTTCCTTCCTTGTTATGTCCACCGTAAGCTCTTCCTGTAACAATGCAAGAGAACACGCAGTATCTAGATCGACAGGTTTGTGAATCATAACAACAACTTTGATTTGTTCTTTTAAACCATCAATGAATCAATTGGTTACTATAGCAGTGCCAAAATTTGGATCATGAGCTAGAATTTGATGAACCAACTCATCAAATTGCTCAATATATTCAGTTAGACTAGCAGATTGCTTGATATGAAAGAATATTCTTAGCAACTGATTGAATTGGTCCCTCTCAAACCTTGCCGACACTGCATGGCACAGCTCAGGCCAGGTGACATTTTTAAGCATGATATCAGCAGATTGAAGCCAAAAATTTGCCATGCCAGTAAAGTTCATAGTAGCAAATTTAACCCAAAACTGATCAGGTACCGGATAAAGATCAAAATAGGCTTCACATTTCTTTTGCTAGATTTTTGGATTTCTACCATCAAACTGAGGAAAATCAAGTTGTGGCATAGCAGATCCCCAAAATTGATGAGCATTTCGGGAATTCACAGATGGGTCAATAGTATGTGACAAAGCCTTACAATACCGGAAACCACTTTTTCCCTGTGTGCCAGTAACCCACAGGAAAATATGGTTAAACCGTCAGGAACATTCTTTCTGTCAGCCCACCAACAGGGAAATACCGACAGAAATAGATCGACAGAGAAAAAACAATTGCCTGTCGGTTCGCCGTCAGAATGTTTTCTCTGACGGGAATTCTATGACGGCTTGCTCCCAAGGAAAATATGGCTGGTCAGGTTGATCAAAATGTCAGGTTTATATATTCCCTGTGCGCTGCCCGCCAAAAAAATTATAGGACCACCGACAGGATTTTGGGGCCATTGAAAATTGTTGCTCTACCGATTGCCGACAGGAAAAATATGGAGCCAACATGTTTCTTTTGAATCTCCCTCAATGATACATTTCAGGCAGTAATACCAGAATTGCAAGCAGCACTCAAGCTCAAAGATAGATATTATAGTTCACATCACTAGCATATAGGTTCAACCATATTACACAGCATTAAACTAAATATAGAATGTTAATGTTTTCGCGACTCCGGTCCACCCCATCAATTTCCTTGTCGATGTCCACACCATCATTGTCCTCACCATCTGTTCCTAAATTTCCCAGATCACTGTAAAGATTCTACAAGTAAAAAAGTATATTGTTTTAAGAATAGTAAGAGGAGCATCCTGTCCAAAATAAATTGAGTTGAAAAATTAAACCAGATATGTACAATATCAAGTCATTGGTTAGTTCGCCAAGCTTATCATATCACACAAATTCAGAAATTACTAAAGTGAACTAAAATAGTTATTAACAGACTTGCAAAAGAAACGGAATCTTGTCCTCCCCTGAACAAGAAGACTTGAGTCCACAAGCATCACCGTCATACAAAAAAGAAGAGAAGTCTACCTGTGATGTGCCGTGAGCAGTCACTGTATCGTGCCGCGCGGCACCGCCAGGCTCACATGAATCCGGTCAATCAGCTCTTGCCAGGTCAACATCAGCGGATGAATCACAGGAACCAAGAAATCACGGGAACCAAAAGTGAATGAAAACGCCTGCAACCACCATCGCAGATCCGGTCGAAGAGCTGCGTGCGTGCGTCGTCGGTGAGGACGGCGGCCACCACAGGGGCACCGCCACCGTGGAAGGAGCGGATATACAGGAGGGAGCAGAATGCGGCCGCGGGTGGGAGCGCGAAGCAGTCGAGCCGCGCGGCCGTGGAAGGCAGCGCCGACAGGGAGGAGAGCATTCGGATGGCGGTGGGAAGGTTCGGGAGTCCCTGCACGTCGAGGTTGAGGCGGCGCTGGCGTGGAGCTGTGGTGCGAGAGGCGGCTTGGGGGAGGGCGAGCGGGAGCACAGGGAAGGAGGCGGATCTGAGGATGGTCGGGGAAGAGAGGAGCGGCTGCGGCGCGGGGGAGAGATCAGGAGAAGAGCAGCTAGGGTTGGGGGCTCGTCTTTTATATCATAGGAGCGCGATCTTAACCGTCAAATTGCGGATGGATGGTCAGAAATGTTTGGGCCGGCTAGGCCGAGCAAAAAAGGCCCATATCTGTCGTGGCTTAATGTTTTTTATTTTTCTATTTAAAACAACATGTGAAGTAACTTGCAAAACAAAATATCCTAAATATCTAATAAAATATTGAAATGTAATAGATAACATATAAACGTCCTACGTGGGTTATCCTTCAGAATTTTTTTTAAAAAAATTGAACTCATTTGCTATTTTTAGTAGTTTAAATGATTTTATGCGGTTTATTGAAATAATTACAATTTAAGATATATGCATCTCATATAATATTAGAAAACTGTACAAAAACATATTTTAATTACATCTATGCTATTACTATTCATATCTTGAAAATATCTAAAAATTTCAAATTTTTTAATTACATCTTGAAGTGTACATTGATCTCAAAATTGATAGAGGTAGTACATAGGCACACACAAATCAAATGAAACTTTGAGATCTGAATAGGTCATAAGAATTTTCATCTCATATGCATCTCAATTGTGGACATAGTCTTATGTTTACCATAATAATAGAAATATGTGATGTTGCATTACCTATTGTTATGCAAAAACATATTTTTATGTTCTCTACTTAGGTGGAAGAGACGAAGTCATATGAAAAGATCCCAAAAATAGAAATTAACGTATAAAATAACGTGATTGTATGAAGTAGAATGATTTTAGAAAATTTTAGAAAGAAAAACCATCAAATTTGGAGTTTGTATGAGAGAGAAATACCAATTACAAATATTGATTCCAGATTAAAAAGAGAAACATGAAGGTTTTATTAGTTCGTCATCTTAGGCGACTTGACCTTACAAATACCATGAACTCAATATTCTAACACATGTCCACTTGTAGCACAGTGGTTTAGCTTCCCCCTACCTTTTTTCCTGTAGGTTAATTTTCCTGTGCGTTCCACACGAACCGACGGGAAAATAGTATTTTCCTGTGAGCCCATTTGTTACCGTCAGGAAAATAAACCGACAGGAAAATAGTATTTTCCTATGAGCCCATTTGTTACCGTCAGGAAAATAGTCTGGCACACAGGAAAATTTCGGTTTCCAGTAGTGTTAGGGACAGAGGTGATTTTCGCACCTGTGACCGGAGGCTGCACAAGGGTGGTGACCCACCCATGTTCAGACCCCCGGTGTGAGTGATCGTCGCGGTGGCCAAATTGCCCAGAAGTCGCCTCTTGCGAGGACTGTGTCAGGTGGGCGACACCAAACTTCTTTTGCTCTTGATACTTTTCGTTGAACACCTTGCCCGCATACTGGGGATCTTGCTGACTGAGGAGAAGTTGCTCGACGTCTTTGGCACAAAGATCGTTGACGGAGGAATGCAAACCTTCGACCTTGGTGTCGACGACGCCAACCTTAGCGTCCATGGCCACCACTTTGCAGTCAACTTCCTTCTTCCAACCGGTTATCTCCTGGATCCTGGTCAGGGCCTTTGCAATCCAAGCAACATGCTTCTCTTGTTCCATCGCCCGCTTCTGCACTGGAGTGTGGTACTGAGGACGAAGCATATACTCCGGTCTTTCCGCCAGATTGGGATGCGAACTCACGCTCGGATTTGTGGTGGAATTAGTGGATCGGACTGGAATCTGATACCAGGTGTAATGTGGCTACTAATTACTGAGAACAATTCACGGTTTACAAAAGGGTTGGGATACAAACGACGAACAATTTCGCCGCCGACAAGCCTCCGGCAAAGCCGGCCTCCAGCCGTTCCTTCTGTTCTAACCCCTTCTCTACGACAACCAAGCTTCTTGTAGTCGTTCGTGTCCTTCATCGCGTCCATTCTGGGCCTTGGTATCTCGGGTTAGGCTTCTTTACTCTGGGCTTTACTTCAGATAGCTGGGCCTCGGTTGATGGGTCCGTAACACTATGCTAGCTGCTAACATGTCCAAAGTTCATGTTGTCTAGAGACCTATAGCTTACAGAAATGGTAGTCCTGAACAAGCTCGGTCATATGCTCTCTAGAACAACTAACGTTCTTACCAATAAGCACTGAGCATGAGTTGCACAACTGCACGCAAACAAGAGAATTTATGTATCTTTTCAGTCCATAGCTATATGGCTTATATGTACCGTATTTACATTATATTTGTGAAGACATAAATGGACGTTTAATTCAAAGTAAGAGGATATAACCAAAGGGGATCATGTGTATCGAGCAAAGGCTTTACTTGATCACTTTCAAAGGATAATCATACATATAGGCAACCAAGATTTATCATGGATATAGAGAAGACAGTAAAACTGACACAACCAGAAAATAAAAGCCCCTAACTCTCTATCATATCGCTAAGTTTTAGAGATAATTCTTGCGTGTCTTGTTGTGGCATTTGGTTTGCATATTTATGATTGTTTATGTCAGCATATCGTCCATAACTGTACCCTTTAAATGTTTAATTTTAATGAAACAGGAGAAATGAAACCCCTATTAGTTGTATATTAATATTAAAAGGAAAATTAGAATCACATGTAAATGCTTTATATGCTACACAAGGGATTCAAGACGTTGCACTACGATAGCCATGTATCTCTACTATTTGCTATCATGATAGGACGTTACAATATAACTTGTGCGCTAGAACTCCTCAACATCTAGGTCGGTGCTCTTATCCTAATAATTCGTACTACTAAGAACTCACTACTACATATATGTGTTTTACAAACACCACTATCACAGCCGGCCCTAAGTGTTGTGATAGCTCATTACAGTTGGTTCAGGTGTGGGGGCCCTTGTGTTGTTAGAATCGGCTGTGATGCTCCTCATCCTCTTCCTTGCACCAGGTGCCATTCATCGAAAGTATCAGCACTAACCAGGCCATGCTTCTCGCATATGCTGAACGTGCCTTGAGCGAGTTCATGCTGTTAGCAAGGAATGGTGAGCCGTTGTGGCAGCGTAGCGCCACTGGCAAGATGCTCAATAGGCAGGAGTACAAACGCCATACCTTCCCAGGACTACTTGGGCCGTGCCCGGAGGGGTTTGTGATAGAGTCCAGCAAGGAGACTTCATTTGTCAGGGGAAGAACCTATGAGCTTGTTGACAACCTCACTGACGTGGTATATATGATGCAACTATATATATATCTATGTCTGCACTCTAGAAATGTACTACTAGCTAGCTTTGTCTCCTAATGTTTATTTATGTGTCTTATATATTTTCCCAGTCACGCTGGTCCAAGATGTTCCCTGGTATCATAGCAGGTGTAAGGGAAAGCAATGTCATCACAAGCGGCCCTTTAACTCCACAGAATGGACTACTTCAGGAGGTGATTGAGCTCATTAATTGCACATCTATATATGCTGACTTTTATATATGTCAATGTCGAGGCTGACTAATTTTATGGAACTCCCTGCAGATGAATGTAGATCTGTGGGTGCAGTCGCCACAGGCCCCAAACCGCCGCATGAAATTTCTAAGGTTTAGCAGGCAGATTGAAGGAATGTGGGCAGTGGTGGATGTGTCGCCCATGGATAGCATGCGCGGAATTGAAGCAGAAGGCAACCAAATTGGGTACATGGGCTGCAGGTTGCTGCCCTCTGGCTGCCTCCTTGAGGATATTGACAATACTGGCTTCACTAAGGTATACTCTACTACTGTTGAGAAAATCTCCCGAGTGATCTGTGGCATCATGATTAGACATTAGTTGTAATTACATATCATACAAGTTGCTGCAGATTTGGTTGCGAACTTGTGATTCCATAACTGCTGGCTATCTTCTCGTGGCTTAATTTTCTAACCCTTCAAATTGCTTCAGCAAAAACAAACATTTGCTTCAAATAATTCAGTTGTTGACTAGTGCAGTATAATATAATTTATGTTCTGTATCATATGATGTTTCTTCTTAGACTGTAACATGGATTGTGCATATTTAACCTGTCGGACCTCAAATAATCAAATTTCACGTGCATTATTCCAGGTCACGTGGATTGTGCATGTGGAGTACAATGACACTATTATTCCATTGTTTGACTCTATATATATACCATGCCGGTACATTATGGAGATTTATCTTTTGCAAAAAGAGGTAGCTTGTATTTATTATCTGAATCACTTGAAGAATAATAGTAAAGCTTTTATAACGTTTTCTTTTTTTTTCATGATGATGTTAGCTCAGTTCACTTGGAGTAATCTACTCCTAATATTATCACTTCCCAACTGTAGTCTGCATTTCCTTTCTTTAATCAAGCACTTGTTGACTTCTATCTCTTTTTTCGTTGTACCGCAGGTTGCAGATCAAGCTAACAGCAATATGCTGGTCCTGCAAGAGACAACCAGTGACATGTCATGCTCGCTGGTGGTATACAGCTTCGTTGAGAAGAACATGATGTGTGCCATCATGGATGGCGGTGACAACACCTCCGTCTTCCTACTGCCATCTGGGTTTAGCATCCTCCCCGATGGTCATAGCAAGACTACCCACCATGTTGCTGCTTCTGCAAGCTCGTCGAGCGCTCTCACTGGCCGTAGCAGCACTGCAGGATCTATTCTTACCGCAGGCTATCAGGCAATTTTGCCCGGCTCCGGGTACAAACATGCCATAGAGACCATGGATAATGCTGGAAATCGGGTCTGCCAAGCGATGAGCCAAATCTTGGCAGATATAGGGGCTCAGTATGCTGTACCAGCAGATTGATGCCTGGCCGACTTTATGTCAAACAGGTACCATGGCTCCATGTGGGGGTGGTGGAATGAACTAATTTAATCTTGAACTCATCTAGTTCATAATTTCTTTGGGAAGATATGATCGCTATGGTCATCTTCAATAAATTATCAAGTCAGCATGGAACAAACTATGCTCAATTATTCGCACCGGCTTACGGTGGTTCATGATTTAGCTTTGTTTCCTGACAAACTACCCGATTTATCGTCTGTTAATTATTAGTTTGTTGGAATTTGAGAACCATATGTATTTAATTTTACTTGTTGGTTTGAACCCGTATGATTGTGGATGTGTATCCGTTTAATTAAGTTACCTATTTATTATTCAAGGCTCAGTTTGATGGTGAAATCAGATCCTTTTCTGTAGTTAGTCATGGTTCTTGGTGGCTGCTTTCCCTCCTCATAACATATGCTTCGCAGCAAATGGTACGGCATATGTATATCAGTGCTGCATAATGCATGGAATTGATACACATGATTTTTCTTATGTTTTTATTTTGATGGACGAAAACAAACTCCATTTTTGCCTAGCTCCGATGAAATGCACAGGTTGCCTGCTACTAGCAGGGGGCACCACTTGATGCAGGTCAGCTTGCCTGTCGGGAGGACTGGAATGCAGGAAACAATATTTTCCACACTGTAGTACCACTTGTTCATTAGGTACAGAGAAATCTATGGATGTCACACACTGTTTAGGTAATCTGGATGCCACACTGTTCTCAACAGCATGTGCAGCATACCACATATATTTGCAGACCCTGGAGGATTGCCCTTGCAACCGCAACCAATGAAGGCAGTAGCAATTTCTCTCTGTTTTTTCTCCTTGAAATAGGCACACGAGCATGAGCATGTTGAGGAGCACTGGAAGAGTGCAATAGGAATACACCATTGAGTCCATGCTCACACTGTCAATAGGAATACACCATTGAGTCCATGCTCACACTGTCAATCCTTCCATCCTCTTGCTCGTGATTTGATTTGGTTTGCTGAGTCCCAGTAGATGCTCTCTCCTTGACATGTTTGGTTCGCGAGTGCAAATGCAAACGGTACTGAAATCGAATCACAAATGTGTTGATGCCAAAACGTGGCACAAGCTGATCTGGCTTGGACGGCCGATTTAACTGCTTGGACACACGGTTAGACCAGCTAGAACCTGTGTCATACCCGGTTTTAGATAGAAAACCGAGTACATCTCATATGTGCGCCAGGATCAAATTACACACATATGATAGACGGTGAGTGTATAACAGAAACAATACTCAAACGAATATTTGATAAGTAAAGTATTTATTACACTCACGACTAAGGCCCAAAGGCCAAATTAAACTGGTTCACACGATAACTAAGGACGATAACTCCATAAGCACTCCACAGGCATCTGACTGGTGGAACACACGCCTAGAATTCATCAAGATCGCTGAGGTACTCCGCTCCATGATTACCTTCTGATCCAATATAAGCAAGGATGAGTACACTTATGGTTGGTACTCAGCAAGTAGGGGAAATATGCAAGCTATCAAGGAGAGGCTTGGTTTATAGCAGTCAGCATTTTAGTTGGTTAAGTTTTATTAACAAGCAACTATTTACTAAGATATAAGTATATACCATCCCATATTAACAATAAGTAAGCATAAAATAATCATAAACATAACCAATAACATATGCATGCAATGATTTGATTTCATGTTTCGATAGATTAATCACGTGAGGGTCCAAGCCGTTCATGACCGTGAACACGGCTGTTATAACAGTTTTACACTCTACAGAGGTTGTACACTTTCACCACAATTCGCGTAAAAGCTCCGAAGAACTTTATACCCAACCATGCTATGCTGATCAGGCACGTACCACACTACCAAGGTGTGACTGCATAGGAACGCTACGAAGCCTTTACAAAGAATTCCTACATGTGTGTTTGTTCCCAGCACTTACGGTTTCAACAGAAGACAGAGTCTTCCGATCCCTGCACCAACACATCCACAAACAAATAACAACCCAACAGGCAGCACAAACACAACATGTAGTTCATCTAATTATTCAGCTAAGACCAGAGCCATATGGTATTGTGGTTGTACGGTAAATCCCGGGTGGTTCTCCATGTTCCGATTAGCATGGTGATCTTGTATTAACATGACAAGATATAATAATAAGGATATTCATCAATGTTGGATAGAACCCATCATGAACCAAGGTTAAGCATCTAGCATAGCTACCCAACATAAAAGTAAACCCGGTGTATCAAGGCTTAGGTGTAAAAGACTAGTTATCCTTACATAGGACCCATCAAATTAATGCAACGCGAACATAAATATAAACTTTGTTGTCATGCAATGTGTATGGGTTCAAAAGAATATGCACAGGGGGAAATCCACTTGCCTTCCTCAAAGTACTGCGGTGACTCCTCCTCGTAGACTTGATCTTGATTTCCCTCGAACGGACCGTTCTGTACACGATTAGCACAAGCATTCAATCAATAAAAGCAAAACAATACACCATACAACTTTCAAAGACGCAAAGACGTGTCTAGAACTATTCTTGATAAAGAGACGATCGCATGAGCGCAAAGATCACTCAAATCGGACTTAAAACGGTTAAGATATGGCTAAAACAAGGTTTAAGGGCTTCTTTGAGTTAAATCTAACTCACCAGGGGCTTAAACAGAAGAAACTAGGGACCTAAAATATAATTTTATATAAAAACAGAAGGGCTTAAGAGAAAAACAACCTTAAAGGACGGCGGGTTTGAATTTTAGAAAGATCAGGGGCTAAAACAAAAAGAAAAGGACCTAGATCTAATTATTTTTGAACTAGACAGGATCGCGGGTTGATTTCTATAAAACCGAGTGGCTTTTCTACAAAACAGCATGGCTGACCGGTGCGACTCGGTTTGACTCGAGTTGGGCTCGATCTCAGCCGTTGGATTTCGATCGAACGGCGCTGACTCGACCGCGGCGGCGCTGGCGACGGAGACGGCGGCGCTTCACCGGATCTTCGCCGGAGTTGGCCAAAACTCGAGCTAGGAAGCTCTAAATCTCGCCGTGTTTGGCTTGGGAGAAAGTTGGGGACGCGGGGAACCTATTTTGGGGGTTCTAAACGAGCATTGCGCAACGGCGGGAGCTCGCATCGAGCTATGGCGGCTTGACCACGGTGGCGACGCGACGTGACCCCGAGAGAGCGAGAAAGAGAGGAGAAAACGACTCGGTGGCTTCCTTACCTCCACGCGAACCTCGACGACGAGTTGGAGGCGGCAAAGGTGGTCCCTAGAACTCGAATCGCGGCGGCGGGACAAACCTAGGGTTTGCGGCGGCTATGGCGGCGACTAGGGCTCGGAAGCTAAAGGCTCGGGTTGAGGATCGATGGGGCTCGGGCGGCAGCTTATAAAGGCCAGAAAACGCACCTTGCGCAAGGGGAAACGAGGCGAAGACGGGCGGCGCTGGGACTCGTCGGAGTCCTACTCGCATACGGCGAGAGGAAGAAGAAAGCGCCGACAAGCTGGGCCCACGCGTCAGAGAAAGAAAGAGAGAGAGAGAGATCGGCTGGGCCGCGGTTGCGCGCGAGCTGGGCCGCGAACTGGGCCGGGAGAAAGAAACCGGGCCGGCTACGAGTTAGACCAGGAAAGAAGATGGGTTGGGCTAGAAAAGAGAGAGGGAGAAGAGAGAAAGGTTTTTGAAATTTAAATTAAACTTTTGCAAAGTCTTTTCAAATTCAAATCACCATTCAAAATATATGCAACCAGTATGAATGCAACAAAGACTTTATTGACTCTAATTTAAATGATGTTTAAATATTTAAGAGCCAAGATTTAATTTGCAAATTACTATTTCCTAAAACAATAAAAACTAAGAAAATAGTTGGCTATATTGGTTTTTATATGATGAACAAAATTAGGGTGTTGCAAATCCTACCCCCCTTAAGAAGAATCTCATCCTCGAGATTTGGAAAGATAAAAGAACAACTGAGGGAATTCTGCACTAAGCTCATCTTCTCTTTCCCATGTAGCCTCATCTTCTGCATGGTGACTCCACTGTACTTTGCACATCTTAATCACTTTATTCCGAGTAACTCTTTCTGCTGTCTCCAATATCTGGACTGGATACTCTGAATAGGTCAAATCATCCTTCACACTGAGTTCCTCTAACTGCAATTACTCCTCTGGTACCCGTAAACACTTTTTCAATTGTGACACATGAAACACATCATGAACATCCGACAACTGAGCTGACAACTCTAATTGATAAGCTACCTCACCCTTCCTTTCTAGTACCTTAAAAGGACCAATAAAACGAGGTGATAACTTTCCTTTGACTTTGAATCTACGAAGACCTCTGATAGGTGATACTTTGAGATAAACAAAATCTCCAACCTCAAAGACCAATTCTCTCCTTCGTGTGTCAGCATAACTTTTCTGTCTACACTGTGCAGTCTTGAGATTCTCCCTGATTAACTGTACCTGCTGCTCTACATCTTGAAGAACTTCGAGTCCAAACACTTTACTTTCCCCAGTCTGGCTCCAGTACAATGGTGTTCTACACTTCCTTCCATACAACGCTTCAAAAGATGACATCTTAAGGCTAGCTTGGTAACTATTATTGTAGGAGAATTCTGCATATGGCAAACTCTTATCCCAACTACGACCGTGTTTTAAAGCACACGCTCGAAGCATATCCTCCAAAATTTGATTAGTCCTCTCAGTCTGTCCATCTGTCTGTGGGTGATAAGCAGAACTGAAGTTGAGTTGTGTACCCATTATTTCATGTACCTTCTGCCAGAATTGTGACGTAAACTGAGTACCTCGGTCGGACACTATTTTCTTCGGAACTCCATGTAGACACACAATCCTGGACATATACAGCTCTACTAGCTTAGCACTTGTATAAGTTGTGTTGACTGGTATGAAATGAGCAGACTTCGTCAACCTATCCACAATAACCCATATAGAGTCATGACCATCACGAGTACGAGGTAACCCGACAATAAAGTCCATACCAATTTCTTCCCACTTCCACTCTGGTACTCTCAATGGTTGAAGCAAACCTGCTGGACGTTGGTGTTCTGCTTTAACCTTCTGGCAAACATCACACAAAGCCACATAAGTAGCAACATCCTTCTTCAAACCATACCACCAATATTTCTCTTTTAAATCTTGATACATCTTAGTACTTCCTGGATGAATGGGATAAGGTGAATCATGCGCTTCCTTCAATATGAGTTCTCGAAGCCTATCATTCTCTGGAACACATATTCTATTTCTGAACCACACTGTTCCTTGTTCATCCTCAGTGAAATCCTTAGTTTTTCCCAAATGGATCAAAGCTCTGAATTCCTCGATCATCGGATCTTCTAACTGTCCCTTCCTGATTTCTTGCTCTAATGTTGACTCTACTTCCATAGTCACAGCTTCTGAATGAGCACAGATACCCAAATTAAGTCGTTCCATCTCCCGACATAATTCTTGTGATATCAATCTCCCAATAACTGAGTTGACTTGACTCTTGCGACTTAGAGCATCTGCAACAACGTTGGCCTTCCCAGGGTGATACTGAATATCCACATCAAAATCATTGATCAATTCTAGCCATCTGCATTGTCTCAAGTTAAGATCCTTCTGGGTGAAGATATACTTTAAACTCTTATGATCAGTGAAAATTCGACACCGTTTTCCAACCATGTAGTGCCTAAAAATCTTCAATGCATGAACAACTGCTGCTAACTCCAGATCATGACTAGGATAATTCTTCTCATGTTTTCTCAACTGTCTAGAAGCATAAGCCACGACTCTGCCTTCTTGCATCAATACACATCCGAGTCCTACGTGTGAAGCATCACAGTACACATCAAACCCCTTTTGAATATCAGGCATCACTAACACTGGAGCAGTGGTCAATTTCTTCCTTAACTCCTCAAAACTCTGCTGGCAAGCAGCATCCCACTTGAAATTTCGTCCCTTCTCTAACAACAACGTCATAGGTTTAGCAATTTTGGAGAAGCCTTCAATAAATCTGCGATAATAACCCGCCAATCCGAGAAAACTTCTGATTTTTGCAACACTCTGAGGTGGCTTCCAATTCAACACATCCTTCACTTTACTCGGATCTACCATGATTCCTCCATCAGTAATGACATGTCCAAGAAAAGAAACTTCCTTCAACCAGAACTCACATTTACTGAACTTGGCATATAACTGATGCTCCCGTAGTTTCTGCAATACAAACCTCAAATGCTCCTCATGCTCTTCCTCGTTCTTGGAGAACACCATGATATCATCAATGAATACCACTACAAACTTGTCAAGGTACTCCATAAATACCTTGTTCATCAGATACATGAAATTTGCAGGTGCATTTGTCAAACCAAACGACACCACCAGATACTCATAAAGACCATATTTACAAGTGAATGCAGTTTTAGGAATATCCTCCTTCCGTATCTTCACTTGATGATATCCTGAACGCAAATCAATCTTGGAGAATACTTTTGCACCTCTCATCTGGTCGAACAAATCTTCAATTCTAGGAAGCGGATACTTATTCTTGATAGTCACCTCATTAAGAGCTCTGTAATCAACACACATTCTTCTAGTACCATTCTTCTTATCAACGAATATAACAGGGGCTCCCCATGGAGACGAACTAGGCCGAATATAACCCTTAGCTAAAAGTTCATCTATCTGTTTCTTTAATTCTGCTAAATCTTTAACATCCATCCTATATGCTCTTTTTGAAATAGGTGCAGTACCAGGTACAAGCTCAATGATGAACTCAAAGTCTCGGTCAGGCGGCATACCTGGTAAATCATCAGGAAAGACGTCCGGAAATTCACACACGACTTTGATTTCCTCCAATGGTTTTCCCTTTAACTGATTGACTGTCCCCTCATTCAGAACATCAGAACCCATGCTTAACTCCCTTATGCTTAGTCAACCAATCCATCCCCAGAATAATGTCAATGGCGTTGGACTCAGGATAACCAGATTTGATAGAAACTCTCTCCCCATAATAATAATCGGAACTTGTGAACACATATGTATGACTCTCATTTCACCACCAGGTGAATTAATTAACAGGGGGGTTTGCATAAAACTTCTAGGTAATTTACTTTTAGCAACAAACTTTTCAGTAACAAACGAATGCGATGCTTCAGAGTCAAATAAAACTGTAGCAGGTTCTGAGTAAACGAGAAACGTACCGAGCACCACATCATTGGCTTCTTGTGCAGATTCAGCCGTCACGTGATTCACCCTTCCACGTGCGAAGTTCTGTTGTCCCTTGATGCCCTGCTGGGAAGAAGGTTGAGCGGATCTCTGGCCATCGCTCTTCTGAGCTTGGGGGGTCTGGGGGTTACGCTTGGGACAATTGTTAGCATAGTAACCCATATCACCACATTTGAAGCAACCATTGGGTGGTACTGGCGTGACTGGATTGTTGGTCCGTACTGGCGGGGTGCCATTGCCAGAACGATTCTGCTGCTGGTTAGGAGTACGGGGTGCCTGCTGAGGATATCTCTGAACCTGTTGACTAGAACGTTGTATCTGTTGTCCCTGTTGGTAATGTCCACCATTACCTCCTGAGCGATTCGGGAAACCTTGTGAAGAACTGTAGCGAGGACGAGTATTACTTGTCTGCTCACTCAGCTCCTTACGTGTATTCTCACAACCAATAGCCTTGTCTAACATTGTCTGAAAGTTGGGGAAGGTGTGAGTCTGCAGCTGGTACTTGATAGGCCCAATCAAACCCTTCAAGAAACGACGTTGCCTCTTGGCATCATTATTCACATCATCAGGTGCATAACGGGATAGCTGAGTGAATTTATCCTGATATTCACACACGCTCATGCTTCCTTGCACCCAATGCACGAAACTCCTCCTGTTTTAGATCCACCACACCTGCTGGGATATGGTGTCTGCGGAAAGCATCCTGAAACTGCTGCCATGTGATGGTGTCGGGAGCGTTGTGCGCATTAACGTACGCATCCCACCAATCAGCTGCTGGGCCTTCCAATCTTCCTGAAGCGTATAAGACCTTCTCACGATCAGTGCATTGAACAATATCTAGCTTCTTCACAATGTTCTTGAGCCAACCATCAGCATCCAACGGATCTGCAGAGTGAGAGTAAGTAGGAGGATGCTGGCTCAGAAACTGTCTGTGATGGTCCCTGGGTAGCTGGACTGGATCTGGTGGTGGTGGTGGCTGCTGGTTCTGCTGTGCCTGTAAATTGACCACTGACTGGGTGAGCTGCTGAATGAGTTGCATCTGGGTTGCTAGGAACTGCTACATTGCGGGATCCATTGCGGGTTGGGGCGGTGGTGGAGGTGGTACTTGATTCTGCTGATTCACCACGTGATCACGCCTCTGAGTAGGAACGTCTCTACCTCCTCCGGTCCTGGTGTTAACCATCTGAGTGTTAGACAGATATGATTCAGAGAATGATACTCAGATAGACAAGAGTAAAGGAAAGACACTCTACTGCGAGAGTATAAGATAGCATTGAAGTTAAGAAGGAAGAACAAAGTAGAGGAAAGTCAGATATTCATCATCACCCAGATTCTGTCCACCCTAAATATTCATCCATAACCGTCAATTTGTGTGCTCAAAAATTATACCAAAATTCCAGAACAATACTCATGAAGCCATGAATCCAACACAACTAGAATCACCTCAATCGTACCTCTGAAACTCCGGATACAAAATAATCAAGCTGCCTGTGTCCAGATGGAAAAACAGATTTTGTACCTGACAACTTTTGGTGTGTTTCTCTCGATACAGATTTCCAAAAATTATGGAAAAAACACAGAAACTCACTCATCAAATTCTGAAACTAACCCCATTGGTTTGAAGTCAAACGAATTTGTGTAGCTCCTGAAATCATCAAAACAGTACTGCTGTGTCAGATATCGGTGCGAGCAGATTTCAGCATAAGAGACTAAGATGCCGGATACACTAGAGATAGATAAGAAACTAAGAGCAAAGGATAAAAGGTGACCAGAATTAAACCCAACTAATATTTTATTACTATATATATATATATTTTTTTTAGTTGTGGTCATCACTCCACAACCAAAAAAACACACAAACAAAGATTCCAACTCACACATTTGTCCAAGCAACAAGCATTAACAGACGACCGACCTCACAAAACCGTACTAATGATAAACTTACAAAAGAAACCTAAAGATAACCTATTCCCTAAACTGTGTGATGGAGAAAGGGGCTCCATAGCGAAGCTTCTTCCGAGGCGGAGACCAAGCATTGGCCATCCTCTCATCATCATCATCCCCTTGACTTTGTTGCTCAGCTAGTTGTTCTTCGAGTTCTGCAATCCGCTCCTGGGCTTCGGCAAGCTCATTTGTAACACCTTCCAAATCAGTATTCAGTGCTGCAGTGACAAGGGCAAGAACATGAGATGAGGATCTGCTGTGGGTCCTCCTCCCACTACAACGGTTTGCTCAGTTCCTGGACGGCGACGAGGCAAGTGACAGTATGTGCGAGACAGATCCTTCTGGAACTGGTGGCTGATAGATGTCACTGCCCTCCTCGCAGCATCACTGGCTGCAGCTTTCATAGGAAGTATGGAGAAGACTTGAATCATGAACAGACCAAGTCTTGAAGCGAGAGGCATTCTCCATTTGCTCCCTAACATGAACCTGAGTATGGTAATACTCCTGATAATTTGAAGCGGAACTGCAAGTGGTCATGTAGAGTGGCCTGGTGTAGTTGCCCAATGCCTCCAGAACATCTTCAAGCAAGAGTGGGAAAGCGCCTAGCTCTGTTACTGAAGTGATCATCTCCACCTTGGGCTCTTCCTCATCATCATTTTCATCATTATAGACTTCATCACCCTCATCTTCAGTGCCAACTGGATTCCCTTCAACATCTGCTGTGGGTGAAGCAGGATCAGGTACATCTTCATCATCAGAGAAGCACACCCACACGGGATCTCCTTGCACATTATCATCCATCTGTGGTGTAGGAGGGGCTGGCTGCGCTGGGTCAGACTGGAAGTTCTTGGCCATCTAAGCATAGAGAGAACCTTAGTAAAGATAATTGAATAGAGACAAAGGTGACCAAAGAAAAGGGAAGAAGTTCAAAGAACTTTAACTAATAAAATAAGACCTCTAAAGAAACTGACTTGGCTTGCTAAAATAAATCCTTACTTCGACCATTCTAATCTAGGCTAGCGTCCTATAGTCAGCACGGCTCTGGTACCACTCTGTCATACCCGGTTTTAGAAAGAAAACCGAGTACATCTCATATGTGCGCCAGGATCAAATTACACACATATGATAGACGGTGAGTGTATAACAGAAACAGTACTCAAACGAATATTTGATAAGTAAAGTATTTATTACACTCACGACTAAGGCACAAAGGCCAAATTAAACTGGTTCACACGATAACTAAGGACGATAACTCCATAAGCACTCCACAGGCATCTGACTGGTGGAACACACGCCTAGAATTCATCAAGATCGCTGAGGTACTCCGCTCCATTATTACCTTCTGATCCAATATAAGCAAGGATGAGTACACTTATGGTTGGTACTCAGCAAGTGGGGGAAATATGCAAGCTATCAAGGAGAGGCTTGGTTTATAGCGGTCAGCATTTTAGTTGGTCAAGTTTTATTAACAAGCAACTATTTACTAAGATATAAGTATATACCACCCCATATTAACAATAAGTAAGCATAAAATAATCATAAACATAACCAATAACATATGCATGCAATGATTTGATTTCATGTTTCGATAGATTAATCACGTGAGGGTCCAGGCCGTTCATGACCGCGAACACGGCTGTTATAACAGTTTTACACTCTGCAGAGGTTGTACACTTTCACCACAATTCACGTAAAAGCTCCCAAGAACTTTAGACCCAACCATGCTATGCTGATCAGGCACGTACCACACTACCAAGGTGTGACTGCATAGGGACGCTACGAAGCCTTTACAAAGAATTCCTACATGTGTGTTTGTTCCCAGCACTTACGGTTTCAACAGAAGACAGAGTCTTCCGATCCCCGCACCAACACATCCACAAACAAATAACAACCCAACAGGCAGCACAAACACAACATGTAGTTCATCTAATTATTCAGCTAAGACCAGGCCATATGGTATTGTGGTTGTATGGTAAATCCCGGGTGGTTCTCCATGTTCCGATTAGCATGGTGATCTTGTATTAACATGCCAAGATATAATAATAAGGATATTCATCAATGTTGGATAGAACCCATCATGAACCAAGGTTAAGCATCTAGCATAGCTACCCAACATAAAAGTAAACCCGGTGTATCAAGGCTTAGGTGTAAAAGACTAGTATCCTTACATAGGACCCATCAAATTAATGCAACGCGAACATAAAAATAAACTTTGTTGTCATGCAATGTGTATGGGTTCAAAAGAATATGCAGAGGGGGAAATCCACTTGCCTTCCTCAAAGTACTGCGGTGACTCCTCCTCGTAGACTTGATCTTGATTTCCCTCGAACGGACCGTTCTCTACACGATTCGCACAAGCATTCAATCAATAAAAGCAAAACAATACACCATACAACTTTCAAAGACGCAAATACGTGTCTAGAACTATTCTTGATGAAGAGACGATCGCGTGAGCGCAAAGATCACTCAAATCGGACTTAAAACGGTTAAGATATGGCTAAAACAAGGTTTAAGGGCTTCTTTGAGTTAAATCTAACTCTCCAGGGGCTTAAACAGAAGAAACCAGGGACCTAAAATATAATTTTATATAACAACAGAAGGGCTTAAGAGAAAAACAACCTTAAAGGACGGCGGGTTTGAATTTTAGAAAGATCAGGGGCTAAAACAAAAAGAAAAGGACCTAGATCTAATTATTTTTGAACTAGACAGGATCGCGGGTTGATTTCTATAAAACCGAGGGGCTTTTCTGCAAAACAGCGTGGCTGACCGGTGCGACTCGGTTTGACTCGAGTCGGGCTCGATCTCAGCCGTTGGATTTCGATCGAACGGCACTGACTCGACCACGGCGGCGCTGGCGACGGAGACGGCGGCGCTTCGCCGGATCTTTGCCCGAGTTGGCCAAAACTCGAGCTAGGAAGTTCTAAATCTCGCCGTGTTTGGCTTGGGAGAAAGCTGGGGACGCGGGGAACCTATTTTGGGGGTTCTAAACGAGCATTGCGCAACAGCGGGAGCTCGCATCGAGCTATGGCGGCTTGACCACGGCGGCGACGCGACGCGACCCCGAGAGAGCGAGAAAGAGAGGAGAAAACGACTTGGTGGCTTCCTTACCTCCACGTGAACCTCGACGATGAGTTGGAGGCGGCAAAGGTGGTCCCTAGAACTCAAATCACGGCGGCGGGACAAACCTAGGGTTTGCGGCGGCTATGGCGGCGACTAGGGCGCGGAAGCTAAAGGCTGGGGTTGAGGATCGATGGGGCTCGGGCGGCGGCTTATAAAGGCCGGAAAACGCGCCTTGCGCAAGGGGAAACGAGGCGGAGACGGGCGGCGCTGGGACTCGTCGGAGTCCTACTCGCATACGGCGAGAGGAAGAAGAAAGCGCCGACAAGCTGGGCCCACGCGTCAGAGAAAGAAAGAGAGAGAGAGAGATCGGCTGGGCCGCGGCTGCGCGCGAGCTGGGCCGCGAACTGGGTCGGGAGAAAGAAACCGGGCCGGCTGCGAGTTAGACCAGGAAAGAAGATGGGTTGGGCTAGAAAAGAGAGAGGGAGAAGAGAGAAAGGTTTTTGAAATTTAAATTAAACTTTTGCAAAGTCTTTTCAAATTCAAATCACCATTCAAAATATATGCAACCAGCATGAATGCAACAAAGACTTTATTGACTCTAATTTAAATGATGTTTAAATATTTAAGAGCCAAGATTTAATTTGTAAATTAGTATTTCCTAAAACAATAAAAACTAAGAAAATAGTTGCCTATATTGGTTTTTATATGATGAACAAAATTAGGGTGTTACAACCTGTAGCCGATCTGGTAGAACGCCAGAAGGTCTGACCGTCTCTACTGTCGGTTTAGACCGCCTATATAAAAGTACTCAAAATATGATTTTGACTCCACCATTACGTAGGGCTCGTCGAGATGATCAAAATGCATATGTGGATCGCCTGATTTGGAGTCCGGATGAGAAAGTTATGACTCTGTCAAGGATCACCTTGCGCCGAGCCGGTTAGACCGCCTGCACAGGGGTTAGACCGCCTGTAGCAGTTCTAATCCGAATTAGAGTTATATTTCGATGGATTTCATTATGTAATTGACTCCTCTCAGGGCAAGACCTCCCCACCCTATATTATGAAGGTCGTGGCCGATTGAGTACCTCTACCCAGTCGTCAAACATATCTATCTTTACTTTTCTATCTTAAACCCTAGCTTTTCCAACCCTCTCTTCCTCCTTCTTCGTTTCTATAACGTTTTAGGATGTTCTAAGTGGCCTTGCCGACCTTAGAACAACCCTAGGTTCGCCACCTCTAATGGTGTCCCTCCGGAGGTGGCGATTATAGGGTTTCGCGACGCCTCTAGTACAGGCAGTCCGACCCCCTGTGATGGGCGGTCCGACTCTGGTGACAGGCAGTCTAACCCCCTGTACGGGCGGTCTGACTCCCTGTCCAGGAGCTCCGACGAGGAGATTTCCACTACCGCGCGATCTAGCTCTTATCGTGTGTTGACCCGAAAAGACGTCAACAAATGGGACTATAAACGATGTATATCTTTGCAGTCTTTGTCTGGCTGTGGTCTGTAATGGAGTCAAAAGAGAAGACAATAGGCTGGGACTCTATTATGCTCGATTGGGAGTGGTATTGGTCTCTCTACTAGCCTGACGTCTGATTACACGGTATTTAATTACGGGAGCTCTGTAACAATGCACAACAACACTATCGCATATCGTCTGTAATCGGGTCGTGTTATATTTAACCCAAGCAAACACCTAACGGATGTTGCTATTGGATACTTTGCATGAATGGAGTCATTTTAAAATCATTAGCTTAGGGGTTAGTATTTAGAACTTCCATTTTGTGAAACCCCATCTCCTGAATAATTATTTTAATCTAACTACAACCCAAAAGTACACCTAGTCAATTTTTTTTCCTTTGTTACGTATTTCTGACCGCTATTGAAACAAAAATAACATGTCACTGGCAGAGAAGATGGTCATTGGTAATGCGCAAAGATTGACATTGGTAATGGACCTAGGTGTTTTTTTCCAATTCAGGGTTAATGACTGTCATCGATACCAGTGATAGTCATTGGCAACATGAATTATGTTCGTGTTCGTTATCAATGACCGTCATTGGTAAAAGACATTATATCGATGCATGTTACCAACAACATACTAAAAATCGCATTTTAAAAGTACGGCAAAAAAATATATACCCAAAAGAGGCACCCCCCACCCCCGAGACCAAGTTTCTTTTCGTCTAATAATCATGATTTTTGCCCCGTAGGAACGATTTTTGCCTCCTCGTCTAATAATTATGATTGAAAGAGGAATTTTATATAAACATTTTTTTTAATATCTATAGGTCACACCTTAAGTCCAATTGGTCAAATTCTTTTATTGTCATCACCTATGTGCTGGTAGTTCATGAAAAAAATATAAAAATACAAAAAAAAAATTGATGCGCAGCACATTGGTAACGGTCATCAAACACATGTTACCAATGCACACCACATTGGTAATGAACGTTGATGTTACCATTTATTGATAATAGGCACCGTTAACGTCTATTACCAATAATGAGTTAATGGTAACACACATCAGTGTTGTCAGGTTAGTTGTAGGCCTAATTAGTAACAGGCATTGTTGATGACCGTAACCTTTAACTCTTCTTGTAACGGGCATTACCAATACCATGTTACCTAAAATACATTTTCACGTAGTGGATGAATCCATGTTCAGAAAATATTTGAGGTGTGGAAGACATTATTGGATTTTTCAGTTGTCTTTTCAGTGCGCAGAGAAGGTAGAACACTCAATTATCCCACCCCTTCCCACTAGCCTGATTGTATATATGGATAATTGAACCCCCCCCCCCCCCCAAAAAAAAAACATGTTTCACATTGTCGGTTGTGCTACAGTACACTAAAGATTGAAAACGTCTTCAATGGTAGCAGTGTTTATGATAGAGATGGCCAATCCTTTGTGGGTTTGTAAATAGATAACAGTAAATAAATTAATGATTTCATATTTTCTAAAACTTTCCAGTATTTATTTATTTTTCAATTTAATTATATAGAGACAGAACTTATTGTTAGTTTTCAAACCAAATTGATAGGAGAGGTTATATATATCTGTTGATCACGAAGTCTTTGCGTGAAAAAATGAATTGAAGTTGTTTTCAAAGTAGCATTAGAGTCCAATTTAGTACGATCCGGGTCACTAATCCCAATTGAATTCTCAAACCTTGTTTTGTCTAAATCAACTATTTCATCCTCTGTCTATTTATTCTTCCTAACTCCTCTCCTAGCAAATGGTCCTCATCCATATGCTCATCCCCATTCCCTTAATCTGTGTCATCTCCTTTGTCCCGTTCTCCATTTTCTGGATCATGGCCCTCCACTTTGAAAATTAATCAGAAACAGATGGTTGTTTAATTCCATCACCCTTTGAGTAGGTATTCTTTTGGGGTCTTTTTGCAGTATAGTCTGACTCTAATGACACTGAAGAAGCTGGAGAATAACGCTTCCCAGTTCACTTCTACCATCTTTCCTAAGGTTGAATCTATCTCCTTAATTTTCACCCAGTCATTACATTTTAGTAGCACCCCTTTGATCAGTAGGTCTCACTAAGGTTTCCACCCACTGGTTCTATGTTTCCATTCCAAACTTTTACAAATTCATGATAGCTTTCTTGGATGTTCTAGAAGTAGATCGAGTGGGTATGAATCATCAACTCAAGACGAATAACAGTACGGTTTACATCTAAAATCAAGAACTTGAGAGAGGGAGAGATAGAGAGGATCGGCCGTCGGTCTTATCAGAGAAACCGGCCATCATATGAGTGACAGTGCTGCAGTCAATGAGGAGGTGGCGACAAAGATCGATGCAGCGGAGACAGAGGGTCGGAGTAGAGTGCATGGGTGACAAGGGCGGAAAGCAGGGGTGACGAGGTCTTCAGGGGCAGCAGACTTCCCATCTCATCAGTGCTGCTCAGATTGAATCACTAGGGTTTGTAGGTGGGGTTTTGCTGGCACGGTGAACCCTTGATTGAGTGCCTCTGCCCGCCACCTTCCCTCTTATAGTGCTGCACGACAGGGGGGCCACCAATCATGTTGGGTAGAGCACCCTCGATCAAGGCATGATCAAGGAGTTCGACATGGTCATTGGGCCGTGCGGATGAGATCAATCCTAACATTCTCCCCCTTGGTCTCATCGTTCATACTTAATACTTATAATTGTTAACTTAACCTATTCCATCACAGATAAGCGTATAGAGCATATCTTATCATAACGGTTAGAACTATTACATTAACAGCCACAATGACACATATTTTTTGAAACAATATTTGTACTCTTCCATCTTCAGCAGCTTTCATTCCTAGTCCCTATAGCCAATTCCTAGCCAACCCTTGTCATCTAGCTCTTCTGGATTACCTCTATGATCATTTCCTTTAAATCGTTTTGCCGGTATCATCTGTTGTTCGCTGCAATTTGGAGAATTTCTCACTTGTGAGGACTGATCAGTAGCATCGTTAATCCACTGTTGGTCTTACTCGCAAAAAAAAAATCACTGTTGGTCTGTTGATTGCCATCATCCTCAGTTCCTCACCGGTGCTGACTGCTTCAACCATCTTGCTTACCCGTGACAACTACGAAGGTTGTTTTGCAGCATAGTTGCATTATGCAGTGCCACTGCATGGCGGCGAACTGACTGTTCGGATTCACCATCAGAAATTGCACATAGTAATTTGCTTGGCGGGCATATGTTGTAGACATACAAGCATACTCAAAGTAGCAAAAGACACCAATACATGCTGCATATCCCTTTATACAAGGATCAGGATAACCCTACATCATGCTGATATCATATACACCTTAATCAGTTTTCTTCCCTCAACGATGTATCACAATCCATACATGTACCATCTAAGCCATGTTTTTGTTTCATTTGATTTATAGATAACTATGTTTACATCCCACACAAACCTTAGAAAGCTCATGTCTTTCTCTACATAATTCCTTTTTCAGTCCTTTTTTTACGCTCAAGTGATCTTAGCAACACTTCTTGTGTACTCATTCATATGTGGTTCATACATTGTTTTCTAATACATTGTGTTTTATTTATTTTGTATAGTTTTGGTGCGTGCTTGTCGTGAGTAGAAGGATGCATCGTTCGTGAATCCCTAATACCAATTTAAAGTGGTTACTCAATTTAGCAAAAGGAAATTTTCATTTATCATAATCTAGTATTTTATTTGATTAAAATAGCACTAGACATCATCAGTTGCATGTTGTATCATTAGTCTGAATCACATGCTAGGGCTGTTTTACCCGTACCATGCTCAGGTTCACAGACCACTTATCTCAGTTCCGGTCATCAAGTATGAGCAGGTAACAACACTCATGATGGAGCTATTGTGGGGAATCTAATTAAGCCGCACAGTTGTGCTTTGGTTAAGTGCACTATTGAAGTTATCACATGTATGATTAAACTGATCATGTGATGTACCACGATCTTCTTTGTTAATCAAATCTAGTTTTCGATAAAATTGCCTTGGTGGACAAAAATCTTAAGTTTTCGATAAGCAATATGTATAAACTGATAGTATACCTTTTCTAGTTACAAGTGACAATATGATGTGATGAGAAGGGAGCTCTCACAAAAGACATAGGTCATGGGTTCCAATCACTAGGTTTACGTGGGTAAAACATGTTAGACCATCTCCAGCAATAGCCCCTACTTTTTTAAGTAGGAGCTGGCCCCAACTTTGGGGGCTCTGATTTTGTGTTCAGCTCTAGCAGCAACCCCTACTTGCATCCCCTTCTTTTGCTATGACAAATAGGACCCACATGTCAATGTTTATTTTGTTTTCATGCATGACAAGTGGGACCCAGTAGTGTCTCATTTTCATTTTCTTTTTTCTCATCCTTTATCTCCTCCCGCAGCTCCCTCCCTCTGTACCTCTTCTTTCGCCACCACTCTTCACACTGTGCATGATCGCCACTCGAGCTCCATGGTCAAACCATCAAATCCACCAACCACAACGTCGAATCGGATCACAAAAACATGGAATCAAATCGCCATCAAATCGAGCATCCCATGGCATGTCCTCGTAATCCTCAATGTCTCCTCATCCACCTTCACGTGGCAGAGAGAGAGAATGGAGCCTCCAAGGAAGGAGATTGCAGTGAGCCCTTTGGTGGAGAACACGATCCCTCCAATGATCTTTGACAAATCGAGGCCAACTGGTGACAAGAGTGACAATGCTCAAAGGAGGATCCCAAAGGGCATGGCCACGGCTAGTCGTAGATCGAGGATGAGGGTTCGCGGTGCTTCGTCGTGGGTGGCACTTGAGCTCGACGAGGAGCGGGGATAGCGAAGTGTAGTGGTTGGGGATGGCGAGGCGTAGGTTCGGCATCAGGGATGGCAAGGCACTTGTGCAGAGAAATCACGTGGCTGTGGGTACAAAACCGACGAACAGAAAAAGAAGGGCTCTTTTCTCCACCCGTGGGAGAAGGAGCTCGAGAGAGTGGAAAGGGACCTCCCTATATTAGACACTCAAGTAGGGGCCTTGCCGGAGTAGGGGCTTTCTGTGGTTGCTCTATGTGTTGAGAGAGATGTGAATATCTCAGTTGGATATTTAAGATTTAAATAGTTTTTTCTTAATTTTAATGTCATTCTTAAGATTTTTTATGATTTGTTTTAGGAAGGGTCATGCACTTATCCCTAAGAATCCGCCCTAATTTTATAGGCAGATCGGGCCATATGACCTGTACCTAAAAATCTGCCTTGATTTCAGAGGCTGGTCATGCCATATAACCCATGACATATGACCAATCCTAGAAAATCTGTCTTTACTTCAGGAGTAGGTCATGCCATATGACCTGTCCCTGAAAATTTGTCCTAATTTCAGGGGCAGGATAGACCATATGACTTGTCCCTGAAAATGGGCCTATAACCTATTCCTGAAATGTTATCTGATTTTAGGGGCAGGTCCTGCCATATAACCATCCCTGAAAATCTCCCCTTATTTCAAGGGCTGGTGATGACATATGATTTGTCTTGGAAGTTTAGCCTGACTTTCAATGGTGGGTCATACCAACCCCTTCAAAATTATTTTCAAGGGAAGTTACTACCAAGTTTTCTTCACGGAACTAATTTCCATAGATTGCCCCAATGCATTGTTACATACACCATGCATCCATTATGTATGCAGTTTTGGGTCCACAAACTCTTGGACCCAAATGACTGATTGAAAATTAGAATTACCGAATGCACTACAATTAACCTGTTAGTCTGGTGCCACACTTGTTAACTGTTTCTTACTTCACATTAGCAGGAATCCAATCCATAGGCACTATCGACGACCTTCTTCCTGGGCCACTAACATAGTATATCATCAAATATTCTGCTCTGGTTTCCCCACTACCCAAGAAGGCTTCCATAGATTTGTCGGTTGGTCCCAGATAACGACATGGTACCTACCTACTCGATCGATCTGTTCTCGCTGATCACGCCGGGCCTCAAAAGTTGTGGGAATGTTGGACCGACAGTGTGCAAAGAATGGTCAACTTCAGAAATTTTTTTCCGTCTGGTCAGGTGGCACTAGGCCGCATTCTGATTTGTAGTGCGTTCATGCATTGATGTAGGGCCCTCAAGTTTGGCTGATCTTATTTAGTGCAAGTATGGGAACAGTAGTTGATAAACACCATGAACTTATCATTATATTGATTGGAGATTTTGGTCTAGATGTGCCTTAGATCACAGGAAATTAAAGGAGACATAATATATATACACACAGTAATTTATTTACTGTTAAGAGGCATGGAAAAAAAATACCGCTCATGATTACTGCAAAGTGAAATTCTGAAGGCCGTTGATGTAGCATAGCTAGGCTTTGCAAGTGCACCACATTCATCACAAGATGTCATGCATGCTTTCTGACGAACAATGATCAACTGGCTCATACAATCGCGTAGCAATTCATTCCGTGGTTTGTAGAGTACCAATAAGAGAGAACAGTTACGTGTACTTGACATTATTTCCAAGCACATCAAATAATTATCGTAACTATATGAATGAAAACTCCGATCCGGTGAGAGATCATAAAGCTCATTGATCCATCACTTGATCAGAAAACAAGTGCTGACTCAGTGGGGGCACTGGTATACGGCCTCGCAGCCCCTGCCGGTGTAGGGCCTCCCGGGCGCCGGGCACGACCGTATGCAGGCCGGCCGGCCGGGCTTCAACGCGTCAGTTGTAATGGCGCCGGCCAGGACTCGCCGGTGAAGCTCCACATCCACCGGGAGCTCCGGCGACACTCCGTCCTCCAGCCTCGCCGACATCAGCCGCCGCAGCAGCGCCGCATCTCCAGTGGGCCCCACACCGGCTGCGAACGTGGCCTTGGTCGTCCCGCCGGCGACAGGCCCCACCAGAGCGAGTAGTACGCCGACGAGCACGACGAGCAAGGAGACGCACGCCCTACTGTTCCTGTCCATGGTCGCTCTCTCTGTACCTAGCGAATGGTGTGATGGATAATATAGTGGTGCTGGGAATCCCATTGGGATCACCACTTATAAATTGGGGGGTTGGTATTGGGCGATTTCCATGCATGGGCCCAGTTTGATACATGTGTTTTCGACGTCCTCTGGTTTCAACGACTGGTAGTTTCACTTCCTCTAGTTCTTGTCCGAATGATGGTAAACGATGTGCGCAGTACAAAACCCACTACCAATAACTTTTGCCGCCAATTATATTGCGGCTGAGAATATGCTAACAGATACTTCAACTATGTTAGGAAGAGTTGAGAGAATTCAAATGGTTAATTAGGATCATTTTATTTTATTTTTAATGAAAAGAAGCAGCAAGAATAATGGCAGTATGCATGGATTGCTATTTGTGACGAGCAAAAAATATGTAAGTAGGGGTGGGGGTGTAACGTCCCGCCACTCCGGGCCGGGCCCGTCTACCCTAGCAGCTCTCTAGGATCCCAAAAATGCCCTCACAGACCAACACTCGTCTTTTCTGCGCACTTTGTCCTCACTCATGCGCACCTGGAAAAGACTTCCCGGTCGGTCACCCATCCTGAAATTGAACCGGCCCAAGCACGCTTAACCTTGGAGTTCTTTCGGAATGAGCTTCCGGAAAAGAAGTTGCAGCTTGTTGCTATGAGTATTCTTATCAATCCTTTTAATCCCTAGGCCGGGGTGTTACACTCACCCCCTTTAGGAGACCGACGCCCTCGTCAGTCAACCCTAAGCCAGGAACGTCCCCTCTGGCCATGTCCGTGCGTCCAGTGCCGGCGCATGTGCCATATCGTGTCCACACAGGGCCCACGCGTCATGTGCACCATGCCCGCACAACTGCCCGCACGCGCCCATGAAACTGCGAGGGTCGGCTCTGATACCAATTGTAACGTCCCGCCACTCCGGGCCGGGCCCGTCCACCCTAGCAGCTCTCTAGGATCCCAAGAATGCCCTCACAGACCAACACTCGTCTTTTCTGCGCACTTTGTCCTCACTCATGCGCACCCGGAAAAGACTTCCTGTTGGTCACCCATCCTGAAATTGATCCGGACCAAGCACGCTTAACCTTGGAGTTCTTTCGGGATGAGCTTCCGGAAAAGAAGTTGTAACTTGTTGGTATGAGTATTCTTATCAATCCTATTAATCCCTAGGCCGGGGTGTTACAGGGGGGTGGGGGGACAACCTTTGAGGAATTGAGCATCCGATCGAGAATTCTATGGTCGAGCAAATGATACAAGTATATGATGATGCTACGTAGCTCATACTATATGAAGAACAACATAAACAGCACTACAGCAGCAAAAACCAATAAGCACCAGTGCCAGCGTAACACCACGTACCTCAGCAACAGACAACCCAGTCGGGAGTCTGCGGCTAGTTGTGTAGCACCCATTCAACTCTTGGTGACAATCATTCTAATGCTTCCAAATCAACCTAGCCCCATGAAGAATAACTTGATTCAACTCTTATTTATTGGCTAATTCACCAAATTATATGCCTTCATCAACCTCTCACTTAACATGGTATCCTCTACCCTTGGAGAGGAATCCTAGAACGGAACCCACAGTTATTACCAGTGTTCTGACCGTGCATTTCTGGTAGCAAATGGTGTAACCAATACTAAATGTGTCATTAAGCATCGGTTGGGTCATCCTGTACTCGAAGGGTTTGACGATAACCGAACTAATGTATGCACTTAAATGGCACAGAGGGGATCGAGAGAATTAATTAAAATCAGATGGGAGTGAAGGGAACACCATATTTTTTTATGCCATACAAGGGGGTAGTATAAAATATGATAGCACGGAAGGAGTTTTCTCATATATTATCCCTTCCAGATCCCATCTCCTCTTAAGGTAAAAAACACCCTTATTTACGGCCGACTCTCCGTATGTTCCCCTCCATAATCACTGACATCAATAGATCAGCCATGCATCATCTCTAGGATGCATCTCTTTAGCCCCTTGCAAGGCAACAGCCACCATGGAGCATGAAAACAAGCTGTGATGTAATAGTCATGGTACAAAGCCAAAACCACTATTTTTTTATGCTTTTTGAAATTTGAAACGGATCCTTTCATCTGAATTTTTCTTTACACATTGAAAATTTGTTTTGAACTCAATAATTTTTAATTTAGTTTTCTTTACTTGAGATGTTTTTGTTCAAATATTCTTTGCATTTTTCCAATTTCTGAAATTTTTGTTGTCGTTTTATTCCTTCGGAAAAAGTCTAAATAACCCTCCAACCTATTATAACAAGAGTACTTCACCTCCCAAACTATAAAACCGGGTATTTAACCCCCTCAACTTTGTAAAACCATTCATTTAGCACCTTTTCTAGCTTTGCACGGTGGTTTTGGCCATGTGGCATGCTGACTTGGATAGCTAACATATGGGTCCCACCTGTAGTGGACAGATTCTCCTGCTTTCCCTCCCAACACGGCTGGCCAGATGCATCACCACCGGTTGCAACCAGATCCATACCCGGCTGCCACATACATTTGATGTCGCGGAACCAGAGCCTCTTTCTAGCAGGAGAAGAAAACAACACTAGAGCAGCCATGGATTCTCGCGAAGGCCAAGAGAGTGCAGGCAAGCTTCATGGGCACATGACTGAGGGAATGGGGAAGGCGAGCTCCATGGATCGTGCCCAAGGGAACTGCAGCCACAATGGCCGAGAGAATAGCGACAGCCAGCTCCATGGCCAACCACAACCCAGTCCCAGAGGATGCATTCAGACATTCAGTGGGTTGGCGTGGCACAGATAGAGGTATAGGTCGGAGGGAGGAGCGTAGGTGAGAAGAGATGAGCAGCAAACGGTGGAGGGGGAATGAAGCTCGGGAGATAAAAAAAAAAGCTCCACGGCGGGAGCTTGAAGATGGATCTGACGACTGAGTTGGGAAGAAAAGAAACATATAATGCTTACTTACAAGTGGGCCCTATGTGTCAGCCACTTCTGCTCATTGTTGCTTTCCACCTCAGCATGCCACATGGCCAAAACCACCGTGCAAAACCAGAAAAGGTGCTAAATGAATGGTTTTGCAAAGTTGAGGGGGTTAAATACCCGGTTTTATAGTTTGGGGGTGAAGTAGTCTGGTTGTAATAGGTTGTGGGTTTATTTAGACTTTTTCCTATTCCTTTTCTTTGTTTGCAGTTTTTCCAGTTGAATGAACGTGCAGTGGAGACCAATGGAGAGGGACCCACGGAACAGGACCCGTGGTGGAGTAGGTGGAGGCTTCATAGTTAAATGGATAATTCTTCTGAAAACAGTGTTGTACTCACAGATGTAAGACCATTTGGCCCTCAAAGCATAGCTGGTGCCTCAGAGGATTCCGAGTTGTGACTTGAACAGTATGTTGTGCATGTTTTTTTATATTTCAAGTGTTTATATTTGATACTTTATTGAAAAAATATCGTCTTAAAATGGTGGAACGTTATATGATGTTGCACTGACTACCTACATCGTCTTTGTCATGTGCACATGCCATGTAGTTTGATTTTGTGATGATATTTGGCTGGCCATTGATTTCTGTCAAACAATATAGTGTCCCTGACTTGTCCTTGGAGAATAACCTGGGATCCTGTATGATTAAATTAAATTAAATTAAATTAAATTAAACTAAATTAAATACAATGGCTGTGAATGTGATAATAACAATGTTATAGTTATTTCCTGGCCATTGATAACACTTGTACTAGAACATGCTGCCATACGTTCTGATGCATGCTGTCACTATATATTAACGTAAAAACTCTTAGTACGAAATTCAAATTTTCATTTTAGGTACCCGAGGTGTAACGGTAGCTATTTTTAGACAGTACCAAGCATATCATAGTCTAGTAAGGCATGAAATAAATGCAATAAAAACAAATAATGGTTGCATGCCATAATAAACTAGACAAAGAGATAAACATACAGAAAGGATCCTAGTCAAGAATTCAATTATTTACTCATTCCGTGTGTAGTATTATTTAGCAGGAAATTAATGTATTCCAAATATCAAGCTAGATACATGTATCGTCACATGTTTTTACCATCCGACTTACTCTTTCAAGTTTAAACCCACTCTGGCCTTCTCAGCCCATCTTCTCACCCCCAATCTCCTGTTATTTATACCTCTGGAAACCATTAACTTATAGCAAAAAATGAATAAGCGCCTAGCTCAGTTTTACAGCCAGATGTCTTGTTAAACAACAAATCCCACCAAGTTTCTTAAAAACAGAAACAAATCCCACCAAGTTCATACGGGCCTGTTGGAAAACCCCTCCAGATTCACACCCTAGCCATCCGAAGGCATCTTGTGTCGTCATCAGGACAAGATTCAATTGAAGGTACAATTTCTGGCCGAGATCTAATTCTTACTGTGATATTTTTCCTTTAATATCATTGATTCTTGCATCTTTGTGTGACTAATATATCTGAAACCCGTGAATTCACATGATGGTTAGTTGTAGATCGAGGCTATAAATTTTGGATTTACCCTTTTTCAAAAGAAGAAGTATATAATTTTCTTTCGTACTTCAAATACATTCCTCCCACAACTGAGGAATGTGTTGCAACATATTTTGAGGAAAATAAAATTGTTTTTAGGAAACCTGCCTAGATTGTTGTAGTAGCTGCATATCAAGTAGTTCAGCATGATGTACTGTGTATAAGAATATATTTTGAAGTTTAATATAGCTACCACAGCACAGCTAACTTTGCAGTACTTTTCACAAGCACGGCGTCATATATAGATTGCGTTTTAGTGGTATGTTGACCCAAATCCTGGGTTCCATGGGCTAGATCTGCGTAGTCATCAAATATTGCCATGGGCTAGATCCCTTGTTAATTAGGATGGCCGCAGGCCAGTGTCTATCTGCATTCGCACATGTAGATATATTCATCGCACAATCCACACAGAGAGTTGCTTCAAGGATATATACAAAGGCGATTTGATGCATAAACATAATTTAGATGCTCTCCATGAACTGCGATCTAAGGTTGCACCGAGAGAAAATAGCAGCTATAGTAACAAAAATGATCTTGCCATTGTTAATCTTTATCCTCTTTGTTATCAGGTTAGTATGGAGAACTATGGGCCGCACCTGAACAACAACAGTGAACAAGTTTTTGACTTCATGGGAGAGAGCATGGAGAACGATGTGCGTCAGCTGATCAACAACAACAATGACCAAGTTCTTGACTTCATGGGAGGCATTATGCAGAATGCTGGGCATCAGTTGATGAACAGCAATGAACAAGTTCTTGGCTTCATGGGAGGCACTATGCAGAATGATGCGCGTCAGCTGATGAACAGCAACAATGTACAAGTTCCTGACTACATGGGAGACGATACATCCTTGAACTACTCTGTGGAATATGATGTGCCTGCTCTCCTTGGAACCGAAGACCATCATGATGTGGGAAGTAATCAGAGAGGTAATGATGAGGATCGGCACTCTCAGAGTGGGCCACCACCATCCAAGCGCAAGAAACGCTTCTCTGTGCACCAGGTTCACGAACTCGAAGCGTAAGTACTCAACAATTAAATCACCATACATTTTTATTTGTTGGAAGAATGTATAAGATCATGGCTTTTCTCTTTATCGCAGTTTGTTCAAAGCGTGTACCCACCCAGGTCCTGAGGCGCGTAAGGAACTTGGCGAAAGAATTGGTTTAGATGAAAGACAAGTCAAGTTCTGGTTCCAAAACAGGCGCTGTATAGTGAAGGTTGGTCTACATCATATGTTCCGGATCTTGTGAATATCTCTAATATGGTCCCAATTATAGTAGTACAAAGTTTGTTCCATTAATTATGAAAATCAATTAGTAAGGTTAAATTTATGCATATATACGTGCGAAAAATTGGGGAGATTTTAATTTCTAAAATTGACATGGTGCAGCTGAAGGCGTGTGGAGAAGAGAACAAGGACATGCTTGAAGAGAACACCAAGCTGCGCGCTGAGAACAGTGAACTCAAGCAACAACTACTGATGGATCCAACATGCCTCGCTTGTCGCAACCCAACAGGTGCCATTCCGACAACTTCAGATAAGTGGCTCCTGCTCAGTGAAAACGCAAGGCTCAAGGATGAGTTGCTGCGTGCCAAAGCTTACCTGAACATGATCCGCGGGTCACAACAGCATACTTCCATGTCAGCATCAGCGTCCAACGACCTTGTGCCACCCACCAACAACCAGCAGGTTACATTTTTCTCACATGCTGACCGTGCTCTGAATGAGTTTATCATGCTGGCAACGAAGGGTCAGCCTATGTGGTTGCCGACCATCGATGGCGAGGTGCTCAGGGACCAGGAGTATGATTTGCATACCTTCCCTGGGATACTTGGAGTCTGCCCACGGGGCTATATTGTGGAGGCCACAAGGGACACTGATATGATCAAAGCCACCGCCATCGACATCGTCAACGTCCTCACCAATGTGGTAACGCATACCTTTCTAAACCTACACGCACTGAATGATTCCAGCAATTCTTCTGCCGGGGTATCAATAGGTGTAGTATAACATATGTGCAATGTATTTTAATTTTCCAGGCTCAGTGGTCTGGTATGTTCTCTAATATCGTGGCATATGTGAGATCCAGCACGGTCATCTCCAGTGGAAGTTTTTCTTCACGCGATGGTCTCATACAACTGGTGAACTCATACTCAATCTAGTGTTCATATAACATGCTGTTCAATTTGATCACGATCAATCACCTAATGCAATTTAAGGTGGGTGGATAGGATTAAATTGATTCTGTGGAGTGCTTGCAGATTGATGCAGAGTTCTGGGTGCAATCGCCACGCCTACCAACCCGCAGTGTGAAGTTTCTGAGGTTTAGCAAGATGATGAAGAACAGGACCTGGGCTGTGGTTGACGTGTCAATTAATGGCAACCATGGAGTTGAACAGGAAAGCAGCGGAACTAGTTACATGGGCTACAGGTTGCTGCCGTCTGGCTGCCTCCTTGAGGACATGAGTGGTGGCTTCTGTAAGGTACTCTAGTAACACTTTGGAATCAAGCTTTATTTTGGACTATCATGCCATCACTAAATATTAGTTGATGGTTTTACATACACCATATCAATCTGCTCCAAAAGTCGTCGTATTTTAACAACGTTCGATTGTGTTGTTTTCAATTCTACGGCCCAACAAATTCTTTAAGCAAGTACAGGTTAAAAAATCTCCAAACTCACATATTTCACTATTAAATTAGAAAATCTTAGTTTTTTTGCCTTTCACATTTGAGTATATTAGAATATGTGTCACGCTTCAAATATGTAGTGAATTCACATCATTCGAGTATATTAGAATATGTCTCACGCTTCAAACATGTAGTGAATTCACATCATTCGAGTATATAAGTACCTAGCTCTATTCTCCAGCTAGCCCCTCAAAATTTAGAATGTAGATTAAATTCCCCACAAAGTCTTTGACTTCAGAACTTCTAGTATTGAGCTGTTCTTCAGGGGCACAGCATATGGTCTATATCATATGAGTTCAACTTTTGTGATTCACTTTTGTGTCAACTTGTTAGTGAGTAAAAGATACTTCGTGTATTGCATCGTAAATGTTTGCTAAGACACTGGGTAGATATTCAACTTGTCTTGTCCTTCAAATTCTTCGTGCATTCCAGGTCACATGGGTTGTGCACTCTGAGTACCAAGAAGCTACTCTACCACCATACTTCAGACAATTTTTCCACTCTGGGAAAGCCTTTGGTGCACGCCGTTGGCTCAAATCACTCCAGAGGCAGTGTGATTATATGGGTGTTCTGCTGCATTCCAGCATTAATGTTCCAACAAGCGGCGGCAGCAGCAGCTCAGCAGGTAAGTCAACAAAGAAACAAGAGACAAATAACTACTTGTATCTATATATACTTGTATCAAAATTTTGTGATCCATTGATCCATCTGGGAATCGGGCAGGGACAACCATGTCGGCACTGGGAAAAAGGGGCGTCTTGGAGCTGGCGCAGCGGATGACGGCGAGCTTCTACAGCGCCGTCTCTGGGCCGATCGCCGTGCCAGCGACCAACATCGTCGACCAGCTGTGTGTTAGCAGTGGCACTGGCGCCAAGAGGTTGGAAGCAGGAGTGCGCATGGTGACATGGAATTGCGCTGAAGTCATGCCCGGAGAGCCTGTCATTATGGCGCTGAGCGCCACCGCTACCGTGTGGCTTCCCGGCACGCCGCCGCAGCGTGTGTTTGAGTACCTCTGCAATTTGCAGCGCCGTGGTGAGTGGGATAACTTTCTCAATGGGCGTGCAGTGCAGCAATTGGAGTATGTTGCCACATCTTCACGCCTCCATGGCAATGGCGTCTCGGTCATCCGTCCCACTATTGTGAGTCTGCATTCCAGTTTTGCTACTCTATTTATCTTATGCAAATCTAAAAACAAGTTGATATTGTTCTCTTAAAAGGAATAACTTGGTTAGTTTGAAGTACCTTAAAGATAGCAAAACTGTTATTTATGTAAGCATTGCTCGGCTATTATAAGAATTTAGCCATTTGAGCCAACGGAGTCAATTCACTAGAAGTAATCTTGCTCTCAATACTCATGGTCATAAAATCGTAGTCCAGTTTCATCATTTCATCAGACTTGTAACTAGTATCGTTTTTGTTTTTATTGCAGCAGGCCGTTCCTGATGGAAGTAATGGGACGAACAACATGGTGATCTTGCAACAGACAAGCAGTGACATGTCAGGCTCTCTGGTGGTGTACAGCCTCATTGAGGAAAACATGATGCGTCACGTCATGGGTGGCGCTGACAACGCCATTTTCCTCCTGCCGTCTGGGTTCGCCATCCTCCCAGATGGACACGACAAGGCTCACTACACCTCTGCGAGCTCCTCTAGTAGTGCTCCAATCGGCCACAACAACGGTGCAGGAGCAATTCTTACTGTAGCATTCCAAGAAATGTTGTCAAGGGGCAACCTTGATACAGAGACCTTTGACAGTGCAAGACAGAAGCTCTGCCATGCGATAAAGAAGATCAGGAATGCTGTTGGAGCCAATAACGTCATTCCGGCCTGATGTCCATCTTTATGTTTGGATGGCTAGCTGAGAATGGCGTAGAAAAAAAACTTGACTCAAGCAGTTTATGTTTTCATAATATAGCGCATGTAGGGTTCATATAGGGGTCGGTAAATCGTGACCCCAAACAGATGATGCTCTAAGCTTTGCGCTGGGCATGTCGTTATTAGTACGTGCATTGGCTTGGTTTCTGAACTACCCAGTCGGACAGTTATTACACTGTGAACATCTAATATCATGAATTTGTGTTGGTTTCATTAATTTGTGTGCATTAGTCCAGGGATCAGTTCTCCTAATGTCTTTTGCCAGCACATCAATTATACATTTTTTTTGTGAAGCGATCAATATGTTGCTTATCTGTATGTTGATTTTTTGTACTGCAGGATCATATCATTTGGACTGTTGAGATCATCTGTAGTAGGTCACCTTTTTATTGCCTACTAGGTGAACTCCCACCTTGTTGCTATAGGTTGATTGCAGTTTGCAATTTAAATGAGTCCTAGGCCTGTAGGAATGTGGAATCTGCAGATTTTAAACAAGCTCCCTTACAATCTTTGTCACTTAATATGCATGAACCAAAACTTTACATTTAAAAACAGCGAAAATGTTGTTTCTTAGCTAAAAGCCATACACATTTCTGCAATTATAGAGCTTTTTGAAAAACCGTGGCTTTCTAGGAAATAAAGGATCAACAAACAGCCACCACAAATGCAATAAATAATATAGTAACAGGATTGTAAAGTAGCAGATAAGATAGCAACACCGACTTTTTAAACACTTAAGAACGCGTTATTGAGAAGTCAAAGGCAAGTTAAAGAGATGATGTGATAAGATCCCGCTTTGTATATTGGGTAGAGCTTATTTATTTGGACAATCCGAGGTGTGCCCTGGTACGAAACAGGAAAACCTGCTACTAGTACCTGCATTACTGTGTGGTACATTGTTAGTGGTATGTATGTTAGCAGGGAGGTTTGGTTGTGAATTGCTGATTTTTCTTCTTCCTATGCCTGCAAAAGAATTGTATGTGTGCTTGCCTTTACTGCTCGGAGTACTTGATTAACTGACCAAGTCCTGCTATTGAACCTATGATCATTCCTGGTCTTCCAAATGAACAGAGGGTGGTGACCACTCTTTCTGGATCCTGTATATGAGTGTTAGATTTTGTGGGTAATAAAGTGTTGTCACCTGTGGATTCGAGCAACAACAGATGGTTTATGTCTTGCATTATATTGCTCATGCCAGTTAGCGATGCACATACTCCATCCTCTTAAAAGTGCAATTCTACTCTTTTAGACAGATTAGTGATTGTGTGAAATAATCCATATACCCTCATTTGTTGGCAACAAATCAGATTTGCTAGAATCATGTATATGAGTTAATTTTGTCATGCGAATCAAATTTCTCACTTAAATAGGTATCCATCTAGCATTGCTTCTTTTGTAAGAAGGTTTTTTTTTTCAAATGCTAAGATTGTTCATAGGACGAAGTGATTACTCAGAAATTGTGTGGTCTACACAAAAATGAGAGAAACATCCAGATATCACCACTTTGCAGCAATTTTTTTGTTCAACTTGCAGACTTTTTTTTTGTTGAAACAAACAGTAACTGCTGTGGATAATGTAGCTTGCATTGTCCTTCAGAGGATAGTAATAACGATGATGATGCAGTATTTGATTACCTCATAGGAGGTAAGAGTTCAAGTAAATATCAGTTCATGAATATTCAACTGATAGAATAATTAAAAGGAAAAGGTCCAAATTACTCCCCCCCTCAAGTATAATCCAACTTTCACATAACCCCACAAACTATTTTTTTGGTTTCTTTACCCCCCAAACTATGTCATTTGGTTTAATATACCCCTAATACAATTTGTCTTTTTTTTCTCCATACACAAGTGTGTTATTTGGTTCGAATTTGGAGACATGATAGTAGACATCATAAGCCATGTTAGAAAAATATAACATAGTTTTTTTGTCATTGATTTGATAGGCTTTAATATTTATTAAAGAAATAACATATTTATCTTTGGGATATAGCATTAAAAAAATAATGAAAATTTATAATATATTTTTTGACATAGTTTATGATCTCCAATACAACCATGCAAAATTTCAAATTGAAATTCAACTTGTGTATGGACAAACAAAAAAGACAATTGTACTAATAAGCGGTAAACCGAATAAAATAGTTTAGAGGACAAATTGAATCAAGAAATAAAATTTATGGGGTTATGTGGACTTTGGGTGTACTTAACATGAGTAATTTGGACTGTTTCCTAATTAAAAAACAAAAAATGTGAAACAAAACCTTTGCAAATCACCCCACCCACCTCTCATGAGCGCCCTCTTGGATCAACGTCATGTGGCCTAGATCGAAGTTTAGATGGTTTCTACAAAGAGGTTGGTTTCCACCTAATATGTTGCCATATAAGAAATAATGTTCCCACAAGTGGCAGCCAATCTAGAATGCGATTTCTAACGGCAGAATTTAACTTTGCTTCTAGGGTGCAACAATTGTTTCAGCATATGGGGATTCTATAATGTGAACACACATAATCTTGGACAACTAGTTTGTGGCATTCTAAATGAGTAGTAATACATTCACTGCATTTGCAGGTCATTTAAACCAGATTGTTGCAAGTCAATTTTCTTGCCACTGAAACCTAGAAGACCACTAAAGTCAATTATTCTCCACCAGTTCAAACGGAAAGTTTGGATTACAGCTATTAGCATTTCTTGACAAAAAAATCATTAGCAAGCAAACCCTTCTTTTCTAGTACATGTTTCAAACAAGGGACCTTTTCTTGAAGTTGTAGGTAAAAAAAGGGGTCAAAATTAGTGCTTTATTTGGTAAATAACTTCATCATGAATGTACTATATTCCTTCATTGTTGCCTCACTTCACAGTAATCACACTGTTTCTATTAGCATGGTGAAACTTATATGGAATAAGCTGTGAGTTAATTTACTGTAAGTTAAAAAATAACTATTATCTGCTAGAGTTGCGGTACTTGACATATCTGACTAGTCTGAATTTCGTGTTCGAGCATATGCTACAGCTGCCGACAAGAGTCATATAAGTTTATTTGGATATCAGTTGATCTCTCTTTGAGTAATTAAATTACTAAAACGTGCGCTCAAGTGTGACATGATGCCTGGTTGCAATTTCTCTGTTACATTGTAACACGATGTGTGGTTAACAAACTCAAGTACTGTAGTTTTCCTAACATATGATTAAATGAACTCAGAGATAGTAGATTTTCTCACATACGATGTAAATTTTACTTCCCAAAGTTCCTTATATATGTTTCACAGAAGAGAAATAAATAATTTAGATATCCAGATCATCAAAAGATGGGGTACAAGGTTTTTTCCTCAGGAGAACAGTTTTATATATTGCTTTTGGATATCCAGATCTTCAAAAGATGGAATACAATGTCTTCTTTCTCAGAACGATATATTCATAGGCTACTATTTCTTCATCTTCATCATCTATATTGTAGTTTTGCCCTGTGACATTGTAATTTATGATATATTCTTATCCAGTCACAATTATATCCTTATTTGTCATGGATTAATCATATTTATTGAAAAGATTAAATATATTTTATTTCTCTGCATGTGCTTGATGGAGTGATGCATGCGGGTGAAAAATGTGCCATTTTCAAAGAAGACCATCACACTTCACTGAACAATTTCTCTGCACTTTTCCCACTAGGAGAGAACCGAGCTTTAGTACCGGGCGCATAACCGGTACTATACCGGCTTTGCGCCCGGTACTAAACTTCCGGTACTAATGGGCAGCCCATTAGCACTGGGCGTATCAGCCGGTACTAAAGGCCGCTCTTTCACTACTACACATGTGACAATAGCAAACGCCCCCTTCACAGCCGATTTCGTTGCAACCGGCTGTGAAAAGTCATCACAGCCGTTTTATATTACCAACTGGCTGTGATGAGGGGGTAAGGGCAACGCAGCCGGTTCCAGCTACGAACCGGCTGCGTTGCTACTCATCGCAGCCGGTTGGTAGTTGGAACCGGCTGCGTTGAGGGCTCATCAACACAGCTGGTTCAAGCCACGAACCGGCTGTGTTGCTACTCATCGCAACCGGTTGGAGCTACGAACCGTTTGTGTTGATCAACGCAGTCGGTTCTATATGCATAGGCACTTGACAAATACAATTTTTGAAGCCCTAAACGTTGTCAAATTGAAAAGTGTTGAACTACAAAGTTGTATAATTTTCTCAAGATGTAAAACATTTATATTGGTCATTTGTTCATATGACAAAGTGGTAGTAAAAGTGTTCATAAATCTTACATCTCTCATATAGGGTTTAGGGTACGAAACTAGAAGAGAGATGTAGGATTAGTGAACACTTTTAGTATCACTATGTCGTATGAACAAATGAATAAAATAAAAGTTGTAAAACTCGAAAAGTTATGAAACATTGTAGTTGACAACATTTTTATTTGAATTCGTATTGTCAACAAAAACCAAGTTTGAAATTATTCAAATTTGAAACTCAAATTTCGCAAACGACCTCGGATGGAAAAATGGACAACATTAAAGTTGTAGTGTTTGAAAAGTTACGAAACTCCATAGTTGACAAGTTTTTAATTTGAATTTATTTAGGCCCTCAAATAAGTCATTTACACTCAGGTTCGTATAGTATGTGGGGAATCAAACTGTGATATGGTCACAACCACCTGTGTAGCGTAGTGGTAAAAGAGGGTACACATGAGGGGAAGGTTGCGGGTTTGAATCCCAACTACCGCGTAGCACGTGAAAAATCTTGCGACTTGCGACTGGGCTGGGCAGTAGTGGCTGTCCTGCGAAAAATCTGCAGTAGTGTTTACTAATGGGCTACCACGCCAGACGAGGTGGGATGGCCATTAACACCAACTGACACTAAATGATGGATATTTTTTTTGTTTTTACCTATTTGCTTACTTTTCCTTTTATTTTATTACACAGTTCATTACATAGTTCATGTTCATTACACAGAAGCTCTTCAACTCACGACGCAGCAACAAAGTTTAAAGGCACATAGAATTCAGAAATTACAGTGATCTTTAGTTCATTACACAAAAAAATGATCTAAAAACTCAACACAAATATTCTGCACCATATAATGAACTGATAACAGAGGAGCTAGAATGAAATTAAAAGAAAATCGGAGAGCACATAAACAAAAGCAACTAAATTGAGCACAGCATATGCTTGCGGCTTGCCTTCTCCATGTGCAATCAGAGCTGCAGCAGAGCAAGCACTTGCGGCCTGCCTTCTCCATGCTCGAGGAAGGACCAGTGCTTGCAGCAGAGCGGCTGCTTGCCGCTTCCTACACGCGTGCCGGCCCTTGCGCCCGCCGCCAGTGGCGGACCCAGGTTTTGGCCAAGACTAGGGCCAAGTTCTCATGACCCGATGATACATATACACATAGACAGCCCATAGATATACCATAGTCATACCCATTTACAATACCAACTCTACCATATAAATTATAATACGTTATCTTTCTGACATCTATGCAAATGACATAATTATTTGTTAGTCAATTGTAGCACTCCTGTGGCACTAAAATCATGTGGCCCTCTATAAATTGCTTAATTGAATCTAATATTTTAGTGTAATGGATGAGATCGAACTAAGTTGAATTGCATAAATTAGATATCATTTAAGTTGTATATGTTAGTTGGCTTTGCCTTTGCTAGTGGTTACTACACGACTGCATGGAGAGCTCTAAATCACTGCCTCCTCCTGGCCAAGTAGACGTTTTATTTTATTTTTTTTGGCCCCAACAGCTGTGGTGAGCGACAAGCATGAAGGGTTCGCTAAGGCAGCATACGGATTGTGGGCATGGTAACCTATGGTCTCAACTCTGGTGACGATGCCCCAAACATAGAGCTAGAGGACCCGCTGTAGATCCACAAAGGAGCCGAGGACTAGGCATTGGGCAATGCATTTGCTCTGTACCCTGTGGTGTAGTTTGCAAGTTTGCAACGAAGCAAATCAGTTATGAACGAAAATGCACCGGCCTAGGAGACCAGCAGACTATAGAACGTGCTAAGTCTCACGACTAGGGCCACGGCCCTAGTGGCAGGTCCACCCATGCCCGCCGCATCGGCTTGCCGCTTCCTACGCGCGCGCCGCCCCAGCACGCGCCGGCCTCCGCGCTCACCGTTCGCTTGCACCCCTAGATCTTTAATGAGTAGCAGCCTGAGCTCGCCCGCCGCCGCTCTTCTCCTGCAGGGAAGGATTATAACAGATCAGGTCAGCAAGAGGAATCTGTGGAGAGAAAAGAACAAGAGATAGAAAGAGGGGAAGAGATAAGAATGAGCGGACCGAGAGCACGAGGCGCAGTAGATAAGCAGAACGAGCATACGGGATTTAGTACCGGCTGGGTTTCCAACCGGTACTAACTGAAGACCGTCTGTACCACCAGCCGGTACTAAATAGCATGAGGGGAACCTAACCATTGCTCCAGTCGCATGTGGCGTCATTTAGTACCGGCTGGAGGTACTAAATTGGCCCGATGACGTCGGCGGAGGTCTGTTTTGCACGTTAGTACCGGCTCAAAGTGCAACTGGTAGTAACGTGTCAGAGATGAATGCTCGATTCTCTAGTAGTGCGAAGTCTTGTAGTAGTATATTGCTTTAAGATATGTGTCATATTTTATTTCTTCTACTATGACATGAGCCCCTTGTAGATATAACTCCAACATGAATGAGCAATAACCAATTTCCTATAATTTCTATCAAGTTTGGTATTTCACATGGCGGGCTACTGCGATTCAAGTCAATTGTCACCACAATAACATTCTACTAAATATCGGGTTATAATGTAGTTGTAACGCCCTGCTAAAAAATCTACTTACGGGCCAGCTCCACACGTAAAATGGGCCTGCATACCCATACCACCTACTTAAACTGTTTTCATCGCTTTGTGTAAAAGGGTTAATCTGGAGCTCATACTTGTAAGGTGGTCACAACCTACTTAGACAACAAGGATGGGACTAATGAAGGTCGTATGACAAGCTATAAAAGAGCGGTAGTATTATATTTTAAGCAAAATCAGATGTTATGTTGAACGAATTACGAAAACATTTTTAGTGTACAATTTGGTTATGTAGGAAAACTTTAAGTTTCCAAATTTTGAGCAATTCTTGTATTTGTTTTTTAGAAGCATTTCAAACTTGAAATTTTACTATGGTAAAATGTAGATTTTGAAATTGCAAGAAAGTTTTTGTCGGCGGGTGGTACACGGGGTACCTCACGCCGGCAAGTGTCGATCACAGAACCATGTCTCGGTGGAGAATGGTTCAAGAGACGCAAGACAGAGGATTTATACTGGTTCGGGAGTGATCCCTACGTCCAGTGCAACGGGCTCCTGATTGTATTGCTCTCTTGGCGGCGGATTACAACGAAGGCCGGTTGTGTGTGGAATGTGCATGTAGGGGACTAAGTGCTCTAGAGATCGAGAGTCCAGAAATTGGAATCCTCCCTCTCGCAGGGACGCCCTCCTCTTTTATAGCTCAAGAGGAGGGCAGCTCTACAATGTCGTTTTACCTATCTACCCTCGAAGGCCGGATGCCCCCGACGGTTGCCCGCTCTCGGCCTAGTGCGTCTTGGCGACCCCTTCCTTGGTTGCCGCGTGTCCTTCACCTTCCCTCCGGCAGCTTCGTGGTAGCTTCCTTCTTGGCGCAGATGCAGCTACCTTTTCCCTAGCGCAGGGCTGCAGATCAGCTTTTTCAGTTGGCAGGCGGGCAGGTGATGTCGGGTGTCGGTCGGGAGAAGGCGTAGGCCGCACGCCTTCTCCTTCACAAGCCAGATTTGACTTGGGGAGGGTCTCCGGGACTCCCCTTTTCCGCCGTGCGTGCTCACCGATGGATAGGACCCCTCGAGGGGGTCTGCCCTTCCGACCCGAGGGGTCGGGGGTCGGGCGAGACGGACGTGCCCGACCCCTTCCACCCCCTAGTCATCTGGAGGAGACCGGGGTCGGTCGAGACAGAGGCTTATATCCCCACGCTTCCTGGATCCTTGGTAGGTCCGGCGAGACGGAGCCTTCCGACCAGTCAAAACTAGTGCTGCCAAGGTCTTCCTCCGTTCGCGCGCCGTTCGCAGGCGCCCTGACAGTGGACCCCCTAATCCATGACCCCCACAGTATCCCCCGACCTTGCAGAGGAGTCAAGGACTCATTTGTGAGGTCATGTCCGTACTTCGGGGGAATTGGATTCCTTGGGGGGCTCTTCTTTCCTTCCATTTTCTCGCTAACTCCTGGCAGCTTTCGAAATATTGGGGGGCGACCGGGGTAACGCCTCGACGGCGATGCTCGGTGCCCAACACTCCATGGAGGTTGCGACCTTCTTCGCGAAGCGTCGACCTATGTCCTTCAGCATGGGGCCAGGATCGCGGCAGATTGCGGGGATTCAGCTGGGCCCACGAATCGCGGCGGCCTGTCCAGCTGTTGACGGGAACAGACCCGCCCGTCGAGTGCGACGCGACGCGGCGGTCAGGCTCCGGACTTGACCTCACGGTCATGGTGGGCCCGACAAGGCGTGCGAGCGTGAAGGGCAGTTAATGCCCTAATCCGCCGCCTCGTGCCACGCGCGCACGTCAGGCGCGCCTAGAGCCGTTGGATCCGAACCGAGGGCTGAGAGTGCTCGGTCGTGCGCCTCCTCGGTGCGGCCGCCCGTCACCCCACCGCCCCTATATAAAGGAGCGCCGACGTAACGAGGTACGCTCCTCGCTTCCCGTCGCAGTTTCCATCTCCTTGCTCCCGTTCGCTCTTCATCGCCTCCATCGTTCCAATCTTCAACCTCGCCTCTCTCCAAGTTCACCACCGTCGAGATGGCCTCGAAGGGTTCTTCTTCATCGGCGCAGCTTCGCCCGTGGGCGCGCTCGACCACGACTGTCGCCGCCCTCGAGTCGCTCGTTTCTCGAGGGCTCCTCTGCCCGCGCGCCGCCCAGGAGGAGTGGATCTCGCCGTATCCCTCCCACAAGACCCCGTCGCCGCCGGCGGGGTACATGGTGAGCTTCATGGCGTACCACGTCCGTGGTTTCGCCGTGCCAGCTCACCGCTTCGTCCTCGAGGTGCTCTACCACTTTGGAGTGGAGCTCCACGCCCTCGCCCCGAACGGGGTCCAACAGATGGCTAACTTCGTGGCCCTGTGCGAGGGCTACCTGGGCATCGACCCAGATTTCAACCTCTTCCTCCTCTTCTTCACGGCGGCGCTCGTCCACCCGCACGGCGTCTTAGCCCCGTGGGGGTACTGCTCGCTGCAGGTGTCGGCGGGTGGCACACGGGGTACCTCACGCCGGCGAGTGTCGATCACAGAACACGCATGTCTCGGTGGAGAATGGTTCAAGAGACCCAAGACAAAGAGGTTTATACTGGTTCGGGAGTGATCCCTACGTCCAGTGAAACGGTCTCCAAATCGTATTGCTCTCTTGGTGGCGGGTTACAACGAAGGCCGGTTCAAGCCTTGTGTGTATGAAGTGTGCGTGTAGGGGACTTAGTGCTCTAGAGATCGAAAAGGATTTCTCCTGTGTGTGTGTGTGTGAGAGTGTCTCTCTTCGTCTCGCAGGGACGCCCTCCCCTTTTGTAGTTCAAGGGGAGAACAGCTTTACAACGTTATTTTACCTATCTACCCTCGCCAAGGGCCAGATGCCCCCGGCGGTTACGCACTGTCGGCCTAGTGCGTCTTGGTGACCCTCTCCTTGATCGCCGCGTGTCCTTCACCTTCCCACCAGCAGCTTCGCGGTAGCTTCCTTCTTGGCCGCTAGCGCAGCAGCGCGCATGCAGCTACCTTTTGCCTGGCGCAGGGCTGCAGATCAGCTTTTGCAGATGACAGGCGAGTAGGTGATGTCGGGTGTCAGTCGGGAGAAAGCGTTAGCCACACGCCTTCTTCCGCCCAAGTCAGATTGACCTGGGGAGGGTCTTCGAGAGTCCTCCCCTTTTCCGCCGTGAGTGTTTATCGACTGGCAGGATCCCTCGCGGGGGTCTGCCTATCCGACCCGGGGGTCGGGGGTCGGGCGAGACGGACGCGCCCGACCCCTCTAGCCCGTGGGTCGTCCGGAGCAGGCTAAGGCCGGGTAAAGCAGGGAGCTCACGTCCTCGCGCCCTCGGGACCCTCGGAGGGTCGGGCGAGACGGAACCTTCTGACCTGTTCGTCGCTAGAGTTGCTGGGGTCTTCTTCTGTTATCGCGCCGTTCGCTGGCGTACTAACAGTGGGCCCCCTAATCCATCACCCCTACAGCAGGCGAAGCAGTCCCGCGTGGACAAGTTCCCACGCTCGGAGTTGCGGGGTTCCAACAAAGATTGGAACAAGGGATGGTTCAACCTGAAGAGCCACGCCGAGGCCGCCCTTCCTCCGTTCGACCCCACGAGCTCGCCGCTGGCTAAGGAGCCAACGCACTGGCAGTACGGGCCTGAGGCCTCCGATCGCAAGAAGCTGGCGCTGCATCTCGTCTGCCTCGCCAAGCTCCGGTCGTGTGGCCTCACCGGCATTGGCATCACGGAGGCCTTAAACCGGCGCCGCATCGCCCCGCTCATGGCCTGACCACTGCGCCTCTTCGAGATGCTCCCCACGACCTCCGAGGCTGAACTCCGTGCCAGCCTCGTGTCGCACGTCGTCCCTTCGGAAGACGAGGTACGGGCTTGGCTGGCAGAGCTCGTCGACTCTCAGCGGGCCGCCTCCATGGTGATCCCCACCCATGGTCAGCCACCAATGCTCCCGGGTCCTGGGGCTGTGGACCTCGTAAGTTGTTTATTCCCATCATATCTCGTTTTTGTCTTGGTCTTTTTCTGTTCTCTTTTTCATGAGTCAACTTGACGTCTCTGACCCGCAGTCCCGCGAGGCTCCTGGGGGCCTTCGCGCCTCGAGAGGGGTCTTACCGGAGGAGCAGCCCGCCCTCGATGAGGCTCGGTGGAGGAACCGTGAGGCCGGGGAGGCCACCCGGAAGCGCAAGAGGGAGGACACCAAGAAGCGCCTCAACCGGGAACAGCGGAGGCGCGAGAGGGAGCGCAAGGAGCGCCGGGGAGAAGAGTTGGGTCGGACCTGGCCTCTTCGTGCGACGAGGAGGAGAACCCCAGAAGTTCTTCCCCTCTGCTAGGGGACTGCACCGTGGTGGACACCATGGCGCACGGCGAGCAACGGTCAGCGCCCATCGACGTGGACGAGCTTCCCTCCCCACCTCTAGGCGCCCCGCCGGCGGGGGCGTCCCGTGCGCGTTCGTCCTCCTCCTCCAAGCCGGTGCGGCTGGCGGTTCACCGCCCCGGCACGTCGAGCAGGTTCGTCTAAGTTCCCTCGCTGTTAGGTTTTCCTTTCATTACCCATGCCGTTAGCGTCTATAGCAATGTTGTCATGCTTGCAGCCGGATCGGCCAGGAGTTGGGTCCCGGCACAGCCCCGGTGAAGCGTCTCCGTCGAGACACACCGCCCACAGTCGTCCCTGACTCCTTGGGGCCAAGAGCGGCCGCCGAGCCTCGGCGCACCGACCCGTGCCCAACCAGAGCCGAGGAGTCGGCTCCAACCCCCCCCCACTCTAGGGGGCTCCTCGTCTGCTCCAAGGAGCGTGGAGCCTGCCCAGATGGCCGCCACTCCGTCTCCAACAGCCCCTTCTCCCCTGGTCGGGGTTGGGGTTACATACGTGCTGGCCTCATCGCCCGTGGCCGGGAAGGTCGCGGGGTCGGCGGAGCAGACGATGGACGTCGATGCATCCGCGGGGGCTGCTGCGGGTGGCGAGCCAGGGGCGAGCACTATGGCAAGCGTCACGGAGCCCCTCCCGGCTGCGGTGGTGCCCATCGAGGGTGCGGTGGTGGACGCTCCCGCGGAGGCGCCCACCGCAGCTTTGGTCGCGCCGACCGCCTCCGAGCCGCTCTCGATGAACCCTAGAGAGGGCATGGAGGTGAGTCGATGGTCCGTGGAGGACCTCTTCGGCAAGGCGGAGGCGCAGGCGCGCTCCGAGTCAGAGCCTCCCGCGGCGTCATCAGCGCTTACGCTGGTGTCGGTCTTGGCACCGCCCCCCACTGCCGCACCAGCGGGACCCTCGGGGTCAGGCGGCGACCATGGAGTCGCCCCGCCCGCCTGGGGTGAGCCTGCGGTCGACCCCGAGCACATCCTGCAGATCGACGCCTGGCTGGAGAGCCTTCAGCAGATGGCCGCCTTCCCCGCGACGCTCCTGCAGATGGCCCTGACGCTCCGTACCGTGGCGATCCCTCCAGGTGGGTACGTGATCTACCCCTTCTTCTTATCTTCGCTTAGCTATACGATTGTTTTTCGGGCCTGACTTCGTGACGGCCCTGACTTGGTTCGTTGATCACCGCAGTCGATGTTGCTGGCGCTCTCCCGGACCCGGAGCATCGAGCAGGAGGCCATCAACCAGGCTCGCCGGGCGTGGGACGTTGCCAACTCATCGATAGACGCCGAGGCCAGTGCGCGTGACGAGGCTACAGGCAGCGCCCGCCGCATCTCGGAGCTGGAGCGTGAGCTGGCCACTCAGGCCTCGGCGCACTAGGAGGACCTCGCCGCGCTGCGCGCCAAGCTGGGCAGCATCCGTACCGACGCCACCGACGTCCGCAGCGGTATGTTCCACTTCCTAGTCACTTCTTTCCTCAAATACTTGTGCTGGTTTGGCAACGATCTCATGTGCCGGCCTTCCAGGGTTCCAAGCTCAGATCGACACCCTGAGGGAGGAAAGGGCTGCGGCGGTCCGGGCGTGCGTCGACGCCCAGACGCAGTGCAACCAAGCGGTGGCCGCAAAGGAGGATGCTGAGGGGGCATGCGCCCAGCTTAGTCAGCTCGTTGCCGAGCTTCGCTCCGAGGCACAGACCTCCACCGGGCGGGTCGAGACCCTGGAGGCCGCCCTGTCCACGGTGCGTAAGTCCTTGGAGGAGGACTCAGAAATCGAGGGTATGTTCCCCCTCACCTTCTCTCGCTCAGCTTCCCTTATCGTATGTTTGCCCGTGGCCTAACCATTGTCTCGCTCCTCGGCAGCGCTCAAGTCCCGTGTGGCAGATGGGATCACCTATCGCAACACGCTGCTGTTGCGCTTCGGGATGTTGCGTGACGCGGCGGGGGCGGTCCTGTCGAGGCTCGGGTTCCCTCTCTCCGAGGACATTGAGCGGCTCCCGGGGGATCTCCACCGTGCGGCGGAGTGCTGTGGAGAGCTGCGCGTTGTGGCCGTCTCAATGCTGGACGCTCTCGAGGTGCCACTGAGCGGCGACCCCGCGCGTCTCCCGGCGGAGCTCGACCTTGTCCCTGCGCACGTCGGAGCCCTCGCCAAGCAGTCGCTAGTGTGCGGCGTTCATGAGGCCTTCACGTTGGTGCGCTCCCACTACGATGAGATCCGCTTCAACACTATGGCCGCCGGCTTCCCCAACGAGTTCACCTCGGAGGCTCTTGACGTCATGGCCGAGGAACTCAGGGCTCCCGCGTAGCAATTCGCCAACGGCCTGGCGCCTGCGACCAACGTGAAGGGCAACCCGGTGGACGGCGCCGACCCCGACCAGGCCCTCTGAAAACATACTTTTCATTTCTGCTGTTACTGCCGTGTCCTCGCGTAGAGGGACTTAAACTTTGAACTTCTGGGGGGTTCCGCATCGACGGGACTCCCATACTTTGAATATTTGTAATAGTTAGTTTACTTATCTTTTTTTCGTCGTCTTTTTTAGCCCCGTACGCGTGAGCTTTTGTTTGTTTTTCTTATGGCTATGCCCCTGCCAGCCCCCGAGTGGGGTCTGCCTTCCAGTTTCTTCGCAAACTGGTTGGGAGGCGCCACTTGAGATGGCCTTTACGGGGTTAGCTTTGTTTCTTAGTAATTATTGGTTACCGATTGGGTCTCTGAGCCTTTAAACTTTGGCTGTGAGGCGAGCAAGGCAAACCCAATGGTTCTGCCGAGCCCCCGAGCCCCCGAGCACTTGGGCTTAGCTGTGAGGCGGGCAAGGCAAACCCGATGGTTCTGCCAAGCCCCCGAGCCTTTGAGCTCTGTTGTGAGATGACTTTGGGAGGATGAATCTTTAAGGCTCCAAGGCCGTCGGGTTCAGACCCGAGCCTCACACTCCTAGAGGATCTGAGAACCGAGCGGTCTCTTAGCCAAATTATCTTCAAGCCTCCGAGCCTCTCCGAAGCCCAACGCGCGGCTGTTGACTCCTGCAAAAGGATAGACCCAGTAGGTCCAAAACATAATTAGTTTCTTCCACCTGAGCTGCGTTGCTGGAATGCTTCTGTGCATTCCCGGCCTGATTCGTGCCAAAAGGGTCCCCCGACCCGGCTGTGTTCGTTTGGGTACGTTGGCAGGGTCGGCCTACCGGCTCAGCAACCGTGTGATCCATAGCGGCGAGGGCGTAGGCCGTCGCAACGCAGCTGCGCCAGACGTCCCTGCCTACCCTTTCATCAGCGCCAGGGTCTCCTCAGAATCATAGGGCCGATAACAGATAGAAAGCTCAAAAGAAACGACAACGAATTTAATCAGAAAAAAGGAGTGTAGAGGATTCACTTATCTGGCCGGCTGGAGGCCAGGGGGAGGGCTTCCGTGCCCCCCCCTATCGGGTCTTCCGTCGCACGATGAGGAGTTGACGCAGCACTGTGAGCTTGAGGCTGATATGAAGACGTTGCCACGACCAAGGGCTCGCGGTTACTGTAGCTTCGGAGGTTTTGCGGTCGGCGATAGTGCCCCCAGAGACGGGGCTCCATCGGTTGGGCGGCGGCCTCTGCCTCCGGGGCATTACCGCCGAGTGGTTGGCCCGTGACGAACTGCTTTTAAGTTGTGCAGCTCCTCCCTCCGCCGGCGATGTGGTACTAAAAATGGATACCATTCGCCATCGGAGTCTTCCCATAAAAGGAAAGGACTGGACCACGCTCAGTCCCAGCCCAAGTTTGGTTTCGGCCTTTTGGGCCTTTCTCCCTACGAGGGTCCTCGCGCGAACCTCTTGTGCTGACAGGGTGCAGCCGACCCCTCCGTGGGGTCGGGCGAGTTGGGATCATACCCGTTGCCCCCCTCCGCGGGTGGTCATGGGTAGAAGCGTCGGAGCTGCTCAATGTTCGAGGCGTTGGAAATGTGGGTTCCATCCGGCATTGCCAGCTTATAAGAACCCGGGTGGAGGACCCGTACTACGGTGTAGGGCCCTTCCCAAGGAGGTGAAAGCTTGGTGAAGCCACGACAATCTTGGGCTAGCCTCAAGACTAGGTCGCCCACTTGAAACGCGTGGCCACGCACTCGCTGCGCGTGATAACGCCTCAAGCCTTGCTGGTACTTGGCCGAGTGCACCACCGCTACTTCCCGAGCTTCCTCCAACTGGTCCGTGGTGTCCTCAAGGTTGGTCGCATTCGCTTTCTCGTCGAAGGCTTGAACCCTTGGGGAGCCATAGTCTACGTCCGTGGGGAGGATCGCCTCAGACCCGTAGACCATGTAGAACGGGGAGAAACTCGTGCCGCGGGTTGGAGTCGTCCGCAGACTCCACAGGACGGAGGGTAGCTCCTCCACCCATTTGGCGCCGAGCTTGTGAATGCGCTTGACCAGCCGGTTGAATGTCCGCGGCTTCAACCCTTGCAGGATCATGCCGTTGGCACGCTCGACCTGCCCAGTTGTGCGAGGGTGAGCAACTGCCGCCCATGCCACCTCGATCCTGTAGTTGTCCTAGAAGCGGGTGAACTTCTTCCCCGTGAACTGAGTTCCGTTGTCGGTGATAATGGTGTTTGGAACACCGAACCAGCACAGGATGTCACGGAAGAAGCGGATGGCTTGCTCTGACGTGATCTCCGTTAAAGGGCGCGCTTCAATCCACTTCGTGAATTTGTCGACAGCGACAAACATGTGGGTGAAACCCCCGGGCGCTCTTGGCAGTGGCCCGACCATGTCCAACCCCCAGACCGCGAATGGCCAGGTGACGGGTATGGTCTGAAGCGCATGTTCGCACGATTTGCTCGGCATCTGCGACGGCTGTGGGCCAGTAGAATCCTTGCCTGAAGGCCGACCCTACCAATGACCGGGGCACCGTGTGGTGGCCGCACACCCCACCGTGGATGTCCCTCAGCAGCGAACTCCTTTCTTCGTTGAGGATACAGCACTGAAGAACACCATTGTGGCCCCGGCGGTACAGGTTGCCCTCAATTATCCTCTATGACTTGGCCCTTTGGACGAGGCGTCGAGCTTCTGTTTGTCCAGCTGGGAGGGCCCCATCGATGAGCCAGCTTAAGAAGGGTGTGTGCCAATCCCTCTCTGGCTCAGGTGGGTCTTCCAAAGGCTGCTTTTCCTCGAGGTCCGGCCCTTCGTCAGGGTCGGACTCGATGGCCGCCACTACCCTCGTCTGGTCGGGGCTTCCCTCGGGGCCAAGCAACTGCTCGGGGTTCGGCCCCAAGGAAGGTGCTCCATCGTTGAAGTTCACCGACGGCTGGTGCTGGTCGTCTGCGAACACGCCCGGCGGGACTGGCTGTCGCCAGGATGCAAGCTTGGCTAACTCATCGGCCGCCTTGTTGTACTCCCGCCGGAGATGGACGAAGCCCAAGCCTTTGAACTTTTCTTGCGCTCTGCGTGCCGCTTCACAGTAGACCGCTAGCTTCGGATTGTGGCACTTGGCATCGCCGTTGACCTATTTAACCACGAGCTGGGAGTCACCGCGAGCCTCCAGCCTGTGGATGCCTAGCTCCTTGGCTATCCGCAGCCCAGCGAGCAGAGCTTCGTACTCCACGATGTTGTTCGACGCGGGGAAGTGTAGCCGTATGGCGTAACGCATCATCACCCCCATAGGAGAGATGAACACGACCCCCACCCCTGACCCGGTTCGATTCTGAGCTCCATCGAAGTGAAGGACCCAGTATTCGAGGTCAGCCGGGGCTTGGGGGAGCTGTGTCTCTGTCCATTCAGCAACAAAGCCCGCAAGGACCTGAGACTTGATTGCTGACCTTGGTGAGTAAGAGATGTCGTAGCCCATGAGCTCGAGGGACCACTTGGCGATTCTCCCCGTCGCCTCCCTTTTGTTGATCACCTCTCCTAACACGTGCTCCGTGACGATGGTGACACGATGGGCGTCGAAGTAGTGTCTGAGCTTGCGCTTGGCGATGAGGATGGCGTAGATCATCTTCTGGATGTGGAGATAACGCGTCTTCGACTCGGTCAACACCTCGCTGATGTAATAGACCGGGTGCTGTATCTTCAGGGCGTGCCCTTCCTCCTCGCGCTCCACCACAAGAACAGCGCTTACCACCTGAGTGGTCGCCGCCACGTACAGGAGCAGGTGTTCCCCCTCGCGTGGGGGCACCAGGACAGGTGGCTTGGTGAGCATGTCCTTGAGCTGGTCGAGCGCCTGCTGGGCCTCCGTGCTCCACTCGAAGCAGCCGTCCCTCTTCAAGAGCTTGTAGAGAGGAAGTCCCCGCTCACCCAAGCGTGCTACGAACCGTCCTAGCGCGGCGAGGCAACCTGTCAGCTGAGCGGCCCCATGTTGGTGATGGCTGCAATCTTCTCAGGGTTCGCCTCGATGTCCCTGGCGGAGACGACGAATCCCAGGAGGAGGCCCTTTGAGACCCCGAACACGCATTTCTCTGGATTGAGTTTTACGCGGTTCGCCCGCAGGCGATCGAACGTGGCTTCCAAGTCTTGGACTAGATCGTCAGCTCGCTTGGATTTGACTATGATGTCATCCATGTAGACCTCGACGGTTTGCCCGACGAGGTCTCCTAAGCACTGGTTCATGCAACGCTGAAACGTTGCACCAGCATTCTTTAGCCCGAAGGCGATCGTGGTGTAACAGAATACACCGCAAGGGGTCACGAAGGAAGTGGCCAATTGGTTGGATTCTTTGAGCGCGATCTGGTGGTACCCAGAGTAGGCGTCAAGGAAACATAGGGCTTCGCACCCTGCTGTAGAATCTACGACCTGATCGATGCGAGGGAGGGGATAGGGAAACTTTTCGCAAGCTTTATTGAGACTAGTGTAGTCGATACACATTCTCCATTTCCCATTCTTTTTCTCGACAAGTACAGGATTTGCTAACCACTCTGGGTAGTGTACCTCCCTAATGAACCCTGCATCTAACAACTTGGCTACTTCTTCGATGATGATCTTTCGCTTGAACTCGTTGTAGCGCCTTGTGGGCTGCCTGACAGGCTTCGTGCCTTTGCGAATGTCCAAGGAATGCTCGGCGACTTCCCGGGGGATTCCTGGGCATATATGCGGGAACCCATGCGAACATGCCGATGTTCGCCCAGAGGCAGTCGACGAGCGCACTTTCCTATTTCTCCGTGAGGGTGGAGGAGATGATGACCGTCTTGCCCCCAGAGCCCTGGGGATCAAGGAGCACCTTCTTCGTGTTGCTCGATGGCTAGAACTGCCTCCCGGCCTCCAGCTCGAGCATCGCCCTCTTGCGTGCGGGGCCGTCATCATCCCTGGCGTCGTGCGCTTCCCGATCCTCAGGAATGGAGGTTAGAACCGCCATGGCGTCGACCGCCGCTTGAGAGACGGCAAGCTCCTTGGAAGCCTCCACGGCCGCCTTGGCCTTGGCGAGCTGGCGAGACGCGACAAGAGCTACCGCCAGTGCGCAGCTCTCCTTCTCGCATTCGTACGCCACCTGGGGGGATGTTCCTACCACAATGACGCCGTTGGGACCCGACATCTTGAGCTTGAGGTAGACGTAGTTTGGGACGGCCATGAACTTAGCGTAGCACGGCCTGCCTAGGATAGCATGGTAGGAACCGTCGAAGTTCACCACTTCGAAACAGAGCGTCTTGGTGCGGAAATTCTACCGATCTCCGAAGGTGACCGGGAGGGTGATCTGTCCCAACGGGACAGCCTCCTTCCCCGGGACTACTCCATAGAAGGGAGCCCGTTCCGGGCGCACGTGGGACCTCGGGACACCCAAGGCATCTAGTGTGCTTGCGTATAGGATGTTGATGCCGCTCCCTCCGTCCATCAACACCTTGGAGACGCGCTTCCTCCCGATTATCGGGGCCACGACCAGAGAAAGCTTCCCCGGATGCGGGACGTACTTCGGGTGGTCGGATCGGTCGAAGATGATCGCGGCCTCAGACCACCGGAGGAACTCCTGGTCGGTGGGATGAGCCGTGAACACATCCCGCTCCATCAGCTTGGTGCGTCGCTTTGACGCCTGCGCCTTTGGTCCTCCGAAGATCATGAGGCACTCGTCGGGTTCGGGAAACGAGTCGGTCGCCGCCCCCTTCCCTTGTGGCTGTGGGGTCGGGCTCACCCCATCCAGCCTACTCATGAGGAATTTCCTCATGAGTCCGCACTCGCGGTACTTGTGCTTGACCGGGGGCGCGTGGTTTGGGCACGGACCCTCGCGCAGCTGCTCGAAGTAGTCGGGGGTCTGGCCCTCATTGGGTCGTCGCCCCTAGGGTCGGTCGTCTTGTCTCTGACCTTGCGGGGCCCGCCTTTGGGGTCGAGAGGGTTTGGGGTCTGCGACGGCGATGAACTCGACCCGCCTTTCCGTCTTCTTCTTCTTCTTCTTCTCATGATAGTCCGACGGCCCTGCCTCGTCGGCAGTCTCTTCGCGCTTCTTTTTCCCTCCGTCTTCGGGAAAATGCGCCAGCACGGCTTCCTCTCCCTGCGTTTCCTCAGCGGCCATGTCGAGGACCTCCATGATCGTCTTGGGGCACTCCCTACCGATCCGGTTGACCAAGGGTCGGCTCTTGGTGCCTCCCATCAGCGCAGCGATGGCGTCGGCATCAGTGGCGTCCGGGAGGTTGTTGTACTGTCGAGAGAACCGGTGCAGGTAATCACACAGGGTCTCCCCATGCTTCTGCTTGCACCTTTTGAGGTCCCAGACCTTGCCCGGGCGTGCGCAGGTGCCCTAGAAGTTCCCGACGAAAATACTCCTCAGATCCGCCCAGCTTCGGATCTTCCCGTTTGGCAAGCGCTCGAGCCATGCGCGGGCTGGCTCTGCCAAGTACAGGGAGAGGTTGCGTATGATGACTTTGTCATCGAAAGCTCCACCCGCTCGGCACGCAAGCCGAAAGTCATCCAGCCAGACCGAAGGATCTGTCTCTCCATCGTACTTGCTGAATTTAGTGGGGAGACGGAACCGCAGGGGAATTGCGACGGTATGAATCTCGTGAGAGAAGGCGGCCAGGCCGGGGCAATCGGAGTCGGAGTTCGAGTCCCAGTCTTCCTCCGTCTCGACGTGCGCCTCGCGCCGACGGTGCCAGATGCGTGGGACACGATCTTCCGGCTCTTCCGACTTGTCCCGGCGCCGAGCCTTGATGGTGTGCCGTACGTCACAATCAGGGCCCAGACGGTCCTGAACCTTCACAGTGTCCGTGTTCGGGGCGTTCCGTCGTGAGCTGTCGGCCGGCCTTTTCCTGTCGACGGGGCTGGGAGTTTCCAGTGGATTGCCGCCTTCTTCCCGCGGAGCTCGCCGCCTGCCGCACCGCGGCGTGCTCAAGGAGCGTCCTCAGCCCATTCTGGACTCGGCGTTCCTCCGGGGTGGACGGCTGTGGCAGCTGCCTGCTGAGAAGCGTAGCCGCTGCGATGCACTGGCACGCCCGGTCGAAAAGAGGGTAGCCATCGGCGTTGGTCTCGATCCTCTGGCCCACCTCACGGGCCCGCGCTCGAGCCGACGGCTCCATGTTCGCATCGAGCTGAGCCTATTCTATCTCGATGGCGAGCCGCATGTCCTCCAGCTCTTGCTGCTTTGCCGTGATCTGCTCCGGCATGAGCCGGATCTTCGCCCCGTTCGTCGCGTCGTCCAGGGGAACCACGGTGAAGCACTCCCGCGTGGGACATTGCGTGCCCATCCTCGGGGGGATTTGCACTTCCAGATTCTCCTCCCGTCCAGGCTCGCTCAAGCTGGTCATGGCGCTCGAGGCCGAGTAGCGCCCCAAGATGCCTCCGTACCTTAGCATGTTCCCTTTAGAGGCCTTTCCAAGCCTGGCGTCGCGCCGAGTCGGAGGAAGACTGTGACGCAATCTTCAGCCCAAAAGGAAAGGCTGACGCCCCGCCTTTAAGTGAGCTCGCGTCGACCTTCTTGGTCACTCGGCCTTTGGAGCCACGTGACGAAGATGAACCCGAACGCTTCATCTGGAGCGCCTGGGTTGCGTTGTCGCTCTCGCCAAGATGGTGCACAATCCGCTCACGCCCCACCCTGGACACTGCGATGGAGTTCCGAGAGACGATGCTCACGGCCTGCGTGCCGTCGCGGCCCCTTTCGAGGCGGCCGAGGACACTGCCGGGCCACCACAGGGGACTTGTCCCGCACGGGCGGCCGAGCGGTCGGGGTTGTCGACGAGGACGAGGCGGAGCACGCCACCGCGAGCGTTCGGCGTCTCATTCACGAGGAACTCAAGGCTGCCGAAGCGGATGTTCGCGCCCAACCTGAACTGATGGTCACCAGAACCAGCCATCTCGCACCGGGTGTCGATGAAGACGCAGACATGCGCAGGCCCCTACCTGGCGCGCCAACTGTCGGCGGGTGGTACACGGGGTACCTCACGGCGGCAAGTGTCGATCACAGAACACGCACGTCTCGGTGGAGAATGGTTCAAGAGACGCAAGACAGAGGATTTATACTGATTCGGGAGTGATCCCTACGTCCAGTGCAACGGGCTCCTGATCGTATTGCTCTCTTGGCGGCGGATTACAATGAAGGCCGGTTCAAGCCTTCTGTGTGGAATGTGCGTGTAGGGGACTAAGTGCTCTAGAGATCGAGAATCCAGAAATTGGAATCCTCCCTCTCGCAGGGACGCCCTTCTCTTTTATAGCTCAAGAGGAGGGCAACTTTACAATGTCGTTTTACCTATCTACCCTCGAAGGCCGGATGCCCCCGACGGTTGCCCGCTGTTGGCCTAGTGCGTCTTGGCGACCCCTTCCATGGTTGCCGTGTGTCCTTCACCTTCCCTCTGGTAGCTTCGCGGTAGCTTCCTTCTTGGCCGCTAGCGCAGCAGCGCGCATGCAGCTACCTTTTTCCTAGCGCAGGGCTGCAGATCAGCTTTTTCAGTTGGCAGGTGGGCAGGTGATGTCGGGTGTCGGTCGGGAGAAGGCGTAGGCCGCACGCCTTCTCCTTCACAAGCCAGATTTGACTTGGGGAGGGTCTCGAGGACTCCCCCTTTTCCGTCGTGCGTGCTCACTGATGGACAGGACCCCTCGAGGGGGTCTGCCCTTCCGACCCGAGGGGTCGAGGGTCGTGCGAGACGGACGTGCCCGACCCCTTCCACCCCCTAGTCGTCTGGAGGAGACCGGGGTCGGTCGAGACGGAGGCTTATATCCCCACGCTTCCTGGATCCTTGGTAGGTCGGGTGAGACGGAGCCTTCCGACCAGTCGAAACTAGCGCTGCCAAGGTCTTCCTCCGTTCGCGCGCCGTTCGCAGGCGCCCTGACAGTGGGCCCCCTAGTCCATGACCCCCACAGTTTTGTATTGTTATTCTTTTTTATTTGAACATGTTTTGGTGTACCATGTTTAGGTACAACGGGTAGTATGTTAGTATTTGTGCAAACGAACATTGTGTTGTTTGTCCATCATAGGATATCACCAATAGTGGTTTTCAGTTCATTTTAATTTGCATGGTGCACTTGGCTGGTCCTATGGGAAAAGTTGCATGATCATTGTTCTAAATTTACACCTGGAGAAGTTTGTGTAATTTCCATATTTCTCACATATATGTTGCATTTATCATTCTTATGGCTTTTTAGAAATGCAGACTGACAAGGTTGGTCGTGAACGCATGACAATTAGAATTGTCTGATGTTGCGAGTTTTTCTTGCTTCGCATGCCCCTTTTAGCCATTTATGTGCTTTGTTGCTTGGCCTCATGATGAATGCTCTGCTATAACTCCATTAGAGTTTTGCGATCCCTGTGGGTGCTCCAGTGATATATTTGTCGAAAATGAAAATTTTGTTTTTCTTCAATTCAAATTTAGGATGGTTTTGCTATTGATTACTCTGCTGCTCTGCTTCCCCGATCGTTGATGATTTGCATCATCGGTACCTCTATCAGTGGTAACTGGCGGGGGATATCTCCATTAAGAATGTAACCATGGATCCACTGCTATTATGTAAACCAATTTCTTTTGCTCCTGAATCTCAAGATAAGAAACACATCTACCATCCATTAAGCTATCAAACAGAAACCAAACTAGATTTTTTTTCCCCTTCAGTAGTGCCACGCCATTGTTGTGCTAGTTAGTGGTGATTTTATAGTTGGTGCATGGGAATTAGAAATACGGTTTAAATTTGTTACGCATGGAAGTTATAGGTTTTGAGATTTTGAGTAACTTATGTGTGAAAATTGTGCAAGGAAGATAGGAAGGAGTTTTGAATTTTAAAATTTTGTATGTATAAAAAATGTTTGTTTTGTTATTGGAGAATTCTTGTATTAAATTTTTTTTAATTTCAAGCTGCCCTGATGTTCGGATGTTAGATTTAACATGTGAATTAGAAAAGACATTTGTTGAGAAAACCATTTAATGGTCACAAGATATAGCATGGTAACATTGCAGGGAAAGAGGTGCAGATGGACAAAGAAATTGAAATTTAACCTGACATGTAAGAAGTAACCAAGTGACTTTTGTTTATTGTGCAGATATGATGATGAGCTTATTTGATCTAAATGTCAATGTAACAAATATATGTGGGTTTCTTTTGTAATGCCTGTAATGGAAGAAGGGAACATAGCATATTACGAGAGAGAGAGAGAGAGAGAGAGAGAGAGAGACATGGTAGTATAGCAGTGAAAACAAAATGTGTAACTAATTTGCAAAATGCTGACAAATGCTCAATGATCCTGCTGGGTGTGACAATAACAAGAGCACAAGAGAACAAGAGCTAGAATGTTCTTGCATTGCAAATCCATATTGCAGGGTAGAAGCATATCCTCGTTTTAGAAGGATGCTACAATATGCCACCACATCCCAACAGGTCTGCCAAGTAAGCAAGTGAGCCAAATGTTCCCCACGAAGGAGCCCGAAGGCATTACCTATTTATGTGAGGCAAGAAAATAGGTAATGCAAAAAGAGTCTTTGTCGAGAGCATATGACCTAGGCTTCTCGGCAAAAAAAAAGGCCTTTGTCGAGAGCATATGACCTAGGCTCTCAGTAAAGAGCCATTTCTAGGGTACTAGTGCACCTTTTGCTGACGACCGTGGTCCAGACTCACGGGAAAGGTGGGGAGGTTTGGAGGCGATCAAAATCGATTTTCGGAGGCGGTTTTTGGATCCGCCTCCGACCTAGTGCTTTTGTTAATGAGGCATTTTCAGAGGCGGATTCCTACCCACGCCGTTAATCAAAATAGAAATATAAAAAAGTCCAAACCCTAGAATGGGCCCAATAAGCCCTTCTGGGGCGCCACTACCGACACCACCGCAGCCCGCGCACCGCTAGATCCGCCACCGGCCGCACCACCACAGTCGGATCCAGATCCGTACGCCGCCGCAACCCGTGAGCCTCCAGATCCGCTGCCGGATGCACCACCACGGTCGGATCCAAATCCGCCTCCGCAGCCCGTGCGCCATCGCCTCAACCTCATCGTGCTCGGCTTCCTCACCTTCGCGCTGCCGCTCATGCCATCGCCTCGGCCTTCTCGCACCATTTCCTCGGCCTTCTCGTGCTGATGAGCCTCCTCAAGCCGACGCGCCTCCTCGCGCGAACGTCCCGGCGGAAGGTACTCTGGTGAGGGAGACGGTGCTGGTGAGCAGAAGGAGGTGGCGGGTGGGTGAGAGAGGGATGCGGCGGGGGTGAGTGAGAGAGGGAGGCGGCACCTGGTGAGAGGGTGAGAGGGAGAGTTAGAGTGGCGGGAGATAGGGTTAGGGTTGAGTGGTGCATATATATATTAGGTGTGATTTTTGGGCCGAACTAGGCCTGGTGGGCTTCGGCATTCAAGAGGTGGGCCTACTTGGTGGTTGTATTAAAGTGTCCGCCTCCGAAAATTGATTAAAGAAGACGGAAAATAATAAACAACTCCGAAAATAAAAAGTGGTTGCCTCCGTTAATTCCTATAATTAACGGAGGTAGATGGATTTTGTGTCTGCCTCTGAGAGGCATTTTGGAGTGTTCTCTAAAACTGTTTTTGTAGTAGTGTTTGTCGAGAGCCGACTCACGGCAAACCCTTTGCCAAGGGTTTTAGGCCCTTTGCGAAGCACGGGGGGCACCTAGCAAACTGCCTGAATCTGGTAGTGTTCATCCTTAATTGGTTCTTTATATATCTCTACATCTCCAAGAGACTTCATTTTTCATTCTTTATTTGACTCTCTATTTGCCTCTTCGTAAATATTATACTTCATATTGAACACCTTACTCCAATGGACTCTGTTTTCCATAGTCCAGCTTGGTTGGCCAAATTTTGCTAGCAATGGGGCTAATTTGGAGAGTTGGATGGCTTGGTCAGTTGGATACCTAGCCTGTTGGAGAGCTATGTTGGTATTGAGTAGTAGCTAAAATTTAACTAGTTCAGCTATTTGCACTACTACAGAATACTCATCACAGCCGGTTGGAAAACCCCCATCGCAGCCGGTTTTGGGAACCGTTTGATTCCCAGCGGTTGTGTTGCTTCGAGCAACACAGTCGGTTCCCAACCAGGTGTGATACACCCCCATCACAGCCGGTTGGTGGCTAGAACCGGCTGTGATGGGGGTGTCTAGGACGGCTTACGGAAGCTCGAAAAAATAGAAAAAAAAAATTTTAATTGGGGAAGGGACCCCACCGGACAGCCACCCAAGCGGTAGCTGGGATTCGAATCCACAACCTTCCCCTCGTGCGTATCCTCCCTTACCACTGCGCTACACGGCTGTATGTGACCATATTACATTTTCATTCACCACATACTATACGAACCCGAGTGTAAATGACTTATTTGAGGGCCTAAACAAATTCAAATTAAAAACTTGTCAACTACAGAGTTTCGTAACTTTTCAAACACTACGACTTTCATGTTGTCCATTTTTCCATCGGAGGTCGTTTGCGAAATTTGAATTTCAAATTTGAATAATTTCAAACTTGGTTTTCGTTGACAATACGAATTCAAATGGAAATGTTCTCAACTACAATTTTTCATAACTTTTCGAGTTTTACAACTTTTATTTTGGTCATTTGTTCATACGACATCGTGATAATAAAAGTGTTCACTAATCGTACATCTCTCGTCTAGTTTCATACCTTAAACCCTATAGGAGAGATGTAGGATTTGTGAACACTTTTACTAACACTTTGTCATATGAACAAATGACCAATATAAAAGTTTTACATCTTGAGAAATTATACAACTTTGTAGTTCAACACTTTTCAATTTGACAACGTTTAGGGCTTCAAAAATTGTATTTGCCAAGTGCCTATGCATATAGAACTGGCTGCGTTGATCAACACAAACGGTTCGTAGCTCCAACCGGCTGCGATGAGTAGCAACGCAGCCGGTTCGTGGCTAGAATCAGCTGTGTTGATGAGCCCTCAGCCGGTTCCAACCACCAACCGGCTGCGTTGAGTAGCAACGCAGCCGGTTCGTAGCTGGAACCGGCCGTGTTGCCCTCACCCCTCATCACAGCCGGTTGGTAATACAAACCGGTTGTAATAAGAGCAACGCGGCTGGTTGGTAATCCAACCGGCTGTGATGCCCCTTCACAGCCGGTTGCAACAAAACCGGCTGTGATGAGGCGTTTGATTTAGGTGATTCTGTAGTAGTGTTAGCTAGTCTGTTGGAGATGCTCGTGATTGATGACACATTCAAGAATCAAGGGAGCAAGAGCTTTACAACGATAATCTTATTTCAGTCGTTCTTATTCTATTGATTCGTGAATGGAGATACCACTAGTTTCTATGAGTTGAAATGCACACCCACGTAGGTCCATGAGCCCATGACACGTGCATCGACTTAAATGGTACAGATGATTTTGTTTTTACTGCAAAGGCCGGTACGGTTAACATACATGTGCTTTGGTTATACTCTCACTGCCTTACAAGTAGAAAGCACGCGCATGCATGATCAGCCACGGCATTGGTAAACATTCAGGCAGCCGCGGCTAGTGTACGGCCCGCCAGCGGCCGGGCACGCCCTGATGCAGGCCGGCCTGTTAGGATCCAGCGAGGACGTGCTGATGCTGCCGAGGATGCGGCGGCGGCGGTGCACCTCCAAGCCCATCGTCGTCGTCGTCGTCGTCGGAGCCACCGCCATCAGCTGCCGCGCTGTGGCGTATGACCCCGTGCCGGTGAGCCCAGCGGCTTCCATGCTGCCGCCGGCGAGAGCAATCCCGACGCCGGGCAGGGCGAGCAGAAAGACGCACACCTTCTTGCTCCCCATGGTCGCGTGCCGGCCTTCGCGATGGTGTTATTGCTATGTGCTGATGCCTATGTTTTTGCTAGTTTTGGTAGCTATATATGTGATCCAGATCGACGTACTAGCAGTCCAAGAGTGTCCAACGCAACTTTTTATATGCGGAGGCTGTCCGCTTGCTGAGGGACGCCATTTACAAGATGCATAAGTTTGGTGATGGTTGGGGAGTAGTATTGCTGTATTGGTTTCCCCTAGGGTGCATACATGCATGCTTTATTTTTTGCAGTGTGACTTTCTGACGGATGAGCGTACGTACGTGCAACATCTGCTATCTGCCAACTAATTTTTACCGCAAATTCATGGAGGTGTGATACAATTTTAGTAAAGTTCTTTTAGGAGATGGAAAAAAAAAAAAGAACTACTACTTGTGGCAGTGAAGTTTTATATCTTCATGAGGTCAAATGAACCCTGGAAAAGGACTAAACCATATCAAAGAGAAGTCGGTCCGATCATCCGATCACATTATTTTTTTACTATCGAACTAATATCATTATTCTTCTCACCAATATATTATTTCTGAACATTATTTCAGCACAAGGTTCACACTACTAGATTATCAAGAAAAATAGTTTTGTAGTATATATAACTCCTTTCTACAATATTGAAATCATATTATTTTTAAACTGATTGTAAACATTTCCATTTGTGTACCATATTCATCCTAAACTGCTTGTCAACTCCAATCTTAAATACAGGTAATTTCACGTTTTTCTTAAGTTGATAATAACATTTTACTTTTGACCCTGAGTACGTAGCTCCCACATTACAAATAGTATTCATCTTGATAACTTTTCTATATACCTTTTTTATTAATATAATGTATTTTGTATAGATTTGTGATCATGTATATATGGTTGGACCTTGTAGACGTATTGATGTCCTAAACTGCTTGTATCTATGATTGGAGTTCACTACTACAAAAAGCCCCCGAGTACCGGTTGCTAGGCACCCATCGGTGCCGGTTATGCAACCGATGTGGCAATCCAGTACTGATGGGTACGCGGTTGGAGGAGCCGGTACCGATGGGCGCGCATCTGTACCGGTTGGTTTGAGCCAAAAAAAATGGTAAAATTTTTTTTGAACCCGGCGGAGGGGCCCACACGTAAATGCGTGTGCGCAGTCCATGGGACTCGAACTCACAACCTCCCCCCTTGCGCTATTCTTCCTTAACCATCCCACCTATAGAGCACTTGTGGTTGAGAGAAGGATGCTATCCTTTTAAACTAACCCTAGGTGGTGCATTCAGTATCGGCTCGACACACCAACCGGTACTGAATGGTGACATTCAGTACCGGTTGGTGTTACCAACCGGTACCGAATGCAAAAGGGGCATCGGGGGTAATGTGCTTACCAACCGGTACTAAATGGTCCTTAGTGTCGGTTGGTAAGCAACCGGTACTGATTGGAAGGGGGTGGATGTGTGTTTTTCCTCAAGTGGTTCTATCCTACGTGTCATTTTGAGTGACTAAGTTCATGGCCTCATTTATAAATCTAGACATATACTTGTCTAAATTTATTGCATATTCAATGAATCTAGTAAAAAGTTAGGATGACTAATAATTTGGAACGAATGGAGTAGTAAAGAGCGCATTATCAGAAGTCAAAAGACCAATTAAATTAATTGGGGTCACACAAGGCTTGGTCACTAGGGGGGAGAGAGAGAGATGAGGCGCTTTAGAGTAAAATGGTATTTTACCAGCTTGGCTCACACACACCACAGGGTCATGCCCTTACCAATGTTTTCCTACAAATTGCAATGTAATTAATGTTGCAAAAATATCTTGGCCTAAGTTTATTTCCCTCGAAGTAGGAATGCAAAATCTTCCTGAAAATGTTTATATAAACGCACTCGTGCAGTGGTAATTTTGGAGCTAAATGAAGCTTGCTGTTTTTGGATAAAGGGTCTCAACAAAGTGAAGCATGAGAATTAGTTCGAACGATCTAGTTACTGGATGAGAAATAATATAATGAAGTTGATAACATCACGCCTATGCTGGCTGCAAAAAATGCCATCAATTATTCTGCATGCAGCACTTTTGGGCTATGTGCCGCATTTCTTCTTAGTTGTTACTAGTAAATGTTAGTTGGCACAGGAAAAACAAAGATCTAGTGCGTAACTAGTTGCACCGGAAATTAGACTTTGTGCTTTACAGGCAGCGAAGTTCCTTAGCACGGTGCATCTCCGATCGTTTCCTCTCTCTTTTTAACCACGTACAGAGCCAGCTAGCCTCAAGGTGCACGAGGCCAGGACATGTCAATTAACGGCACCGCATACACTGTGTGTGATACGGGTGCCTTTCTGATACCTCCAACTTCCTTGCAAGCTGGCAACAATGCAAGCACAGCTAACCGGCCTCGAGCAACAAACATCACCTGCCATCGATCCTCCAGCTAGCCGATTGCTTGCACAACCCCACTCATGGGACAGCTAACGTGCAGCAGTGCTGACTGCGGCTTGTAGGCCATGGTACCTGAGGTAATAACCCGGGTGTTAATTACATGTCATCACGATTAAGCATGTTATTAACATAAGACTTGTAAATACACTTTCTAGCATTTTTAACGCATGTGATGGTGAATTCTATTTTAAAATGTGCTTTTCAAAAAAGAGTTCATATGATATTTCATCTAAATAACATTAAAGGTGCATAAATGTGAACAAGATTTACATTGTTTTGAATGATAATTACTCTTCCAAAACCTAAACTCAGGATTTTATACAAATGGCTGGTCTCCACTTCAAACATTCAAATTCGAGTTCAAACTTAGGTAAATCAAATCGGTGGCAAATTTCACTACTGGAAACCGTTTTTTCCCTGTGTGTGCGTAATTTTCCTGAGGGTTTTTCAATATACACACAAAAAATTCATATTTCCTTGTCGGTTTTGAGAAAACACACAGAAAAATAGCACAACACACAGGAAAATTGCTCATTTCCCTGTGCGTTAGCGAAAACACACATGAAAATTCCCATAACACACAAGAAAATTACTCATTTTCTTGTCGGTCAGCTAAAACACTCAGAAAAATTCATAACGCACACAAAAATGAAAATACTATATGGGTAGATACAACATCTCAGTAAATTTATGTCGGTGAACCGACAGGCAAATTTTATTTCCCTGTCAAGCTAGCCCTGTCGGTATATTCTGTCGGTAAACCGGAAAAAAAAATGATTTCTCAATTTTCCTGTCGGTTTTTGGTATTTTTGTGTCGGTTTTTCACCGTCATGGCAATTCGTGTTTCCACTAAATTTAGAGTTCAGCTTTTATATGTGTCCGGGGATGGGCCCCTTCAGGCGGCCATCCTTGTTCGCCGCATTGGGCTTGACTAACCTTATCCTCTCTGAGACACCTGCCAGCTTCCTCTCTTCTCCCTCTCCTACACCCCCTTTCTTCTTCCTCTACACACGGCAAGCTCGCCCGAGCACCTCTGTTCGCCAGTCAAAAACCCGACCCCTCCTCTTCACGGATTCCAAATTCCTCACACCTAAAGCTCACCCACCTCACCTAGCTCCTCCCTGACCTCTCCACGCTGAGCTCCGGCCACCACGCGGCTGGGAATCATTGTTTCCGCATCCACCCGAGCAACTCTGGCCACCCCTGTCCGCCTCCATGTCGGCAGACCGTCTCCAACCTCCCCCTCCCCAACCCACCAACAAAATGGACTCAAGGTAGCCCCCTGGTGCTCCCTAGCCCCCTCCCCCTTCAAACGTCGCCAGAGTCGCTAGAACGCCAGTGCCCCATCACCGTTTGTGGCATCGCACATCTCTGGCCGTGCTCGGGCGTCTCCATTGACCATACATGTAAATCATGTAGGGGTAGACCTCTGGACATAGGCAACTCGCTGACAACAAAGGAGTCGCCCGTCAAACAGCCGGCTGGCATGTCTTCACTAGCAGGGGCTACATTGTGAACGCTCAAGTAGTTGTAGGGTCCTTTATGCAAAACCCAGGGGCCCATATGTAAAGTTAAGGTTTTAGCTTTTGATTGAATCCTGAAAACCTTGGAAATGTATAGGAAATCGTAGGAACTTGAGAAAAATTATTAGACTTGTTTTGTTGGGTACCTTGTGGTGATTAGTTTCATACAGACAAGGGCATGCTCGTGCTATTGTTGCATATCTTTATTTATGAATAATTTTAAGCTAAGCTTGTTAAAAGCATTTTACACTATCTGCTGCTCTAAAAATGTTAGATCCAATTCCGTACTTGTCGGATAAGATACTCTTGATCACTGAATCATATCATAGTCTAATTTTACAGAACATGGATGACATATATGATGTTGGTTATATGGAATTGTGATCTAATCTATGTCATGATTACTCTAGTTAGTTTATGCAAATATTAGATGATGATTAACCTATATAAAATCTTGAGCTAAAATATTGAAATCAAAAGTCCACTCTTTTAGTTGTTTTCTTTTGTCAAAACAAGCCACCACCCAAAGACGGGTAAATAAGGTAAGCTATAGCGGCTATTTATGGCTGTGTCCGCTCTTGAGCAATTGAGTCTCACAGCTCCATCTTTTGCGAGCGCCGCCACGAACGCACTGCCATGAACTGCGTCTTCCTTTTCCTCGTGCTTGCTGCCCAATGCTGCCTCAACTTGACCTCGCAAGTAGGAGGAGTCCCCGCTCGTTTTTGAGTGGATGGACTAATCCTGCATCCGAGTCCAATATTCGCCTACGAATCGATTTCTCTGTTCTCCATCCAAACACCAACAACCGAATCGACTTATCTCACTTTATCCTCCATCCAAACACTAGTGTTTGATTTGTTCGTCCTCAATCACCTAACCAAACACATACTACCTGTGGTCCTCAATCACCTAACCAAACACATACTACCTGTGGTAGTCTCGTGGTGTGGGTTAGTGGTTTATTCATGGCTGTAATTTGACATTATATTTGACTTTTTTTTATGACAGACAATGAGACAGCTAACATCGTGCTCTTTTTTTTTAGGTAAACTAACATCGTGCTCGGACGGTTGACTTTGTTCACATGACAGCACAGTGGGCTGTCGGGCCGCCACTTCCGCAAAATATGCTGCAGAAACCAACGCAGCCCGCTCCGTCGACAACGGGCTGACTGACACGCTATGAATTTTCCTCAGTGACGAGGCTCGTGGACCTTCTTGGATAAACAAAAAAAAAAAGGTTTCAGATCCGACGCTGACGTGTCCTTTCAACTTTCCCCGCATAGCAATATTTGACCCGGCCCAGCCCACCTTGGGGTATCAACGGCTCTCTCTCTCTCTCTCTCTCTCTCTCCTGTGGAAGCATCTCGCGCAGACACGCCACGCACCACCACCGCTCCTTCCGTTCCGCCAGGCGGCCGCGCCTGCTGATCCAACCTCCTCTCAACTCTCAAGAGCTCCTCCCGCCGGAGCACGCCATCGCCACCGACCCCTCCTCCGCTGCCTTCCTTCCTCCCGCTCCTACTCAGCTGGGAGCTCGAGATTACCCGGCTCGTTGCTTCCGTAACACCCGGTAAGGCGCTCTCCCCTCCATCCAATCTGTGGCCGATTTGGTTGCCGGATGATCGAGGGCTAGTGAATTAATCCGTCCATCCGTGGCTCTGGTTGGAGACCACACGGTGCGGGTTCCGGGTGCCCTTTCGTTTTCCCCCCTTACGGTTTGTAGGGTCAAGCCCACCTACCATGCTTGGAGTCCCGCACTCCACGATTCGTTAGAGCCCAATCCCCAATTTATTGATTGATTGACGGGTGAGTGCGGGGCACCTACGCTTGTTGTGGTTCCGTTCCGTTACCTGGAGTTTCTGGCTGTATACTGCCCGATAAGTTGCAGCCCACGAGGCTTTTGTTTACGCAATGGCTTGGCATGCTGTTTCGTTGTGCGGAAAAAAAAAAATTCTCAATCTGTTACAATGCGACGTCCATAAGTGTTATCTATTTTGTTTCCTTATTAGCAGTTGAGTATGCGTCCTTTTTGCAATTGGACTATTGGAGTGGTCTGGCAAATGACCAAGATGGATCCTGGAGTAGGAGTGCTCTCCTATGCTTATTTTACCTCTTTAATGGATACTTTTTTTTTTAAGAATGATGCATTGGTCTTCACATCATTGATTGATGCCTTTTTCTCCATCAGAGTTGTCAAAGTGTGCAATGGAACAGAAGTGACATCTTGGACAACAATGAAACGTTTGGTATATATCAATGATGATTCATGCCGGTATTCCTATTGTGACAACAGGATATCCAATACCAAATATACTTTGTGGAATTTTTTCCCCAAAAACTTATGGGAGCAATTCAGGTCTGTATCTTCTTAACTTCTTGACAGAAAAACTGTTCCAGCTCCATCTTAACCATTTCATTGCTTCAGTAGCTAAGATATTTGCTGTTTATGAGTTGTTTAGTATGCTTCCTTTAGATTTTTTTGTTATCTCGATGGACCCAACATAAAACATTATGTACCATCTCAAATTTTAGTGCCATATTGTTTAACATATGTGGTTATATAGTACAATGCATCAGCCTTGCTTCTGTTCCTTTCTCTGCATATGGAAATTTTAAGTATCATGTTGCCTGAAGGACTAAATTAATATAAGTGCACTAGATAAAGATGCTTGCTAATTATAATAATTGGATTATAACTTATATAAGCTGTCCCTACAAATACAATGCTCGTACTTGCAACATTGTAAAAATTGATTTCTTGATCATTATGTCATCTAACCTGCAAGATCTCATTGGTCCTGTTTGTCCAAGGCATTCAATTCCATCATAATTTTAATTAATGTTCACTTCTCTAAGCATTTCAGGCGTTTCATGAATCAGTATTTTCTGCTAATAGCCTGTCTTCAGTTGTGGTCCCGTATTACTCCTGTTAGTCCTGTGACTACATGGGGTCCACTTATCATCATCTTCATTGTTTCTGCTTCAAAAGAGGCTTGGGATGATTACAATAGGTATCTTTCAGACAAAAAAGCAAATGAAAGGAATGTATGGGTGGTAAAGGATGGCGTTCGTAGACAGGTTTTTTGCTTTTCTTCATCAATATTTAATTTGCTTTACTTCATTGAAAATATGGCGCCTCTTGATCTATTATGAAGTGTAAGCCATTTATGAAAAATCATTTGCCAGGCCTGCACCGCAATTCATTTTTCCATGTTCAGATCATCAGTCTGCACCACAATTCATTTTGCCTAAAGGCATTCAAATTGTGTTCTCTGTTTTAGGAAAAGTGAACAGCTAGAAATCTTTATTTCATAATTCATATATTTCATATGCTACCTTTCCTTATTCAGTCATTCAGCTGCTGGTTTGGCACTTTGGCCACTCAGCACTAAGGCCAACGTGCCACTATTCAGTACTGGTCTTGCTTTGAAAGTTTCATGAGAAATGCCATGTTTTGAAATTGGATATATCTATTATCTATTTCAGAGAACCATTATCTGTTGTCCTAGTAATATGGATTAAGAGATGATGAACAGAGTGTGTTTTTTGTGGATGGCTAGTCAAGTGCTCATTTGCTTTCTTATATGTGTTGCAATTAGTATACTGTTTATAGTAAAATGTCTTATTAGTCTTAATAGCATTGGTATATAGAAGGATCAGGATTGATGAATGTAGATCAAGCAAGGAGTTGTATTGTTCCTGTAGTTTTCTTTCTTTGTTACAAAAAAAATTATATCTGTATTATCTGATGATGAATTTGAGATTGCATTTTTATTATTGAAATATATGAATGTGCCTTTATTTTGCAGATCAAAGCACAGGATATACATGTTGGAGATATAGTGTGGCTCCATGAGAATGATGAGATACCATGTGACCTTGTTCTCATTGGAACTTCTGATCCTCAAGGCATTTGTTATATTGAGGTAAATTAAATTACTCACTGGCAGCAGCCCCTAGGTTTGTTTGTTGCACATATTATTATGGGAGTTAATAAAAATTACTGTGGTTAATATAAATTACTGGGATGGCCCTACTGGCAGCGATGGGTCTACCTCCAAGATTGCTGTAGCCTAGATTTCATCATGTTACGGTGGGCCACAGTCCACAGGTTTCCCATGTGTGTTTATTCTGATCCCACAGCTCGAGTGATCAAGGTATTTTAGTGTATTTCTGTGTAGATTCCGAACCTGGTTCCATTACCTATATTAGAAACCAAAGACATCCTATCACATGATGAAAAATTTCTCAAAATATCTGTTTGCTTTAGCCCCTTCCATTTTCCATCTTGGCATCAATTCCTTTTCCCCCGTCAGAAGTCATTGTATCTCTGATTTGGTGATACATGAACTTTCAAATTCAGGAATGGTGTTTAGAGTTCGTAGAATAACTGTGCAATGGATGACTGGCTCCAAAATTCCTTGGAGCTGGAGGTTCTGAGAACTGATGGAAACTTATGGATTGATGTGGTTGTAGTTAGTGCATAACTCTGCTTCCAATCTTTATTTCAGACTTCTGCTTTGGACGGTGAAACTGACTTGAAACCAAGAATTGTTCCTCCAATTTCTGCTAACATGTCAGTGGAGCAGCTGGAAAAAGTTAAGGTGAGTTTGTTATTTGTTTTCGTGGATCTGGAGTTTTTCTGCGCTTCACCTTTGAAATTTGTTTTCTGATTGCCTCTCTGTAAATTGAGTAGGGTATAGTTGAGTGCCCAAACCCAGATAATGACATACGGAGATTTGATGCTAACATGCGTTTGTTCCTCCCTTCCGTTGACAATGAAAAATGCCCTTTGACCATCAACAACACACTTCTTCAATCATGTTACTTACGGTACACTGAATGGGCTTGTGGAGTTGCGGTTTACACAGGTGACCACAAAATGCGATGATTTCACGATACCATACTTATTCTGCCTGAGGCATTTGTTCTGCATGTTGCTTACCTGAAGACATTGTAGCGACGTGTTTAACCCTCTTATGATCCATTGCAGGCAATGAAACCAAATCAGGAATGAGCAGGGGAACCGCTGAGCCGAAACTCACTGCGGCTGATGCGATGATAGACAAGCTCACTATTGCGATCTTCATGTTACAAATTGTTGTTGTACTTGTGCTGGGTTATTTCGGGAATATCTGGAAGCACACTAAAGGACTCAAGGTGCTATTTCTTTTGTATAAGCTGTATCCTGGTGCAGAAAATTCACTGCAATTTTCACGTATGTTGCCACGTGTGTACCTTCTCATGGGCACTTGCTATTTTTTTTTATCTCAAACGACACATGAGAGCTGCGTGTCATTTCGTTAAGGTAGAAAAAAGGAGTACAACGAGTTCGGAAAAGATCCAACCAGAGTACAGAAACAACCACACACATACAACAAAAAGTAGATTGCAGGGGTACCACAGACAAACTAAAAGCCACGACCAAAGAACACCCTAGCCTAAGCAACTGGGGTTAATAACTTTGGTAGGAACTCCTGAATTTTAGAAGTTCATGCCAAGGACCACAAAACACACTCATCCTCCTTCACTGTCTGGAGCACTTGCTATTATATCTTGTGATGCAGATGATTATATCTGTAAGGAATTGATATGTACTTATGTTATGTGTATTCTTTATGATCTGATAATTCATTTCATTGATGCAGCAATGGTATCTTATGTATCCTGCAGAGGGACCATGGTATGGTTTCTTGGTTATTCCATTGCGCTTCGAGCTGTTGTGCTCCATAATGATTCCAATCTCCATAAAGGTATGGTTTCAGATTTACTTGTTTCCTCGTGTTCTAAAATACTTAAATGCACCATCTTGAAGGTTTATTTTTCGTTATATTGTTCTGGTTGTCAATCTTGATTTTTTTGTAGGATATTAACATGGGTTTTGCTGCAGTGATACTCCATGTGCAGGATTATTTACATTGACTGATACTGCTTTACATGATTGAATAAAAATAGACTTTGTTACCTTAGGTTAACATCACACCTGAAGTGGGCACCCTAGCCTAGTACCTTGTTTAACTCCTGGCTACTGGGCTAGAAGCATATTATTAGTACTATTTTGTCAGATTGCCTTCTTCAGGAGCTCAACTTGTCGGCATTGCTAGCTTGCTTTGGAGCCTAACTTGCAAAACCTTATCTCAAAGCATTGACAGACCAGCAAAGGATCGAGGCTATATGACAGTGTTTAACACTAATCTAGTATTTTTTTTACTAACTGCACATGTTTTATTCACACTAATAAAACTGCATATCTGCTGCCAAATTCAATGGTAAATGTCGTTATTTTATTCTGGAACCAAACCACTTGAAATGTGTATCATCAACTTTCTACACTACTTTCTTTTTGAAAAATCAAACACTACATTCTTTAGTGTTTCAATGGTGCTTCTTTTTTCTTCATTGAGAACTTAAGTGGTATGTAACTATACAAACTAGAAAATTTTCAAAACATCATATTACTTTCGATATTATCTGTTTGTGTGTTAAAAACAACAAGTCTTCCTACTCTAGATTGGCTAACTAACTGTTCCTTTTTTAGGTCTGGAAACAAATTCACAAACAGTAAAAATTGGGAGGTTATTTTGCAGTTGTTTCTGTAGAAGGCTAAAGATCTTTGTCTGATCTGAATTACCTTTGACTAGCTCACCTGAAATTTTCCTCCCCAGTCTATGCCTTGTATGATAATGTGTGTTGGTAACATCTAAACCTAACAGATCCATCTAATGCATTTTGGGTGACGCATGGAAGATCTGAAACTGTAATTGTTTAGGCAGTTCAACAAACTCCAGATACCATTATTAATAATTTTCTGTACTTCTGCAATTTCTACAAATTTGAAGTATTTATATTCTTGGTTGTAGGTTACTCTTGATTTGGCTAAAGGGGTGTATGCAAAATTTATTGACTGGGATGAGCAAATGTTTGATTGGGAAACAAATACACCTGCTCATTCAGCTAAGTGCGTATTTCTTTCGTGAACCTCTATGTTTATTGTACATTTTCTATTTTGAAAGCTTAGATAAGTGTATCCTTCAGCACAGCTATTAGCGAGGACCTTGGACAGGTTGAATATATTTTGAGTGACAAAACTGGGACACTGACAGAGAATAGAATGATCTTCAAAAGATGTTGCATAAATAATATTATGTATGGTAATGACAATGGAGATGCTTTGAAAGGTTGTGCACTTACTCATTATGTTCTTGTCCTAATAAGACATTGTTTATCCTTTTCTTCTCTCTATTTTAGTAGGACTTGGTGTGAAACATGCTATTTCTTTGTGGAAATGTGGCATCTTGTTTGCTGGAAAGTGTAGACTTCACTGCAACTTGAATGTCCCTCTCTGTAGTTATACCTAACAATTTTCATGCAATCCTATGTTTTTGAGAGGGATGGATTGATGGAATATGATAGGTGAAATACATACTGCACGAAGCTTTATGCAAGCAAACATTTAAGGTTTTCATGTACAGAACATCAGTGAGTTTGGAACTTCAGGCTGCAACTTTAATTTTCATGATATCGTTTTTTTTCCTAGTGATGCCAGTAGACTTCTAGTGCCCTTCATTACATCATAATGTTCTTGGAACTGTGCTGTAAATTCTAGTTATGGATTTCAATTGAAAATTTTCGCTTATTGTTATTGGTAAATAAATTGTGTTATAAATGTTCCCCCAAAGTTACAGAAGCATAAGCAATTTTTCGTTGCTGACAATTATCTCTTCTTAGATGCAAGACTTCTAAATGCGGTTTCAAGCAATGATCCTGATATCGTCAAATTTCTGATGGTGATGGCTCTTTGCAATACAGTGGTTCCTGTCAAAAGGCAAGGCACGCTTTCTTTCATTACTCTTTTTGTTTATCGAACGTGCAGTAGATGCGTATTATTATATTAAAAAGAAATGGTAGAACTCCTGATTACACATACGCACACCCACACCGTTATGTCTTAGTGAACATGAATGCATCCTTATTATCTTAACCTGATACGGCGTGGAGGCCATCGAGGAGCTTCGTGCACGAAGCTTTAAGATAAAGGTTCCTAACTACCACCACCTGGCTGTAGGGCAGTACTCTATTCTACTCTGCTCTGCTCCGCATATTGTGATATTAAGTTGTTCCTTATAAAGCTTTCATACTTTCAGCAACGATGATACTGTATCATACAAAGCACAATCACAAGATGAAGAAGCTTTAGTCAATGCTGCATCGAACCTGAATATGATGCTTATCAGTAAAGACAGCAGTACTGCTGGTCAGTAATTGTTTTTTGGATTGTGATGAGAATATTATACTTTCACCAAGCTGCTTGATTGTAATATCTGTTGTTTCTACAGAGATTTGTTTCAATGGATCTAAGTTCAAGTATGAGTTGTTGGATGTTTTGGAATTCACTTCTGATCGCAAAAGAATGTCTGTAGTGGTAAAGGAAGGGCAGACTGGGAAGATCCTTCTTTTATCTAAAGGTGCCGATGAAGCTATTCTCCCTCGTGTGTATCCAGGTACAAGGTAGAACCTTTAAATTGCATTATGTCATCGTCCATCCCAATATTGAATTTTTCCTATTATAAGATCCGTTTGCATATTATGATACTCTTAGACGTCCGTTACTGAATCTATTCATCATGAGCTAACAACAATTGTAGACACCTGTTCCAACCCTATCTTTTGGTACATAAAAGCACCTATAATAATTTTAGAATTGGTACCTTACTAAGAGAGATATCAATGTCAAGCAAAATATGGCCTCAATAAAAAGTCTATAGATAAGTAATGTCTCAGTAACTACCGCTGCCCTTCTTTACTTTATATCCTCTCTTTTGTGATTCTTGTTGGATTTCATCTGTAGCAAATACAACTTGCTTGGGATAAACATGCATTTTGGTTGTTTTAGATGATGCTGTAGGCTCCTTTGTGAATTAGTTAATACTAGTTTAGACATGGGGCTCTCTATTGCTCTCAGGCCTAGTGTTGTGGCTACAATCTAGCATATAATGAACCAGGATATTTAAGGAATTGCGCCTAACAATTAAATGACTAGCTGTTTTCCATTTTATTTTAAAAATATACCTTGTTGTTTTGTGCAGCTTCGGTTTTATCTCAGAAAATAATCATTTTTTCTGATTCGTATCATTCATGTATGTATCACAGGACAACAAAAGCAGAGATATCTTGAGGCAGTAGAAATGTATTCTCAGTTGGGATTGCGAACATTATGTTTGGGATGGCGTGACCTGGAAGAAGATGAATATAAGGAATGGTCCAAAAATTTTCAAGAGGCTAGCTGCTCATTGGAGAATAGGGAGGTACATAGTAACTGTTCTGGTTTAACTAGTTTCTCTTAATAAAGTTCTCTCATTTGTCTCCCCTAACTTACTCTACTCTTGGCTAATGTTACTATATTAAATTATATACAGTCTAAAATTGCCGAAGTATGTGACAGCTTAGAGCGAGACCTTCATATTCTTGGTGTTACCGCCATAGAAGATCGTCTTCAGGTATTGTTAATTTATTTGTCTTATGACTAGAAACCAGTAGAGAAATGTACCAGTATCACAATTTTACACTTGCTACCTTGCCTCCCCCTTATGGATTCTTCTGGTCGGCAGGATGGTGTACCTGAAACCATTAAGTTGTTAAGGAATGCTGGAATTAATGTGTGGATGCTAACTGGTGACAAGCAAAATACAGCAATTCAGATTGGACTTCTTTGTAACCTTATAACCTCTGGTAATGTACAATTATGTGGCATTTGATATCTATTTTTTTTTTCTCGAATATGCAGGAGAACTGCATATCATTGTATTAATAGAAGGAGAGTTTTGGCCAAAATAGCCACACACAAACGACACAACTAACACCTACACACACACCCAGGCCACGCAAGCCTATATACACTTACTCACACCAGCAAACACTACTCCTATATCTCAGGACCAGCTAGACCCACAATCCAGCCAATCAGCCGGGAGGTCTAGCAGCGACCAGGGCATTAAGCCCTCTAGCTCCAGCAAGCATCCAGAACTCTGCCTCCTCATGTGCAAGAAGGAGGGTCCTACTGATTGTAGGATCAATTCCATTGAACACCACATCATTTCTTGTTTTCCAAATGCACCAAGCCCCCAGGGCGACCAAGGTGTTGAACCCTCGCTGGAGAGCAGAGGGCAACCTGTCCAGCAATATGAGTTGCCACCATTTGATATCTATTAAAATTAGCCAGTGGCCATGTGCAAGTGCAACCAGCAATATGAGTTGCCTCTTGCAAATGTTTTCTGCATTGGTTTATTGCGAGTTATTGTCCTAGCACAGGATGATTGTGACCAGCATCTCTGATCCTTATGCTGTTGTGCAATTACGTGGCATTTGATATCTATTAAATTTAGCCAGTGGGCATGTGCAAGTGCAACCAGCAATATGAGTTTCCTCTTGCAAATGTTTTCTGAACTGGTTTATTGCGAGTTATTGTCCTAGCACAGGATCATTGTGACCAGCATCTCTTTGATCCTTATGCTGTTGTGCCCATATGCTGTGGGCTTTAGACAAATAGAATATATTACCGAGAGCTCTCTGTTAAACTTGGTCATACGCCAAAAAAATGATTTTGAAAAGTTATCTTTTTTGTACTTTGCATTCTAGCTTAGTTATATTATGTGTTAAATAGATTGACAATATTTCCATGATATCATTACATGGTGGTTCTGAAGGAGCTTATAACTTGTATAACAATTGTCTAATTTTTTCATTTATTTGTTTTAGTGTGGGACCTCAGTCGACCTAGGTGTGGTATTACCATTAATGCATCCAGCATCGTTTTTAGACATCATGTTACGTTGTCAGCATGATCTGCTTTGATTGGCCACATTTATTACTTCACAATATGAAACATTTGGTAAATTTTTATTGTATATTTATCGACCTGATTATCAGTTTCTCTCACTCCTTCAGAGCCGAATAGCCAATTGTTGTCTATCAGTGGGAAAACTGAACAGGACATATTAAGAAGCCTAGAGAGGGCATTACTAATTACAAAGAATACATGTGAAACAAAGGTATATATCTTGGATTTGAACTGTAAATTACTTAAACAAGTATTTATCAGCTCTTCCACCTAAGTTTTGTATTAATGATAGTCAGCTTTGGCGTGTGTCAGTCAGATGCTGAAACAATGTCTTGCATAGACTTCTCCGTTCATATTTGTAGGCTCTAGAGGATTTTTTTTTTCCCTGCCCTGTTTTGACCTGAACGTTCCTCTTTAGCAAATGAACAAAACTAGACTATGTTCCATTCTAGTGATGGGCTTAATAATTGTTAAACCTGAGTTGGAGTGCTTCTGAAATCTTTTCATGCAGGACCTTGCATTTGTTTTGGATGGTTGGGCACTCGAAATAATTCTAAAGCATTCCAAGGAATCTTTCACTAGGTTGGCAATGCTATCAAAAACAGCAATATGCTGTCGGATGACACCTTTGCAGAAAGCACAGGTTTAAACTTTATTGTCATTTTTATTTATTTACCATTTGACATGTTACATGTGAAATAGTCATCAATCAGCATAGGTCATTTCATACCAAGATATTGGATGACATATTGTCCGAAAGTGATGTTGATATAATGATATGCAGTTCTCCTGCATATTCGAGAAAAAAAAAAAAGAGTAATGTTATGGATACCAGTATATCACTAGGTTCAGTGGTGTGCAGGTCAATATCTTCAATTTAGAAATAATGTCCCAGATAAATAAGAATGCAGATAGTTTTTGTATGGACATTTTTTTCTGTTCTTTTGATGTAACTTGCACATGATGCGTGGGTGTTCTATAGATTTTGGTTGTTTAAAATTATGTTGTTTGCTTTTGTACAGCTTGTTGCTATCCTAAAGTCTGTTGGGTACCTGACTCTAGCAATTGGTGATGGTGGTAATGATGTTAGAATGATCCAAGAGGCTAATATTGGAGTAGGAATTAGTGGTAGGGAAGGACTGCAAGCTGCAAGAGCTGCTGATTATAGCATTGGGAGTAAGCATCCTAATTTTGCCAAATTCATAATATTTTTTTTGTGTGTTTACCTGCTCTGCTTCCTTAATCCTGCTTACCGTTTAGTGGGTTTACCTAAAAGGTCTTATTCTTAGTCAGTGACTGAACATGCATTGTAATTCTGTTTGCTTCTTGTTGGTATAGATGGATTCTGTGTACTTCCAGTGATCTTGAAATTTGATTTTGTCGTTTTTTCTAGCTGGTACAGAAATAGCATATAAACCAGATTCAGACTTGTGCAGACATTGTTCTTATCCATTCCTGATGTGCTAACAGTTCCAATCTTTGTTTATCTATCCAAAAAGGTTACCATTTCGTCATATAAAATAGTTGAGATTGCCGTGCCATTTTGTTACCCATTTGTACTTTACCTCCAAATTCAATATGCTTCTCTGTAAAGAATCACATTTTGGATCTTTCTTTTTTGCAGAGTTCAAGTTTCTTAAGAGGTTGATACTTATTCATGGTCGCTATTCATACAATCGAACAGCATTTATTTCCCAGTACTCCTTCTACAAGTCACTTCTCATATGCTTTATACAGATTCTGTGAGTCTCTGTTCCCACTAATGCTTGTGCCATTTGCTGCATTTTTTATTATTAGTTTTCTTACTGCTTAGCAATTTCGCATTGACTTTTGAGACCACAGGTTTGCCTTTTTGTCGGGGTTCTCGGGAACTAGCTTATTCAACTCAATTAGCCTGATGGCTTATAATGTTTTCTATACAAGTCTACCTGTGATGACTATTATTTTTGACAAGGATATCTCTGAAACAACAGTTCTACAGTACCCACAGATTCTACTGCATTCTCAAGCCGGAAGGTAAATAGAATCTTGCTTTTATGTGCTTTTGATATTTATTTGGTAACTGATGTGCATAAGTTTTGTTAATATGAGTAGTTTCATTATCTTACCAGGCTTCTAAATCCAACTACATTTTGTGGATGGTTTGGGCGCTCACTGTATCATGTAAGAGATTTTTTTTTTCTGTTTCTTGTTCTTCTTTGTCTGGCATCTGCTTATCGCATGTTTTGAAGATTCTATCAAAGTTTAGTGTGATGTTTGGGTAATTTTTTTTTGTCTGGCATCTGCTTATCGCGCATTTTAGAGTGATGAGGGAATTATTGTTCCATGTACTAGCTTCTTACTTGAAAATCTTTGTTCTCTAAGACATGAACTTGCATTGATGGGTAGATAGATGAATCAGTTAGTATTATAAGCATATGTTGTGTGCATTATATTGATAACTGAATTACAATAGAAGTTATGCAGTTATTCCATCACAGCATCTAGAGAAAATTATGCTTCAATCTGTTAAATTTTGCTGTATGAGAGAAATGCATGTGAACTGCATAGGCCTCTAGAATCAAGATGCATTTGAACATTGTTTTTCTTTCATTAAACTCTAGCATTTTCAATTCAGGCACTTGTGATATTCTTCATTACAATATGTGCCTACGCGGATGAAAAAAGTGAGATGCAGGAACTCTCTATGGTTGCACTGTCTGGATGCATTTGGTTACAGGCTTTTGTTGTGATGATGGACTCAAAGTAAGTTCTCATCAGGTTGCAACGGATTATGCGGAGTGATATTATAGAAATCACTGACATCATCTTTTGCTTCTTCAGCTCATTTACTTCCCCGCAAATCATTCTCATATGGGGAAACTTTGTGGCCTTCTACATGATCAACTTAATACTCAGTGCCGTCCCGAGCCTTCAGCTGTACACAATCATGTTTCGCCTGTGTGGTCAACCTTCATACTGGATCACCATGGCTGTAAGTCTATCGCTGTTTCATTACACAGCTTCTGTAGTTTGATTCACCATATAACTTTCATATCACAACTGCACTCTGACCTTATTCGTCCTGTCGCCTGGTGCAAACATCTTCTCCGACCCAGTTGACTGTTGCAGTAGCGATGGTTCCGGTGATGGCGTTCAGATACTTCAGAAACCTGTATTGGCCTAGCCCCATCAATATACTTCAGCAGATTGAGCAGAGCAATGGATCGATCCAACCTTCCAGAAATGTGGGGTCAGCGCTTAAGCCGGCGAGAACTAATCTCACTAATCTACTGACTGGTTCTCGTGGAAGCAGGGGCTCCAGCTATCAACCTCTGCTTTCTGATTCTGCAGAGTCTACAAGATAACACGGGTAGGCGGCAGCCTGATGCCTAGAACTCACTGGGCTGTCTGTTAGAACGCGACAGTTAAACATACGGATAGGCAACGAACTTGTCTAACAAAAGTATCGTACATTCGTACCGATCAAATATTTCGTCATAGTCGAGCTAATAATTTGTTTATTCAAGCACGGTCGCAACTTTCCTGCCCCCTCACAGGTGCATTACATTCATGTAGCAGTAACTGTGCTTTGTATTTCATGTAACGAAACTGATCTGGTTAATAAATGTTCCACATATTCCAAAAACAAACTTGTAGCATATAGATTGTCATAAGTTCCAAGTAGACGAAAATTAGACCATATTTCCAGTTGAGTTGACTTTGCTACGGAACCTCTTGTTATGATGACCTGTCTATTGCCACTAAATGTGCAGGTGAGTACGTAATGGCGTTTTTGGTCAACTAGATAATTGCAATGGCATTGCCACTAGTTTATTTCTGCTTCTAAATTAATTATGTATAATGTTATTCTCGTTTATTCATGAGCGTCGTATCTCCGGCTGATAGCTTCCATGTGGCTCCTCTTGATTAATTAATTTTTTTACATACCTCGTTCGTTTGTAGGGCATTCGGGCTTGTGTGTATTCCTATTCTATTCCATTCCATTTCAACGTCTGTATTGTAGCGGGCCTCAGGCTGTTTGGACATTTACAACACTTCCGTGCATGCTTGTGATATCCGCGTGTTGTTTCTATAGACTATAAACTCGATGGCCACAAATGATGAATCCAATTGTTCTCAATGTTCTTTAATGGATTTTTTTTTGTTTAGGTCAGTGTTGAGATGAAACTATTCTGATGTGACAACATAGTGTTTCTGAGATTATCCAAGTTCCTGCTGCCGACGAAGCTGGCAAAGGCACCATGGCACCACCGTTGACATAACACGCGGACCATGACAAGAAAAAGTTATTACAACATCTGCCGGACAGCCGAGTTGGCTCCACGCATGACAAATGGATCATTGTTTTTTTTCAAAATGGTGATATGATAATAAAAAAGGACAGGCCCCAGTGCTGAACCTCCCACGTGATGTGGGGTCTGGGGGAGGAATCATCTCGGGCAAGCCTTACCCCCGCACATGCGGAGAGGCCGCTCGAACCCAGGTCTCCTGGCACCAGTGGGTAGGATTTACCAACTGCGCCAGGGCCTGCCCTCTGATATGATAATAAAAATGCTTGATTATTCATGAATTTATTGTATTAATTTATTTGATACAAGTAGAAGCATCTCGCTCTTATATCATACAGCACAATAGTCCAGCAAAATTATGCATACCTTCAACAATACAGTAGGGACATTGCCCTATTTGCTAAAATGGAAAACCCCATGGAGGCATGGACTTGGAATATTAGTGCTATGACATTGTTTAGAAATGCTTGACAGACCTATGTTATTGACAGTATGACAGACGACATCGTCTGAACTAATTATTTTTGAACGTAAATCGTCTGAACTAATTATAAGACCTTCTGTAGCAGCATTTACTGGAGAGATACCTTGACTTCAGGATACATTCTTTTTCATAAGTCCGCTCAGGTTCTTCCAGACTTCCTCAAGGAGGTTGCCAACGTAACAGTGACAAACACATATACCTGGTCATAGAGATCGTCGAAGAGACGGAAGTAAGTGATCCTCCATCTCTTCTTGAACAAGAAAGCACAAAACACAAGCCATAAGCCAGCTACAAATCCCACAAGCATTCCTAGAAGCAGATACATTTCAGTTGACCTGTCTTCATTGTCTTCTCTGAAGGGATTGTTGTCTGTACAATTATTTGGAAGTGGATATCCGCACAGGCCAGGGTTTCCAATATACATCGAAGCAGGATCATCGGTGTGGAGAGTGTCTAACTGGGGCCCTGATGGTATACTTCCTGTAAGACTGTTATAAGACAAGTTTAAATCGCCCAAAGAAGTTAAATTTGACAAAGTCCCAGGTATTTCTCCAGACAGTTGATTATGTGAGAGGTCTAGAGACTCCAACAGCTGTAAAGTGCCAATTTGATAAGGAATGTTTCCAGTCAAATGATTGAAAGAGAGATTCAAGTTTATTAAACCAACTAGTGAGCCTACTTCTTCAGGTACATTTCCATCCAAGTTATTGCTTGACAGATCAATGCTCACCATATACACCAGTTGTGTATCATACGGAAGTTCCCTCCCTTTTATGGTCACAGATAGGCTGTCATGAAACCATTCGAAATCCATAAATTCTCCGAAACGTGCCGATGTCGGTACAAAAGGGCCATCCAATCCTGCTTGTCGAGGGTCTATATCCTTTGAAGTCATTCCTATCAAGCTTGCAAGAGATTGTGGAATCATGCCTGAAATATTGTTATGTGCTAGATCCAAAAAATGTAGGTTTTCAAGTTTTGTGATTTCACTAGGAATATGACCAGAGAACATGTTAGATCTTATTCGGAAAATCACCAGAGCTGACAAATCACCTACCCACCCTGGCAGATTCCCGTGGAAATTATTTTTCGCCAGATCAAGGAAGGCAATGTTCGTGTTATTTCTCAGCAAAGTAGGGAATTCACCAGAAAGGCTATTGTTGCTTAAAAGAAGAGTACTAATTTTCAAGCTAGAAAAACCTGCGGAGCCATTGCTTACCATTTCTGTTGGCATACAACGTGGAAGTTCTCCAACTAGAAGATTGTTTGACAAATCAAGAATGGCCATATTCCGAGAGTCACAAATGGATTGTGGAACACTTCCTGTAATACTATTGGAGAAAAGGACAAGCGCTTGTAACTCTGGAGCTTGAAATTTTGAAGGCAGTGGTCCAGATAGCGAGTTTCTAGAAATGTCTAGCCTGGTGATGTTCCTCAATAATTGTGGAATAGAGCCTTTTATCCTGTTTGAATTGAGGCGTAGTTCTTGCCATGTCATAGCTTCGATTTTTTCTGGTAATTCTCCGTCGATTTGATTTTGAGACATATCCACAGTTGATGCATATGAAATTTGCTCCCAGAACCAACTAGGAATTGCATCGGCTATACCAGTATTTGAAATGTCAAGGTACGAAATGCCCTTCTGCTGTCTAAACAAAGCAGGAAATCCAGGACCCAATGGACACCCAGTTAGTTCTGCTCTCAATAATCTGAATGGAGGAGTCCACGCTGAACCAACACTAATTTTTAAAGAAGTGTAGCTCAAGTCTATGATAATCAGATTTCGAAGATTGGCAAGATGGTCTTCTGTTATCACACCACTTAAGTTATTGTTGTCTAGATACAACATAGATAGATTAGTGAGCGCTCCAAGCCCTAATGGCACAGTTCCACAGAGATTGTTGTTCGAGACACCAAAAGCCTCCAATCTGGACAAGTTCCCCAGCCAGACTGGTAGATTACCCGTCATGCTTGTTGCAACCAGGCTCAACGACTGTAATTTATCCCATGCACATTTTGGCAGCCTCTCCATCTGCTGTGTTATGTCCCCACCCAGGCTAGTCGAAGTAAAGTCAACCTCTTGCAAATTGCATAGATTCCTTAAACTTTCTGGCAACATTCCTGTGACACCATCGTTACCTTGCATATCGAGGACTTGGAGTGCAGTCATGTTTCCAAGGTTCTCAGGAAGAGAACCATACATTGAACACAGCTGAAGATTGAGGGTTCTCAGGGTGTTTATATCCCAAAACCAGTTGGGCGCAAGCGGTCCATTGAAATTGTTGCTGGAGAGATCAAGCTCCTCAAGGGCTGTAAGGTTGGAGTGTATAAGTGGTGGCTTTGACATTGATAGTCCACACTCTTCGAGTCTGAGGATTCTCAAACTGGGGAGCATATTCACCACATGAGCCCAGTCAGAAGCTGTGCTGAGACTGACGCCGCTCAAATCAAGATGCTCCAGTGAAGAAAGGTGTCGTAGCCATGAGACATCCGAAGAGTAGAGTTGTTGAAGATAATAGATGCTGTTTAGGTCCAGGTACAGCAGCCGGGTGAGGTTACCAAGCTGGGGAGGCACTCCGCCATAGAAATCGATGCATGAGAGGTTGAGATAGGTCAGGCTCTTGAGAGAGCCCAAGAATGAAGGTATGGGCACAACACCTTGTCCTCCAAGACTGTTTCCACTGAGATCTAGGTACTTCAAACGCTGCAGGGCAAGCAGTGAGGTACTCACCTGTCCCTGCATGCCATGGGGGTTGTCCATGTAAAGATTTAACTGGTCCTCCCAGAACATAGTGTTCCGGAGATCAAGCTTGACGACATGGCCGGTCCTGTTGCTGCACCTGATGCCGCTCCATTGGCAGCAGTTCAGGCCCTGCCACGAGCCGAGGAGGTTCAGTGGGTCGGCTGTGATTGCTTGTCTGAAGGAGAGCAGCGCCGCGCGCTCCACCGCAAGGCATCCGCTGTGGCTTTGTTGTGGTGGATGAACAGAAGAGGCGGCGGCTGAGGTGATGAGGATGATCAGTTGCCAGAGCAAGGCTGCGGCCGCGGATGCAGTTCCATCCATGGGAGATGGCCGGCGTGTTGAGACAAGTGGAGATGTAGCAAAAGATGTGGGAGTCTTAGCCTGGGTACTATATAATAAATAAATAAATAAATAAATAAGTAACATAATTTGCAATTCATCACTCCTCAGTGAGAATTTGATTGAAGGAAGTTTCCACGGAGCCTTCAATGTTCCTGTAGATAGTGACAGGAACCAGTCTCCAACGAAAAGAAAATTAGATTGATTGAAGGAAGTTTCCACGGAGCCTTCAATGTTCCTGTAGATAGTGACAGGAACCAGTCTCCATCGAAAAGAAAATTAGACTCTGCGGTTTTCCTCCACAACCGTCATTGTCAGTACTCTCCAGTCAACATTGCCACCGCGGCCGTAAACACTTCGGCCAGTACAGCCACTGCTTACTAGCCACCGAGGGGACGCTTGGTTTGATGCCAAAACATATCAAGTCAAAATTAAGGTATGCCCATAAAATTTTGGCACTCTTTTCTTGAGGGGAACATCCTTGACTTTGACTAAACTTTTTTGACCCACATCACGATTCGTCCAACCATTGACTCGCTCACCTACCTTGATTGATCTCACCTTTAATCTCAAAGTGAATGGTTCGAATAGACCACATGATCACATATACTATTGTTATTGTCAGGCTGCCAGCAGCATGCTATTAAGGACTGTAGAAGTTTCCACGGAGCCTTCAATGTTCCGGTAGATAGCGACGGGAACCGGTCTCCAAAGAAAAGTAAATTAGGCCTTGTTAGATTACAAACTAAACACTATTTATTGCAACTTTTTTCTATTCATACTATTCCTCCCACTCACAGAACATATTTCCCAGGACATAACTACAATGTTTTTTTATAGCTACAGTGAATATTTTGTAATCTGAACACAGTAGACTCTGCGATTTTCCGCCACAACCGTCACTGTCTGTACTCTCTAGTCAACACTGCCCTCCACTCCAAGGTCGTAAGGCTGGTCGCAGTGGTGGTGCCCTATTTCCTCTCCCCAAAAAGAATGTTCATGTCTGGTCATCGAGATTCCCTACTCTATCCCAACATCTTCCGCACCCGTCATACTCTATATCTCATACCTTATACCAACTAACATATATTTTATTCAACCATCCCAACTACCATATCCTCTCTCCTCTCATTTTCTTTTTTCTACCTCCTTCCATATTTTTCTTTCTTTCATTTTTCCTACTCTTTTAACTTTTTTACTTTTCTTTTTTCTCTTTTTTTCCTTTCTCTATTTCCCTTTTTTCCACCAACGCACGGCTCCGGATATTTCTCTCGATCCATCTCATTCTTTCCGCCGCCCTCCCGTACGTGCTCTTTCTCTCACCCGGCGACCCTCTCGGCCCCGCAGCGCCCGAGCAGATCCGGCGGAGGCCACCATGCAGCAGCAGGAGACGAAGGAGGTGGTGGCCACGCCTCTCCGTCCTCTTCGACCTACTCTCCGCTCCGAGGGACGTCATGGCCGCCTCCTCCTCGAGCTGGACGAGCTTCTGCGCGGCACGGCGAAGTAGCGCGGCACGTCATTTTCCTATTCTTTCTTCTCCTCCCCTTCTCTGTTCTTGGTGGCTCCAGCGGATTTGTGCTCGATTTCTACTCGATTTATGCTTGATTTGTGTTCGATTTGTTCTGATGGCTCGATTTGTACTTGATTTGTTCTCTCTCCCCGGTGTCGATCTCTCCCGGCGGCGGCTAGTGAGGGTGCGGTGCGAGGTCGTGGCGCAGAGGCGCACGTAGGATAGTGGCGTAGGCAGAGGAGGCGCCAAGCGGTTGGTGGCAGTGGCGATGGGAGGCGAGGTGGGTCCAGGCAGTCCTTTGGCGCACGCCAGCAAGAGTGCTCGGAATAGCGCCTTTGACGCCGTGCGCTAGCTTGCAGTCCCGGGTAGCGCCCCCCCCCCCCCGCTATGGACGTTGGTGCACTATATTGTTACTGCATACTGCATACCGTTCCTTTTACCGCACCCACTACGGATAGCCTAAGCACTTCAGCAACTGCTCACTAGTCACTAATGTCCCGAACCCATCATTCACTAATTGTTTTTTACAGGAACACCATTGAGTTTGAAGGCTCACCTACCCATGGTTCATCTCACCATTAATCTCAAAGGGAACGATAAATATAGACCATATGATCACATATCGAAAAAAAATCTACATTGCCAACGATTGTTATAAGAAAAAAGAGTAAAGTCCTCTCTAGACTTGTGCCCGAGTTTAAACACCACCACCCCCTGCCCCCCATCTGGAAAACCAGAAATCTTAAACTACCACCACTCAAATTACCTCCCTCTTACTGATTCAAAGTGATTTTTGTCTAGGTGGTGTCGGTTTTGCCATGTAATTGATCGCACGAGTCCCACCTCTAATTCCCTTTCTATCTTTTTCCTCCTCAATCTCTGATGAGGACATGCTGGATCACACGATGTTGATCTAAGGGCGTGCTCAAGAGAGATGGGCGGGGTGATTTTTAAAACTCATGGGAGGTGGAGGGTGATTTACAAAAGCGCTTTGCAAATCACCCCTTTCACCTCTCCTGAGCGCCCCCTTGGATCAACATCATATGGCCTACTCCCTCCGCCCCTTAATGTGTGTTGTCAGACAAAAAGTCCCCCCATCCAATGCCCCAAGGAAAAGACACTGCTACCCCTAAACATCGTCCAAGAGCACTCTTCCATGACCTCCTCGAGGACCTCGTCCTCCTCCCCACCTCCTCGAGACCTCGACCGCCTCCTCGAGGACCTCGTCTTCCTCCCCATCTCCTCGAGGACCTCGACCACCTCCTCGAGGACCTTGTCCGCTGCCACCGTGCTTCGGCACCGCCAGTCCGCCATGCGCCATGCTGTGCCTCGTCACCACCACGTGCCACGCTGCGCCTCACCTCGCCGCCGCACTCCACCAGACGTTGCACCATTCGCGAGAGAGAAGGCACCACACAAAGATAAAGGGTGGGAGAGAAGGCACCACAGAGGCCAAATCGAAGAACAAAAACCAAATCAAGCTCGAACAAGACCAAATCGACAATCACATAGGGTGAATCGAAGAACAAACAAACCAAATCGAGCAACAACCACTGGCAGTAGCCCAAGGAAGGCAGCTTGCGCCATTGCTCCTCTACGCCGAAGGAGACAGAGAAAGAAAGAGCTGCGCCGAGCTTGCCGTGTAGGGGATGGCTCCGAGCGGAGGCTGCCCATGGGCTCGCTGCTGCAGCCGACGCAGCTTGCGCAACAGCAGCTCATGTGCGGCAGCCAGCTCGTGTAGCAGCAGCTCGTCGCTGCTGCCCCTCCTTGGCCCACGGGGCACGGTGCTTTGGCAGAGGAGGTGGAGGGCGCGGGTAGGGGTCAGGGATGGGGATGGAGCTCTATAGGCCCGTAGGTCGACGCGGAGGGAGCAGGGAGAGAGTGCAGGCGGAGAGACCTATGGAGTGTGTTGACGCTCCTTAGACACGTAAATTTGTGAACCGCAAGCATATGGATTGCGTGTAGCTTTTCCCTTAGAGTATTCCTTACAAAGTTTATCAATCCGTGGATCGGCAATGAACTTACTAGGGTTTTCTATCTAGCTCAATGAATCTAATACTAGCATGAAGAACATATTACATATAGTGTTGAACATGTGGATGTGTGAGGTAAATGTGAACATATGATGTGTGTGAGATGAGCCAATCACCTCGAGGTAACACGACCTTCGGTAGCATGAGCCCACCGTCTTCTTCTTTGCAACTCTGTACTAAGTGATAACCTAACCTATCTCGTACTCTAATAAGGGCACATGATCCCACAATACACGTTTTGCCAGCCTTTTCCCTCCCGACTTCCCGCGCACCACAATGCTAAATCATCCACAAGAATAGCTTAAACCTAGGTTATATCTATCCGTACTAAGAGCATATGTCGTTCGGTCAGTTTCCCTACCGTGTGCTGCAGCCACACGATGGTAATCTATCACTGCCTTATAGACATATGGAGGAGAAAGCACAATCATCAAAGTAGATCAAAGTAACGAGACAAGATTAGATTGACATCACCATTCAATGTACATGTGCCTTGATGCATCCAGGCACGGCTCTAGAATCTCACCATGGCTTCACCACACAGGGCCAACCATGACGACTAGGTCTCTAAGCCATCTCCTAGGCAACGTCGAGGACGGCAGCCGTCGGCTTTCTCAGGTGTGTATCCCTCGATTCTGTGGCTCTCTAGTGAAAATTCGATATGGGTTCCTTCACGGTCCAAGCTTTAAATAGTCCGAGGAAACCCTAGCTCGAAAGGGAGGCCAAACCTCAAAAAGGGCTTGGGTCAGCCGGCTAATGGCCCCCTAGCTGACCGGCCTGGCCTCTTTTTGGCTCATTTCAGTCTCATCTTTCACATGTAGACTCCTTACAACTTTTCTTGCTTATGTCTTTCACATATGTGGGTCTGTTGACGTCGTTTGCTTCGAGATAAGACTGGTTCGTTGATATGTCTGCTGGATTTGCTCCGATCCCGAGGTCATCCAAGTGTATCATCCAAGCCTTTGCCCGTGCACATCCTTAGTGATCGGTCATGATCTCGGTCATCATCCATAAGTGCTCATTCATAGCTCAAAAACTTGCATAAACCAAAATCTTCCAAAAATATATACATATGTGAGAACAGGGTTATTTTATATGTCAAGTGGCGGGTTAGTATATGAAATAGTCCAAAAACTCCACTTAAGTGGTACTAAAAGTGTATAACTAAGGAGCGCCAACAGAGTGCATCTGGCAGAGTGTGCAGGGGAAAGGTGGGAGAGAGAGAGCAATGTTGTGTTTAGTTCCCAAAAGTCCTTTCAACATTTTTATTCATTCCTTCTTACAGAACACGCTTTCCAGAAAAGTAATTTTCCAATTCCTTTCAACTTTCCAACTCATTCCTTCTCACAGAACACACTTTCTAAAAAAAGTTATTTCCTACAACAACTTGTCATGTGAGTTTATTTCGGTTTAAAAAACTTTGAGTAAATTGCACACACCTTGCCATGTGAGTGCTGATTAGTACAACAAGTTTTTAAATGCTCAGTTTAGCGTAACAACTTGATGGGTGGATGCATATTGATGTAATGACTAGTAAAATGCTCAAGGTAGTGCAATAACATGGAAAATTAGTGTATATACAATCTAAATGTTACAATAACAATGTATTTGGCTACACATGGATTTGACCGAGAGGGTATAAGGCATCTATTATGCCATTTTTGGATTCTCTTTATTAATAACATGACCAAAATTAATTCCGATTTCCATTATGTCTTTTTAATTTGATGCTTTGGTATTTTCATATAATTTTTGTAACGGTACCATATTTATATTTTTTCATCTTACCATAAAGGAATGAGATAATTCCATGTATGACCCTGGAAAAATCTACTCGTTCCTTCTAGGGCCCTGTAAAAAATTTCGTTCCTTCTATGGCCCTCAAAAAAACTTCCATCCCTCCTATGGCCCTGCCGTCGAATTCCTTGGTTAACACCGTTACACAGGGAGTGAAAAGTCATTCTTACCCTTGACCGTGAAAGGTTAAAGCTGGGGGTTGTTTGGTGGACACGTTTGGACTAGTTTTTTCCCAGATTTGCTAAGCAACGAGGGGCTGTTTGGTGGACACGTTTGGACTAGTTTTTTCCTAGATTTGCTAAATAACTATTTTGAGAAAAATTTTTGCTAGGCCATTGTATTATTTTCAACATAGAAATCAGACATAATTTCTCCATAGAGTAACTTCAAAGTAGCATGACCATCATAAAAATCAGACATAATATCTCCATGCAGTCACTTCAAAATACCATGACATTCACTATAAAAAACAGACATACTTTCTCCCTAAGACAAAGTAGCATGGTTTACACAAATTTGTCCATAGATCACACAATGGTGGCAAGTTCACACATAAGAAAGTGCACACATACATGAAGAGACATAAAGTTCACACATTCACATAAAGTTCACATATGAGATCTCTTCACAAATCTACAAATACATAAGACATTCACGTACTCAGCCTTCTTTTGCTCCTTGTACTCATTGCTGGGCTACTCGGATCTACCTTTTTGCTTCTTGTTCCCATTGCAGGGCTGTCAAGTGGCGCCATGGGAATGGTCGGTATGCTTTTTAGTAGGCCCCTTCTTTTTGGTCTTTTTCTTGGCAGGAGGACCATCGAGCATAGGCAACTCAAGGGGAGGGGCTCCGGTTGATCTGAACCAGATCTTGACCTATGTATAGAAAGTATATACAAATTTGATGTCATTTTGTATCTAAGGTGACGAAAATAAATAAAGATTGGTGAGGAATATCAATTTTTACCTTTTTTATCTAGAGGCAGAGTTATCATTTTTTCTCTTTGTCTTGCATGTAGTCTCGGAGCTGTAGTCATACTAAATGTAAGATACTAGAAGTGGAGACTGATTTTTGGTATAATCAATTGTAAATCAGACTACCTTTTTGAGGGTCCATGACTAGAAGTGGAATGACTCTCTTTTTTCTTATTGTTATTAGTGATCTCCAAGCTTTTGCTAAGGTGACAAAGGAAGGTAATTAATGGCTGCTAGTATAAATCATGAGAACAAACCAAAGGACAAGTAATGTGCTAACCTTGGTGGTGGAAAGACATAGAGGCCGCTGGTGCATCATCTTCAAAAGGCACAATAGATGACTCTGCTGTTTTGGTTTTCTTTGTCTTCTTCTTAGATGGACCTCTAAAAAAAATGCAATTAACATACATGCTTCCTTGCTGTCAAAAAAAGAAAAATAGCAGAATTTTAGTACCTAATAGCCATCATAGCAGCAATGTCATTTGGGTTTCCCTTTTGCAAGTTGGCCAATGAAGTCCACATTCTTTACAAATGGGACACATGTGTCGACTTTTTGTCTTTGTTTTCTCACTACATCCTTTGTACCTCTCATCCTAGGCCACCACTTCAACGGGTGCTTTTTCTAGGTACAATACCTCCTCATCAACACCTACATGCTCATTCTCTGGTAACGGGTTGCAAAGGTAGCTATCCTCTGTTTCTCCATTATCTTTGCTCACACAAATAGGCACACAACTAGCCACTCATGGATAGGCTCAAATGGATCACAATATGAAATGAACATGTCTACAACCTTTGTCTTAGAGTGTTTTTCAAACATCAACATCAAATCTTGATCATATTTTATTTTGGGAAAGTTTTTCAAAACACCATCGTAGTACTGAAAATGTGCAACCTCTAAGTAACCTGGCGGTCGCTTCTCTACAATCTCCCCAACTAAATCCTTGTAATTGCTCAAGTCAGAATTAGTAACCAACTCAAAATATCCATATGTATAGCCCTCTCATTTTCTTCTTGTTGCCAAACAATCTAATTTTCAGTGTAAACACTGAATTTGGGTCCATCCTGTATATGAAACCAACACAAAAAAAAAATTAAGAGATCTCAAGAATTAACATTTCTCTTCTAGTTGTGATGTTCCTATGTTGGCGAGGTAGACATGGAGTTGCGGACTCACCCTTGAAGCCATGCTCGGCGCCTAGTGCCTGTGCCCTGCGCCTCTAGTGGACCATCGCCCGTGAGGGCCTCCGCACTGGGCTCCCTTGGTGGTGTTGCGACTACCCTTCCCTGGCGGCGCCGCGCGGAGCTCCCTTGGCCGCGTTGTGCTTGTGGAGGCGCCAGGGCCTCCAAGCGCCGCCTGGAGCCGCCTAGCCGTGCTGGGCCAGTTGCCACACTGAGCCCCCTGGCCACGCCGCTCTTGTGGAGGCGCTAGGGCCTCCAGTCGCCGAGCCGAGTCCTGGCCGCGCCTCGCCTATGGAGACGCCTTCTCCTCCAGTCGTCGCGCGCACCAATCGCCATGGCTGCGCCTCCTCGGCCTCCATTGCCAAGGCCAGGCTCCAGTGACTGCACCGCCCCGGGCTCCAGTGACTGCGCCGCCCCTTCCATGCCTGTGCCAACGCCCACGCCGCCTGGATCTGGTCGCTCCATCCCGCCTAGCCGCCGCCGGGGATGGAAGCCGTCGCCGCCGCTTTCCACGAGATGTGGATGGGGTGCGAGGGGAGACCGATAGGGCCAACAAGGAGTTTCCACCAAAGGGTAGGGGTATTTTCGTCCTTGACACAAAAATCTGACAGGTTCTTAGGGTTTCTTAACGGCAGAAGGAAACGGATTGGACGACAGGGCCATACGAGGAATGGAAGTTTTTTTGAGGGCCATGGAACGAAATTTTTTACAGGGAAGGAATGAGTAGATTTTCCAGTGCCATACATGGAATTATCTCTAAAGGAATTAATTTTTTAAGATTAATAAAACAGCAAATGCTTCATATCAATCTACACATAAGCAAATATTAATACATGATATGAATATAGCCTTAGTGAATTAACTAACCATTTTTCTTAGTAAAATACAATATATGTGCTAGCATTATGAGGTCCAAAATCATAGTTTGAAGAATTAGAAGAAACTAATTTTGTATGAAGAAAACAAACTATCTCTTTTTTTATAATTTGAATATATTTTTTGAATTTCAAATAAAGGTTATTGTCTTGGGTAAATATAACATCACTGCAATGTAGATATTAATGGCAATGTAATAGTCATTTTTTTTGTTTTGATGCAAATATACCAAGTCTTTGCTATCCGTCGTGGCCAAATACATGTCAATGTAACGATTTGGACTGTGCATGCACTAATTTACTAAGTTGTAGCCCTAAGTCGAGTATTTTACAAGTTGTTGGACCAATCCGCATCAAAATTTTAATTTGTTGCATTAAATTGAGCATTTTATAAATTCGTGGACCTATTTACATGTAGCTGACAAGATGTTGTATAGTGGTGCAATTTACTCAAAAATTTATGACCATCCCATAGACAAGACAAGGAAAACTCCGGTTTCTATTCTTTTTTGTTAAAAATAAATAAAATGAATTGTACATCCTCTGTCCAGCAAAAAATTTTCCGGGCTTGTGTTTTGCCCATCTCATTAGTAGGCGTGAATGGACCAAAACTGGCTTGGGCCGGGCCCAAGTGTAAAAAAAAAAGCTAGGTCTAATTTCACCGTGTATATAACAACTTGAGCAATCATCAAAGTTTGCACCTCCTAAAAAAATCAAAGTTTATATTATATCATTTAAATTTATTTTAGAATTTAACCGATATTATATTTTCAATGTACACTATGTCTTCATCTATTGTGAGGCGTCTGTGATGACTTCGTCAGTTCGAGATTATCTGACTCAATTTTTTGAATTTGTTTAGTTGGTGGAGATTAAAGGAAATTTTCTAGAGCAAAACTTTACTGTAACAAAAGTTTATGAAGGGAATCATGGTTTACAATGGAACGAAAAGACTAAAGGAATAGTAAATATAACTAAACAACTCCTTACAAGATGTTTTGTTCCCAAAGTTTACTATTCCTTAGTTTTTTCGTTTCATTAAAAACTGTGATTTCCTTTACATACTGTTGCTACAATAAAGTTTTGCTACCGAAAATATCTTCTCATCTCCACCACCTAAACAACTCCTAGAGGTATTTATATTTTAAAGGGATAAAGTTACGTACAGACGTGTACGTATATACGAGTGTCTTCTGTTATACTATATATATTTAGGTGAACGTGGGTATGTATATATGATGTTGTACACTTGTACTCATTTAAAACAATAAAACAAAATAGTGATATTGCACCCTTTCCGTGCACAAAGGGCCGCGCCCCACTCTGTCTTCGTCTGCTCGCATGCATGGTCCGGAGGGCCGCGTCGCCGTCGCTCGCCTTCCCGAGACGGCGGCCGCCGCCCACCCATGCTCCCGAGCTCCAGCCATGGCCGCCTTCCCGCGCCATATCGGACGCCGACGCGCCAACCACCGCAAAGCAGAAGCACGAAGCGCTGCTCGCCCACACCGCGGCCTCCGCCCGCAGGCTGTTCGACGGAACGCCGCGCCGGGCCTCGGTCCCCTGGAACGCCGTTGTGGCGGGCCACGCCAGGCGCGGGAGCGTCCTAGACGCGCTGGCCGCCGCCGCGCGGATGCACGGCGCCGGGTCGCCGCTCACGGACGCCACGTTCGCGTCGGTGCTCGACGCCTGCGCCCGTGGGCGGCTGTTCCGCGCGGGGGTGCAGGCTCACGGTCATGTGATCAAGTCCGGGTGCGAGGATTTCCCCATCGTTGGGGCGTCCCTCCTTGACTTCTACTCCTCGTGCTTCGACCTGCGCGCGACTCGCGTGCTCTTTGAGTCCCTGCATCGGAAGAACGAGATGCTGTGGAGCCCGATGGTTGTTGCGTTCGTGAGGTTTGGTCTGCTGGGAGAGGCCCTGGACTTGCTGGAGCGTATGCCAGCGCCTCGTAATGTGTTCGCGTGGACCTCTGTCATATCGGGTTTCGCAAAGGGCACAACGAAGTGCTGTGGCAAGGCATTGGAGCTGTTTGTGAGGTTTTTGGGTGATGATGGTGTCATGCCGAATGAGTACACTTATGACAGTGCTTTGAGGGCATGTGTGAGGCTGGGAGCATTGGATTTTGGGAGATCAGTTCATGGATGTCTGATTCGTAGTGGGTTTCAGTCTGAGCAGTTAATCACTAGTGCTCTTGTTGATCTTTACTGCAGTTCTGATGCTTTGGATGATGCACTGTTGGTTTACAATGACTTGGAAACGCCTTCCTTGATCACATCCAATACACTGATTTCAGTTTCAGGGCTTATATCGATGGGGAGGACAGAGGATGCTAAGATGGTTTTCTCGCAGATGCCAGAGCATGACTCGGGTTCCTACAATTTGATGATTAAGGCATATGCTATGGACGGAAAGCTTGAAGATTGCAGGAGGTTGTTTGAAAGGATGCCTCGTAGAAACATGGTGTCCTTGAACTCCATGATGTCAGTGTTGCTCCAGAATGGAAGGCTGGAGGAGGGTTTGAAGCTATTTGAGCAGATAAAGGATGAGAGAGACACAATAACATGGAATTCTATGATTTCAGGCTATATTCAGAATGATCAGCCTTCAGAAGCTTTGAAGCTATTTGTGGTCATGTGCCAGTTGTCTATTGGATGGAGTTCTTCTACGTTCTCTGCTCTATTGCATGCCTGTGCAACTATTGGAACACTTGAGCAAGGCAAAATGGTACATGCTCACCTTTGCAAGATTTCATTTGACTCCAACAGTCATGTCGGGACAGCTCTTGCTGATATGTACTTCAAATGTGGTTGTGTGAGTGATGCACTGTCAGCATTTGGTTACATCACATCACCTAATGTTGCTTCATGGACATCTCTTATCAATGGCCTTGCACAAAATGGTCACTGGTTGGAGGCTCTCGTACAATTTGGGAGAATGCTGAGACATCATGTGAATCCTAATGAAATCACTTTTCTGGGGCTCCTTATTGCTAGTGCTCGTGCTGGTTTGGTTAATAAAGGGATGAAAATCTTCCACTCCATGGAAAACTATGGACTAGTTCCAACTGTGGAGCATTATACTTGTGTTGTCGATCTTCTTGGTCGGACCGGACGTACAAGAGAAGCTGAGAAGTTCATCACTGAGATGCCTGTGCCAGCAGATGGTGTAGTCTGGGGAGCCTTACTTACTGCATGCTGGTATTCGATGGACCTAGAGATGGGCGAGAAAGTTGCTCGCAGGTTGTTTTGCATGGGCACAAAACATAGATCTGCTTATGTTGCAATGTCCAACATTTATGCTAAATTGGGGAAATGGGATGATGTTGTAAAGGTAAGAACAAGATTGAGGAGTCTCAGTGCAAAAAAGGAACCAGGTTGCAGTTGGATTGAGATCAAGGATGTAGTTCATGTATTGTTTGTGGATGACCAGAATCATCCTGAGAGAGATAAAATATGTTTAATGCTAGAAGACTTAGTATCTCATATATCAGTACATTCTGAACCTGATGATATTGTTATCCAAAGCTGAATTATTGATTTACTAATTGATTCGAAGAAAGGCTCAAAACAGCTCTTTCTGAATATTGTATTTGTGCCTTCGTGATAACTAATTGTTATGGATAAGTAGGTGTTTCCGTGTGAGAGGCTGAAAGCCAGGAGTCACCTTGAATAACAGTTGATCACATTGCTGTTGTCTGGACTCAGGGAATCCTTGATGAAGCTGAAGGACCACAAGGGGTGCGATGCTGATACTACTTGAACATAAAAAGAAAAGGTCTGTCTAACATTGTGTAAAACAATGGGTGACTTTTTGCGTTTTTAAAGTTTACTCTATAGTAGTGGAGTATCTATTTCCTAATACAGGTTTAATGCATTGGGTTTAATATGTCATCAAGTGTATATTATTTTTGTTTGACAGTTTGTAAGATTAAATATGAGTGTTTATGGTCTTCATTGTTTTGCTTTAGGAGAGTACTAATCTAAAACAGTCAGAAGATTGTTTACCTTTTTTTTTTTCTGATTGCATATAAGATGAAATATGCAACTAGCAATGTTGTTTACATTTCTAATCTCAACCATGTGAACTGCTACTATTTTTTTTTTACCATCCATGGTGTTACTGTTGGCATAGTGGTTAATATGACAGTTGCATATTTGCATGCTTAGGGCATCTGAGCATGAGCAAGTCACCTGCCAGCACTCAGCATGTGGAAGCAAATTTCGTTTCAGACAAATTTGGTTTTATTGGAGATCTGCAGCCTATGAAATGTGGGAAGTGTGTTGCACGCACGAGTATACAAAGTACTTGAGATGTAAGTCAGTTCTACAACTGATCCCAATCCTCAATAATTATTTGTGATATGCTTCAATTTAATATGATGATTCGTCATTCCATTACTTGTGATATGCTTCAATTTAAGTTTTGCTGTGATGCTGTATATCTTATGGAACTTTTCTCTACTGATCTGTACAGTACGTGATTACTTTGACTCTTTAATTTCGATCTACAACATACTCGTATGTGAGAATAATGACGTGCTGCAGGAATTTTCTTAAAAAATTATATTCTTATTGATCTGAAAATATGCCCTGCTGTTACAGATTCATCTGTAGCCATTTAAAACTGCAACTGAAGAAATCATCAACCTATTTGGCGATTTTTTTCTCGTCAACATCAACCTATGATTGTGTTTACAAATTCACTTTTTCAAGGACTGGTCGAATCATTTCATCCAAAGGAAAACAGAGTAATCCAATCCATCCAATCCTCCACCCTTATGAAAGGAGCCGGGGTCGGCGGCCTCCCAGGGGTCCACGTCAGCGAAAAAATTCCCGTCCGTTCGATCTTCATCGCTCGTTAAACGTAGCTCCGTCGCCAGCGCGTCGCTTCGTCTTCGTCGTACCTAGACGTGGCGGCCGGAACCATCCGGACTCGCTCCGTGCCTTCGTCTCGTGGCGTCGTGAAACTCGCCGACACCATCCAAAGCCGTCTTCCGCTGGCCGGTTGCGGGTTGCCTCACCTTCACCTCTCTGCTCTCCCCCTCTCGGTTGCGTCCTCGCCACCCACGGTCAGTACTCTGCTTCACCTCCACCGCCTCCTTCGTTTGTGCCTTGGATTATGCATCTTCGGTCACCATGGGGTTTATGCGCTTTTGATTAGGGACCTCCTATCGGCCGATGCCTGCTCCGTGAATCTGTTGATTTCTTTAGGTGCTGCCCTCTGCTCCTCCGTCTTGTTGATTTTCTCGGTTTGGTCAATGGTCCTATGCTGAGTCTTTTTTAGTGGTTGGGGTTCAATCTTTATTACTCCAAGTCTCATTTGATTCCATCTACTGTGCCCTATTCGATTTCATAGGATTTTTGGCTGTTTACCTCTCCTCCTTGCTTCATTGTCCTGATGATTTTTCCTTGTTTTTTTTACCAGTTTCTTTCTTGTTACTACCTTATTATTTTTTGATGTGCCTTTATACCTGCGTTTATTGCTGTTTTCGCTGTGCCTCTGTACCTGCGACTCCTGCTGTTTTTTTCCCCTTTCTGTTTCCCTCCTTCCTCGTCGTCCTGTAAATTTGGTTCTCGTTGCCGTAAATCCCCCTTTGGATGAAATCCTCAGTTTAGTTATCCCTAAAGGATTCATTAAATTACTTTACATTATTGAAAGTGAAACATGTATGTCACTTACTTTTGATTATTTCCCCAGGGCTTCACTGTGCGACAGGATTGGCGTTGCAGCTTGCTTTTCCCTACGTCATCTCCTCAACGTTTCGTTCTTCCATCTGTTGCAGTCCTTCAGCTGTGTACGATTTACAACGTGTCAGTGTCAGATCGGCTGTTACCGTGCATAGAACCTGAATCATCTGCCACCGTCAATGCTGTATGACTCTTGACATTCTTTTACCCCTCTCCCGCTACAACAACCATTATGTCAATATAGTTATCCAGCACTGCAATGTTGTCTGACAAATAATGCTTGTATGCTCTGCACCTTATGCTTTGCAGAGATACGTTTACAACTACCTTTTGAACCCCATTGCCTTTGCAGGCCGCCACGCTTGCTTCCCTGGTGATTCTACATACCCCCATTTCCCTGCTATGTACATTTTTGTTACCTTCTTATTATTATATTTTGCCTGTATTTTAGACTTGCTGTTCATTACATCATTATGTACAATGTGCCTGCGCTTGCTAATTATGGTCCCATTCGTTTTACTTTCGCTTGCCTCGTATTTGTTCCCCTTCTTCCTTATCTTCCACTGTGGGCTGGTCTCACTGTAATCCCTACAGATAACCTTCGTTGTTAGACCATGGACCAACCTGCCACCGACATCGTCAGTGATCCCAGCGACAATGCATGTAAGTTAGCTTCATCGCCTTTATCTATCCCTTGCCTCATTCCTCATGAACATCACTATTTAGTTTGCTATTTACCACTGTTTACTTATGCCCTCTTCATGGTTAGCACCCTGGAACATGGACAGTAGGAGACCTGCGCGTCCTAAAAGACGGTGTACGTACATACATGACGCCCTTTCATTTAATAGTTTTTAATCTCTTAGTCATTAAATTGGCACTGGGTTCTAATTCTGCATGTACGCCCTACAGGTAGCACCGGACAATATATTCCTATCCAGCTTGACCCCACGGAGTGTCGGGAGAAACGATGAAAACGCCTGGCTGAGAAACGTTTAGCTTCTTCAGGTGATATATAATAAAGGATTGCCTTTTAAATTCTATCTCCCTTGACCATGAAATAATTGCTTTTATTCGAAATGAAATCCATTCCTGCACTGAAACTATAAAATGTTATCAGGATCTGTTCATACCGATGTGTCCTCAATAGGATGTGGCCATTTTAGTGAGGAATATATTAATGCGCTTAAAGGTATAGACTCTTTCCGTTATTCAGTTCTTCAATTTTTCTCCCTGAAGTATACATATTTAGATCAGGGAACCACAAAAAAAATACATATATCTGTATGCTTCACTGGTAAGTCTAATTGATATGTATTGCTCCTTTTTTTTTATGCTCCCATGGCTATTATTATTCCACTGGACAGCTTGTTATCCAGATCGGTCATATTGTGGTCCACCACAGTACGAATGCCGCCACTGTCATGCTATATTTTGGTTTGAAGAAAGAATCAAGTCTGATTCTTCTCAGCGTAACAGTCGAATAATTTATAACAACTGTTGCAAGGGTGGCAGAGTTACAATTCCCTCTTTTCCTGAACGTCCAGAGCCTCTGCTATCTTTAGCAAAGTTTGATGGTGATGGTCGATCAAAAAAATTCATGAAAAATATTAGAAAGTATAATTGTCTGTTTGCTTTTACATCGATGGGTGCAAATATAGATCAATCTATGAATGATGGCCATGGACCTCCTGTTTTTAAAATCAATGGCCAGGTCCATCATAGAATTGGATCTTTACTTCCCCCTGATGGCAGCCCTCCAAAATTTCTGCAACTATACATATATGATACTGCAAATGAAGTCAAAAACAGAATTCAAGCTTTAAATTCAGAAGAAAATGCAAATGATGCTTTAGATCCAAATATTGTTGAAAGCTTAATGAAAATGCTTGATGAGCACAACCCATTTGCTAAAACACTCCGACATGCAAGAGATCGCTTAGCAGAGCATGGCGATGAAGAATTTGCAATTAGGATTATTGGAGCCAGGGAAGGTGATCCAGTACAGTACAATCTGCCAACAACTGAGCAGCTTGCAATGCTTGTTGTTGGGGATTTCTCATTGGACACATTCAAACGTGATATCATTATTCAAACTAAAGGTGGCAGGCTGCAGCATATATCATCGCTGCATCCTGCTTTTATGGCACTTCAATATCCTTTGTTGTTTCCATTCGGAGAGCGTGGATTTCAGGTTGGAGTGCTATATACGGGTGTTAACTCTACTCGAAAAAATGCAAGAGTTAAAATGACAATGCAAGATTATGCTCGTTATCAGTTTCATTACAGAAAAAATCAGCCAATCAGTTTCATTAAAGAAAAAATCAGCCAAACCCATATCTGTGTTACGGTGCTTTATCTACCCAGGCCAGGGTTGATATTCGAGCCTGTATAGATGAGAACCGACTATGGTACATTCTCAAAATCAATCAAAACTAAGAGTAGAAAATCTTTAGGGTATAGCAGATGCTGTTGGCCGTGGGTGTATAGATGGCAGCGAAATGGGCAAGCTGACTGTCTTGCCTGCATCTCATACTGGCGGTAGACGATATATGATACAGATTATCATGACGGAATGACGATTTGTCGTGTCTTTGGACCCCCTGACTTCTTCACTACATTCACTTGCAATTCCAAGTGGCGTGAAATTGAAGAAGGCATTCTTGAGCCTGGCCAAAAAGCTACTGATAGAGCTGATATTGTTGTTCGAGTTTACAATATGAAGCTTGAAGAAATGCTGCAAGATATTAGGAATGGAACTGCATTTGGTCCAATTGATGCAGGTATTATTGCCTGTTATCTTTTATCTTCTCTCTTTTCTTATTATAGATATGACATATGCATAGCTAACCTTTACATACAGGGAAAAAAACTTATTCTTCTTTTTTTCTTCCTTTCTTATCCATTCAGTGCTTCACACCGTTGAGTTTCAGAAACGTGGTCTTCCGCATGCACACATTATCATCTGGATTTGTTTGGACACTTCACACCCAACGCCTAGTCTTATTGACTCTTATATAAGTGCTGAAATACCTGATCCAAAAACTGATCCTTTAGGATATGCACTGGTTGCAGAACATATGATGCACGGCCCTTGTGGTGCAGCCAACCCAAATTCTCCATGCATGAAAAATGGCAGGTGTTCAAAGGGTTTCCCTAAACCATATCAAGCAGAAACTACAGTTGATGACCAAGGTTTTGCAATATACAAGAGACCTAACAATGGTAGATATGTGGAGAAAGGAGGAGTTAGATTGGATAATCAATGGGCCGTTCCATACAATATGTACTTGCTCAAAAAGTACCAGGCTCATATAAATGTAGAATGGTGTAACAAGGGTATATTTATAAAATACTTATTCAAATATGTGACAAAGGGAGCTGATTGCGCAAAAGTCTATGTTCAACGAATAAGAAACGGTGAAGAAGCTCCTCATGATGAGGAAACTCAAACTAGGAATGAAGTCAAAGAATATCTGGATTGTAGGTATATTTGTGACCAAGAGGCTTGCTAGCGAGTCTTCGGATTTGATATTCATAGACATTTTCCTCCCGTCCAAAGGCTTAGTGTCCATTTGCCAAATGAAAATAACATAGTCTATCCCGAAGGTGCTAATATGGCAGATATAGTCACACAGGAATTCCTTCGAAGAACAACACTAACTCAATGGTTTGTTGCTAACCAATCATATCCAGACGCAAGGACATTGACTTACTGTGAGTTCCCAAATAAATGGCGTTGGGATGAAAAATCACGTGTTTGGGAACGTAGGCAAACTGGATATAGAATTGGACGGTTATATTATGTGCATCCATCTGTTGGTGAACGCTATTATCTTAGAATGCTTCTTTTAGTAGTGAAAGGTGCTCAGTCCTATGAGGATTTAAGAACTTTCAACAATGTTGTCTATGACACGTTTAAAGCAGCATGCAATGCGCGAGGTTTTTTGGGTGACGATAAAGAGTGGTACAATGCTTTTGATGAAGCTGCTGCGTGGGCAACTTCAGCTCAGCTTAGACACCTTTTCGTCACAATGCTTCTATATTGTGAAGTAAATGACGAATATGCATTTTTTGAAAGGGTCTGGAGGCTTCTAGCTGATGATATTGTATATCAATTTAGAGATGTCACAGGAAATCGACATTACGAAGTTCCAGAAACTAATCTTCGGGATTACTTATTAGATGATTTGACGAGCCTATTCGCAAGAAATGGAGCAAGAATAAGAGATCACAACTTGCCACAGAGGTCAAATCCATCTCAAACAGCATGTGGCAATCGACTTATTGAAGAAGAGTTAGCATACAATCTTGAAGATTTACTGTCACAGTCAGAAGAGTATGTTTCAACCTTAAATATTGCATAACAGATGTTGTTCTGAACGGAAAACCTGGCTTCTTTTTTGTTTCTGGATACGGTGGGACTGAGAAAACATATCTATGGAATGCTATAATTTTATTTCTTAGGGCACGCAAAAAAATAGTTTTGACTGTCGCATCCTCTGGGGTTGCATCCTTATTACTTCCTGGAGGACGGACAGCTCATTCTCGTTTCAAGATACCCTGTGACATAGATGAAGATACTGTTTGTGACATTAAACGGGGGTCTATGCTTGTTGAGCTAATAGAATCCACTTCTTTAGTTATTTGGGATGAAGCATTGATGACACATAGAAGAGCCTTTGAAACACTGGATAGAAGTTTTCGTGATATCTTAGCAATACATTCAGAAGGAGCTCAAAACATACCATTTGGTGGAAAAGTAGTGGTACTGGGTGGTGACCTGAGGCAGATTTTGCCTGTCATTGAAGGTGGCACAAGGCCACAAATCGTAGATGCTGCAATAATTAATTCACCCCTATGGTATCATGTTACTGTCTTGCACCTGACAAAAAACATGAGGCTACTCTCTCCGCACTTAGATACACAAGCACAAGAAGATTTAGCTGCATTCAGTAAATGGATCCTAGATATTGGAGAAGGAAAAATTGAAGCTACAGCTAAGGACGGTGAGATGGAAGCTACATGGATCAAAATACCTCAAGAGCTACTACTTAAGGCGGCTGGTGACAAAATAGCATGCTTAATTAACACTGTATATCCTGATTTGCAGTCTAACTATTGTAATGTCACATATCTTGGAGCACGAGCCATATTGACGCCCACCAATGAAACAGCTGACTTAATAAACAGTACCATAGTTTCCTTGATCCCAGGAGAGCAAAAACAATACTTAAGCTATGATAAAGTAAGCAAAGCACCAGGGACACATGGTTCGTATGATCTTCTATATCCTGTTGAATTTTTAAATTCATTGAATGGAAATAACTTTCCTCAGCATGAACTAAATTTAAAAAAGGGAGTCCCAGTTATGCTGCTTAGAAATTTAAATCAGTCTGATGGACTATGTAATGGGACCAGACTGATAGTTACAGCTTTAGGAGATATGATCATAGAAGGTCAAATAATGACCGGTAGTCATGCTGGAAAAGCTGTATTGATGCCTCGTATATGCTTGACATTGAAAAACACAAAATGGCCTTTTTGTTCTTGAGCGAAGACAGTTTCCTATCAAAGTGTGCTATGCCATGACAATAAACAAAAGCCAAGGACAGACTCTATCTTCTGTTGGAGTGTATCTTAAAACTCCTGTTTTTAGTCATGGTCAATTATATGTTGCTTTTTCTTGTGTCACTTCAAAATATGGCTTAAAAATTTTAGTAGAAGATGAAGAAGGAAATTGCACTGATATGACAAGAAATATAGTTTATAGAGAAGCGCTCTCTGCTATCACACCTGCAAATCCATAATAATACTCTGTGCTATGAAAATCTCATCATCTCTAAATATATCTATATAAGTATTCTATTGATATGTATAAATAGATAACAGAAAGCATACTTGAATATGAATATACAAAATCTCATCATCTACATTAAAATAAATGACTCCAGAAAATAGATTTGATTGACACTCAGCATTTAAGTATGCAGCTTTCCTTTTGTAATATTTGTATTCCAGAGACATATATTTACATCCCATACTATTATGCCCACCTTCTTACCTTTTATTTCTCTATCTTATGGATGCAGGAATGCAGTATGTCGTACACTCTCCTATCTGCTCTTTAAATGAACATCATGCTAGAATTTGTGTTTGAGTCACAACAAAATGGGAGTACAAAGGTCCATCTGACAAATGCCCCCCTGCAGCATATTGACCTTGTGCTTGCAGATCATCAGGTGTGCAATTTTCTATCAAAGTACATCGATACTCATGCAGTCAAACACTTCTTGTTTTTACTCCTGCTAATTTCATTTCTCCTTTACTGCAATGTACAGATCTTTTTGCTTATTATTTTTCTCCCTGAATTCTCCTATTCTATATGCTACACAACTTTACACAATACATTTACATGTTTTACTTACTAACAGGGACATGATATATATCCTGAAATCCCACAGGATGTGATAGAAGATTTCAATGATCAGATGGAGCAAGCCTGTGTCTACGAAATCAGCCGTTTTAGAGTTGGAAATGTTAAAACTTTTGAAAAGCCTATTGATGACCGTCCACATACAGACCAGCAATTCAAAGAACCCTCCTTACCTTCCCCTCATGTGTACAAACTGACTCCTTTCGAAGAACTTCCGATGCTTGTTGGCAACTGTTGAAACTTCGTAGGTAAATCAAACGGTCCTCAACTTAAATTTGATATGTAAATTATTGCTAGCAACTAATAATAATAATAATAATAATAATAATAATAATAACCATACACTTTGTTATCAGAACTAATCTTCATCTCTTTCCTTTTTTCCCATGCCTCCCAGTTTTCCTTGGAATCATTGTTGAAGTTGGTGAGACTGAAATAACTAGATCAGCAGCCAATTAACAACTTACCAATATCAAGAAGCTATTACTAAAAAAATGCAAAGTACATACTGTGCCACTGATACTTCTAGAGTAAAAACTTTATCTAAACACATCCTGGATCACTAATAACATTTACTTTTTGACTCAGTGGTCTTCAAACCAAAATGACTTTATGGGGTCAACGGGCAATACAATTTAGTGCTCGTAAAGTCTATGATATGAATGAAGCAAAACCAGTTGTCGTTCTGTTTCTAGGATGCCTCATGAAACATTATTTCGGTACCTCCCCAACCACAACAATTTCTATTTTCCTACATGGCCTCTGGAAATTAACAATATCTATTGATAAATGCTCTTTACACCTGTTGTTTTCCTCAACAGCTCAAGACCAACTTAGCGGAAGCCATGCATGCAAATGGTACTTCAATCCTGAAATTCCAGAAGCTGATGACCTGAACACAAGGTAAACAGAAGGCAACAATAGAAATAAAATATACTTCATCATAAAAATAATATGCAAAGATGAAAAGGTAAAAATATACGATATCACATGGTAATTAATATCTATATAGGACAGATAATTAGCAGCTCATATTTCCTTGTCCATAGTACCGTTGCTTCATTAATAATTTCTTTGATGCCTTAGGAATCCGACTATGACCACCCCAGAAAAACAAAGCTTCACAAGGCGAAGGCCATTGCTGATTCCATACGAGAAGAAACCACAGTTGATTTACCATTTAGAAGATCACCAACCTCTAATTTTGCTTATAACCAGACTTGATATTATTGTAAATTATGTGTCCATATTAGGATTGTATTGTAATGCAAATCCTTATATGTATGATGTATGCATATTTATAATAAATATAAAAATACGTTACCTCTACAATATACTTATAATTAATATAAAAATATGTTACCTCTATAATATACTACTTTCAACATAATTTAGCTTATTCACTTATAAATTTAGCCGCGCACAGGGCGCGCGCAAATCACTAGTCCTAAGTTCAACAAATTCCTGAGATGGAGAGAGGTGTTCCGTTCTTGACATTTTCTGGAGAGCTGTTAAATAAGGAGTTAGCTAAAGATATTTTTTTATGAGAAAAAAAATCAGATGTGACCTGGCTTGTTGGGTGCACGGAGGTTTAGAAAAAAGAATAGAGGCAGAGGAGTCTCTGGAAGCATCCACGGTATTCCAAAACTCTCCCGCCCTGCAGCCCGTCTCCGGAAGCATCCGCCAATCACCTGCCTCGGTCGCCCAGTCTCCACTGTCCGAAGAACACTCCAGAACCGCACGCGCCTCCTATAAAAGGCTAATCTCGATCCACCTGGCTCGAGTTGCGAGCAATTCGCAGAACAAGAACGAACAATCATCCAGCGGAGCGCTGATCTGCAGCGTAAAGAGTGTTTCTTTGATCGATTTGTTGACCTCTACTGTTTGGAGAAGCCATGGCGGACGACGCGGTCAACCTTCCTGGCGCCGGCGAGGAGGAGGAGGAGGAGATGATGGGGGGCCTGGATGAGGACGAGGCCATGAAGGACCTCGACGCCGGGGAGGGAGAGGACGAGGACTACTTCACGGGGACCATGAAGGTCGGGGAGGAGAAGGAGATCGGGAAGCAGGGGCTCAAGAAGAAGCTCGTCAAGGAGGGTGAGGGGTGGGACCGCCCCGAGACCGGCGATGAGGTCGAAGGTACGTGACTGCCTGTGCTTCTGCTAGTTGTTTCAGTCGCCGAAGCAATAGGGGTTGCTGCCGTGCCGGGACGACATTGCCGGGTCAAGAGCATTTTAGGAGAATGGAATTATGGAATCAGTGGCTGCGACTGTGATAATCCATTTGTACTTGATTATTAGCAACTTTAGATTAATTACGCGCACAGATGTTCTGGAGATTACAGAGCCCAGCTTTTAGTCTAGGCCATGTTCAGATTCCCAACTATTCACTATTCATTTCAACTTTTCACTATTCATTCCAACTTTTCACTATTCCTCCCTCACAAAACACGTTTCCCATGCTACAAAACACGTTTCCCAGCGAATGCTACAGTGTTTTTCTTATGTTACAGTGTTTTTTTCTATGATCTAAACACACCCTTATAAGGAATTAAGGATTAATTCAGTTTATGAGTGGTATCTGAATCCAAATGTTTGTTCGTTGCAGTGCATTACACCGGCACCCTGCTTGATGGCACCAAGTTCGACTCCAGCCGTGACCGTGGAACCCCCTTCAAGTTCAAGCTTGGACAAGGTGTGTAGAATCAGATGAAGCAAGTTTTGAGATTTGGTTCATCTCCGTTTCAATGTTCCTGTGTCATAATGTTGTACCATTTTTAATCTGCAGGGCAAGTGATAAAGGGATGGGACCTGGGGATCAAGACCATGAAGAAGGGAGAGAATGCGGTCTTCACAATACCGCCTGAGCTCGCCTATGGTGAGAGTGGTTCACCACCAACGATCCCTTCGAATGCCACCCTTCAGTTCGATGTTGAGCTCCTTTCATGGGCCAGTGTCAAGGACATTTGCAAGGACGGTGGTATCTTCAAGAAGATTGTTAAAGAAGGGGAAAAATGGGAGAACCCCAAGGACCTTGATGAAGTTTTTGGTAAGTTGTCGTATGATGGTGATCCATTTATACCAGTACAGTTTTTCCCCCATAGATAATGTATTTGACATTTTCTTTTCAACTGATTCATACAGTCAAGTACGAAGCTAGACTTGAGGATGGAACTGTTGTTTCCAAGTCAGATGGTGTTGAATTTGCCGTGAAAGATGGTTTGTATCTTGAAGCTTGGAATCTCAATCTCGGATTCAACTCTGAATTGTTAGTTCTTTAGTAACTTACAAATTTGTAATTGTCAGGTTACTTCTGCCCCGCGCTTGCCAAGGCTGTGAAGACCATGAAGAAGAGTGAGAAGGTCCTCCTTACTGTCAAGCCACAATGTAGGTTTTCAAGAAATTGTTGTTCATCCTGGTTTTGGTATATATTAATATATAAACATTGATTGATGTATGTCTACCTATTATGATCAGATGGCTTTGGGGAACAAGGAAGACCAGCTTCTGCAGATGAAGGTGCCGTGCCACCAAATGCGACCCTGCATATAGATCTTGAGCTAGTCTCTTGGAAGACAGTGACGCTTATCGGTGATCGCAAGAGGATCTTGAAGAAGGTCCTCAAGGAAGGCGAAGGCTATGAGCGCCCTAATGATGGAGCAGTAGTGAGAGGTGTGTGCTACATACTGATTCATGGTTCCTTTACACACCTAACTTTTAGTCATGGCAATGCTTTATTAATTATTAATTAACACTAACTGTTGTGATTGTGCAGTGAGGCTTATTGGCAAGTTGGAGGATGGCATTGTCTTTGTAAAGAAAGGGCATGACGGTGAAGAGCCATTCGAATTCAAGACAGATGAGGAGCAGGTTATTGAAGGTCTCGATATAACAGTGGTTAATATGAAGAAAGGAGAGGTTGCGTTGGCGAGAATACCACCTGAATATGCATTTGGGTCTGCTGAAACAAAGCAAGATCTTGCTGTGGTTCCTCCTAACTCCACTGTATTCTATGAAGTGGAGCTTGTTTCCTTTGAGAAGGTGTGCTTAAGATCCGTTAAACTTTGCGTGTTTACCTTAGTTGTTGTTCATGATCAGAACATGTTTACATTTTGTTCCTTATGTGCAGGACAAAGAATCTTGGGATTTAAAGAGCAATGTTGAGAAGATTGAAGCAGCTTCCAAGAAGAAAGATGAAGGCAATGCCTGGTTCAAGATGGGGAAGTACGCCAAGGCCTCCAAGAGATATGAGAAGGTAAAGTGGCAAGATGCACTGCACACGATGACACAATTACTACACAACAAGCTCTGTTACTGTCATCAGATCACATGAGACTGAAGATTACTAATGAGTAGTTTAGTTCACAGATAACTTCTCCAGATATTCCCTATTCATTGGATATTCACTATTCCGTCATCTCACAAAACACTCTTTCCAACACAGTTGATACAGTACCATCTAAACAATCCCTAACTCTATTTTTCGGTTAAACAGGCTGCGAAGTATATTGAGTATGACAGCTCCTTCAGCGAGGAAGAGAAGAAGCAATCTAAAGCTCTGAAGATTAGCTGCAAGCTCAACAACGCCGCGTGCAAGCTGAAACTGAAAGAATACAGAGAAGCAGAGAAGCTCTGCACAAAGGTAGTACTATTGAATGCATATTCATGCCTTTTGTCCTTTGCAATGTTTGTGTTCAGCAACAACAACAGAAACTCACAATGAGTTAATCTGGTGTTCAGGTTCTGGAACTTGAGAGCACAAACGTTAAGGCCCTGTACAGAAGGGCGCAAGCATACATAGAGCTTGTCGACCTGGAGCTGGCAGAGCTGGATATCAAGAAAGCGCTGGAAATTGATCCCGACAACAGGTAGGAGTCTGATGCTAGAATGATGCTAGAAATCTTGCAACGATCGTCATCTAAAATTTGGACACGAACAAGTGTAGTAACTCTCTGCCTTTTTTGCTGTGTTAATCAGGGACGTGAAGCTCGTGTACAAGACCCTGAAGGAGAAGATGCGAGAGTACAACAGACGGGACGCCAAGTTCTACGGCAACATGTTTGCGAAATGGAGGAAGCTGGAGCACATGGACAACAAGGTGCCTGGGAAGCAGGAGCCCCAGCCGATGGCCATTGACAGCGCCGCTTAAGCTTTTGAGCCCGTTGATCCATAATGCGTCATACGGTCACCGGTTTTGTCTGGCTTGTCTTTTTTTAATTTCTTGCGTTAGCGCCCATGTGCACTCATCAGCTGCGTACGTCAGGCATTTGATAGTTTGCTGCTGTGATGTTTCTGTGGTGTATGAACTTGTGGCAGATGAAGTATTCCTAGCAGGCTTTTGCGGTGTATGGGTACAACTTTCTAATTTCTGTGCTACAACGAAAGAAAATTAACCATGTGATATATTGTGTAATACCAGACTTTGCTCTTCCACAACGCATTTTTAGTACGTGCACATCACTGCGGTGGATACGCAGGGTTTGTGGTGCGCAATAATTAAGTCTAGCTACATGAAAATAATCATGTCTAATATGCTAATCCATCAATCGCTGTGGGGGCGGGGGAGAACGGATAAATTGAGCCCATAACGCATAATCCTTCTTTTTATTTTTGACTACCAGCACGGCCTGCCTGAAAAACCTAGGGGTGGGCTGTAAGTTGGGCCTATATAATAAATAGTATATGGATGGGCTGCCTCTAAGCGAGTCCAAAACGACCCTGATGGCATGGGAAAGGATTAGCCCAGGCGTCCATAGACCGTTTAGCCATGACATTAGTACCATACCGGCAAGCGAAGCAAGGATTAAAGGCGTGGGAGCAATAAAACAGGAGGGAAGGGCACCTAGCAAACATACTTACCTGGACGGGGTATATGGCTGATCAGGAAGAGCCATGGCCTAGGTCAGTGGCCTCCATTGCACTTGGGAGGAGCATTGGCTTACCATCTCCTCAAGTAGGAGAGTGGGCGTCATAATTTGTGGCAGAGGAGATACGTGTTCGCGTGGCCCCTAACAAACATAATATAAAATATTAATATAATAAAGTATTTGTTATATCATTCAAAATTAACTTTTAGGCTAGATAAATTAAAATTTTAATATCTTCTGTTTTATTATAGTCTGAGTATGGTGAGTATATATTACGGTCTTATTCTATTCTATTTTGCTAGATGGATCTCTTTGAACCAATAAGCAGGATAAATAAAATAAAACGATAAAAAATTGTTAATGTAATCGGTCAATTTTCCAACCTAATGGAATGATTGGGTTTGCCTAATCAGACTCCGACTGGGAAAAACAACTGAAACTATAGCCACGTTAACTAAAATACGGAGAAGACAACAATATCCAAATATGAGAACCGAAGTACCAAACTTACGTATTGCATTAGTTACCAAAGGCCACATGAACAGTTATGACTACAATTGGTCTATATAGTTAAATTAGTTTTCTTTTGTAGACATGTATGCATATTTCTATAAATTTGCTCAACGATATTAAGTTTGATACAGTGCAAACTAAAATTTGTAGTTCGGAGAGGAGGTTAGAATCATATGTACATGCACTCACTACCACTACTTCCGCTTCAAAATTCATTTGACTTTTTTGACCCCACGTTTGACCTCTCGTCTTATTTAATTTTTTTACAAATATAGTAAAATTTACTTCAATCTTGAAGTATTTTGATTAATAAATTAAGCCATAAGAAATTATGATATACTGGAAAAGCTCACGGCGTTGTCGCGCCAGACAAGTCGATGTGCCCATGGTCGTATAAATATTTGTCGTAGGCAACTGGATAAGTTCATGGTCATATAGATAACTTTCTTAAATAAATTACTGAAGCACTTCAAATTTAAAAAATTGTTGTATGGAAAGGTTTACATTTTGGAACTTGGAGTTATTTTTCTTTTGAAGTGTATCTTCTGTTGAAATGTGACAATTTGTGCAAGAGAATTAAAAATGAATTTTGCATTTTAAAATTTTCTATGTATAAAAGGTTTAGGAACCATGGGTACGATAAATCACATGTTAACATTTGTGAGAATGAATTGTGCAAACGTTTTGACCTTAAAATTATCCTCAAGAACAAAGTTAAAGATTTGAAATTTTAAGCAATTTTGATATCGGATAACTTTTAATTCGAAGGTGTTTTGGTTCCCTAAGCACCCTCACAATAATTATCTTACATGATAATTTGTGTGTCCTTAGTCATTTAGTATACCGTATACCAAAAATAAAAGAAAATTAATTAAAAATAATTGTATTAGATTATTCAAAATTATGTTCATTTAAATAAACAAATTTAAAAATAGTTCAAATATATAATATGATGTTATATTGCACAAACAAACTAATAACTACTATAACATAACATCTTAGAAAATCTTTTAAACAATGTTTATAGTTTTCTTTAAAAAAACTATGTTGGGTCCCACATATAATCGGTCCAAGATTCATATTATAGAGATTGCACAACTTTGTTTGAATAGGACGAGTGTTCAAACTTGTAGTTAAAAAAGCCAAATGAACTATAATATAGAACGGGGACAATATAAATACCTGCGCGTGCATCGTACCCCTATAAGATTTGGTCGCCATGGTAACATGGTATGACTAAAGTAATATACCAATGTTAATTTTGTAGAATAAATTAAGAGAAACGCAAGTGTTTCTGCAGAGTCCTCTCAGCAACACAGAATCAAACCAATCAAGCAACCTCGCTTCGCGCAATCAAACACACATTGAAATTATAGAACACTACAAAGAGATTACAATGCAAAAGAAAAAAAACAAAACACGCACGACAATGTAATTCTTAGAATCTTTAAATTTCCTTTTGATGAAGATCGAAAAATAACAATAACCCAGAGATGTAAAATACATAATTAAGACATGCTTTGAAAGCACAAATACATAAGACACAACGGAACAAGGGCTATACTTAAATGTTTAAATTGAAACATAGAATTATTGCACATCTAAGTTTCGAGACAGAACATAAATAAAATCTAGTGATCTAGAATTGATAAAAAAGGAAAATAAGAAAAATTAAATAGCAGCCACGTGAAAAATACACAACAATACCTTTTTTTCATGTCAATATGCGAAAGCATTGAACAAACAGAAAAATAAAATTCTATCTGTGTCATATGGTAGTATTTAAGTTTGACCAATTATGGATAACAAATATCATTATTTATGATATCAAAATAAAATCGTTAAATTAATTACAACCAACTTGCAGCACAAACTCGTGCGCAAGCCCACCGGGCGACAGAGACTGAGCCGGGACAGGTTGGGCTGCCAGTTGGGCCTATAATATGTGTGGGTGAGTGGACTGCCTAGGCCGCCGGCCTTTACGAGGGGAAGAGTCCAATGGTATAAGGGGTTAGCCCAGACGTTAATGAGATGTTTAGCTAGGACAATTAGTACCATACCGGCCGCCGAAGCAGAGGCAAGAGGCGTGGGAAGAATATACTTACCTGGACGGGGTCTATGGCTGATCATGAAAAGCCATTGCCTAGGTCAGTGGCCTCTATTGCACTTTGGAGGAGCATTGGCTTACCATCTCCCGAAATGGGAGAATAGACGTAGTAATTTGTGGCAAGAGGGGTATGCGTTCGCGCGGACCCTACCAAAAAAATTTAAATTTTTAAATAAATGCATTTCGAGTTTTTGAAATTGTGATTTTGAAATGTATCTGGTTGACCTCTTAGGAGTATACGCTAATTTTCGCTATTGTCTTGCTAAAATGTTTTCATGTTCTATTATTTTTTTTCTCTTTTTTAGCAATATCTTTTTTCTATAGGTTCCGCAAGCCTGGAAAGTATCCTAGCCCATGGGCCAGAGCCCAGAATTTTTTTTGGTGGTTGTGGACCGTGGCTGACTCTCCCGAAGAATCTAGGGTTTTTATAATTACGGGGTCAGTAGGATGAAAACAGATAGTATACTTGAATACAAATATAAATATTTCTTTTTTACTGCATCGAATCCGGACAATACAAAATAAACCTTATTCACTGAGCAGCAGATGCCCACCACATGGCGTTAGCATCTGTGTTATCTTTATTGGAGAGAGCATGGGTCCCAGCAGCCTCTCGTGAGCCATTAAATTAAAAAGAATTTACAAAACCGCGATGATAGTGATTCAGATGCAACTTCGAATAAGATGTGTCATGCGATCAAAAGATTTGTCCTGCCTGCTGCAGCAGATTGCTGCTGCCTCCTAGAGCTGATAGGATAGAAAAAAAAACACGAGAAAGAGCACGAAGATAAAGTAATACGAAGGGTCAAAGAAAATGTGAAATTCAACAATCTGACACAACCAAAAAATCGCAGTAAGTAGGCAAAATACACGGTCAGACCTGAATGCAAATAGCACACATTGAGTTTTTGATGTTCGATTCCGCATAGCAGGAAGGAAGGGAATGAGCGGCAGGGGCAAGCAAAACTAGCTAGTAGTATATCGTACATGAACTGTTGGGCCCGCGCGTTGCATCCTTGCAGTTGCAGCAGAGCCGCCGCCGGGTGCCCGGGTCTGCGCGCTGAATCGAGGCCAGGTGCCTCGTCCCGTCGTCTGGGTCTGCGCGATGGGAGCCGAGGCCGCCTGCCTTGTTCTGGTCGGCGCCGCCCCAGGAATCGAGGACGGGACAAGCCGCGCCGCCGGAGGAAGCTACCATGCCGCCTCTGCACGGATCCGCGAGCCGCAGACCGCCCTGTATCCCATGCCGGGAGCTCCTCTGCGCCGCTGCCCTTGAGAAGACGTGCGTCCGTGCCGCCTCGCCACGCCGCTGCAGGTGGAGATGAGGTGAGGGTGGTGGTCAACGGAAGTGGAAAGAGGAGAGATGAGAGATGCAGCCGGAATTAGGGTGGGTACAAAGCCCGATACCCGAACTCTGAACCCGAAAAACCCGAGCCTGAACCGGAAGAACCCGAACCATGAAAAACCCGACTCAGAATCGGGCTGCCATTCTAAAAACCCGAAAATAATTAGGGTATTTCGGGTTAAGCATCCCGGTACCCGAACAGACTGATGGACCCGAACTTTCCTTTCAGCCTAGTCTAATTTTTCACCTTCTGTACAGCCCACCAAAGCCCACGTAACCTCCTTATCTTGCCCACGTAGCCTCTTATCCTTTCCAGTCCTTTTCTCCGATCTCTCGATCTCTCCAGAGTCTAGACTCTCTCGTCCCAAAAAAAATCTCTCGCGTCCCCTTCTCTTCTACGGTCCTTCGTCGACTGCTCGTGGCCCTACCTCTGAGGCTCCGACCCTCCATCGCGCCGCCGGTCCTGTGTTTTATGAGGCCCGGGGCGAAATCAAAATTGGAGGCCCCTAATAAACGATAATTTTCTTATTTGCCACAAAGAAAACTTTTAACCTCTTGTATTTCATTGATGTGTCAGACAGATATATGTGACCCACCACAATCACTAACATTGGTAGCTGAGAGATTACGTATGACCATATGGATTACGGCGTTAAGCTATGACAAATAAAGAATTATTCCTAAGGCTAGTCCCATACCATGGTATAGAAATCATCCTACATAGATGGTATGGAGGGTTAAGAATGATCTAAACATAAATATCCAAAGGTCAAACGTGGCGATAGGCTCATTTAAGTTAAGTGGACGTTTGCTCGTTTGCATTCTTTGTTAAGTGGACGTTTGCTCATTTATTTTTGTAACATGTAACAACGTATTATAGTTTGAGTCTTAGTATTTCTACTGCATGCATATACGATTGGGGGCCCGGGGCGGCTGCCCCGCCTGCTAACACTACAGGGCCGGCCCTGGCCGCATGAAGGTCAAGGGAGGCCCCTTGCCGTTGAGCTGCGAGTCTCCGACAGCCCCGACGAACCCTCACCATGCAAGCGCTAGGAGGAGCACGCCGCTGCTCAAATGGTCAGCCGCTTCCCCATGTGTGGCCGCGCGGGTGCTTGCCGCTGCTCTTTAGCTCCACGGGGACGAGGTTCAAGACGCCGAGGGCTGTAGCTAGGGAATTTTTTCTTCGATTTGTGTGGATGCATTGGATTTATTCGCAGGATTGAGTACCTCCTTTTGATCTGCTTTTGTAGATTTATAAATCTGTTCGATTCGTCAATGGATTGGTTTGCCTGATTGAGATGTGGTGTCATCGGGTGATTCGGATTACCCGAAACCCGAACCCGAAATTTCGGTTACCCGACTTGTCGGGTAGTGAATATATCCGGCAAACCTCGGGTTCCAATTCTCAGAACCCGAATTTCTGAAAACCCGAAAAACCCGACCCAAACAATTCGGGTTACCCGAATGCCCAGCCCTAGCCGGAACGGGAGATGGCCCAGCCCTAGCCGGAATGGGAGATGGACTCTAGGAGGAAGAGAGTGCACGTGACTCAGACCATGTGTCAGTGCTCCACGTGTTAGCCAACGACGTTACTGTCCGTTATAAGCTTTTGTTTCATTCGGAACGAATCTTGGCCGTTGTTTCTTCATCGAATGATTATCACGTTGGGTGGGCAGATGAGCCCGTGCGCAGTAGGCCTGCCAAGGGTTCGGGTCAGCCCATCTGCGAAGTCGCTCCGCTCCTCATTTCAGCCCACGGTTCGAAGCGGGCCGGCCCATGAAAAAAAAGGTGCCCCTGTTTTGGGAACCCTCCCACTCGTGGTGCCCCCACAGATCGCACCTGTTGCGAGAGGCGCCACCACGGGCGAGCTGCCCTCCGCGCCGCCAGTCGCCACGGGCGAGCTGCCCTCCACGCGCCCACTGTAGCCGCGACCCCTCCACCGGCGAGCCGCCGCACCTCCGCCGGTGAGCCCCCGCCGCATCCCCTCTGTTGATTTGTGCTTGTCCTGCCGCGGCCCCTCCTCGCAGCAGCGCAGCCGCCTCGCTCCCTTCCCAAACCATCCTCCTATCCGCCCACCACATCATCCATCAGAGTCGCCGCTACCGAGCGCCACCTCCGGAATCACATCCACCGAACTGTCGGAGTCGCAAGACAGCAGGAGCCATCGTCCTTTCGTCATAGCAACATGGTCGGACCCTCGTCGCCGATGTTCTTGCCTTTGGCTCGTTCACCCGTGACTGCATCACCTAGCTGCCGTGATAAGCGCCATCGAAGCCGGGATCCCACTCCTCAGCATCCGCGTCCTGATCTATGGTGAGATATCGATCCCACCCCTCTATTTTTTTTTTGCTGTTTCTTGGTTTTTGTTATTGATTGTCCATCGACTGCACCAGTGATAATGATGTGTTGACTAAATTGAATATTGATGTGTATATGCTTATACAACGTTCTAACTCGGTAACATAAGACTGCTTGGTTTATTACTAGCTTCCAGTTACATGTTCCATGCCTCCTGGTTACAGCATAAGCCGGTTTTGTTTAGGAAATTTTAATACGAGGTATCCGAATGTGCCTTCTATAGGTATGACAGAGTGATGAGTCCACTGTTTAGGTTAGTATATGTCATTCATGGTCCTGTTTTCATTTTTGTCATGCATTTTTTGTTGGTTAGATTTTCTATTGCATTAACAAATGACTTTTTTACCTGAAGCTTGTCTACGTTACCGCTCAATAGTGGAAGTCCCAATCCTGCAACTGAAATCCGTGTGGGGGATGTCAATTCTCCAACAACAGTCGATACCAGCACATATGCGGGTGAGTACAAGCTATGATGTCAATTCTCCAACAACAGTCGATACCAGCACATATGCGGGTGTTATATCTAATCTCTTTTGTTGATAGGTTTTGATGACGATGACATTGAAATGTGTGATACTGAGGATGACAATAACCATCACCAATCCGAGGAGATTGATCTACCTGCCAGAAAAAGAATAGCAATTGAAAGGGCAACAAGAAGATTTAGATCCAATTGTTGGAAAGAGTTTGAACCAATCCTTGAAGATGGGGTAGTTGTTCAAGCAAGGTGCAAACATTGTGATAGTTTGTTGGCTGCCAAAAGAGGTGCAGGGACAAGTTCACTTCTAACTCATTTGCGAAGATGTAAGAAAAGAAGTACGAATCTTAGGATTGTGCAAGACCTAAGTTCTACATTGAGATCTCCTTGTGGTAGTCGTTTGAAGGATTGGTGCTATGATCCAGATGTATCAAGATATGAGCTTATGAGAATGATATCCTTGCATGAGCTTCCTTTTCCTTTTTGGAATATGATGGATTTAGAAGGTTTGTGGCAAGTCTGAACCCATTGTTCAAGGTGCCATGTAGGACTACAGGTAGAACTGGATGTCTGAAAGCTTTTCATGAGAAGAAACTGGAACTCAAGGAGATGTTAAAAAATGCAGGTAGTAGGTTCTGTTTGACTGCAGATATGTGGACTAGCAACCAAACATTGGGGTACATTGTTGTAACTTGTCACTTTATTGATGCTAATTGCAAGTTGCAGAAAAGGATAATCAAGTTTATGGATGTGAAAACACCACACACCGGAGCTGAGTTATTCAACAACATCCAGAAGTGCATTCAAGATTGGTCTATAGAAGATAAATTGTTTGGAATAACACTTGATAATGCTGCAGCAAATAACACCATGGTTGACTTGTTGAAGCATAGTCTGGTGACTAGGAAACTTTTACCAGCAAAAGGTCAGCTGCTGCACCATAGATGTGCTGGGCATGTCATAAACCTTATAGTGAAGAATGGACTTGAACTTGTTGAATGGGTTGTTGTGAACATTCGTGAAAGTGTTAAGTATATCCGTTCTTCGGTGTCAAGGAAACAAATGTTCAAAGAAATAGTTTCTCGGGAAGGAATTACAAGCAAGAAGAATCCAGGGCTTGATGTTACCACAAGATGGAATTCCACTTATTTGATGGTTAAGACAGCCTCGAAGTTCAGACTTGCCTTTGAGAAGTTGAAAAGCGAAGATCAAAAGTACACACATGCACCATCTTCAGATGAATGGGAAAAGGCTGCTGTTCTTTGTAGGCTGTTGAAGGTATTTAAGAAGGCAACTAAGGTCATATCAGGTACCAAATATCCCACTTCAAATCTATATTTCCATGTTATGTGGAAGATCAAAATAACTTTGGAACAGACCTCAATGGAAGTTGAAGTTGCTGAAAGTGAGACATCACTTGAAGTAGAAGTTGCTGAAAATGAGACATTAGTTGAATTTGGCAAGGTACTAAAACTCATGAAAGTGAAATTTGACAAATACTGGAATAAGTCATATGTGTTGTTGTGTGTGCCTGTTGTTTTTTATCCAAGGTATAAACTGAAATTCATTGATTTTCTTTTCAAAGAATCATTTCCATCCAAAGCCAAGCAAAGATTTACTAGAGTAGAAAAACTAGCCCGAAGCTTGTTTGAATCATATTCTTGTCAAGAAAAAGAGTCAAACATAGCATCTACTGAGCAAGGTGTAGTGGATCTTGAACTACCTTCCATAAAGAATGATCCGTGGGCTGCTTGGAATAGACAACTTCATAGTGATCTTCAGTCAGAAAGGTGTACAGAGTTAGATAGATACTTGGATGAGCGCCCAGTTCTAAGGTTCTGAAAGAATTTGATATCTTGAAGTGGTGGATGGGCAATGCAAGCAAGTATCCAATTCTTGCCCGTATAGCAAGAGATCTCCTAGCCATTCCAGCTTCTGTAGCATCTGAATCAGCTTTTAGCACCAGGGAAAGAATAATCAGTGACTGTCGTAGTAGCTTGACGCCTGAGATTGTAGAAGCACTCATTTGCACACAGAACTGGTGTCGAGCAGAAGGTAAATTTCATTCCTAATATACAACATATTTGGTCTTTAAAATATTTTTTTTCAGCTTTCAGTACCAATAGAAACCTTATTGAAAGTTGACCATATTGCAGGATCATCTGAGTTTAGCATGTCATCTATCAATGACTTTATCAAGTCTGAGAATAATGCCAGGTAATATTTGCATGGCTTCTTTTACTCATTTTATATTCATAGCAAGTATTTTGTATTCATACAAATTACAACATTCAATTGCTTGTTGATCTGTTACTGGTTTGCATAGTTAAAAAGATATATGTATCAAATTTGCATGTGTCAGTATGGTATATGTATGGGTCCCTGGCAAATTTGACCGCTTGATTAGTTGCTGCTCTGTTCACAATTGGGCAATTGGCAATGTTTTACTCATGTTGATCTTATTTGCTTTGTGACTTCATTACTCATGTTGATCATGTTTGCTTTGTAGGCTATGATATGGAGAAAACCATATACAAGTAGGCAATGCTTTCTGGAAAATCTTAGGAAATGGCACGACGGCTGTCAACCTCATCTTTGGAAACTATTTCGTCTTCTCTGATGGATTTGTGAGTCATTCAGTAACTGCATCTTTCTGATTTTTTTTTTTGCTGGGTTTCTGTCAGAGTTGTTGCGTCCGCGATGCAGTAGCATGTTGGGTAATGCAGCGGTTAGGCGATTTTGAAATATGTAATTGTCGCGACTCTCGTTTGGATTTTCTGTTGTCACATGAACCATCGTTGAAAAAAATGCCTGTCTCAAAAGGATTGTTTACTGCAGTCCCTGATGCTATACGTGTGTGCTGTGTGGTGGCTGTGATTTCTGATCGGCTAATTTCCTTATGGCTGCACATCTGAATTCACTTCTTGTCAGTAAAGCTGCTAATGGTCTGTAATCCAAACAAGTTGTCACTGAAAAGAGAAGAGAATTGTGATGTTTGGCTGTTTGCCGTGTCATATCAATGGATCTGCTTCGTTATCTGAAGGCGTCGAAGGAAATGTATGTTCAGATCAAGTCCCTGGCGTCTGGCGAACTCGATTGATAAGCCTCGGCGAGTAGCTTTCTGGAAAATCTTAGGAAATGGCATTACTCTGGTTATAATGCCTGATAACTCAGTTCGAAATATTAAAAAATCATGGAGCTGCCAAGCCAAAAGGAGTCTGCATGTAATTGACATGAAAATATTCTTTTTACCTTTTCCATTACCACCCAGAAAAATATTTTCGTGTCAGACTGAATATATAGTACTATGAAAAGAAAACACTTTTTTGTTTATTTTTTTTTGAAAATGATGGTATTTTGTTTAGTAGTATCGTCATGTTATCAATAATAATAACAAATGGGCTGGAATTAAGTTTTGGAAAGAGTTTGCTACTTTGTTTTGTCTTGGACTCTCGCCTGGTTGCAGCCCTTCGTTTCCAACTCTGAAGCGAGGTCCATTTACGTAGCCACGCGCAAAGCAGGCCTCTGGCGACGGCGACGACCGCTCTGAAGCGAGGCCCATTTACGATTCGACCCTCAGGGGCATCGCGGGACATTCCACGTGAGGTTCGGTTCGACCCACGATCCACTTTTTGGCAGGGTTCAGAAATCCGGTCCGGTAGTTCGAACCGCCGCCCGGCGGTAGCGGTTTACCGGACCGGTTTGACCGGTAACCGGTGGAAACCGGTCAAATTCAAATTTTGAATTCAAATCCCCCGTGTAATCGGTTTTTGACGGCTAACCGCTCGGTTTGACCGGTTACCGACCGGTTTGAGCCGGTTACCGACCGGTTTGTTGGAAAACCGGCCAAATTCAAATTTTGAGTTCAAATCCCCCGTGTGGCCGGTTTGGAACGGTTAGCCGACCGGTTTGACCGGTTACCGACCGGTTTGAGCGGTTTACCGGACCGGTGTTCCGGTAACCGGTCAAACCGGACCGGTTACCGGTACTACCAGGGCGGTTAGCCGGCTCGCGCGGCGGTTACGGCGGCCGGCGGTGAAAAATCGCCTGTCCTGGACGCGGCTGCGCGGGGGGGGGGGGGAGAACGGGAGCGCTGGCCGTTGGGGGAGGGGGGGTTAGGGTTAGAGAGGCGTTGGGCCTTCATGGGCCTTAATGGGCCGGCCACTGTTTTTTCTTTTTCTTTTTTGATTTAACTTGTATTTACCGAAAAAAATACCAAATGAGCAAATATTTGAAAACTTTTTACACCAACAGATTACACGCACCTTGAAGTATTTTTAGGAATTTTTTCGACATTTTTCCATTTTTTTAATTCAAATTTGAAAATTTTGAACTCGGACCGGTTTGAACCGCCCCGAACCGCTACCGGTCCGGGGCGGTTCGACCGGTTACCGCGGATTTGTGAACCCTGCTTTTTGGTTGATGGGGAGGGTCAGAAACAGGAGCGCTCCGCCCCGCCTCGTTGGCGGGCCTAGTGCGCAGAAAAGTCATCCTCTATCTATGATAGACATTCAACTTTTGTTACGGTTGGAAATTGATTTTCTGATTCCGTATACGACTATACCATTTAAGGTTTGTGGGCATTCGGTCGGTCGGACGGGAAATATCCATAGTTCCAGGCTTCCCTGGGAAGAACGCGTGTACCAGTTTGTGTTACGAGTCGATATTTAATGGTTATTTAGTACTAGGTGATGTTTCAAGCCGGTACGAAATAGTCTATCATGAGTTACTTTCAAAAAGTCAACATCCCTTATTTATTCATTTATGCTATATGGGTGGGAAGGTGACCGATGCTACATATGAGAATGGAGGTCGTGGGTTCAAAAACCCCACGAGTGCTAGGGGCTCACTACCACAGAATCGCCTCAATTAAACACCTCATCACAGCCGGTTTTGTTGCAACCGGCTGTGATGCTCTTATCACAGCCGGTTTGTGTTACCAACCGGCTGTGATGAGGGGTGAGGGCAACGCAGCCGGTTCCAGCTACGAACCGGCTGCGTTGCTACTCAACGCAGCCGGTTGATGGTTGGAACCGGCTGCGTTGAGGGCTCATCAACACAGCCGGTTCTAGCCACGAACCGGCTGCGCTGCTACTCGTCGCAGCCGGTTAGAGCTATACGAACCGTTGTGTTGATCAATGCAGCCGGTTCTATATGCATAGGCATTTGGCAAAACAATTTTTGAAGCCCTAAATGTTATCAAATTGAAAAGTGTTGAACTACAAAGTTGTATAATTTCTCAAGATGTATAACTTTTATATTGGTCATTTGTTCATATGACAAAGTGTAGTAAAAGTGTTCACAAATCCTACATCTCTCATATAGCGTTTAGGGTATGAAACTAGAAGAGAGATGTACGATTAGTGAACACTTTTATTATTACTATGTCGTATGAACAAATGACCAAAATAAAAGTTGTAAAACTCGAAAAGTTATGAAACATCATAGTTGACAACATTTTCATTTAAATTCATATTGTCAACGAAAACCAAGTTTGAAATTATTCAAATTTGAAATTCAAATTTCGCAAACGACCTCGGATGGAAAAATGGACAACATGAAAGTTGTAGTGTTTGAAAAATTACGAAACTCTGTAGTTGACAAGTTTTTAATTTGTTAGACCCTCAAATAAGTCATTTACACTCGGGTTCGTATAGTATGTGGTGAATGAAAATGTGATATGCTCACATTGGTTCGAATCCCAGCTACCGCGTAGCGTGCGAGAAATCTTGTGACTTGCGACTGGGCAGGGCTTGGGTGGCTGTCCGGTGGGGTCCCTCCCCCAATTAAAAAAAGTTTTTGCTATTTTTTCGAGCTCCCATAAGCCGTCCTGGAACCCCCATCACAGCCGGTTCTAGCCACCAACCGGCTGTAATGAGGGTGTATCACAGCCGGTTGGGAACCGGCTGTGTTGCCCGAAGCAACACAGCCACTGGGAATCAAACCAACCGGCTGTGATGAGTATTCGTTAGTAGTGGCTTCTCGATTGTTTAATTTTTTTGTTGGGTCGGTACTAATATAGGGTTACTAGCAGGTACTAAGACTAGCCATAACATTGGTATATATCGATGCTGAAAAAACGTGTCTTTGCTAGAAGACATTCTTCAAGTATGGTAATATGTTGCAGGACACTAAACCTATTATAATAATTGATTTTAATTGAAAGCTACAAAAATTGACTAACTTACCCTTCTCCTTCGTCTTCGTCTGCGCCTGACTTAGTCCACCAGCCATGCCCTTGTTTTGCTTGAAGCAGCCGGAGTGCGCCTCTGTAAATCAGGCCTTGCAACTACTCGCCTGCAGCTTGAGGGCTCTGTTCTTGGCGATGACTAATAAGGAGCCTTGTATTGAGGCGAACAGCTCTAAGAGCTTCTCCTCGGAGGCACGGACACACACTCGAGCGAGCCATCGACGGCGGCGACGGCGGGAGGCGGAGCGCGGGCTCAGGAAACGGTGGCGGCGGCGGAAGCAGGGCTCGGGGCCTCGGGCGGGGCAGCGGTGGCAGACGCAGGCTCGGGGGCGGCCGCGAACTAGCGTCTGGACTGAAGCCCGGAGGAAGATTGTGGGTTGTGGGTCATGTGGGCTCAGACAGGGGTACAATTGGCATTTCTTTTGATTGCCTATTAAACTGAATAAAATAATTGTCATAGTGTCTAACAGCAAATAGACATAGAATTATAGTGTCCTACGACAAAGACATCTTTTGTAAATAGCTTAGAGCAAAAGCCATGTTTGAAGGATGTCTCCCAGCAAATTTTTCCCATTTTGTTTACGCCAAAGAAAGTACTCTACAGGACGTGATTCTGATAAACATGGTCCCATCCTTCGCATGGGCATCGAGGAGAGTACATTGTGTAGATAGTTGGTTTCTCAGCATGGGGTGTAGATGGCAGGGTACTTTATTTTTCAGCATCGGCCACACCGTGGCCAGTCTAATGACTATGTTTATAGTTGTGATGACTTCGATAGTTTCGCCGCTGCCTCGAAACTGATCTGACATATGCAGCCATGAAGTGTATGGAGTTGTTCATCGACGAAATCACGAAGCGCATATCCATGCCACGTGCGCAGAAGCCGCCACTAATCAAGGTGTCGAAGGCCGCGACTTCGGACGCGACCAAGCAGAGCAGCACTCCTCTCGCTAATACTAACAAGCTCCTGTGGCGCATCGAGGCAAGGTCCTCCTCATGCGGCCATTCGATCTCGACCCTGCTAACAAGATAATCAAGCCAAAAGGCGATCTGAGTGTCGTCTTCTACGATGACGTATTTGACGAGGATGGTGACAAGGTGAAGGGTATGTTCATGTTCGAATAAATCTAAAGAGTGGTCTAAAAGCCTATATTAGTCAAGAGCTTAACGGGATTAAGAGGTAAGCCCGTGGGCCACTCGAGCCTTGATCGGAGGCACAACCCAGCCCACGGTTGCGGCCCCAGGTCACACAGTGCAATATAAAGAGGGGCGCTAGTTACTGGAGAACTCTCTCACGACACCAGAAACCCTAAGAGCGCCCCTGACGCCATTCCGATCCCGGCGGCACTGCAGTGGCGTGAAGACCGCCGCCTCCCTCATCGTGCCATCGCTGGAGCACTGACGAGCACATCTACGTCTACATCAACTTACGGCAGCCCCAACATTGGAAAGAGCAGTCCGGATCGACTACTCCATGGCTACTAGTTGATTCTCTAACCTTAACAGTGTAGTGTTCATGTTGTAGATGCACAAGATCCTATTAAGTTCATGCACTTAGTGTTATTATTTCCTACATTTGGTATCAGTCGCCTTTTGCATCTATTCTTGAACCATCAGTACACATGGTTAGATACAAGAGTTTTAGATCTAAGCTAGGGTTTAGAGTTTACCCTTTTCTACCCAACCGAGCATCAAATCGACACAAATCATAGTACAAGTCGTCGATATGGTGCGCAAATTAGACAAATTCACATTCAGAAACACAGATCTATGACTTTTACTTGTGAATCCATGAAAACTGTTGGCGCACCGACGCAAAACCCCTCAAAAGTCGTCGATTTATGCGCGAATAAGCACCGCAAGAGCAGGGAAAACGCAAATCTTAGATCCAATTTTGCAATCCCATGAGAAATCCACAAATCCCATAACCCTAACCCTATTCTACCTTGCCTGCTTACCTCAGGGCTCGCCTGCAAGTCGCCTTCCACTGCTGGCCACCGCCATGAGAGCAACTGTGGCGGACCACTCCGAAATTCTTCCAAGTTAAGTACCCCTGGACCACTAATCAAGCAGGCAGGCACTTAATCCGGAATAAGCTGGAGCGCCGTCGGATTATACCCGATTAACCACGTACTTTCACGATCGAAACAACACGCGCGCCCACACGAAGGTGAGTCCCAGAAATTACAACATTCCACAAATTCATCATACATAAATAGTATCATAAGGTTATTACAAACCAAGTTCGAATTTCAAATCAGACTACGAGGGTTCATTGCAGCGGAATATTAAAACTAGCGACGATACATAGTAACACCACGATGAAGCCGACCATGGTGCTACTCCTCCCGATCCTCGGAAGAGGATGGAACCCACTCAACATGCCAGCCAGGAGGAACCTGGGTAAGCCAAGTGATGGAATCGACTGCCACATCCATAACAGTACCTGAAATAAATAGCCACAAGCAAGGCTGAGTATACTAATACTCAGCAAGGCTTACCCGTCGGGTGAAACTACTTCACCGACTTCTAGACATGAGAGGCTTTTGGCTAGTGGGTTTGTTTGCCAAAAAGCTACTAAGAGTGGATCCTTACTTTTATGATTTTAGCATCAAATTCTAGTAGAGTTAACCATTCTAGATTAGCATCCTCTCTAAGCATACAAGTGGTGCAATACAATTTAGTACATACAACAAGTTCATCATCCTCAAGTTCCACTTATTACTCAATGCAGCACAGCGGTCAAGCAGTCTCATTAACCGCGAGAAGCGGACAGTTCGAACCGAATTTTGCTACCTGGCCAGGGGAAACCCAACACACACGGATAATGCTTGCTATAAAAGGCACAAGCATTTCCCAACCTTTCCCATCAATCCACAATTCGGCGCCGGGTCCATTCCCTTAGGATAAAGGTTTACAGCTTCACTCACGGCATCACGCATATATCCACATGTGTACGGCAAGGGAAATAAAATGTTTCCAAGGAGAGATGGCCATCGGTCCTAGCTGCTTCAATCTGGTACCGGGCTTACCGGTTCCCATAGGTCGGCATGCGTGTGGTACGTTCAAAAACTTGACACACAGAACCACACGTTTCGACCTTAATCCAATTATCATACACGGACGGGAGATCTACACATACCATCCCGCCCGTCCATCCTTATGATTCCAACATAAGTAAAGACAAGCAACTCCTATATCTCGCGAGTGACAGGAAATCACTTGACTTGTAACGGTCCCAAAGGCATTGCTCTACCGATCCTATCATACTAGTATTTCAAGTCATAGGTACTAGAATCATGCAACTAGGGTATTCGTACAACCCCTATAACGTAAATGCACAAGCATAATAAATACATAGTTGCACGAATTAAAAGTTAGGTCATGCTCAGGGGCTTGCCTTCTTGAGCTAGCTGATTGTCAGGCTCCGGGTCGATCACGACGACGTTGGCACCACCCTCGGGGACTTCCTCTTCGTTAACGGGGACGAGGTTGTAGGTACCGTCAGCGAGAGCGCCTTCTACATGAGATGCACAACTTTAATGCGGCTGCCTATGTGATCTAAGAACAAGGCCCTGAAGGCCATATTCACCTAGACATACTAGTGAACTATTTTCTCCTTCACAAAATTAGAGGAGGTGTGTGGATTTTTTTTTGTCTTTATGATGGTAATCGTGTACACATATACAACATTTCAAATTATTATTTTTAAGCAAGTGTGCAGTTCTGTAATTTAGATTTCACATGCTCCATATTTAATTAATTATCCAAAGTGTTCTATTTCTTTTTATAAAACTCAATTTTACTCTAGCTCCTTCTCATTTTTGTTTCTCTGTTTCTGTGCATCCTTTTTATCCACAAACTTTATGACAGCTACTGGCGTATGAGAGTTAGGCTCATTCCAAAATTTAGCTAAAACTGAGCTACACAGAATTTATTAAAAATGAAACAAGTTGCTGTTCCAGAAAATAAGATTAATTTATATAACATCAAAACTACATCAAAAATAAGAACGAGCAGCTCACCACGAGTCGAATGGTGGCGGTTGGGAGGCCGGAGGAGGCTCGGAGGTCGCTGGCGACGGAGCAGTGGTGGTGCGGCCACCGCGGCTTCAACTCCGGCGAGGTCGGTGGCTTTCACCAGGGTTGGAGGGGCTCGTGAGCACCAGTGGGACTTGGCGAAGACGTTGGGATACTCGGTTGGCATTAGGGATGGCTCGAAGGGGTAGCTCGACGTGGAGGTGCTCCGGCAGCCGGAAATGGGGATTTTGGGGGAAATCCCAATTTCTCGCCGGAGAGTTGAGGGGAGCTCGAGAGAAGTGGGGGAAAAGGAAGCTAAGGAAGTGGTCTAGCTCTGTGTGCGGGGAATTTGGGAATGGTGGAGGGACAGGGGCGAATTTGCTCCGGCGCTTGAGCTCGGTTCTCGAGGCCAGAGGTTGAAGACGAGGTGCGCGAGCGCGGAGGAGGAGAAATGGCTGTGGCGTGAGCGAAGGCAAGGGTCAGAGGTCACTTGGCGAAGCAAATGAGCACTCTAGAGCTGGTTGGGGGCGGCTGTGGATGTGCGTACGCGTGCTCGAGCCGTCGGGGTCGCCATGAGTGCACCTGCGAGCTCGGGCGGCGTGAATGGAGGGGGTTGGGGGTTGGAGATCGTGGCATGTGCGTTGAGGGATCTTCCGTAGAGAGGCCTAGCGCGTAGCGGGAGGGAATCGCCCATGGGTCAGCTCAGTGCGGCGCGCGCGCGGCCGCGCCAATGGCCGAGCTCTGCTCGCCATCATGGCGTTCCGCGCGGCGCGAGGCTGCCAGCGCGCTGTAGCGCGCGAGGTGATGGAACGACGAGTCGGACGCCCGCGCAAGGACAAAAGCAAGACGCCGCCACGGCTTGGCCAGCCAGGCGAGGCCTCCGCCGCTCGCCGGCCACGTGGCGGCCGGTCTGCGGCCGGGGCAGGGCGCGCCAGGGCGACTGTCGGGGGCCCCGTGGAGCTCCTCCTTTCACTGTTGATTTTCTCCAAAAATTTGAACTAAACATTCAAATGTGCAAAAATAAAGTTGGAGTTTGAGATGTGGGACACAACTTTCTTTCTGGGGTGAACCTGAAATTTCAAATTTTTCAAGCTCAAACAGGCCATTTTTAAACAGGCGTTCAGCTCTGTTTTTTGAGTTTTTGAGGGGCTTAACAGCAAAATTTGAAAAAGTTTCCAACAGTGACTAGGCCTTATTTGTGATGGCAAACAACTTTATTTTTGGAGATTTTTAAGTTTAGTACAAAATTCTTGAGATTTCAGTTGGGTGTCAAAAAGGCCTTTGTTTTGAATTTAATTTGAATTTTTTATCGAATTTTTGTGTACTACCACCATTGTTACCCCTTTAATTCTGGTTTGATTGTGTTTTTAGAGTACTAACATCAGGGATGTCACAGCCTACCTCCCTTAAAAGGAATCTCGCCCCGAGATTCGATATTGCTTAGGGACAAGGTAGGAAAAGGTACCTTGGTCTTAGGAAGGATGTCGGGGAAGTTCTTTTTAAGATAGTCCTCGGTTTCCCATGTGGCTTCCTCCTCGGAGTGATGACTCCACTGAACTTTATACATTTTAACTCCTTTTCTTCGTGTTTGTCTTTCCTTCTCATCGAGGATCTTGATGGGATGCTCATCATAGGAAAGATCCGGTTCAACCGAGAGTTCTTCTTGCTCAACAACCTCGGTCAGGACACGAAGACACTTCTTGAGTTGAGAGACATGAAATACATTGTGCACGGCGGAGATCTTCTCGGGAAGCTTCACACAGTACGCTACCGGTCCACATTGTTGGGTGATTTCATATGGGCCAATGTAGCGAGGCGCAAGTTTTCCTTTCAACCCAAACCTTTGCACACCCTTGGTCGGGGAGACCTTGAGATACACATGATCGCCGGCTTCGAACTGAAGGGGCTTCCGTCTTTGATCAAAGTAACTCTTTTGCCGTGATTGTGTGGTTCTCAAATTTTAACGGATGATCCTAACATTTTCTTCCGCTTCCTTCACAAGGTCAGGGCCGTATGTGTACCTCTCGCCTGCCTGGGACCAACACAACGGTGTCCGACATCTTCTACCATACAAGGCTTCGAAAGTTGCCATTTTAAGACTTGCTTGGTAGCTGTTGTTATAGGAGAATTCAGCCAGAGATAAGCATTTCTCCCAATTCTTCCCATAATGGATAACACAAGCTCGAAGCATATCTTCAAGTATTTGATTTACCCTTTCCGTCTGCCCATCGGTTTGAGGGTGATATGCTGAACTACGGATCAGTTTTGTGCCTAGGGACAGTTGCAATTATTCCCAAAAGCGTGACACAAATTGAGTACCACGATATGAAATTATCGTCCTAGGTACCCCATGTAGACAAACGGCCCGTTCCAAGTAGATTTCAGCGTACCTCCTAGCGGTATAAGCGGTATTGACCGGAAGAAAATGTGCGGTCTTGGTGAGGCGGTCCACAATTACCCAAATGGAGTCATGCCCCTGAGGGATTCTGGGAAGTCCTACAATGAAGTCCATGGTTATATCTTCCCACTTACATGAGGGAATAGGTAGAGGTTGAAGAGTGCCTACTACCTTCAAGTGGCTAGCCTTTACTCGCTGACACGTGACACATTCCGACACATACGTGGTAATCTCCCGCTTCATCCTAGTCCACCAAAAGTTTTGTTTCAGATCTTGGTACATTTTGGTGCTACCGGGATGGATAGAAAATTTGGAGAGATGAGCTTCATCCATAATTTTCCTTCGGAGTTCAGTGTTCTTGGGCACCACTATCCGATGTCCAAACCACATAACTCCCTGCCCATCTAGCCAGAAACATTTATATTTTTCCTTTACCTTCTCTTTTGCCAATTTTCTCTTGAGGATTTTAATCTTTGCATCATTTAATTGGGCCTTAACAATCTGGTCGTGCAAAATTGGTTCAACAGAGATATGGTTGAAGTACCCGTGAGGAACAATCTCCAAGTTGAGCTTTGCCAGTTCATGGCACAAGGTGTCAGCGTAGGACTCCACGGATAGGCAGTGACAGCGAGCCTTGTGGCTTAGTGCATCCGCAACCACATTAGCCTTTCCTGGGTGATAATGCACACTAAGATCATAGTCCTTTGCTAACTCCAACCATCTTCGCTGCCTCATATTCAAATGTGCCTGAGTGAAGACGTATTTGAGGCTTTTGTGATCGGTGTATATGTTACATGGAACACCCATCAGGTAGTGTCTCCATATCTTGAGAGCATGAATAACCGCTGCTAACTTAAGATCACGCGTAGGGTAATTTTGCTCATGCGGTCGGAGTGCTCGGGAAGCATAAGCAATGACTCGGTTCTCTTGCATAAGAACACAGCCAAGTCCGGTACTTGAAGCATCGCAATAGACATCATAGGGCTTGGTGCTGTTGGGTTGAGCTAAAACTAGGGCTGAAGTTAAATGTTTTCTCAAAGTGTGGAAAGCTTCTTCACATTTGTCACTCCACTCAAATTTGAATCCCTTCTTTAAGAGTTCGGTCATGCGTTTAGCAATCCGAGAGAAGTCCGGAATGAAGCGGCGATAGTAACCAGCTAGAGCCAGAAAACTCCGAATCTCATGGACAGAGGTAGGTGGTTGCCAATCCATCACCTCTTGCACCTTGGTTGGATCCACGGATATACCATCCTTGGAAACCGTGTGACCCAAGAATTTCACACTCTCTAGCCAGAATTCACATTTTGATAACTTGACGTAGAGTTGATGGTCTCTCAATCTTTGAAGAAAATGCGAAGGTGCTCGGCATGCTCTTCCTCATTCTTCGAATATATGAGAATGTCATCAATGAAAACCACCTCGAACTTGTCGAGCTCGGACATGAAAACCGAATTCATGAGATACATGAAGTAGGCAGGGGCATTTGTGAGCCCAAAAGACATGACTAAGAATTCATAAAGTCCGTAGCGGGTAGAAAAGGCAGTCTTGGGAATGTCACAAGGTCGAATTTTTATTTGGTGATAGCCAGAGCGAAGATCAATCTTGGAGAACACTCTGGCGCCAGCTAGTTGATCAAATAGGACATCAATGCGGGGGAGTGGGTACTTGTTTTTTTATGGTCACCGCATTAAGAGGCCGGTAATCAATACACAACCTCAAGGAATGATCCTTCTTCTTCACAAAGATAGCTGGACAACCCTAAGGTGACACTAGGACGGATGAAACCCTTGTCTAGCAGTTCTTGGAGTTGAATTTTTAATTCAGCCAATTCATTGGGTGACATTCTATAGGGTCTCTTTGATATAGGTGCTGTGCCAGGTTGAAGTTCAATCAAAAATTCAATGTCCCTATCCGGCGGCATCCCAGGTAAGTCATCCGGAAAAACATCGGCATACTCACATACCACCGGAATGTCTTTTAGTTGTGTTTCTACCATTGTGTAAGCACAAGCATTAGCACAATTCCGTTGTGGTAGATATAGTGCACTAGGGCCATGCGTAGGCGAGTTTATTTCCACAACTCGTTCAGCAACATCTAGCACAACCTTATGTTGAGTCATCCAATTTGCCCCCAAAACAATATCAATCCCTTCCATCCCAAGCAGAATTAAATCAGTAGGAAACACTTTACTACTGAACCTGATTGGTACTTTTCGAGTGACTTGGTTGGATGCTATTTTACCTCCCGCTGTTGATATCACATATGCTGATTTGGTATGGTAAGATTTTAACCCACATTTTGCATGAAATCTTGTGCTTATAAAACTATGTGTTGCCCCGGAATCAAACAATATCACAGCAGGTTGGTTGTGGATAGGGAAGGTACCAGTCATATCCGGTGCTCCCTCAGGTAGGTCAGCCAGGGTGGTGTAATTAAGCCTTCCTTGCCTGACTTGCACACGCTGCTGCTTGCCCTTGTTTTGCTGATTTCCAGGGCGCTGGTTCTGTGGCTTGTTTTATGGGCAGTCCTTGATGAAGTGACTGTTGCGGCCACACTTGAAGCATTGGTAGCCACCTCCAGGACGGGACGGCTACTGCACGTTCTGCCTCGGCGCCTGTTGCTGCTGCGGCGGTGGAGGGAAATGGGGCGCACTCTGCTGTGGTGGCCTAGCAACCCAACGTCCTCCCTAAGGCGCCCTTGGCTGCCCCTGCGGTGCAGCCGGGGGAACCAGGCGGAACCTCTGAGGCTGTCCACCCGAAGGTCCAGGGGGAGCCTTTCTCTTCTTCTCGGCCTTATGCACCATATTAGCATCTTCCTGGGTAATAGCTATGTTCACAAGTTCACCATATGTGGCAACTCGGGTGGTGGTCAGCTGGGCCTTGTGCTTGGTGTTGAGGCCACGTCGGAACCTCTCCATCTTCTTCACATCGGAGTTGGCATGATGACCCGCATATGGGCACAGACCATTGAAGGCCTGGACGTACTGGAGCACAGTGCGGGTACCCTGAGTCAGTGCCAGAAACTCAGTCAACTTCCACTCAACCAAGCCAGCAGGAATGTGGTGGGCTTTGAAGGCTGTTTTGAACTCCTCCCACTCAATCACGTGGTTCTCCTGCTGCAGGGCCAGGTAATTCTCCCACCACAGGAGAGCTGTGCCGCGGAGCTGCTGCGCCGTGAAGACCACCTTGCGGTTGGGAGTGCAAGGCGTGGCCAGAATAGAGAACTTGGATTCGATGGCTCGAATCCATGCATCAGCCTCCAAGGGCTCCTCGGTTCTGGAGAACACCGGAGGGTGTGTAGCCAAGAAGTCCACATACCGAGCCACTTGAGGTTGAGGGCCCCATTGACCTCCTTGTTGCTGCATTTGCTGCTGCATCATTTGTTGCTGCATCTGCTGCTGCATCATTTGTTGCTGATGCTGCAGATTGCGGAGAATCTCCATCTGAGTGGCATACAGTTGTTGCCACGTCGGAGGTTGCTGCGGTGGCGGAGGTGGTGGTGGCTGTTGCTGCCCTTCTGGCCCCTGCTGGTTAGCGTTGGAGCCGCTAGCATCGTGACCGCTGCGAGTGATAGCCATCTGCAGTAGGTACTTGTATTAGCCACATTTCATAAGTTTGCATAAATCAATGACAAGATAGAACGTGGCATTATAATGAAGTTTACTGCGTAAGGACAACATATCAGCAGGCAGTTTCGGAAGAAAAATCGTATCTCCCAGTAGGAATCAAGTCAGATGCTCCAATTCGGTTAGTAGCTCACAAATTTCATACTCTACAACTTTCATGTTTGTCTTAGAACCAACTCCGGGCTGGAACTAGGCTGAAAAATTCGAGTTTTAGCTCTCTGTATTTGCTGTTTTTCAGTAGGCCGAGCTGTAGTGTTTTGGTTGCCATTTTTGTCTCCCTTAACCAATGGGGTTGAACTTTGGTGAGCATTTTGTTTGACAAATTATAAACAACTTTGTAGTTCACATCACTGCCCAGAAGTGAGTGGAAAACACATTAATAAATAAAACAAGGATAGCTGCAGAATGTTTTCAGCACAACCATTACATCCTTCATCAAGTTTTGGGGCTCACACACCCACACCAATTGAATTACATTGTTTCAAAAGATTGAAAGGAAACTCAACTCCATCTAGCCTATTACATCATGAAGCCAAAATTTAGGCTATGCGGAGGAGTAATCTCGCTAGTGCAGCTCCTAGAAGTCATCTAGGTTGTTAGCGGTGGCCTCGCTGCCCATGGGAGACGGTGGAGCTGGAAGGGGCGGCATGTCATCCTCGGTGTCCATGTCGGAATTAGGGGCCTCTCCTTCCTAATGCTCTCCACCCTCCTCAAGAAGGTGCTGAGCGTCATTGGCGGCTAGCATGGCATTGGCATGCTCCAAGACACCCTGCACGTTCTCAAGCTCATCCCTTGTTTGGATTAGCTTGTTGTGGATATTGTTGTGTGCTATGTGGAGGTCGGTCAGTTGCCTCTCCAAATCTGCAATCATGGCGTCCCTGGTGCTCACCTCTATGGACAAGGAGGTCCTCTCTATCCCAAGGTCGCGGGCACGAACAGACATATCAATGGCAAGGTTGAGTGCCTCACTCTGTGACCGTCCCAAAAGTGCCTGCAGCCGGTGATAAGCCCGGATCCATCTCATCAAGAGTGCAGCTGCAGCGACGGGGTTCACCGCCACCCTCAAAGGTGAGCTGAGATAGCGCCTCATCCAATGAGCATCGTCCGGCTGGGCTGGTGGAAACAGCCCAAGAAGCTGATGCTCCACAAGGTCCTGGTTCTGGGCACAGAAGGAGCTGATCCCATTGAGAGCAGCTATCTCACAAGTGGTCTCCATGTGATGCACATGGACTTCCACACTCCATGTGGGAGAGCTGGGACACGGTGGGTGGCGGTGCACCACCAAACGCACTCGGGATCGAGTCACACCTCAGTCACGGAGGATGGTTCTCTCATATTGTGGCGGGGTTGTGTAATCAAGCGTCTGCAAAACGGACCAAAGAATGCTAGGAAAACCCTCCCATCCTAGACAGTCTGAAAAAGAGACTTCATTGGGGTAGCTAGCAAGGTCAGCGTGGCCGTCCATATGAACAAAAAGGTCAGTGTGAGAACCGGTTAGTGCCAAAGAAATTAAAAACAGTTTCTGGACAGTGTAGTAAAAATTATAAAACTCAACATCTATAAATCCAAAAATTCCCAAGTTTGGCCAGAACATTGTTTAAGTAATTCCAAACAAGTTTCATGTTGAAAGTTTGAGCAGAGACCGTCGTTAAGAAGATGTAAAAATTCAATTTTTAACTCACTGCTCCCAGAAATTTCCATCAGACAGGGGGTCACCATTTTAAGCATAACTCTTAATATACTGAACCCAATTTGTTGAAATTTCTACAGCACAAACTAGATAACATTTATGTCAACTTTCATGTTGAACACTTTTTGGTTTGACAAGGTTTTCAGGTTCGAAACAACAATGCAAACAGAACTGTTTTTGACAGAGTTTCGGCACAATTTCCGGTTGTTATTCAATTTTGATGACGGTTAGTTCAATGGTCGTGCATTATGGTTCAATAAAATTCCAGCGAATTATAATGCATGAGCGGCCTATTCATTCTCACCAATACACGTGCCAATAAACCTTTGGCCTACGAAGTTAGTGCCGGTGGCTAGGCAATATTCGTCTCTCCCTATATTAACTAGCCGAATTTTTCTAACCGTTCAACTTACGGAATCGTGGTTAGTGTACCTGCAGAAAATTCCATTCCAGAGCATTTATAATCAACCTTTCGTGCCAGCACTCACGAAAGTATTTCCATACATTACCACCTACTATAGAGGGGGCACTCGAACGTTCAACATTGAACGGGCAATGCTTCATATGTCACCAAGCCAACATATCGACAATTTCATACGCTCATGAAATAGCGTATTGACTTTGTGCCGCCATCATATTTGCATATGATGTCGTGATACGCTACAGCAATCGCCGTACCTTGCGTCCACCATGCTATTTTAGTTTCATACGCCATCACAGCGTATTGACTATGTGCCGCCACTATATTTTCATATAGTGCCGTGGTACGTTACAGCAATCGCCGTACCTTGCGTGCACTATTGCGAAAAATAAATGACAGAATGCAATGTGCTGTGAGTCAGTATAGTATATTATTAGCCACCTATCATATCGTGATCCCTTAGTCCACATAGGCTTCTCGTTCTATACATAATCCTTAGCGATCCTATAGATAGCATTCCATCGCAAGTGCGCGACGGAAGTAAGCGTTGGCAAGTTTTATTCAAAATGTTTATTTAGGGTTTGTTGCTCTCTCTGGTGCGCATGTTTTGGCTCTGATGCCAGCTGTGGCGGACCACTCCGTAATTATTCCAAGTTAAGTACCCCTGGACTACTAATCAAGCAGTCAGGCATTTAATCCGGAATAAGCTGGAGCGCCGTCGGATTATACCCGATTAACCACGTACTTTCACGATCGAAACAACATGCGCGCCCACACGAAGGTGAGTCCCAGAAATTACAACATTCCACAAATTCATCATACATAAATAGTATCATAAGGTTATTACAAACCAAGTTCGAATTTCAAATCAGACTACGAGGGTTCATTGCAGCGGAATATTAAAACTAGCGACGATACATAGCAACACCACGATGAAGCCGACCATGGTGCTACTCCTCCCTATCCTCGGAAGAGGATGGAACCCACTCAACATGCCAGCCAGAAGGAACCTGGGTAGGCCAAGTGATGGAATCGACTGCCACATCCATAACAGTACCTGAAATAAATAGCCACAAGCAAGGCTAAGTATACTAATACTCAGCATGGCTTACCCGTCGGGTGAAACTACTTCACCGACTTCTAGACATGAGAGGCTTTTGGCTAGTGGGTTTGTTTGCCAAAAAGCTACTAAGAGTGGATCCTTACTTTTATGATTTTAGCATCAAATTCTAGTAGAGTTAACCATTCTAGATTAGCATCCTCTCTAAGCATACAAGTGGTGCAATACAATTTAGTACATACAACAAGTTCATCATCCTCAAGTTCCACTTATTACTCAATGCAGCACAGCGGTCAAGCAGTCTCATTAACCGCGAGAAGCGGACAGTTCGAACCGAATTTTGCTACCTGGCCAGGGGAAACCCAACACACACGGATAATGCTTGCTATAAAAGGTACAAGTATTTCCCAACCTTTCCCATCAATCCACAATTCGGCGCTGGGTCCATTCCCTTAGGATAAAGGTTTACCGCTTCACTCACGGCATCACGCATATATCCATATGTGTATGGCAAGGGAAATAAAATGTTTCCAAGGAGAGATGGCCATCGGTCCTAGCTGCTTCAATCTGGTACCGGGCTTACCGGTTCCCATAGGTCGGCATGCGTGTGGTACGTTCAAAAACTTGACACACAGAACCACACGTTTCGACCTTAATCCAATTATCATACACGGACGGGAGATCTACACATACCATCCCGCCCGTCCATCCTTATGATTCCAACATAAGTAAAGACAAGCAACTCCTATATCTCGCGAGTGACAGGAAATCACTTGACTTGTAACGGTCCCAAAGGCATTGCTCTACCGATCCTATCATACTAGTATTTCAAGTCATAGGTACTAGAATCATGCAACTAGGGTATTCGTACAACCCCTATAACGTAAATGCACAAGCATAATAAATACATAGTTGCACGAATTAAAAGTTAGGTCATGCTCAGGGGCTTGCCTTCTTGAGCTAGCTGATTGTCAGGCTCCGGGTCGATCACGACGACGTTGGCACCACCCTCGGGGACTTCCTCTTCGTTAACGGGGACGAGGTTGTAGGTACCGTCAGCGAGAGCGCCTTCTACATGAGATGCACAACTTTAATGCGGCTGCCTATGTGATCTAAGAACAAGGCCCTGAAGGCCATATTCACCTAGACATACTAGTGAACTATTTTCTCCTTCACAAAATTAGAGGAGGTGTGTGGATTTTTTTTTGTCTTTATGATGGTAATCGTGTACACATATACAACATTTCAAATTATTATTTTTAAGCAAGTGTGCAGTTCTGTAATTTAGATTTCACATGCTCCATATTTAATTAATTATCCAAAGTATTCTATTTCTTTTTATAAAACTCAATTTTACTCTAGCTCCTTCTCATTTTTGTTTCTCTGTTTCTGTGCATCCTTTTTATCCACAAACTTTATGACAGCTACTGGAGTATGAGAGTTAGGCTCATTCCAAAATTTAGCTAAAACTGAGCTACACAGAATTTATTAAAAATGAAACAAGTTGCTGTTCTAGAAAACAAGATTAATTTATATAACATCAAAACTACTTCCAAAACAGGAGATTTCTTTACCAGAGCTACTCATGAGTGAAAGAAAGGTTCTGACCAAGTGGCGGCTAAAAATAACACTTGGACAACCCTGAATAATTTTCTATCTGAAATCTAACATCTATTTATTTGGGAGCCTAAACAGGGTCAAAATTAGATTTAGCATTTTTACCACATGTCATAAGAAGTTCCTTGACCTCTGGTGAAAGATGGTGATTTTTGGCTGCATAGATTATTTTTAATAATTACAGAACTAAACTAGAACAGGAATCACAAAATAAATCATAACTGAAGCTACAGTCCATACTTTTAGGTCTCTTTTGGACACAAGTAGTCTAAAGCCATCACAAACAACATATCCAAAGTTCAGCTCCAGAAGAGCTCAGGATTTGAAATGGTGCACAAGATTCTAAAAACTGAGTTTGAATTTTAATTCAAAAACTGTTTACAAAAAGTGTATACATGCTAACGTGAGATTGGAGTTTACAACCTCACGAGTCCAGGGAGTATTTTTTTGCATTTTTCTGATTTTTGTACGATTTTTAGTGGATTTTACAAGATTTCAGGGAAATGAACTAAACCTTAAGAATCTTTTTACGCCGCGACCCTTGAATCTTTTGAAACTTCGCAAACAGGCCCCTGGATTCTTTCACTGGGAACCCTGCGTAAAGGAAGAAGATGAAGATGTGCCCTCGGCTCGTCGACGGCGTTGCGCCGGCCAAACGACGGTGGGAGGAGGTCGGAGAGGTGGGGGAAAAGAACGAGCAGCTCACCACGAGTCGAATGGTGGCGGTTGGGAGGCCGGAGGAGGCTCGGAGGTCGCTGGCGACGGAGCAGTGGCGGTGCGGCCACCGCGGCTTCAACTCCGGCGAGGTCGGTGGCTTTCACCGGGGTTGGAGGGGCTCGTGAGCACCAGTGGGACTTGGCGAAGACGTTGGGATACTCGGTTGGCATTTGAACTAAACATTCTAATGTGCAAAAATAAAAGTTGGAGTTTGAGACGTGGGACACAACTTTCTTTTTGGGGTGAACCTGAAATTTCAAATTTTTCAAGCTCAAACAGGCCATTTTGAAACAGGAGTTCAGCTCTGTTTTTTGAGTTTTTGAGGGGCTTAACTGCAAAATTTGAAAAAGTTCCCAACAGTGACTAGGCCTTATTTGTGATGTGAAACAACTTTTATTTTTGGAGATTTTCATGTTTAGTACAAAATTCTTGAGATTTCAGTTGGGTGTCAAAAAGGCCTTTGTCTTGAATTTAATTTGAATTTTTGATCGAATTTTTGTGTTCTACCACCATTGTTACCCCTTTAATTCTGGTTTGATTGTGTTTTTAGAGTACTAACATCAGGGATGTCACAGCAACCGAGGGGAACCCCTCGACAGAGACGCGCACGACTCGGTCGCACGCGCCTCCGGCGAGAGGGACCCCAAGGGCGCAAGGTGTGTGGCGATGGGTTAAGCCGGCGGTGGAGCCATGAAGAAGCACGACGGTGAGTTAAGCCATTGGCGTTGGGTCGTGCGGAGCTGCTGGCGGCTGGTGAGCGGTGGAAAGAAAGGGAGGAAAGGAAGGAAACCCTAGGAGCTGGGCGAAAATTTCGGGTTTTATAGTTGCGAGATCCACGTTGGACCGTCGGATCTTAGGGTTTGGAGATAGACGGCTGAGATTAGTGCGGGTGGGAGAGCTGGCCGCGCGCGCTGGGCCGAATCGGCGGCCCAGCCATCGATTTTTGGGCCTACGGCCCATGAGACATTGGGTAGCCCAGCGCCCTCTTCAGCCGAGCCTGCACTGAGAGCGACGAGCCGAGCCGAGCCTGCACGTACTGAACTGAGCCACGCTTTAAGCCGAGACGGAGCCGCGCCATGCACTGAGCCGAGCCGCTGAGATGAGTTGAGCCGCGCTCATCCCTAAGTCAAGCCGAGCCGCCTGATGAGCCGATTCCGCGCTGCTGAGTGATGGGCCGATGATGGGCCAATTTCACGCGGGCTAAAGAGGCGTGCTGGGCCGGAGGGGAATAATTGTGACGTGAATTTCGGTCCAGAATGCATTATGATTGATATTTTTTCCTTTATTTCAGTATATCCCTAAGTATGATCCATGTGTTTAAGTTATGATTGAGTATATTCATGGTTTTTGCACTGATTTAAGGGAAAATACCTCTGAGTTAAATTTTTTTATTATTATTTCAGTGCAATTTCATATTCCTTTCTCTCATGAATTTAAGTAAATTTAAGTTCTTCGCTGATTTAAATAAGAAATATCTGAAGTTACGAATGTTTAAGTTTCCGCTGCGCATATTTGAGATTCCTAAAGTTGAGCAAATAAGATATTTTTTTTAGGAATTGTTTATGCAAATAAGACTAGCTCATAACTATAACTCTAACCAAAGTTGTTTTATATTTATGTGCTATAAGTGATTTCTAATTTAATTTTAATTTTGCTTCTGCCCAACGGTGATGCAAAATTATTTAAGTTTTAGCCACCTAATGTTAACCCTTGCCGTAAGTTTAAGTTATAATTTAATTTTAATTTTGCTTCGGCCCAACGGTGATGCAAAATTATTTGTCTTAGCAATTTAATAATGCAAAAGTTTAATTATAGCTCTTATGGTAAGGTTATTTTGCTGCATATTGCAAAATAATTTAAGTAAATGAGTTTATTTCATGATAATTTTGCTTCTGCCCAACGGTGATGCAAAATTGCTTACGTTTCAGTAATTTTATTCTTTTGTTTCTGCCCAACGGTGATGCAAAAGTTATTTAATGTTCTCCTAGTAAAGCTATTTTGCTTCTGCCCAACGGTGATGCAAACATTTATTTATTAAGTATAGAATTTGTTTCTGCCCAACGGTGATGCAAATTGCTAAATTAAGTTTGAATTGAGATTTTATGTTGTCATTACTGATTAAATTCATTCATTTATTTATACTCAGATTTTACTCTCTCCAGCTTCATGAGCTACATCAGTGACATAGAGAAGCTTGAAGAGGATAACTTCCATGCATGGGAGTGTCAGATCAGACTAATTTGCTCATTTCTGATAAGGACCACTCCATGAGAGAGGATGCTCCGGTTCCTCCAGTTGCAGAAGGGGATAATGATTCAACCCTTCCTGAGCGCACATCTGCTTATGAGATAGAGAAGCAGCGATGCGAACTGTCTGATAAAGCGGCAATCATGTTAATGGACATGACTATAAGCCCAGAACTAAGGGGAGTATTCACTAAGACTCCAAACAGTGCTAAGGAATTCATGGGAGAGATAGAGGAGTATATCAAAGGGTTACCGAATCAGGAGTTAGATGAGCCTAAAAATCCTAGATGCCATAATTGCAAGGACTATGGCCACATGAGGAAGAACTGTCCGAAGTTTTTCAGCTGGCTTACCAAAAAGGGTAATGACAACATCATTTCATAAGTCGATGAGTCATTTAAATGCTTATTTTCCAATAAACATATGGTGGACTTATTCTAACACCACCACTCATGTTATAAATTCCTCACAGGGATTCAGTGATACACACCATGAGATAGGGAACTGAAGTCTTAGAAGTCCCTTATGGATTGGAAGTTGAACTGCAGAATATCGTGAATCTCACATCAGAACCTCATAACAGCTTCACTTAAGCTCCTTTACGTAACATTGTGTACCAGAAATGTGAATTTATTTCATGATCAGATCATGCTGGTTATGCACGTTTCTAGAGAACAAGTGTGTAATAAGCTATTGGTGATATTTCTTTTATGTACCCTTGCAAAATTAGTTTTTATTTTTGCCTTTGAATAATTATTCTTTTGTGATGAATAAGAACAATGTCAACCATAAGAAAAAGAGAATTAATGAGACTTCGATGAAATTGTGGCATTTCCGCTTAAGCCACATTTCGAAGGGGAGAATTGGAGTGTCTCATTAGAGAAGAAATACTTCCAATGTTATATATTTCTGACTTAGAACATCGTGTTGGCTGCATTAAGGAAAAATTTGCAAAACAAATTAGAAGGATGGAGCTAAGCGCAATACATGAATATTAGAATCAATTCATTCTGCGATACATTTATGTAAGATTGGTTGTTGGTTATTAGTTATTTTATTACGTTCAATGATAGTTTCTCCCTTCATGGATACATCTACCCAAAATAAGAGAAAATATGCACCTTAAGTTAAAGATCTTTTAAGCTGAATTAGAAAATCAGCATGACGTAAAGATCAAAGTGTGATGATATCAGATAGTGGTAGAGAGTGTTATGGGAGACATGAAACATTAGGAAGACTCCCCGCCCATGACATTTTTTTTAAAGAAATTGAAATAGTTGCTCAGCAAAATGGTTTAGCTAAGATAAGAAAACACACCCTCATGATCATGGTGCTACCAGTAAATTTGAGAGTGAAGCCCTAAATATTGTTATGCATAATCACGCACTTAGGAAATCAGTCCCTAAGATACATCATGAATTTTGGATTGGTTGTGTGTGTTTGCATATGCATGTGAGGCATGAGTGTTTAATTCATCACTCGAATAACTAGACCCTAAGAAAGAAAGCTGCTATTTCTAGAAAAGTCAAAAGGGTATTGCTTTTATTATCCTAAGTGTACCAATAAAGTTTGCAGAGACATGACACAAGTTGTCTTCTTAGAGGATAATGGATGCACTGAGGATAGGAAATTTGATCTTGAGAAAATTCGGACTTACGACAATTGCCGATGACTCATGGTCATTATATCCTTACACCTCATATTAAAGCTACATCGTCTTAGGTAGTTAACCCTCCAAGAGAATAAGGGGAGGTGACAATTACCTTATCTAATGAGCATCAAAAGGGTGGAAGAACCTGTTGAGAAATGCAGGATCAAATTGTTGATGGAACATGAGGAATCAGTAAGAGTTATGAAACTGAGCCAGTTCCAGAAAATAAAACCACAACCTCTTAGAAAATCGACATAATAGAGGAAGTCTACCATCTCTAATGAGTTCGTGTACATAAGTGAATAGGTACATGATATGATATTGGAAGGGTAGATGACCCAACTTCTCTTTAGGAAGCTATGAGTAGTGAGAACTTGCATAAGTAATGCGAGGCCATTAAAGTGTATAAGTGCCAATAAAGTGTGAGACGTGGCAGAAATTCCTGAAGGAGTCAAGAAAGTAGACTGTAAATGGTCTACAAGACTAAAGTGTGACTCTAAAGGGAAGGTCAAAAGGTTCTAAGGCAACACTTGTGGCTAATGGATTCACACAAGTAGAAGAAGTTGATCACACTAAGACTTACTCGTCTATCTCATAGAAAGGATTCTTCAGAATCACTACATCATTAGTAGCTCATTATGATCTTGAGCTGCATAAGATGGACTTTAAGACTGTGTTCCTTAATAATGACTTGCATAAGAACATATACACGATGCAACATGAAAATTGTGTTGTGGAAGGCAAGAAACAATTGAATGCAAATCAATTTAGCTCATAGCTATATCTCTGACCAACGTTGTTTTATAGTTATGTGCTATGAATAAGTTAAATTGAAGAAGTCCATTTATGGGTTAAAACGAGCGTCCAGATAATGTACATCTGGTTTGATGAAGTAATTAAGAATTATGACTTCGTTAAAACAAGAGAAATAATTGCATAGATCAAGGGGATCTCTTTAATAATGAGTATGACATCCTATAAGCAATAAGCGACAAGAATTTGTTGCATAAGACAAAGGTTAAATATCTCATCGAATTTTGATAAGAAGGATCTTGGTGATGCCTTTATGTTCTAGGCATTGAGTTTCACCACAAATAGGTCCAAAGGTGTATAAGGTCTTTCTCGAAGTTTTATGTGGAGAAAGTCCTTAAAAGATATAACATACGCCCATCTTTAGATACAGTTGCTACACTTGTTAAGGGCGATAAGTCTCGGGAATCAAAAGAAATTGATCAAATGAGAAGATTCCTCATGCTTCAATTGTTGGAAGTATTATGTATACTCGCCACAACTAAGTAGTCATATGTTCACGTATAAGAAAAACTAAGAATCTAAAATGATTGGATATCCATATGTCAATTTTGCGGGTTGCAAACCGCCTTACGGCAGCATCAACGATGCAAATTAAGTACGTGACATGTAATAAGACTGTGGGCAAGCTGTACAAATTAGAAATTTTATCTAAGTACTAAGAGTGGTAGACATCATAAGTAAAACCACTAAAATTATGTTGCGACAATGAATCTGCTGTTCTCTATTCAAACAACAACAAGTACATTGACATTGTCAATACACATTGAGATTAAGGTACTTGTTGTGAGTAATAGAATCCAGGATCACATTATTGAGTCAGAGCATATAAGGCGCACTAAGAAAATGCTCATGGATCCATTAACGAAAAGCTTACCTCCCAATGCATTTAGTGAATATGCAGTCGACATGGTATTATTGGAAAGCTAGTGATCTTGGAATAAGGGTCATAAGTCAACCGTCTTCCATTATGATAGATAGTTTTAAACATTGTGGGTACTTGTGTTTCATTGGAATTTTAATTACCCATGCAACACATTATCTCCTTGGATAATTCTATTTTTAAGAATGGCGTAAGTTATAGGCCTTTAGACCAAAGGGGAGAATGTTGGAATAAATCTTAAGAGTGGTCTAAAAGCCCATTAGTCAAGAGCTTAACGGGATTAAGAGGTAAGCCCGTGGGCCACTCGAGCCTTGATCGGAGGCACAACTCAGCCCACGGTTGCGGCCCCAGGTCACACAGTGCAATATAAAGAGGGGCGCTAGTTACTGGAGAACTCTCTCACGACACTAGAAACCCAAAGAGCGCCCCTGATGCCATTCCGATCCCGGCGGCACTGCAGTGGCGTGAAGACCGCCGCCTCCCTCATCGTGCCATCGCTGAAGCACTGACGAGCACATCTACGTCTACATCAACCTACGACAGCCCCAACATTAGAAAGAGCAGTCCGGATCGACTACTCCATGGCTACCGGTTGATTCTCTAACCTTAACAATGTAGTGTTCATGTTGTAGATGCACAATATCCTATTAATTTCATGTACTCAGTGTTATTATTTCCTCCCCTTCACGGTGAACATGGGTAGGCGTTATTCTGGCACGATCGTCGCTTGAACTTCTCGGCGCCAAGCAAACATGCTGTCTATTCAACGTAATAGATCCCTAGTGGTTTAATCTCATGTTGTTACTATCATGTAATAGCGCTTAAATAGGAGTACTCATGCGAGGCTCATACCCACCATGTACCAAGTTTCTATCATTTCCTTCATAATACAATGATACACACCTTTCCTAAGTATTTGAGTTTTTTTAATTATTTGTTTAACCAAATTGAAACGTGTCCAGAATATCGATTTTATTATTCTCACGCCATGTAATCTAAATGCTATGATGATTGGAAATAATGAGAGTTGTTCACCTATAGAATCTTACGGTGAAAAAGATATCAAGTACCTAGAAAAAAGTATGAAGACGTACTAACTAGGTGGAACCAAATACTTAATTTATTTTATTTCTATTAAAGTATCAGTTTATTTTCTTATTATGATTTTCAGATCAACAGTCTAAATTTTGTTGACATACTTTTGTTTTTCGAGAATATTTTCTAGAAGATTTAACAGACTCTGGTGATATCATGTATTCCATAGAAATTGGTTATGGTTCATGGGCACCCAACGGGCAGCACAAACTCGTGCGCAAGCCCATCGGGTGACAGACTGAGAGAAGGCAGGGTGGGCTGCCAGTTGGGCCTATAATATGTGTGTGTGGCTGGACTAGGACTGTCTAGGCCGCCGGCCTTTGCGAGGGGGCGTCCAATACAACTGTCCTAGGGGTTAGCCCAGGCGTTAATGAGAGGTTTAGCTTGGACAAATAGTACCATACCGGCAGCCGAAGCAGGGACAAGAGGCGTGGGAAGAATAAAACGAAAGGGATGGCGCCTTGTAAACATACTTACCTGGACGGGGTCTATGGCTGATCATGAAGAGCCATGGCCTAGGTCAGTGGCCTTCATTGCACTTTGGAGGAGCATTGGCTTACCATCTCCCAAAATGGGAGAGTGGACGTCGTAATTTGTGATAGAGGGGGTACGCGTTCGCGCGGCCCCTACAAATATAATTTTTAATTTTGAATCTTATTTTTAATTTTTGAATTTGAAATTAAATGAATGCAATTCGTTGCTGCCATATTGATTGTGAAATTTTGAAAGAATGCATTTTTTAAAAAATGTATTTAGTTGACCTTTTTTGAGTTCACTAATTTTCGATATTGTATTGCTAAAATTTTTCCGTTCTATTATTTCTTTTCTTAGAAAATGTTGTTCCTTTATTTATTGGGTTTTCGTTTAGGAGGGTGAGAGGCAGGTTTCGTTTTGGGGGGTGAGCCTCAGGCCTGGCAAGTATCCCAGCCCATGGGCCAGAGCGCAGATTTGTTTTTTTGGTGTTTGTGGGCCGTGGCTGGCTCTACCGAAGAGTTTACTACTAGTCTGATTTTCGTTCCTCATGTATAAAACCGGACATCCAACATCCCTCATGTATCAAAACTGTTCAATTTTGGTCCCTCACCGGTTTTAGGTTGGTTTTGAAGTGGGGCCCACATGCTAGGTAGTGGGGCTTACATACATTTTCTCCCCACTCTATCTTCTTCCTCCTCCCCTCCCCATGCGTCGCACCACCGCGTGCAGCGTCGCCACCATCTCTGCCGGTGCCGCTGGGGGATCCTCCTTCACATCACAATGACCGCCATCTTCGCCTGCGTCGCCGCTGAGGTAGCTCGAGGTGTGGCGCGTCGCGGCCGCCCGCGTTGGGGAGCTCCACTCTCTCCACGCAGAAATCTTTGCACGCCTCGAGATGGAGGAGGCCGCCCCCGCCAACAACAACACTCTGCACGCCGCCGCACCACGGGACACCTCCCCTGCAAGCGCAGCCGCCGCCGCGGGAGCGGCGAGGATGAAGTCAGAGCTGGAGAGGAGGGTACCTTGGACGAGGGTATCTCCGCGGCGTAGGCGGGAGCTCGCGGGCAACCCGACTGAGGGGTTCTTCGTCATCGACGACACAACGCGCGATGGACCTGAGGCGGCGCAGTCGGAGATGGCGGTGGCGCGGCGCGCGGTGTTGCGGCGGCGTGAGGAGGGGAGGAGGAAGAAGATAGAGTGAGGAGAAAAAGCATATGGGTCCCACTCCAAAACCACCCGGCGAGGGACCAAAAGTAGACGGTTTTATTAGACGAGGGATGTTGGATACCTGGTTTTATACATGAGGGACGAAACTTAGACTCAGGGCAATAGTTGAGGGACGACGAAATGACTTTTTCCTTTCTATAATTTTTGTGGGCTTCACCTGTGACTGACTATGTGAGTTGCAGGCGTTTCTCAAAAAAAAAAAAAGTGCGAGTTTTAGGTTCGCCGGTTTGCTCTGCTAGAGCGCAGGCAGACGGACGCATGCCGGTGGTTCGGTTACCTGGCGCTGTCTGTGCGGCATGCCCTGCGCCAGCGCGGCCGGATAAAGGCGTGCGCGTGCGCGCACGTGCCCGGGGAATGAGGCGCAGGCCGGCCGGCCTCGCCCCTCACGCCGACGTGCTTGCGCGTCGAACGCCGGGCTGGCTTGCAGGGAGCGAGCATGTGACCCGCGGCGCGGCCCGATCGTGCGCACGCGCGCGGTCTGGCGCAACCACGTGAGCCTCGCCTCGCCTCGCCGCGGCGTCGCGTGTCGCGCGCGCACATGCCGTGGCGTGGCGTGGCGTGCCTCGCCGTCGCCACAGCCGATGTCCGCGGCATGGGCGCGCACATGGCCCACGCGTGCGACCGGGTCAAACATTGCTGCGCTGCACACGAGGATATGAGGAGGAAGACGGAAGCATGCAGCAGCAGCTAGTAAGGCCGAGAGGGAAGGGGGTGATCGTCGAGGAAGCATCCTTGGAATGGACATGCGCTCGCGTGGCGTACGTCCTTTGTCAGCGACACGGCGCGTGGTTAGCCGTGACAGGGCACGCCTAATGCTCTGTTTAGCTCGTGCGTAGCTCGAATCCCCATGCTGGTATCAAGGACCCTACTACTCCTTTGCAACTATACTATTCTTGCCACTATATTCTGCGTGTCTGCCAGGGCTCTCCTCGGCATTATCCCATCCCATCCCATCCCATCCCATGCCTATCTATATACCATCATCAGATCGACATAAAGATACCCCATGTAAAAGAGAGAGAACCATTTCATCGGCTTTATGTGTTTCTCTCCAAGTGTTTGAGTTTCTATTGTGTTCTAAACAATTATAAAAAAAAAATTAATTTAAGGCCAAAACTATCACTCATTTTAGTGATTTGAAGCCTCCGCTCATTCACCTTGTCTGTGATCCGGATTCGAGCTCCGCCAAGGTGGATTCGAGTTCCAGAGAGCAGCTCCGCCGCCAAGAACTTAGGGTTTGGGGTTAGGGTGTTCGGGTTTTGGTGGGTTTGGCTTCGTCAGAGTACGCCAGCCCTACGTGGTCTCCGGTGCCAAGCCGGCTCGACGCAGGAGGTGGGCGTGGGGGTAGTGAGGTCGGTAGTGATGTTGCCACCGGCCGGGTGATGGAGGAGGTCGGTTAGGGCAGGCGGGGGCAACGGCGGCGGGAGATGCAGTAGGCAGACGACGCGGGTGGGCTAGGGCCCTGCCGGATCTGGCGGGACCCTACCCCATGAGCATGGCGGGGTGGGGGGAGGGCTGGGTGGCAGGCAGGGCGAGAAGGCGTTGTGAAGAGTGAGGAAGAAAGTAAGGGGGAGATATAGGATAGATATGGGCCACCAATTTTTAATCCAATGGTTAGAAATTTGAGTGAGGAGAGTCTCTATTTCATCTTGGTGAGCTATACATAGACAAGTCCTAATTTGATTAGTAGGATTATATTCCGTGCACGTTAGAATTCTTTTACTATTAAGAGCTGAGCCATTTTAATTTTATATGAAACTTTCATTGCTGCACTTTATGAAGATTGGATCCAATAATATGCTAAATTTATAGGTTATCCAAAACAAGATCTCATTTTCTCACTGCACGTGTACTACCTGTCAATCTATAAGCCTACTGCTATCAATGTTCCTTTTAATAACGCAATGCGCTATGCTATTTGTACTGCACCTAAAATCGTATGTTGTAGTTTTTTTTTAATTCATTTTTTTTTCTTCCATGCCTTTAGTAGGCAGTGGCCCGCCATTCATGTCCATGGCAATCTGTCCAGAGTAAAATCTGATGCGAAGATGCAAGCTTTTCTTGAAAATTTCTGAAAATTATCCTCAATTAATAAACATCGAATCATTAATTTTTTTTGTATATGATTGTTGTTCTACATCAGATACATTTATCAAACAGTTTAGTCTGAGAAAATAGTACTGAACCTAGCATCGGAAAAAGAGAGAGAGAAAAAAAGACAACCCCACCTGACTAGAGAACAAAGGCGTAACAGTGGCAGATATGAACGGCAGCATGGATGACGTCCGTATATATGCGAACAACAACACCCAGTCCGCACGAGTGCGGATTTCTGTCGTGAAATCAGCCGTGTTTATTTGCGGCTCAAATTGAATGATGCTGAATTGAGAACCACGAAGCGCAGGAACATTTGCATCTGCCAAGCTTCCATGCAGATTATATTTTTGCCAAACATGCATATGCATGCATGTGTAATACACAGTGCAGATTACAGTGAGCTCTCATCAGTTTCCATCTAAAATTACAATGCAAAACTCTGATGGTCACAGCAGGAACACAATGCGGCCGGTTTCCGTCCAGGTGAAACTGATTTGTTGTTCCTTACATGTTCACCTCAGAGCACAGATGAGAGTACGTAGGAAGCAAAGATCTCACTAAATATGCATCAACGGAACAAGCAAAGCTATCAATTCCGTTGGTTGTGGAGGAATAATCAGCGTGCGTGCACCATGGTATTCATGGGGCAACCCAAAACGTCAGACGAGCTCGCGGTGTCGTCAAGTTCGTCGTCGTCGTCGATGACGATGATCTCCCGGTACTGATGTCTCCTCGCCGCCGTGGCCATGGCGTCGCCGGCTTGGAAGACGACAGATGCCGTCGTCCTTGCCGCGATGCCGCCGCTGCCCTTGGCCCCATTCGTGCTCTGGGACCACGTGGAAGATGATGCGAAGCAGCCGGAGCCGCTGGCGCCACTGCTATGCTGGCCGCCGCCGCCGCCGGTGTAGCCGGAGTAGCTGCGCTGGTGGTCGTCGAGGAAGTAGCCGCCGACGTGGCGGCGAAGCCCGAAATAATTCTCGTCGTCGTCTTCCTCGTGCGGACGCGGCCGAGGGCCGGAGGACGCGTCGGAGGCCATGGAGTCGTCGTCGTCGTCGCGGCCGTCGGTCCAGTGCTCGTCGTCGGCGGCCTGCAGCAGCATCCACCTGTGTGCTGCGGCGGTGTCGCAGCGCGGCGGCGGCGGCGGCCCACCATTATTGGAGTGGTCGAGGTAGAGCGTCCAGCCGGACTGGCACCCACTGCTGATGGACCGCGACGACGGCGAGCTCTCCATGGCGTCGCCGTGGAATGGCGTCGACGTTGCCATTGCCAAGCCTCTCTGCATCGCTCGATCGATCGATGGATCGGCGACGACGGCCTCTGCTTCCGATCTCTATCTCTCTCTCTCTCTGTTTCTCTCGTGGAGACGGAGAGCAGACTGCACATGCAAAGTTGTGTGAGGCTGTGAGCTCACTTGGTAGGGAAGGCAGTGGTGAGCGAGAGTGGACGGTCCACGGAGTGAGCCATTGAGGGTATATGAGCAGAGTGGTGTGTGGGGATCTCGAGGCGGCTGGCTTTGTTTTAACTGAGGCGCAGGTGCGCGCATATGGGGCATATGCAGGCAGAGGACTACAGGAGGCTCGTCAGATGGCTGCTGGTTTCTTTTCTCGGTTGCAGTCCAGAGGGAGGGGCACATGCATGCGTGGAGGAGGACGTGGGAGGCCGGGAGGCGTGCACGCGAGGGAGCCCTGCACGTGCGTGCGTGCGTGCGAGCGCGCCGGATCGGAGTCGGAGCGGCCGGCCGGGGACCAGCCGTACGTACGTCGGGAGACGACGCGCGCTGCAGAGTGCGCCAACGGCGAACCAGAGCCAAAAACCCCCGGCGTGCGGCAGCCGGCACCAGCCACCACAATGGATTGGCCATGGCCTGAATGCCTGATGGTAGCACCGTGCGCGTGTGGTGTGCTGCTGGCCTGGTTGGGGCCACGGAACGGAGGCCGTGGTTGAGACTTTGGGTTTGGGTGTGCTCCACTTTCCAGCTTCCAGTTCCGATCCAGCGCCCCAACCCAAACCATGTTACGATTCCTGCGCAATTAATTCAATTAATTGCTAGGATTTCCTCTCTCACCATTTTGGAACCAAGGAGCAGACGAGCATGCTAATCCGAGCGTTTCAAAAGGAAAACAGAAGAAGCTACCATGGCGGCAACTCGGAAATACCACCAAAGACATTTCAACAGACGGACCATATGCTCTCTAATTTTGTCGCGAACCCTCCGCCGCGCCCCCAACCAGATCCACCCGGCCACCCCACAACGCACCCCGCCGACCCCGACCCATGGATTGGTGCGTTCTTCTCTGCCTGCGTCTCTCCGCTCCTCCGCGCCGCCCGCATCAGCTGCTCCGGCCGTCGGGCTCGAGGAGTGCCCGTTTATCTACCGGGGCGCGTCTTCACACCCTGCCAGGGATGCAAATGGGTTGTAATTGGGTCAACCAGTGGCTGACCCACGCTACCCATTGACGTTTATTTTGGGTTTTGGGTTACCCAGATCCTTGACCACGCGTTTTGCTGGATTGGCCCGAAACACCAGAAAAACAGCAGCTAGCCACCGACGGCATGAACCGCTCACCGCGGCGGCGACCATTCTCTCCGGCCCGGCGCTCTCCTCATCGGCGGATCGGCCTCGTCCTCTGGCACGCCGCCGTGTGCCCCGCCACGTCCGCATTCGTGGACGCCTCGACGGGCCGCGCAACCTTCGGTACGTCCGCGTCCGCGTTGGACCTCATTTGGCACTATTATTTATTGGGTGACCCATTGGGTAATTACACCATAGATTGTGTTTTGGGTAACGGGTCATTGGGTCGACCCATCAAAATCTACATCCCTACACCCTGCCTCTGTCTACTCTGTACGCCTATCTACTCTATATCGTGCTCCCCAACTGCGCTTGTTTCTCCTCACCTCACGACTCCAAGGCTCGGACCAAATGACTCCTCGCTGCGGTCGATTTGGGTGTAACAGGTTTATAAAAGTCACTGCAGGTGTTAAGGTCCTCTAACATGTTGGCCTGAGATCGAGCCTAGCCGCTACCACAGCTCCCAGAACTCACAACTCACACGCACATACTACCCTCAAGTTCAGAGGAAGAAGAAGATGAGAAGAGCAAGAAGAAGAATAGAGCCCCTGGAACCGAACTTGTTTTCTTGCTGCTTCAATCGTTGAGCTGCAGCTGCTCTTCTTTTATAGACAAAAGTGTACAGTAAAAAGTATGGGCTACATCTACTCCTAGTAATATCAACACCATGTTGCCACTACTTGTCTGCTGCTACTGCAGCCATGCTGCAACTCGGTGCTATAGTTAACACTACGTCAGTCACTATTTACACCTGCCACATTGACCGATCGGTCATGCGCAGTTACGGGGAGGCGTCGGGGTCGAGGCTCCCTCGAGGTCGAGGCTCTAGCTACGGGAGCCTCGAGGGGAGTTTAGAGCACTCATATTATACAACATTTCTCCTCCTAATCTGAGTTGCTCTAACTTACACCTCTTCCACGCCAATCTTGGTTCTTAACTCTGCCAGCCGAGTGCGCCCAAGTGGCTTGGTGAGGACCTCTCCGAGTTGTCGAGCCGTCTCGACATACTCGACCTTGATCTGCCCTCTCTCAATGCAAACACTAATGTAGTGGTACTTGATGTCGATGTGCTTGTTTCGACCGTGAAGGACAGGGTTCTTTGCCAATGTAATGGCAGACTGGTTGTCCACCCTCAGGACGGGTGCAGGAGCCTTCTCCTCCGTGAGCTCCAGCAGCAGCCGCCCCAACCAAACTCCCTACTGTGGATGCCGTGATGTACTCTGCTTCACAGGTTGACAGCGCTACCACCTTTTGATTGCGTGACAGCCATGACACGGGTGACGCCCCGAGGAAGAAGATGACTCCCGTCGTGCTGCGTCGCCCGTCCACATCACCCGCCATGTCACTGTCGCTATATCCTAATAGCTCCAGCGGATCGCCATGTCCTTGCAGGTCCAGCTGCTCTCCTCTCCCTTGCTTGTAGACTAGACCGTAGGCAATGGTCCCAGCCACATAGCGGAGAAGATGCTTGACGGCGGCGAGGTGATCTTCTCTTGGATCCTCCATGAACCTGCTGACATACCCCACGTCGAACGAGATGTCCGGCCGTGTGTGCTCCAAGTAGCGCAACCCGCCGACGATGCTGCGGTAGCTCGTCGCGTCCACCTTTGGTGCGCTGCTTGCCTTGCTGAGCTTCAACTTCTCGTCCATGGGGTCAGGGACGTATTGCATCCTTCCATGCCGCTCCGCTCCAACAGCTTGCGCGCATAGTGCTCTACCAGAGTGTGATGGCGTCCCTCCCCTGCTGCACCTTAATACCGAGGTAGTAGGTGAGCAGGCCGAGGTCGCTCATGCGGAACAGAGCTTTCATGTCGCGCTTGAACTTGTCAATGTCGCGCTGCTCTGCTCCAGTGACGATCAAATCGTCCACGTACACGCCGACGATCAGACGCCCATGCGCCATCGTCTTGGTGTAGAGCGCGTGCTCTGTCACGCACTTGGTGAAGTCGAGCGACGCCAAGCTCGCATCCAGCTTCGTGTTGTATGCTCGCGGCGTCTACCTTAGGCCATACAGAGCCTTGCGCAGGTGGAGCACCATGCCCTCCTTGCCTGCGACGACGAACCCGGGCGGCTGCTGCACGTACACCTCCTCGGTGAGTTCCCTGTTGAGGAACGTGAACTTCACGTCTAGGTGATGGACGCTCCATCCCCTTTGCGTCGCCAGTGCCAGCAGCACCCACGCAGACTCCATCCGTGCCACCGGCGCGAATACTTCCTCGAAGTCGATGCCCTCGCGCTGCACGTAGCCCTTCGCCACGAGCCACGCCTTGTGCCGCAACACCGCACCCTTCTCGTCGCGCTTCACCTTGAAGACCCACTTCAATCCGATTGGCTTGCAGCCAATCGGAGGAGGCACCAGCTCCCAAGTGCAGTTCTCCTCAACCGCCGCCATCTCCTCTAGCATCGCCCGCCGCCAACACTCTTCCTTCTCAGCTTCCACGAAGCTGGGCGGCTCCTCCGCGCTGCCCAAATGCAGTTTGAGGTCGTCCAGCGTACGAAATCAAAGAGGCTTGTAATCGTACTCGAAGTCGACGTTTGGCGACACCACTAATGGTGGCGTCACGAATCGGATGCCTACTGGTGAGGTGGCCGGAGCCGGAGACTGTTCCGGCGGTGTGGCTTCCCCTTCTTCCAAAGCAGGAGGAGTCCCAACTGGACTCTGCGCTTTGAGGTCGAGGCCCCTTGGGAGGTCTCGAGATCGAGGGGGTCTCGAGCGAGACGGAGATCGCTCTCGCTCGAGGATGCCCGGCACCCCCGACCTAGTCGGTACCCTCGATCGTGACGGAGATTCCTCTCGCTCGAGGTTGCCCGACATCCTCGAACGAGACGGAGATTTCTCTTGCTCGAGGATGCCTGGCATCCTCTAACGTGACGGAGATTGCGGTTGCTCGAGGCTGCCCGGCACTCTCGAACGTGACGGAGATTGCGGAGTTAGCTCCCCTGCACCGGAGTACACCGTGTACTCGATGGTGAAGGAGCTGCTCGCGCCTCCCACCATCGCTTCCCCATCACCTGACTCCTCCTAATCCCAACTTACCGCCTCGTCAAACACTACATCACGCGAGACCACCACTCGCCGTGACCGCGGATCGTAGAGGTGATACGCCTTGCTCCCGGGCTCATAGCCGAGGAACACCATGGGCACGCTTCTGTCCTCCAGTTTGGACAGGTTGGGCTTCATCACCTTGACGTGCCCAACGCACCCGAATGTCCGTAGGAAGGAGACGTCCGGCTTCGTTCCGTGCCAAGCCTCGAACGGAGTGATCCCCTTCAAGCTCTTGGTAGGCGCACGGTTCAAGATGAACGTCGCCGTGGTGACCGCTTCACCCCAGAATGCTGCCAGCATCTTCTTCGCCTTGAGCATGATGCACGCCATCCCGACAATGGTCTGGTTCCGCCGCTCAACCATGCCGTTCTGCTGCGGCGAGTTCGGCGCTGTGAGATGGCGTCCAACGCCCTCCTCTGCGCAGTACTGTCCGAATTCCACCGAGGTGAATTCGCCGCCTCGATCCGTCCTCAGCACCTTCAGCTTCTTCCCCGTCTCCGTCTCGACGTGGGCCTTGAAGTGCTTGATGGCCGTCGCCGCCTCATCCTTGCTCGACAGCAACGTCAACCACATGTAGCGACTGTTGTCGTCGATGAGCAAGAGGAAGTAGCGCCTCCCGCCTTGCGTGGCCGGCGTGATTGGCCCGCACAGATCGCCGTGAACGAGCTCAAGGAGGTCCTCCGCGCGGTAGCTCGCCTTCTTTGGGAATGAGAGCTGCCGCTGCTTGCCGGCGAGGCAACTCTCACACAGTTCGCCGACATGCTCGAACAGAGGAAGACCACGCACCATGCCGTGACGAGCCAAGCTCGCCAGTGCGTCGAAGCTGATGTGCCCGAATCGGGCATGCCATCGCCACGCTTCGTCGTCCTTCCTCGCCGCCAGGCACACCGGCCTTGCGACGCGCAGCTCTAGAATACAGAGCCGGTTCTTGTTGCGCTCCACCTTGGCGAGCAGCCTGCGCTCGCGGTCGCAGATGCGGAGCATGCCGCCTTCGATCAGCACCTGGCAGCCGCGCTCTTCCAGCTGACCGATGCTGACGATGTTGCTGCGGAGCTTGGGAATGAAGTAGACGTCCATCAGCGTGCGGTGCTCTCCAGTCTTGCACTGGAACAGGATGGTCCCGCGCCCGCGGATGTCGACGATGGAGTTGTCGCCGAACTTGACCGTGCCGACGACGCCGGTGTCGAGCTCGGTGAAGGCCTCACGACTCCCCGTCATGTGGTTGCTCGCGCCGGAGTCGAGGTACCACCACTCCTCCGGCTCGTCCCCTTCTCGGCCGAGGTTGACTTGCGCGCGTGACTCCTCGAGCTCAACGCACGCACCGGTCTCCTCCTCTGTTTCCTCACCGAGGAGGCAGGCCGGCGCCATCAAGAGCGTCGGCCCCTCGTCGTCGTCCTCCTGCGCGAGATGCGCACGCTCCTGGCGTCGTGGCAGCTTGCAGTCGCGGGCCCAGTGCCTGCTCTCACCGCACCTCAGGCCCTGGTCCTTCTTGACCTTGCTGCTGCCACCGCCTCCATCTCCCTTCTTCTTCGGCTTGCCGCGGCGCTTCCCCTTCCCGCTGGCGCCGCCATCGCGTGAAGCAGAGCAACCTTCCCCTGTTCTCCATTCACACGCCCGCGCCGCCCACTCCTCCTCAGTGAGCAGCAGATTTCCACTGGCGGTCGCCAGTGCCGGCGTCACCGCGCGGTCCTCGACCGCTTTTAGCCGTCCTGTGACGTCCTCAATCGAGAGCGTGCTCAAATCGAGCAGGGTCTCGATCGAGAGGGCGATTTGCACGAATCATGGAGGAACGGCGCAGATACTTGGCGACGGTTTCTTCTTCTCCAATCTTGTCGCCGAGTTGCGCCAGCTAGGTCACCACCATGGTGAGTCGCAGCGCGAAGTCCTCCACCGCCTCGCCTTCCCGAAAAGCGATGGCCTCGTACTCCCACTGGAGCTGCTGCGCTTTCGCCTTGCGCACCCGGTCCCCGCCAAGCCGCATGGTCTTGAGGCAATCCCAGGCCTCTTTCGCTGAGTCCTTGGATCCCAGCGTGGTGACGAATTCTGGCGGGACGGCCTTGAGGATGGCCTCCATCGCCATCTAGTCCTCTTCCTCGTCATCGGTGCCGGAGTCGATCACCTGCCAAAGGCCCCTGGCCTTCAACATCACCTTCATCATCACCTCCCACTCATTGTAGTTGCTGCGAGTGAGGATGGGGTACTGAGCACCGCCGATGTCCCGTACCGTCTTCTTCACCACATACGTCGCCCTGCGACGGTTTGGTGAGACAGAGCCATCGTCACCTCGGCGACCAACGGAGACCGAGCGCCGCCTGCGCCCGTCCAACCCCGTCGCCCCGGAGGTGAGGTCCTCAGCACCCATGATAGCCATTGATTAGGCCTAAACCAGCTCTGATATGACTGTTGGCCTGAGATCGGGCCTAGCCGCTACCACAGCTCCCAGAGCTCACAACTCACACGCACACACTACCCTCAAGTTCGGAGGAAGAAGAAGATGAGAAGAGCAAGAAGAAGAACAGAGCCCCTGGAACCGAACTTGTTTTCTTGCTGCTTCAATCGTTGAGCTGCAGCTGCTCTTCTTTTATAGACAAAAGGGTACAGTACAAAGTATGGGCAACATCTACTCCTAGTCATGTCAATACCATGCTGCCACTACTTGTCTGCTGCTACTGCAGCCATGCTGCAACTCGGTGCTATAGTCGACACTACGTCAGTCACTATTTACACCTGCCACATTGACCGATCGGTCATGCGCAGTTACGGGGGAGGCCTCGAGGTTGAGGCTCTAGCTACGGGAGCCTCGAGGGGAGTTTAGAGCACTCATATTATACAACATTCCAGTCTTCCTTTTATTTACTCGTCCACTAATAGTTGTTGCTCACCAAATGCTAGATAAAATGTTATGTGAGAAGAATTTTTCATCTCGACAGGCACTGTGGTATGGGAAGCATGGCCCTTACCTTTGCAGGCTAACCAAGTTTATCGTTTACATTTGAGACATACAGTTTGAAATTAAAACCGACCAGTAGACATCGACAGCTTATGTTATAATGTAGAATACTCATGTGAACTCAAAATGTTAGCATTATGATTATTGAAATCGACATAGTTCTATATGAATATTGACGATCTCGATAGGTCATACTAACATTGAGCTTTCTGGGAGGTGTGAGGCTATGAGCTCAGCTTCATTGTGCTGGCCATAGAGTATTAGGCATATATGGGCAGTGGGGCTCTTTTGTTCTTACAAGTTGCAATTAGCCTTTGCATTAATTTGGCATGATCCCTTCATTCTGCCGCCGGTCTTTGGACCGATGAACCTTCCATAGTTCATTCAACCGCGCGCGCCTTTGTCACCTTGCCCCTCTTTGCGCCGGCCGTCGAGCCGTGGTTTGCCTCTGCAGGAGCCTCACCGACGCTTGGATGGTCTCTGTTCATATGTGGAACTTGTTGAGTAATTCATACGTAATCTTTTTTATTTCACTGGATCCCTTGAACACTGCAGTAATTCATACGTAATCAGATTTGTTGGTTTGGAATTTTGGAATAACTCTGTTGGACATATCTGTTTTTCAGCTCGTGGCAGCAGCGACCTTTTTCCTCTCTGAATCTCTGTTAGCCAGTGGACAGCATGGTGCCGGGCGATGCTAGCAATTAGAAGCCTCAGTTTTTTTTTATGCAGTAACAGATTAGATGGATCTCTTTGTGGAAGTCGTTTTGATTCTGCTTTGAGCGGTTCTGTTCTTTCTTGAGCTAGAGCTTGTGCAGACATACAATGTGTTCTCGAATTCAGTTGTTCTACAACTCGACCATTAGGACAACTATTATACTTTGAGCGGTTGTTTCTTTCTTCAGGTAGAGCTTGTGCAGGCATACATGATACACGAGTCCTTGATTTCAGTTGTTCTACAGCTCCACCATCAGGCAAACGACAGCTTCAGTCATCACTCCATCTTAACAAAAGTAGCATAGGAGTATTGATGTTTCACCAGGTGAACTGCTTATTTCGATTTGCAGGTACCAGTCAGAGCTCAGCAAGGTTTCAGTCTACATGTTTCCGTAGTGTCACTTTCATTGAACATTAATTTAATCATTGGCTCCATCTTCACGTCTTTGGTTGTTTTCAGAAAACAGTAAGATATTCTTTACTAGCCTTTTTGTAAGCCTGGTCATTTAAGTAATATTCTGTTATGGTTTTCAGTGGCAGCTCATGCTTGTGCAGTAGTAGCTCTATATTTTTTGTGCTCTGAATTTGTAGTGCAGGTAAGCAGCACGGTGTGGCTCCATCTTCAGTCCTCAAGGCAACGGCATACAGCACAGGTCAGCTGAAGCTCCTCTGGTGACAAAAGGTTTGATTCTTTGCAGGAAATTTAGCCTTCTTTATTTAGCACCAGATTAACATGGGATAATAGATGCTTGGACATGTGAGTCTTGGCACTCGAATACCGGACATCCTCAACACATAATATGCAGGTATTTTTACTGCAGCCACTGCTGCCGCCAAACACATAATATTGTTATTGACATAGGCGGCTAGCAGCCAAGAAAAATCAGAGCCCATTTGATACTTAGGTATGTTGATTGCTCACAAGTAATTAATTAAATTGTCCAAATACCAGATGTTTTAATAATCAATAAGCCGTAGGTGTATAAATATTGAACGAAAAGTTTTACGTTGGTGTATTAATAAATAGGGAAAAGTATGTTTTTCACCCTTCAACTATTACAAAAGTCTAATTTTCATCCTCAAACTACAAAACCGGACGCTAAAGGCCATTCAACTATCCAAACCATGCAAAATTGACCCTTTAGATGGTTTTGAGGGTGGTTTTGGATTTTATAGAAATAGCAGAAATATTATTTAAACTTAAAAAACCATAACTAATTCATTTTTGGACCCAAAAAATATGAAATCAGTGCCAAAAGTTCTATTAAAATATAACCAACCTATTGGCGTACTATTTAATATTATTTGAATATTATATATTTATATTACTAGTGTCTTATTGTTTTTTCTAAAAATAATTAGAATAAAAGTAATAATATGCAAATAACTTCTAATGGTGCACCAACATATAGTCACATTTTTAGAAAAAAAAATTGGCACTGAGTTCATATTTTTATAATTAAAAATAAATTAGTTATGAATTTTTTGAATATAAATTATTTTTTATTTTTTTGGGAAAATACAAAACCGCCTTCAAAACCACCCAAAGGGCCACTTTTGCACGGTTTGGATAGTTGGAGGGTCTTTGGTGTCCGGTTTTGTAGTTGTGGGTTGGAAATCATACTTTTGTAAATAGTTGGAGGGTGAGAAATAGACTTTTCCCTAATAAATATCCAATTTGAAGTAGTAAACTAAGATTCAAAATATTATTTTACTCTATTTGAAAAGTAGAAAATATATACCCTTTAGAGGTCAAAGCTCATTTTTCTTATATTGTCCCGGATTTCATTTGCTCTCAACATTATTGTGGCACATATCAACTGAAATTGTGTATTTCCTGTTATTTATGTGAGAAGAAGGAAAAGTATATTAAATTGGATCTATTTGGTAAAATTTTCAGTAGACATTTTTTGCGGTTCACATATGAAATTATTAGAAGCAAAAAGAGGTGTGCAATTAAAATTATTGTTTAAATAATTTCCTCATAGAAGTATATTATTATACATCTTTTTTATCAGTGGATTTAACTCTTTGCTCTGTTTTGCAATTGCTGTGAACTCCATGTTCACCCATTCATGTGTTGTTGTTTCTAACACACCTGTGAACTTTGTTATGTTTTAGTATCCAATATAATTTTCTGGAGCAAGTACATATAAATGTTTTTGGCAGGTAATAACTGATCATTCTTTTGATTTCTCAGTCCTTTCCAAAATGTAGCAGAATTTTTTGTTTTTACGGGTAAAATGTAGCAGAACTCATGAAGATGATCGGAGCATTAGATGGAAATGATAACTTAAATGATCGAGTGATGGATGCATCCCTTGAAGGTTGGCTATGCGAATTCATCTAATTTGACAAACACACAGGTAAAAGAAGACTTTTATGTTTCCACTGTTGCAATGACACAACACCAACCATACTGATATTTATAAGTCCTGTTATCAATGCATCTTACGATCTCGTATGTTTTGACCAAGTGGCTATGTATTTAAATTTTTTTTTGTGAGATCAAAAAATGTATCTCATTATATGTTTGATTATATAAAAGTATTTTGTGCTTTTTTTATTTAATACTCCTATGTTTTCTTACTATTTTTTTAGAAATGTTGTCTTATTATTGCTTTATGTAAAAGATTACAAATATTTGTTTGTCCATAGCAACGCACGGGTATAAAATTGATACTCTAAACGGGTATAAAATTGATACTCTAAAAAGCATGCAAGGAGACAAATTTTGGTGTCGCTTTTGGCCTCCCTCCGACACCCGTCGCCCACCACGCCCTTTCGTCGTCCGTCGTCTTACGTTGCCTGTCCGCATCCTCCCCCGCACCTTTGCGAAAAAAAGTCATCCGTCAATCTTGCGGCTCCTCTGCTCTGCTCCGCGCCCGTCTCGCCCAGCCCCAGCGCCCTGGATCCCACCGTCGTGGACGCCGTTATCAGCTCGCCCCCGGCCATGGACGCAAGTACGCAACCCTCATTCCCACCTCTAACCTGGCCCCGCCCATGGACGCCGGGCATCACCACCGTCGTCGTACGTCGCCCGTTTGTGTCCTCCCCCGCACATCGCAGAAAAAGTCGTCCGTCAATCTTGCGGCTCTTCTCCGTTCCGCACCCGTCTCGCCCCCAGCCATAGACGCAATTAGGCAACCCGCATCCCCACCTCTAACCTCGCCCGCCGGATCCCGCCACCGTCAGCTTAACCCTGTTCGTGGTTGCTGCCTGGGATTTGCAGCACGCCGCCATCGCCCGTGGACGCCGCGACCCGTAGATGCCGCTGCGTGTAACCATCGTGCTGCTGCTGCGTTCTTCAGTCTTCCTCCTGCTCCAACCAAACCGTTCAACTCTGAGCCCTGGTAAGTCATAGATCGATCCAATTTCTCCGTTGAAATTTAAGATTCCTGGTGATTGATTAATGGCCTGCATCAACGGCAACACGGTCTCACATTGTACGTGTTCCATTGATTAGACCCGATATACCAGGCTTGCAGCTGTGGCAATGTGAAATTGACGATTTACATCAGAGGATGATACGTGGTTGTTAATAAGTATGTTTGTTTACAGGAATGTACTTTGTCATCCATGCTATTTTATTTATTAATCTATCCTTCTCTATGAAATATTGAATCTGATGTTTGCCGGTGTTCATCTAGAAAGAGGATGCCTATTTTCTGACCTGTTGGTGTTACTGAACTTTGCGAGCACAACGTCACTTTTGAATTAGCTTCTCTGACCAGTTGATGCCACTGTTCTATTTTTCTATATCAGTTTGGTTGTCAAAATTACATTATTTCTCTTTTGATCGGTAAAACAAGCCCTGACAAAGCAATATATGTTTTGAGACAAGAATACTAATTATGTACTAAATATCACAAGATTCTGGAAATAAAATTTGGTTCACTGTCTTAACTCTGTGTTGGCCTGTTGGGTATATGCTTGCCTTTCTTGATTCTTGAATTTTTATTGAGCATTGCCACTATGGGTATTTTGTTCAGTAGCATGCCAGGAATTTTCTTGTGCATTTATTGTGTTACATTGTGAATAATTTCATATCTGATACAAAATGCTATTTGTTCATGCAGTGGCATAATTCCCCCCTCACCTGAGGAGTACCCAATTTTAGGGCTCAATCTTCTAAGGCTGTTAATTGCAGAGTTCCACACTGAACTGGAGCTTTTGCCTGTCAAGGCACTTGAGCATCCATGAATCAAGTATGCTGGAAATTGTGCAATCCTTTATGGATGGTACCTATAACTGAGTGTTGAGTGCTCGGCAAACTGTGCCAAAATAGTTAGGTGAGTAGGCAGTGCGCTTCTGTTACTACTGGTCGATATTTGATCCTATTCCTATGATTTTATCATTATGGAGATTCTTACAGTGTTTTATGTTGTCACGTAGAGATGATATTACCGGCTGAGCGAGAAGGGGTATGATTCCCTATCCATAAGTGATGCCAAACAAATGCTGATGTTCAATTTGGACCAATAAATGAACCAGTACACCACAGAGGTAATTTAATTTATTATTTTCTTCATCCAGTGTCTGATTGTATTTCTTAGTGAAATCGTCTGATATTCAGTGTACATTCTAATAATGTCATATATTGTTAACAGGACTGTAGTTATATCTTATGGCCCTTGCTTTTGTTCAGATGAAGGACACTGGGATAGTAGACTATCAGGTATCACTCTATCTTGAACAACTGCTACCAACTGATGGCGGCTGTATTTTCTCAGTTCTCATGCAAGTGCTGAAGTACTTTGTACAACAAAGAAACATGGAATGGATATAATTGATAGTTGTCACTCATGATCTTTTGCCTTGGATTGTATATTAAGTGAGGCTAGATATCTGTTAGCCTGCAGCTAAGCGATAAAAAAATGGTTTCGCAGTTTGCCAACATAGTGGTCAGGCCTTCAGTATTTTTCGTTCAATCTGTACGTCTGCGCGTTGCAATGGTGTGATGTGTTGATGCTTGTGCCGGATCATTCTTCTCTCCCTCAGTTATTATCTTGTTGATTGATCGGTATATTTGTCTACAAATGTTTTGCTGTCCCGTAGCAATGCATGGGCCCGGTCCTAGTTTTTTTTTCTAAAACGCCCTTGGATTTCCTAGAATCAATCCGCAGTCCACCCAGCAAGATTTCAGAAAACCCCTTCACCTTTCTTAGAATCAACCCGCAATCTGTTTTCTCTCTTAGAAATCATTTTTGGAAAATCCTCAGATTTTCTTTAAATTACACAACAACCCGTTCTGCAATACTATACTCAAAACATGTTTGAACCAAAAAGATATCCAACATAAAATCTACTTACAATTTCAAAACCGGTAACTTTATTATAGAGCATATTTTAAATCCAAAACACTCTCACCATTCATTCATGCATATACTTATTATAGAGCATATTTTTAAACCAAAACAATTTCGCCATTCATTATTCTCGTAGATATTTACCTACAACCTGTCGTACCTATGATTCAAACACCGAAACGTCAAAATTTTGAAACCTAAATAGCCAATATGTAGCAAAAGTTTGAAATTGTAATTTGTCACCTATGATTCGTACACCAAAACATATGTTAATTAAAGCAGATGACCATGGAAGGAGCTCAATATGTTAAAAAGAACATAATGTAGAAAAACTTAAAAAATCGAACTCACTTTTCCAATCCCTCCATTATAGCTAACATCCAAACACAAAAATAAATTTGAAAATCAACAAATATATTGTAGAGCAAACTTAAAAAAATCAAACTCAACTTCTCCAATTTTTCAATTATAACTAACATCCGAACATTCCAAATTCTACAACACTTTCATATCGTGCTTTTATGGCTTCAATGTGCTGTTATATTTATTTTAAAAACTGATTATACAACCAAACACAAAAAACACCGGTATATGCACTGGATATCCACGGCAACGCCGCTGCCTTTTCTAGTACAACCCGAAAACATTTAGCAATACAATATCGAAAATTAGCGTACTCCAAAAAGATCTACTAAAAATATTTCGAAATTGCATTCTTTCAGAAATCCATAATTAGTTTGGTAGCAGTGAAATGCATTGAAAAGTTTAATATAAGTCGTGCATGCGTGCATGATTTATTGCCGGTCGTCAAATATTAATGAATTATATCAGCATGGCTAACTGATAGGCCATTCCCAGTGGAGGGTTTCATGTCATTGTTTTCAATACTGCCACATCATCTAGAGTGCTATGAAACCATGGATGATGGATGAAACAACCCCTACAATACCGATTTCAATTTTTATGTTTCTTATATATGTGTTTATTTCAGTTAATTGTATAAGACACAGTGACTTAGAAACAGTACATGGGGTTTCATATAGATGAAACTCCTTCCATCTCTCTCGCTAAATCGATGTCATATCATCCAAATTGCTTATGTAGCACCCTATTTAATGTGCATGAAACACTACGAAACTCCATTGGGACGGGCCTAATACCAGTCTCAGTGGAGAATTTTATTGCACATTTACCTAGACAACCACATTAACTTTTTAGGAGAACAAAATTGTCACTCTCAATACATAGTTTCATGACGTAGTTTCATTAGTGATGGCAAGCGTCAATGCCTATGCTGCCACAGTTATAACACAAAGGTGCGGCAAATCAATCGCAAGATCTCGACCTCGCCACCAGCTTTCAAAAAGTATTTTAAGTTCGTACATGCAGAATAACGGTTATGCCGAATAACGGTTATCTCTGTGTTTATTCTGGCTTGAATTCATAAGTAGATTGAACGGAATGCACACGGAGTTTTCTATGTCGAGCATATTCACAAGCCTTACTAAACTTTACGACAACAAAAATTAGCTGGTGGAAGCCAAACATCCTCTAATAAATCACATGATTAGCAATTCAGACCTATTTAGGAATAAATGATTTGTAGGTATGAGCATAAAAACTTCATGTTAATTCAAATCAGCGACTACCATTGCCTTTAGTTTAGATTATTAAACCCCAATCACCAATATTCTTCTCTCTCCTTTAACAATAGCCTTTTTTGTGTTTCTGTTAACCAATGCTGTAGGCCTACAGCAGATTACCAAAATACCTCATCCTTGAATAGGGTATACAGGGATGAGTTTCGTCCTTCATTTGTTTCGGTGATCACGAATATTTTTTTTTTGTTAAGGGGATCGGATTAGTAATTTATTGGGGCACATCATATCAACAAAAGACTATTTTTTTAGTATCTATACTATAACGAGTTCATTTAAAAATGTTTCTCACCTGCGAAAAGCTCTCGTACCCCTCACAGAGGCCCCACCTAGCCCCACTTTCTAGGTCGGGGTGGGCGGCCCTTAATTTGCCTTAGTGCAAAATTGCACTTTCTAAAATGTTTTCACCTTTTCCCCTCTACTTTTTTAACCCAATAATTTGCTTACCCGCCCACCTAGACCCATCTCAATTAAAAAAAGAAAATTCCCCAGCGTTGATTGGCTGATCGCTCACTATCAATCACGGCAAAAAAAAGGAAAGACCCGATCGCTCAGCATCCTGCACAGCAAAAGAAAAGAGCCCCCTAATTACATGGCTCAGCATCCACCACGGAAAAAAAAATAACCCCACGTACATGGCTCAGCATCCCCCACGGGAAAAAAAAAAGAAAGATATGATCACCCCACGTTGATTAATCCCACCGTGACCCCAAGAAAAGCTCGCCGCCGGCTGCTCCGACCTCCGTTTTGGGTGCCGTTTGTTTCTATGGGTTCGTGAGAGTGTCAAGCTTCTATTCCAAGTGATGGATTTGACATGCATTGAGGTTTACAAGCTCGAGCTCATCAATGGTGGTTTTCTTCTAAGAAACTCCAAAACTCTAACCCTAGAGCAATGGGGAGTGGATTGAGAGGGGGAAAAGCTCACCAGTGATGTGCACAACTCCCCCAAAGGTCGCAGGTTGGTGTAGGGCGAGGGAAAGTGAGGTTTGCTTGTTCTTGACCTTGGGCTTGAGGAGGGGAGCAATGGGGGAAGAACTTGGGGAAGCTTCTCCTTGCTCAAGCTTGGTGGAGATGATGGCGTGGTGGTGGAGCAGCTCGCCGGCGTCGAGCTCCGGCGAAACTCCGGCGAAGCTCTTGGATGCCTTCAATGGGAGACCTTGGAATCTCCTCAATGGTTGAGTGAGGAGGAAGAGAGAGGGAGTGAGAGTGGAGAGTGAGGAGAGGGGAGGGGCGAGCTGGTGTTCTGCTCCCCTTGGGACAGCTGGGCTAACGGGTGGGTCCCGCGGGACACGTGGCAGCTGTGCCAAAGATGAGGTGTCACTGGGGATTTCCGGAATTTCCGAGTAGTAGCCGGAAGTTCCGGTTTTCCCTGGAGCAGCAGTAAAAATTAGTTTTTGTCCAAATAAAAGCCTCCTAACTAGAGAAAACAAGTTTTAGATGCTATAAAACATACTTATGAATGCTTCATGACATGTTTAAAATTTTTGGGTTGTTACATTATAGACTGCCATAAATAAATGTGATGCTGCATGTGCTTTCGTGGCTCATCACGTCGTTTTCGTGCCAAGAAGAACTAGACGATACGAGCGTGGAGACAGAGAAAGGTCAAACTATTCCTGTCTTTCTGTCTACTATTCTTTCCTTTACTTTTTGCTCCAGGTAGCAATGGAAAATGTTCTATGTTGCCTACAGATTCAGTGGTAGTAGGACTGGCTCTTCCCAGTTATAATAACTGCATTCCCCTGCCTGCAGAGCCCTGGCTGTCCTAACCCGTCTTCCCCTTCCGCCTACTGCTCTTCTCCACCTCTCCTTTAGCTGCCGCGAGGAAGTAGCATTCGACTGAGTGACCGGCACGATGAGCGATTACACCCCCCCTTTCGGACTGGAGCTTGGCCGACCAGATCGCACTATGTAAGAAACAATCAAAGGTGACATACATAGGAGACGCTGGTTAAAACCGCATCTCCAATGACATGTGGGTGACGCTTGCTAAAATCCCGTGTCACCTATAGTTGCTCATGAGCAACACGCGTCACCTATGCACCCATATAGGAGACGCGATATTTAGACAAGCGTCACCCATATTATGGGTGACGCTTGTTAAGAAACTCGCGTCACCTATATATCTAACTATGGGAGACGCTGTTCAACAACCAGCGTCACCCATAATAAGGGTGACGTTTGTTAGCAAACTCGCGTCACCTATATATTTCACTATGGGAGACGCTGGTCAACAATACGCGTCACCCATAATAAGGGTGACGCTTGTTAGCAAACTAGCGTCACCTATATTTCTCACTATGGGAGAAAAAACCACCAAAAATAGAGTTCGTCAGATGGAGAATCTACCAAAACAAAAGTTATAGATCTTGAAAAGTTATGAAAGTTTGTAGTTTACAACTTTTTAATTTGAAGTTATCTTGTCAACGAAAAACAAGTTTAAAAGAGTTTAAATTTGAAATTCAAATTTTGTAAACGATCTCGGATGGAGAAGTGACCAAAATAAAAGTTGTAATCTCAAAAAGTTATGAAACTTTCTAGCTGACAAGTTTCTAATTTGAATTCATTTAGGGTCTCAAATAAGCAATTTATACTTGGGTTCGTATAATATGTGGGGAATCAAAACAAGATATGAACACATGTGAAGCTGTGGTGTAGTGGTAGAGAAGGATGCACGCGAGAGGCAGGTCGCAGGTTCGAATCCTGCCCGCCGCGAAGTGTGTAATATACGTGAAAAATGGCCAGCGAGGGGGGGGGGGAGGGCTTGCCAGGTTGACCGGATGCTGTTCCTCCACCAGTAGGATTTTTTGTGTTTTTTTTGTTCACCAAAATATTATGGGTCACGTGGATTGAAGGTCTTAGGAGACGCGGGTTACCCACGTCACCTATATATCTCACTATGGGTGACGCTGGTTTTTCGCGTCACCCATATCTTATTATACGCAAAAATAGTGACGCTGCAAACTAGCGTCACCTATTACTCTAAACCAGCGTCTCCTATGTGCCCTCTCTTACATAGTGTCGGTCTCGGGATCGGCGTAGCTGCAGTCGCTATCGCGTTCTGCGCCCTATGCAGGTGCTTGCGCCCCCGCGGGCGCGAGAACCCTTCCCTCAAGATGCTGCGCCACGCGCCAGAGGACCAGGAGGCTGGGGTTGGAGCGGTGGCGCCGCCGGCCAACGACGGGGCGGCTGTGCCGCCAGCCAACGACGTTGGCGCGGGCGTGGAGGCGCCGCTGGCCAACGAGGGTGCCCTCGTTGTGGTCGCGCTGCCGGCCGACGACATTGGCGCGGGCGTGGTGGCGCCGCCGGCCAACGAGGGTGCCATTGTTGTGGTCGCGCCGCCTGCCGACGACGTTGGTGCTTGCGCGGTGGCGCTGCCAGCCAACGAGGGGGGCCTCATTGTGTTCGCGCCGCCGTCTGAGGACCTTGACACGGGCGAGGTGGTGCTGGGTGGAGGAGCGGATGTCGGATGGCTGGCTGCGGAAGCAGGAGAGGTGGCGGTGGAACAAGTGCCCGACAACGACTGTTGCGGTCTCGTCCGCGCCATGAAGCAATTGGGTGAGTACATCTTTGCTGTGAATCTAGTGCTCCACGAGCATGCTCAGTGGTAAGCGCTCGCTCTGTCCTCGTACGTGGTCGAGGTGCTGCCGTACGTGCTGGTACGGTAAGCGCTTGGTGAGCTTGCTTGTGTCCCTGTGAAGTGTGAACTTTGTCGGTCCATGCGAACTTGGTTGTGTCCTAGTGAAGTGTGAACTTCGTCGGTCAATGTGAACTTGGTGCTTGTTTATTTTGGTACCATGCGCAAGGCCAAGAGTTTTTAAATTGATCTCTGTAGGTGGGAGGGAGAGCCAGCATGAACATTTGCATTCATATATACGCCAGGTTGGGCATACAAGATGTTTAGAAGGTACTCGCTTATAATGTATGTCTGATGAAGATAACATTTGATGCGAACATGCAGGATCGGTTTCAAGTGCAATCGACGCCGAGGACGGCTTTTCCTCAAGAATAGGAGGATGATGAGAACATGACGCACATGCAAACGACCTTGATTTGGGTAATGCAATTTTGAAGGAGGAGTCCAACAAGATTGTCAAGTCAAGAAGAAGGCACAAGGCTAATTCGATTCGAGTCACCAAGACGGGCCCCAGAAGACCAGACAGCTAGGGTTGAGCACTACTAGGGCATGCGCCCCCCTCCTAGCCGCCAGGGGGCATGCGTCCCCACCTCCCTCCCTCTATTTAGATAGAGGCTCCACTTCATTTGAGATTTGGGTTTTGTTTTATATCTAGCTTTAGCTACTTCGAACACGCACAAATACGTGTTGTCCTCGTGATTCAGAACCCCACCTTCCAATGATACATAGATTGCTCGCCTATTTTTCTTGCTCGTTCTTCGATTGCGTACAGGAAACGATCTTCGTGATCAGGCTGATCTTGCACCAGCAAGGTCGGTAACCATCTGGAGTTGGCTCAGCGATTGCATTGGAGCTTCGGGTTCGCTCGTCGTAGTCGGATCGTGAGGGTCTACTTCCACAAATCGAATTTATCTCCACTCAACGAAAACTCCAGCTCTATCAACATCAATGTTAGATTAATTGGGCCAATGACCTATTAGAAATAATCAATAAATCCCAAGGCACATGACACATGGAATTTGAGAAGCCTTTTGCCATTTTGATCATGACTTGATGACTAGTAACTAACATGTGGTTAGTGACTAGTAAAGGTTGGTGGTTAGTGTCCATTGAATTTTCAAACATAGTAACATACATCTCAATGGATGGAAATTACTATGTTTGATGGCATTGAGTTGGGCAGCCAAAGGACCATCTTTGATGGCATTTTCATGGCATTGACATGGGCAGCCAAAGGTCCATCTTTGATGGCTTTTCATGGCATTAACATGGCAGCCAAATGCCTCTCTTATGGTGGCCTTTGATGGCATTGAGTTGGGTAACCAAAGGTTTCTCATAGTGCTCTTCCATGGCATTAACCATGGCAACCAAAGGTCACATATGGTACCTATAAGGGAGGCACCCTTCCATTGTCTTCCATGAACAACACACAAAGGTTCCATTGCTGCGCTGTGCTTTTGTTCTTCTCCGTTCTGGCGTTCTGCGTGCACGGAATTCGCCGGAAGAGCAGGCCTCCGAAGCTTCGCCCTCATCGAGACTCTGCACCCGAGGAGTAGAGGAGCGATCAAGTTTTTGGGGAGCGCATCCGCGCGACTGCTCGCTGCGCTCATCTGCTTCCTGGAGGCGCATCGGCACTGCGATCATCTACACTGCATCGACTCTTGATCGGCTACATCGAACAGGCTTGACTAGCAATGTCAAGTAACGGCGCATCCAGTTCCCTCGGAACTAGCCCCACCTCTGGGTACTTTCTTATAAACCTTCTATGTTCTTTCCTTATGTCCTATATGCCTTGTGGAATAAGCACAATGAATTATGCATGTGTTTATGCTATTCTTTATGTCATGATTTATGCTTTAATTCGGATTAAAATAAACCATGAAATACCCCTAATTCCAACAATCAACAATTAAAAAGTCTGAATTTGCAACTAGATAGATGGGTACCATAATCCAAATTTCACCAGTGCTCTACTGATCCTAGCGATGCTGCCACTGGGCACTGGTGCCCAGTGTCAAGCTTCGCCTGCATTAAGACATGTACGATAGACTGAAGATCGACCTGCGTCGTTGCTCCTTGTATCTAGGTGTTCACAACCGAAGTTCCCACATGAACACCTAGATACAAGGAGCAACGATAAAAAAATAAAAAAAATGTACTACGTGGTTGGGCCTGTCCTGTAGGCGCCCCCGACATCGAGGGATCAGCTGGCTTTCTTCATTGTTGGTGCTTGTTCTTCAGACTTCCCAGAGCACACAGTAGTGCAGGAGCGGGAGGCAGAGATGGCGAGGCAGTCACAGCGGCGGCACCGGCACAGGCGCCTGTCTCATGGATTTCTTCGTTTTCAATTCAACTAGAAAGCTCAGGCGCGGCCGTTGCCGCGCCCCTACCCATCTTGTCATCTAGGCAGAATAAATTATTCAGCCATTGAATCAGGATTGATCTGAATCAAGTTTTCCACTACAAAAGTATTTGTTGACGCCTTTTCGGGTCAACACACGATAAGCGTTAGATCTCACGGTAGCCGGAATCTCCTCGTCGGAACTTCTGGACAGGGAGTCAGACCGCCTGTACAGGGGGTTAGACCGCCTGTCACAGGAGGTCAGGCCGCCCGTCACAGGGGGTCAGACCGCCTGTAGGCAGGCGCCGCAAAAGCCTACGATCGTCGCCTCGGGAGGGACCCCGTCGGAGGCGGCGAACTTAGGGTTGTTCTAAGGTCGCCAAGGTCACATAGAACGTCCTAAAACGTCATGGAGACGAAGAAGGAAGAAGAGGGGATCGGCCTCAACAGATTGAGAGGCATCCACAGCCGAATCGGTCTTTCAGAGGCACAGGAGATCAGACCGTTTGTCATGGCGGTTAGACCGGCCAGGCCGGTAAGACCGGCTGCACAAGGAGGTTGGACCGCCTGTCCTAGAGCAAGCATGTCGGCTTCGCAAAAACATCGGCTTCTTTTGCCAAAAATTTCTTTTCTGAGCACTTTCCTACAGGCGGTCTAGACCGGCTGTACAGGCGGTCAGACCGCCTGGCCCATTGCCAGACCGGCTACAGGGTACAGCCGGTCAGACCGCTTGTTGCAGGTAGTTAGACCGGCTGTTGAGCCAGATCAGCATTGATGCCATTTTTGGTCATCAACAGTATTCATGATCTGTTCACAATGAAGCATCTTCTTGGATGAGTACCAAGCGTAGAGATGTTATTTAGAATCTAAAATGTGTTCTGTGGTTAGCAGGTTTGGGAGCATAAAAGATTTTGTGGCATAAATATATAATTAATGAATCAGAATTTAACCATTTTAGAAAGGGCCGCACAGATAGTGATACCTCAATTCAGTGATGCAAAATATAGAAGCACGCATAGGAGATGAAGCAAGCATAAGTAACCATGGGTTTACAAAATCCTAAGAAGTAGAAAATTGGTTAGCTAATTCTCTTGTATAAAACTGGAATCTCATAGGTGGGCACGTGAGAAGGAACTCGTCTTCATGTTAATTGGATAGGAATGTTTGCCGGGCTGCACCTAAAATGACATTTCATTTTATTCGTATATGAGCATTACTTAAGTTGAAACTAGTGTATGTATTCTTAAGTTCACCAGTAGATTATTGTAAACTATAAAGCAATACATCTATTCTTACTCCTTTCTTCATTGGTTTTCATTCAAGTTATTTGATCCTAGTACACGTGGTAGTTAACTCAAGCAAGTTTTCATTCGATCAAGAGGTATTTTCAAATTCGCAAGGCCCTAGTAGAGGTGTCGGTGTGTGGATGCCAATGAACTGTGATGTAATCAACTGATTCAACTCTAAATGCCTGCAGTCAAACATAAATATAGTCAACCATTGCAGGGGAAAATGGAGTATGCTCAAGTTCTTTTGCAAAATTTGAAAACAATGGATTCGTGAAAGGTAAGTATGGAGGATCAGTTAGCCTGATGAAATGATGATCACAGTGCCATTCATGCATCCCGCAGGCAGTCGCAGTCAAGTGTTCTTGCTGCATGCATGCCGCATACAAAAGAGAGCTTGTTCATAAACCCATTTGTTATTTGCTTGTGAATTTGTTATTCACCAGGTAAAGAGGAATCTGCTTGCCTTGCTCAGATATTATCAATTGTCATTCGTGTGAGGACGAGTAGTGAATTGAGAAGGCCGGATCGGACGGTAGCAATTACCATTGGTCACATTACTGAAACCTGGAGCATTTTGTGCTTCATGTTTAAAGAATTCGCGTGATAGTATAGCTATTCAACAATCTATCTTTCGGGGGCAAAGCTAGGATTACGAACCGACTTGTCAGGTGCCATTCCAAAGTACATGTCCTAGAAGAAGCGAGATTTCTTCTAATTCGTGGTGCCTCCACTACTCTGCAGCTTTGAGATCAGGGGCTTTCTGTTCTTGGCTATGGCGGGCGCCGGACATCCGAACCAGCCCTGCCGAAGAGTTGCCGAATCGGTTTTCTGAATTCTGTCACACCCCGAAATTTGGGATTTCAGGATGTGATTAGAAAAATAAAATTAAATAAATAATTTTTACAAGTTAATAAAATTTTTCAATATTTGTTTAATTTAACAGGAAAATTTACTATAAGAAAATAAACATTTTTCTAAATAAAATAAATATGCTTTATGTTGTCTTAATTGAACTGCTACATTCATGCTGTAGTGCATTATGTGTTTTTGAGTGTTAAAGTTTTTAAAATGCGTCTAGATATCGAGAAAATCATCCCTGAGAATTTCCTAGATTTTCTAGGAATTAATTCTCTTTTCGTAAAGTCAAATCCATTTATTGGAAGGCTTTAAATTCCCTTTTCATGAGCTCCAAATATTTTATTTTATTTCAAAGTCTCCAACTCTATCTCTGGAATTTTTCCTAGGATTTTTGGAGCTTTGGAGAGAATTTTTCGTGATTTAAATGCATATCTAGAGTTATCTGGATTTGTTTTTAAATTGGAAATGAATTCTTAAATAAATAAAACCTTATTCTTTTTACCCTCCGTTTTGGGCCGATTTATCCCTTGGCCCAGCATCGCAAGCCTAGTCCGGCCCATCACACCAGGCCAGCTCTCCCTCCACCCTTTCTCCTCTCTCTCTCGCTGACCGGTGGGCCCGCGCTGTCATCCCCAAGCTCCTGCCGTGCCCAACTCAAACTCGAGCAGAGTCCAGCGCCGCGCGCCGCCCCTTCCGTCTTCATGCCGCGCACGCCAAGGTCAGGCTTCGAACCCTTATAAATCTTGAGACCCCGTTGCCCCGTTGCCTTCCCTTCTCCTAGCCCGAGGGAGCAGAGCCGCCGGCGCCGTTCTCCCGATTCGCCGCAAGCCGAAGCAAAGGAAGGAAACGGCCACCACCACAAACTTCCCCGAGCCAAGGCGCATCCATTTCGACGGTTTTCGTCGCCGTTCCGTCGCCGGAGCTCCTCGCTGCCGTGCTACCTGATGAAGAGGAGAAATACAATGGGTTGAATGATACATTAGGTAAGGTGAGGCACAGTTCACATGAGCAGTAATAACAAGGCGTCCTAAAATACAAGCAAACCGTAAGAAAGAGAAGATGCAAGATGTACATGACAGGGAGAAGAAAAAATAGGCTTACCAGCTTGGAAAACGCAGCTATGCTCGAAGGCTAAGCTGGATGTCTTGCCGCATCTTACATATGATGGGAACCATTAAGATGCATCTGGCACCAGCCGTGTAATTGTGAGTGTGCATTGACATCCATTATGCTGCAGTAAATTGTCATTGTTATGTATATGTTGAAGCCAAATAAATAAGTGACGCATGGATAAGTAGTTCTCTCCTTTCCTGAGTTTGACTCATTGGGAATTCATATGGATCTATGCTTTGTAAATCTTAAAGATATCTGAGTTCTTGTTGGGGACCAGGTTGTGGTTGGATGAGCTGTGGAGGCGCTGCTGCAACACGCCTAATCTCAATGTGCTGGTTCTCATAGCTATGAAACATAGTTATTCTAATTAGATAATAGGCTGTTGATATTTTTGTTGGTCCGTTTTTATTGTAGCTGTACTTAGAGGTGGGGGAGAAAGAAAATCTAGATGGTTTGGTTTTTATTTTTTGTACCTCTTGTAGAATTCTTCAGCTTCTGCGATGTCAGGGTTCAAATACCATCTGTATGCACAACTTCCACTAAGCTGGTCTTTATTGAAGGGTGAAAAACAGCAGATGTAAAAATATTTTTTATCCGATTATCCAACCTTCTCTTTGAATATATAAAAGTAGATGTTTTGGTAATGACAAGGAATCAAATGGGCAGGATTTTCATTGTTATGTAATAGGTATCTATGTAATTGATTGTAACACTGGCTACAGGAAGATAGGGGAAAATGAGGAAGTAGAAGGAATATTTTGTACTTTGTGAAGAAGATATATCAGCAATGATAGGTAGTTGTAATTGGAGCAGGTTGACTTTAAAAGAGAAGAAAGGAAGAGGAGATGTGGGTTTTGAGATAGTACTGAAATAGGTCTTTATGAGGCAGCCCACAAACAAGTTGATAACTGCCTTTGCTGCATTGGCGTTGTAAATTGCGTTAACATTGAACTCAATTGCTCGTTGGCCCCATAGTCATTTTAGTTTCAAGGTCGCTGAATAGAAAGTACAGATCGTTAGTGATCTGTAAGCTATTTGAAGAAGAGGCAACTCCCCCCAAAAAAATACTATTAGCTATTAGTCCATGCACCTGACATCTCGGAGGACCAACCTCCTAATAGGAGTGGGCTGTTGATTACTTGCAGACTGGGTCATCTCAGGATCACTAATTTCAACAATGATTCCAAGGACATCTGGTAAATAAGGTGGAGGGATAAAAAGAATTTATGAAAACAACAAGAAACATTGTGTTAACATAATGTCAGATGATGTCATATGAATGTAGTCTAAGGTAAGAATAAATGATATTTATTTACCAATGAAGTTTCGGCAGTTTCCAACAAGCATTGGAAGTTCATCAAAGGGAGTGACCCTGTACACATAGTGAGGAAAGGTTGCAGGAGGATTATTTGGAACAGAGATTGTAGTGTGATCGTGTGAGGTGAATCGACTGGTCTGTAAAAAGTTTTAGCATTTGCAGTGCTGAAACAGCTGAACACATTAACATTGCCTTTTTCTATTTGGCTGGTGAATTCGTCTGCTATATCCTGGGCAATTTCGGCATAGATATTATTTGCCTGTAAAGGAAGGTATTGATTATTATGACATCACATTAGAGTGAAGTGTTTGAAGAGCATCAGGACTAATTGATTATTGTATTATGCAGTGGGGGAACGAAGAATTAGGAGAAATGGTTAAATATAACAAAAGGAAAAGAAAAGTAATAGTAGGAAAAGGAAGCGCTTGCATTAGTGTATTGTGATGAAAAATATGTACCTTTGATCTGCGAGCACAAGATCAACATGTTGGATGGGCCCATTGTTGGAAGGGCATCTCTCGGATACACTGCATCCATAGAATATGCAAGGGAGTTGAAAAATCTGAACATCATGATATAAAAACTGAATATGTATATAACGTAGGTAACATGAAAAGGACAAAAAAAACATACTTCAAAAAGATAAATATAACTCAGGCTACCTTTATGGTGTATTTCTATAGCGTGCATAGATCTAACATAAATATATAAGAATAGTATCTGAAATGTAGGAGTTAGCAGTGTACTATTGTGTATTTGCAGGAGTGATAGTGTTGGGGAGACGCCCCTTGGAATCATATTTTCTATTTTCGCAGGCGAGACTGAAGAGGCCAAAACGAAGAAGACAAGCGTGGAGCTAATTCGAAGAGGTTAAAGTCGCAGGCGAGACTGAAGAGGTCAAGACGAAGAAGACAAGCGTGAAGCTAATTCGAAGAGGTTAGAGTTTCGAGCAGGACTGAAGAAGTCAAGGCGAAGAAGACAATAGCACAAGGCTGGTCACGAGACAAGGAACTGCCAAGACGAATCCGTCTCCTGTTACGAGGCTAAGGCGGAGATTGGCGGGAAGCAACGGTCTTCTAAAAGCCAAGATAGTTTATAAGATTTTTGGCGGGAAGTAACGGTCTTGTAAACATACAAGGTTGGCCCCTATAAATAGCAGGTCAACAGTAACTGTACGGGAGGATGTTTTTTTGGGGGGAGAGACCAAAAAAGACAATTGCAATCTTTTCACTGTTAGTAATACTAGAAAAACCGTGTTACAACAGTTGGCGCCGTCCGCGTGTTTAGGAACGAAGATAAACTCACGATGTCTCAAAAAAGAAATACCTTGATCGCATAACCTTCGTTCAACAAGAAAAAGAAATCCAATCGAGGTTCACTTATCACTGTAAAGCAAAACAGAAGTTAACATTGTTACCTTCGATTGTGCTACATCGGCAAGCCTGAACGAGGCCGTCGGGTCAAGTGCCAAGCCAATTGAGCAGTCACAGACTCACAGGCTCATAGCACGAAGCCGCCAGCCTACAGCAAGATAATAGCAAAGCTAATAATTTTGGACCACGTGCGTGCACGACTCCGAAGCGCATCATCGGTTTTCCACGACTCCACGAACGAAGCTGCAGTACAGTATACGCTGACTTCGCAGCAAATACAAGCGCTACCATCGCGGCAGACGTTCAGAAAGCAGACGAAGTTCACGCTGCACTAGCAAGCTTGAGGACCATCGTCGCCAAGAAAATACTCATGATGCTACCACCAAGCAAGGTCTAGCAGCTTCGTTGCCCAAAGGAAGTTGAACATTAGTTCATTATACTGTAAAATGTACATGAGGAAAATGAGAACGAATGTGCTATATAGACACCATAGTTATGATCATGTCACGGCTGGGCAAACCAAATATTGCGGAGGCTGCAGGCACAAACAGTAGCTGTCAGACAAGCAGGACATGACATCACACGAGGATGCCGTCCTTGGCTCCTTAAACCCCATGGGCACCCAGGAACTCTGGTTCCGATTCCCGTGGATCGAAGACTTCACCACGTGGATCGCGCGCGCATCAGTTTCCCTTCGGGCTAATGAACTCAACCGCGATCTATCAGAATCATCTGAAGAGGAAGTTTCGACAACCTCGCCGGGCCACCTCGGATCTTGTCATGACCACAACTCCCTCGGGGGTTATCGTTCATTGGCCTGACATGGATCCCAAGGTGGCTCTCCACGAAGCAAACGTACCCTCCATGGTATGGGACATTCTACCTCTGCTTCCCTTCCAGGAAGTCAGAGAACTCCCTGTTACCATGAGTAACAGAAAAACCGGGCCTAACAACCCCGGCCGCCAGTCCTGTGTCATCCTCAATGATCACAGCAACGATGAAGTTGTCTCCGACGACGCTCCAACCGTTGATGGAGAGACCGATGCAGACCGAGAACTCCGTGTCGAGCGCAACCGCAACCGTGCCCTCCGACGTCGCTTCATTCAGAGGAAAAACCTCAATGCTGAGTTCGACAAGGAAGGCATCTTCAACTCCCCTGTGGCCAACATCATGTTCGGGGTCAGCGTCTTCGAGGGGTTCCAAGCTACCCCTGACATCAACCTCGCCAAAGCCCGCCTAGAAGCCGCAGCAGTCATGGTCGATCGCTTGGACGGAGGACGCTCCGCCTCCAAAAGCAAGAGTTCTCCGCGCCACCAAGCACCGTCAGCTAGGCGTCAGAGCAGCCACTACGGCAGCTCCGCCGGAAGAACAAAGGACATGGCCAGGCCTCGTGAGGAACCCCGCCGCCCTCGCGAGGAACCCCCCAGGTCCAACCGCCGCGAAGAACCCCGTCCGGCTCGTTCACTTCCTGCGGGCCCAAGCCGGGTTCTTTTTTCAATAAAGAACTCGGACCATTGCGCCAGCTGAGTTCTTATTTCAATAAAGAACTCGGACCGTGACGCTAGCCGAGTATTTTTTTCAGCAAAGTACTCTGACATCTTTGCTACACAGCTTCCTGACATGCCTGGAGTCCCCAGAGAGTTGATCAAGAACAAGCTGGGTTGTTTCGGCAACATATGTATTGATTGCTTCGGCACCACACGAACCAATTGCTCCGGCATCTAGAGTTCTTCTGAAACATTGCTCCGGCGATACATGAACTGGTTGCTTCGGCATCCTGAGTTCTTCTGCAACATTGCTCCGGCAATACATGAACTGGTTGCTTCGGCATCATAAGTTCTTCTCTACCGTTGTTTCGGCAACGAGATATACTTCAATAAATTTCCCTTTACTGGGTTGTTTATTTTGTCTTTGTGACATCATCCAAAACTTCCGTGTTCTTTCTAGACTCGGAAAGTTTCCTCTTCACGCATTCGGAGCCCATAAATGAGGTCTATCCGGGTTCCTTCGGGGCCGAGAACGGATCTGTTCCTCTAATTTCGCCACTTCGCGATGATTTCCAGCTTAAAGCTGCCGCTCCGTGGGTCTTACTGAGTTCTTGCTTTGGCAAAACACATACAGTTTGTTCCCAAGTATCCTCCTGGGATACATTTTGAAAAAATATTGCTTAGGCTATAAGAAATCTCCCTGGGTTCCCTCGGGTCCTTAACAGGGCTGTTTTTCAACAGTTAAAATTTACGCCATGTATATTTTGACTAAGTCCTGGTCATTGACACCGAGACGGCCAAGGGTTCTTAGAAATTCTTGGATTTTTTCTTCAAAACTTCCGTATTCTTCTCTAGACTCGGACAGTTTTCTTTTCATGCACTCGGAGCGCATAACCGAGGTCTGTCCGGGTTCCTTCGGGGCCGATAACGGATCTGTTCCTCCAATTTCGCTACTTCGCGATAATTTTCAGCTTAAAGCTACCGCTCCGTGGGTCTTACTGGGTTTTTGCTTAGGCAAACCACATACAGTTTGTTCCCAAGTACCTCCTGGGGTACACTTTAAAAGATAGCTTATGCTATAAGGGATCTTTCTGGGTTCTTTCGAGGCCTTAACAGAATTGTTTCCCATGACTGAAGTCTCAAAAACGACTTTTTGTCACTGCCACACTGTGATGGCACACCAGGGTTCTTTCCTGAGAACTCTGGGTTTTCTTCATACGGATAAAAATAGCTATGGCTATAGGGAGTCTTTCCGGGTTCTTTTGAGGCCTCAACGGATCGTTCTCCATGACAACTCTCAGCTGAAGTTTTGACAAAGTGCAATTCACTATTTTGTTGATTCGTCGACTACTTTGTTTTCTCTTAACGAGAGCTCTACTTTGTCGATTCGTCGACTATTTTGATTCCTCTCAAAGCGAGCTTGACACCATTTTGCGCACTTTCGTCAATTTTTTCTCGTGTCATTCGCGCTCTCGTTGATTTCTTTGGTGTTTTCTGTTTTGTACAGACACCAACTTGCTTCCATAATCTGAGAAGTTTTATGCAACTTGCGCCTTTATTTTGTCGATTTGTCGACTACACTGAATAATTTCAGTTCTCGAATATTCTTCGATATGTGCTACATAATATTTTTGCAGATCAAGCTTCGGCGATAATTTTTCAGGCTCATCAGCACGCCATCACAGTTTCGCGAGCCTTCGAGCTCGGGGGCTGATGGCCGCAAGGTTCTTTTTTCAACAAAGAACTCCTGCTCCTTCTCAGTCGTATCTAAAGTCCGCTCCAACGGCACAAAGACGACTTCGGTTTTCAAGTCGCATCTAAAAGTCCGCCCCAGCGGCAAGCTTGGTATTATGGATTTCATACAAGCTTCGTATTATTTGGATGATGATTTCCGCAAATATTGAAGAACCTCGGATCAATTGCAAAGGATCAGGGGCTGCCCAATCGTGGGCCTAGTTTTGCATCAGCGATTCTGCTATTGGATCTGATGGGGTCAGATATTGATTTGGAGTCCTGGTCAAGTTCATATCAGTGTACGTCTGTAGCCGTGTCAGATCAAGGAAGGATGACATCAATAACAACAAGATTCGACCGATGCATGCATGCAGAGGTATCCACCGACCAGCACTGCTGTTTTTACCAGAAGGCTACAGCCTACAGGATTCATTGTCTCTTGCACACATTGACAAAAGCAAGACCAAGCTTCGGTACACCATCGCAGTTCCGCGCACTTTCGTGCTCGGGGGCTGATGCACGCCGAGTCGTTTCTCAACAAAGAACTCGGACCATGATGCTCGCCGAGTACTTTTTCAACAAAGTACTCGGACATCTTCGTTCCATCGGAGTTACATCAGATCTTCTACAAAACCTAGAGTCCAGATCCTTAATCCGATTTATTAAATCAGATCAAGGCTCGGGGGCTGCGGGTACGTCATCAAATATTCTTTGGAATTTTTCGGTTAATACCAAACCTCGGAGGCAACGTTAGGGTTCAAAAGAACTCGGATTCTTCGGAAATTGAAGCTCTTCGAGAAATATTCATTGAAGACCCTCGAATTCCTTCTTCAAAGCAAAACGAGGCTCGGGGGCTGCCCAATTGGGCGCACCTTTACGGTGCGCACCAATGAGATTCTTCAAGAAGTTTTTGAGCACCTCAAAGTCTTCATACAACCAAGCTGAGAGAACTCGGATGACTTCAAAACAACTCGGCAATACTCCAAGACTCACAGCAGGGTTGTACTTCAGGCAATGAAGCGCTCGGGGGCTTGTTGGGTATAGAAACCTCAGGTTCCTTAATCAAGCTAGACTCCTACTAGGACACCTTGTCCTAATAGGACTTTTCAATTGTAACCAACTAGGAGACTTACCATGTTAACCTCGCCCCCTGGGATATATAAAGGAGGGCAGGGGTCCCCTAGATTAGATCATGGAGCAACGCCGTCAGGCATTGCAACATCTCATCAATACAAGATACATCATACAGGACGTAGGGCATTACGCTCCGGCGACCCGAACCTGTCTAAAACCGTCTCTTGTCACCTTCGGCTCTAGATTCTCGACGACTTCTCCCTAAACCCTTCTCTCGGGGCACCCCCTCGAGAACCTAGTCAGCATAAATCGCCGACAGCCAACCTCTACGTCTTTTCAACACCATGCTTGGCACACTTTTTTCTAAAAGATGAACAAGGCATTTTCTGACCTTCCAAGAAACACAGCAAGCACCGACGATTTTACAAATAGAAACCGAAGCTGTCAAACATGTTGGTAAAATACATTGTCACTGGCGCATCACCTCCGATGGACCGATCAGACCGTCAGGCGGGTAATAAAAATGCAAAGTCGCTGGTGCAAAGCCGAACAACCTGACATAAAGTGGCACGCTCAAGTTCAAACATCGAAGGTAACCTCTCGACGAGGTTGTCAGATAGCTAGAGTTGGGCGACACATTCACATCCGTTTGCATCGAAGCCGCCGGCAATGACAGGAACCCTCGCAACAAGTTCACGAAGCTCCGGGTCGAGCCGAGCCTAAGCCTCCACGGCGAGTTCAAAACTTCGCATTCGGCAGAAACACTAACTTCTGTCATGGACTGGGAGACAGCCTCGCAGCATGACAACCTCGCGGTATGTACCAACCTCGTAACAACTTTGTGACAAACTAGGACCCTGGCTGTCAAGCTGCCATCGGACACAAAAAATATGAAGGCTTACGGCATGGCCGCATGGCCCGAGCAGCACAGAAGATGCAAGCATATTCGTTATTCGGGAAGCTAAGAATAGAAACATGCAAAAAGATACTGCGAGATCAGGCATTGCAAAAATGTCATTTCGTGAATTGAAGATGTTCGATATAGAAAATCACCGAAGCTGCTGAATCTGCTGGTCGAATTGCTCAACGAAGCTACTAGGTGCCCAAGCCACGCATCTATGATGAATATTCACTAGCGCTGTCAAATAGTGAAGCTTCGTGGTCGAAGCAACCAACTCATGGTTTTACTTCACGACCACGTCATTGACAAAAATTTCACGAGGCCTTCGCAGAAAAATTACCCTCGAAATCTTTTTGAAACTATCTTCGGAGACCAGAAGGAAGTCAACTCTTTTAAACTCTATCGAAACACCTTCGTTGGCCCCTTTTACACATTTAATCAAAACTATATTTTGGACCAAAGAAGACCTCGAGCAAAATAGCTCGAGGCCGAGGTTGGAAATATAACCTCGCAAAAAGAAGACCTCGAGAAAAATAGCTCGAGGCCGAGGTTGGAAACATAACCTCGCAAAAAGAAGACCTCGAGCAAAATAGCTCGAGGCCGAGGTTGGAAATATAACCTCGAAAAAAGAAGACCTCGAGCAAAATAGCTCGAGGCCGAGGTTGGAAAAATAACCTCGCAAAAAAGAAGACCTCGAGCAAAATAGCTCGAGGCCGAGGTTGGAAACATAACCTCGCAAAAAGAAGACCTCGAGCAAAATAGCTCGAGGCCGAGGTTGGAAATATAACCTCGCAAAAAAGAAGACCTCGAGCAAAATAGCTCGAGGCCGAGGCCGAGGTTGGAAATATAACCTCGCAAAAAAGAAGACCTCGAGCAAAATAGCTCGAGGCCGAGGTTGGAAAAATAACCTCGCAAAAAAGAAGACCTCGAGCAAAATAACTCAAGGCCGAAACCTTAAGCAAAACAGCTCGAGGCCGAGGTTGGAAAAATAACCTCGCAAAAAAGAAGACCTCGAGCAAAATAGCTCAAGCCCGAAACCTCAAGCAAAACAGCTCGAGGCCGAGGTTGGAAACATAACCTCGCAAAAAGAAGACCTCGAGCAAAATAGCTCGAGGCCGAGGTTGGAAATATAACCTCGCAAAAAAGAAGACCTCGAGCAAAATAGCTCAAGGCCGAAACCTCAAGCAAAACAGCTCGAGGCCGAGGTTGGAAAAATAACCTCGCAAAAAGAAGACCTCGAGCAAAATAGCTCGAGGCCGAGGTTGGAAATATAACCTCGAAAAAAGAAGACCTCGAGCAAAACAGCTCAAGGCCGAGGTTGGAAATTTAACCTCGCAAAAAAGACAACCTCAAGCAAAACAGTTGGAAATATAACCTCGCAAAAAAGACAAACTCAAGCAAAACAGCTCGAGACCAAGATTGGAAATAAAAACCTCACAAAAAGAAAACGAGATCAAAGTTAAAACCTCGCAAGAACTTCAAAGCAATAAGGAAAACGAAAAAAGCAACAGAGTTGCCCTATTTCGAAAGTAAAATAAGAGAACGTATACTTTCAGAATCCGTTGCTCGAAACAAGAAGCAATGAATAAACGCAAAGGGGCTATCGAGGGAGGGGACGCCTTTTTCAAAGGCAAAAAAGAGAAGCCCCCTTTTACATTTATTCAAAAACAGGTTTCTACCAAACAACAAATACACTAAAAACAAACCACCTACCTGTACTGTCAAAAGGACGCGAAGTTAGGTGAAATCATTATCTCTTCAAAGGTCGAAAGACCACTATAAAAGAGAAGGGAAAATCAAGCCTCAGCGAGAGGGAAAACAGATGCTGTTGAGTTTCGAAGATCAAAGCTCGAAGGTGACGAGTTGAAACCTCGAGGATAAAAAGTGGGTTTCGAAGGTTCACGCAACCTTTGCGTCTAACTCGGAACCTCCATACCGAGCGCCAATCACTGGCAGCTTCGTCGGTGACCCCTGCACGCATACTGAAGCCTGAAGTAACCTGGGCTCATCATCGTACCTCTGCATATCGCCTGGCAGGTCCACGACAAGCTGACTTCTACGGCGAACTGAAGCTTTGCGGCCATGAAATGCAAGCTGCTGATCAAACCGCTGCGGCAACCGGAACCCTCGCAGAGCTAGCTGAACCTTCACGGCTCACAAGCCATTCGAGTCTGTCGACGAAGTAAATATCGAAGGTGACAGCTCCAAGCTACATACCAGCGTAAGCAGTTCACTCGAAGCTGGAGATCCATCCCGAAGCTAACTAATCAGCACTGTTCATTCGAAGCTGCTACACGGGCTGGCGGGCAACGGTTACAAAGAACCTTGGTAACGAGCTCGACCTCGGCAACCGTGCTTGAAATTAAGCTTCATTGTGTCAAGCTGAAACAATGAAGCTTAACTTCGAGGAAACCTAACGGCCATAGCCAACTTCGAGGAAACCTCGCGGCAAGTGTCAACGTCGTAGTAAATTCGAGACAAGCAATGACGCGCTGTCAAGGTAGACATGTATATATCGAGCAAGCATACATGCTCACGATGCAATATCATAAACACAATCGCAGCAAAAACGCCTCAAGGCAAAAAACTTGAGGTAGAGGCATAGATTATTTTGCCTCGAACAATCAAGAGACCTTAAGCAAGATAGCTTAAGACCGAGGCTAAAAAGAAACTAGCCTCGAAAAAAAAACCTCAAGGCAAAAAAACTTGAGGTAGAGGCATAGATTATTTTGCCTCGAACAATCAAAAGACCTTAAGCAAGAAAAAAAAACTAGCCTCGAAGCAAAAAGCATGAGGTAGAGGCACTGATAAATTTGCCTCGGACAAACAAAAGACCTTAAGCAAGATAGCTTAAGGCTGAGGTAAAAAAAAAACTATAGCCTCGAAGCAAAAAAAAAAAGCCTCAATGCAAAAAGCTTGAGGTAGATCAAAATACCTTAAGCAAGATAGCTTAAGGCCTAGGCTGAAAAGAAATTAGCTTCGAAGCAAAAAAAAAAACTCAAGGCAAAAGCTTGAGGCAGAGGCATAGATAAATTTGCCTCAGGCAATCAAAAGATCTTAAGCAAGATAGCTTAAGACCCGGGCTAAAAAAAAATTAGCCTTGAAGCAAAAAAAGCCTCAAGGCAAAAAGCTTGAGGCAGAGGCATAAATGAATTTGCCTCGAACAATAAAAAGACCTTAAGTAAGATTGCTTAAGGCCGAGGCTAAAAAGAAATTAGCCTCGAAGAAAAAAGCCTCAAGGCAAAAAGCTTGAGACAGAGGCACGTATAAATTTACATCGTCCATTCGACGACGATGACGGCGTGCATCAAGCAGGCTCGCAGCCATTCGAATCCACTGACAAAGTTACCGGAACAAGGCATATTTTGTCTGCAGTGACACGTTAATATCCATTTACGCTCAGTCAATGATGCCACTACGGAGCATCAGTCAAGCACAGTAAATAACCAAGGTGGCAGACCAGCATAAGCAGTTCATTCGATACTGGAGATCCACTCGAAGCTAGCTAGGAAGAAAAGAATTCAGCGAAACTCGTTGTCTAGAGTTCTTGTACAGAAATTAGCACTGTTCACTCCAAGCTGCTACACCGAGCGGCGAGCCTCGGCAACAAAGATAGCTTGGCAACGACCTCGACCTCCACGGCAGTGGAACCCTCGAGGCTACTGCCAACCTCGCGGAAACCTGGCAACAAGTGTCAACCCAGTAATTACGACACAAACAACAACGCTCGCCGTCAAGGCAAACTCGTATCCATCAAGCAAGCATGCATGCTCATGATGCACTATCGTAAACACAATCAAAGCTTGCTAGTTCAGCAAGAATATTATTTCATTCATCTGATCACCTTCGATGGCAAAAGAAGTGTCTAAAAAAAAGCAAAAGAAACAAAGATCGGACACGAAGTTCCGAAACCTTTGTGCCTCTGAAAAATAAAGGCTAAGCATGAAGCTCTAAAAACCTTCATACGAAACCCTCGCATGGAACATCACCTTGGCCCAAGCTGAGGGGCTCGAGGGGCTCATCACCTCTGATTCTGTCTTCAACACCGACTTGCATTCACCACTTCTTTGGCTTGAGAGACTCATTGCCCACACCTAAAGGCCTCAGCACCATAAGTTATCAGTCAATGAAGGCATGAATCTTGAGCACAACCTTGGTCTGACATCTACCCATTCAACATTTCCTCAATGCTGAGAGCAAATAAAAATTTGGTGCCAATCTGGTTGCCATACATACACGGGTTCCAAACTCCAATCGAAGTTGAAGGATGCCTCTTCGTTACTTGCGCAAAGGCAAACATCACTTCCTATCACCAAACTAATCGAAACTGCTAGAACTCAAGGAACTGATTTATGCCCTCTGAGATGCTGCGCAGCTTCGCATCCTCAGCAAGCTGCAGTGCAGCGAAGTTAACAAGTTGTTCGGCAAATAACTAATTTAATCAATATTCACAAGTACCTTACTATACGAAGCTACAAACTACAAAATTAATATAGTAATGTCGAAAGGCAGCTGGGAACTGCTTTATCAACAAAATCTAAGGAATATAAGTACGAACCTTAGAGTGGTTCGTCACTTTTGCGAAGTTTGCTAAACTCGAACAAACCGCACGGCAATGTCTACCACAATGACAACCATATTAGTTGTCTTACATCACTGGTTTTGTCTTCTAGCAACAAATAATACAAAATAATATGCTAAGTCAAATCCAGCTAAGTCATATGAGCCGTATGAACCATGCCTGTAGCGAAGCCACCACTGCCAACGCAAATAAGTCAAGGACAAGTCCGGCGGTCCTTTCCAAGCCAAACCATCAGTGGATTTCTCGGTGTCCTCAATAAAAGCTTCAACTGTTAATTACCTTCGTTCGGCAGCATAGTCGTATGTCACTAAAAAAGAGAAAAAAAAATGAAAAGCAAAGCTGATGTCCGCAATCAACAACGGCATACGCAGCCGCTGTTCATAAGCCGAAGCTACCGCAACAGACGGTATATGACACGAAGCTGCCAGTTTGAAGCCCAAGCTGAGCCGCACGTCCCGGCCCCCGCGGGCTTTGGCACCAAAGTTGCCAGAGCCAGTCATATTTTTAGATTTTGCGAGCTAGGTTGATGGTGTAAGCAAGGTTGATAGTTTTAGGCAACGCAACAGAGCTGCATAATCCCTGAGGCAAGACAAACCTCCTCGGAAAGTACTGTTGGGGATGCACCTTCCCTGTGTACGGTTCCTTTTGGATTCGAGCCTCGACTCGAGGTTTCATGCATTTAACTTTGAATCTTCGAGACAAGCTAAGGGGCTACTGTTGGGGAAGCGTTGTTCGAAGCTAGGATTTAAAGCTAAGTTGTTTAGAGGAACAAGATTGGTTTCGAGGGAGCAGATGGCTGACCTGCTGAAGCTCCAAGCCTCTTCCTCCTTCCCAGCCTCAGCCTCGGCTTCAGGACTGTCCAGCAGCGATGGATCCACTTTACGAGATAGTCGCGGTTTCTTGTTGGGCGCAGAAGTAGACTGTTGCACATCAACAGTCTTTCTTTTCTGAGCCTCGAGCTGTTTTGTCTTCGTCTGGGGAGCATCTTGACTTGAGGATACCAGCACTCTTGACGAAGTTTTCTTGTATTTTCGTGTTACTCCAGCTTGCTCGGATCCAATGTTACCAGCAGGTTTCATGCGTTTTTGAGGCTTGGAGGGTTTCACCCTATCCCCATACTTGACGCCCATTTCTATCCATGGTCGATTCAAGCGGCTGGGCTTCTCGAAGAAGTCAATCATAGACTTTTTCTCTTTTTCTGTAAGGGGTCCAACTAAAGACTTTGCGGCCCATTCAACACGAGAAATTAGATCATTATCAGACGCATCTGCAGGTTTCGTAAGTCCAAAAACAGCGAAGGTTGTGGGCAGATCGAAACCAGGAATTTGCTTCTCCTCAACTCTGAAAGGTTTCCAAGCAGTACTCAAAGGCCAAATCTCGGCAGCCAAAAACTCTTCAACCACATCACGGCCTGTTAATCGCCGGGTAGCATGGTTGAAACAACGACTATTCTTCTTAAAAGATTCAGACATCTTATCGAAGTCAATCACAGTGGACAGCTCGATATCACCAAGAGGACCAGCAAAAGGATAACTAATGTCACTGGAATTCGGGGAAGCGAAGCCAACCTTAACATAGAACCAGGACTTCGGCCAATTCACATCGCAGCGGTTCCGTTGAGCGTAGGTGAAGTCAATTTTCGCAATCTTCAGAGCGGCACTTCGTCGACGCGAAGTAAAAGTTGCAACTCCAAACTGCCCAACATGTTCTTCTCCACCTTCTTCCAAAAAAACTGACCTCTTTTGAAGATGAAGCTCGTTGAAACGGCCGAAAGTGTGGAGGTCAACTTCCCCAACAAATGTTTTAACACCCAAGAAAAACTTCGACAGTTGAACAAAAGAATTGGGGGTCAACTGATGAAGCTTAACATTGAAGCGATCCAAAATCTGAGGCAGCATTGGATCACAAGGAAAACGAAGTCCCGCAGTAAAGAACTCGGAAAAAATAACAGCCTCTCCGAATTGGGGATCAGGAACAGTCTCGCGTCCAGGAGCACGACCAACACCATCGGGAAAGAATCCATTCTGAACATACCAAGGGGACGCCTTTTGGGTTTCGTCCCAGTAGTTCGAGGGTCGAAAAACAATGAACTCGAATCCAAGGACGAAGGGGCTACTGTTGGGGAGACGCCCCTTGGAATCATATTTTCTATTTTCGCAGGCGAGACTGAAGAGGCCAAAACGAAGAAGACAAGCGTGGAGCTAATTCGAAGAGGTTAAAGTCGCAGGCGAGACTGAAGAGGTCAAGACGAAGAAGACAAGCGTGAAGCTAATTCGAAGAGGTTAGAGTTTCGAGCAGGACTGAAGAAGTCAAGGCGAAGAAGACAATAGCACAAGGCTGGTCACGAGACAAGGAACTGCCAAGACGAATCCGTCTCCTGTTACGAGGCTAAGGCGGAGATTGGCGGGAAGCAACGGTCTTCTAAAAGCCAAGATAGTTTATAAGATTTTTGGCGGGAAGTAACGGTCTTGTAAACATACAAGGTTGGCCCCTATAAATAGCAGGTCAACGGTAACTGTACGGGAGGATGTTTTTTTGGGGGGAGAGACCAAAAAAGACAATTGCAATCTTTTCACTGTTAGTAATACTAGAAAAACCGTGTTACAACAGATAGCAGATAGTACTTCTCGATAAACAATGTTCTTTGTTGTATCAGTGCAGTTTCCATGTTCGTCCTCTATTAGAATTTTTAAACCATCTTTGGAGGTGACGCAAGAAAATGCTACATACAATTGTCCATGGCTGAAAACAGGGGTTTTTAATACTCCGACAGAAGATAAAGTTTGTCCTTGACTCTTATTTATTGTCATGGCATAGCAGACTTTTACAGGGAACTGTCTTCTCTCAAGGACAAAAGGCCACTTTGTGTTCTTTAATGTTAAGCAAATGCGAGGTATTATGACAGTTTTGCTAGCATGACATCCAGCCATTATTTGGGCTTCTATTATCATGTCTCCTAAAGCTGTAACTATCAATCTCGTTCCATTACACAACCCTTCAGACTGATTCAAATTTCGAAGTAGCATAATAGGGACTCTTTTTTTTTTAAGTTCAATTCATGATGTGGGAACTTGTTTCCATTCAATGAGTTTAGAAATTCAACAGGATAAAGGAGATCATATGAATCATGTGTTCCTGGTGCCTTTGTTATTCTATCATAGCTCAGATATTGTTTTTGTTGTCCTGGTATTAATGAAACAATGTGGTTGTTTATCAAAGTCTGCTGTTTCATTAGTGGGTGTTAGAATAGCTCGTGCTCCAAGATATGATACGTTGCAATAGTTTCAGGATAAATTTGGATATACAGCATTGATCAAGCATTCTATTTTGTTATCAGTTGGCATAAGTAATAATTCCGCAGGTATTTTGATCCATGTACCTTCAGTTTCATCATCACTAACTGTGCCTTCAATTTTACCCTCCCCAATATCTAAGATCCACTTGCTAAATGCAGCTAAATCTTGCTGACTTTGTGGGTCTAAATGTGGAGATGGCAGTCTCATATTTTTTGTGAGGTGCAATACAGTAATATGATTCCATAAGGGTGAATTAATTATTGCAGCATTAAATATATGTGCTTTTGTGCCGCCTTCAATTACTGGCAAGATTTGTCTAAGATCACCACCTAGGACAACTACTTTTCCACCAAACGGCATAGTTCTGGCCTCTTCTGAATGTAAAGATAAAATATCACGGAAGCTTTTGTCTAGTGTTTCAAATGCCCTTCTATGTGTCATTAACGCTTCATCCCAAATTACCAAAGAAGTTGATTCAATGAGCTCAGCAAGCATAGAACCTCGCTTAATGTCACAAACAGTATCGTCATCTATGTCACAAGGTATTTTAAAACAAAGTGAGCAGTTCGTCCTCCAGGAAGCGGTAAGGATGCAACCCCAGAGGATGCAACTGTTAAGACAATTTTTTTTGGACTCGAACAAAGGAAACTATAGTATTCCATAGATATGTTTTTCCAGTCCCGCCATAACATAACTGGAGACAAAGAAGAACCCAGGCCGTCCATTCAAAACAGCATCAGTGATGCAATTAAAGGTGTGAAGCTGGTCACTGTTTAGAGTTGAGACGTATTCTTCACATTACGACAGCAAATCTTCAAGACTGTATGCTAACTCTTCTTCAATTAATCGATTACCACAGGTTAATTGGGATGGATTTGACCTCTGTGGCAAGTTATGATCTCTTATTCTAGCTCCATTTTTAGCAAATAGGGCTGATAAGTCATCTAATAAGTAATCTCTGAGCTGAGCCTCAGGAATTTCATATGTTCGACTCCCTATCACATCCCTAAACTGGTATACAATGTCATCTGTTAGTAGTTTCCACACCTTTTCAAAAAATGTGTACTCATCATTGACCTCACGGTAAAGGATCATTGTGACAAAAAGCTGGCTGAGCTGTGCTGAAGTAGCCCAGGTAGCAGCTTCATCAAAAGCAATGTACCACTCTTTATCATCACCTAAAGCAGCTATGGACGGTGGCTTGATAGTATGTAGCGAAAACCTACATGTTACAATGCATTTTCGGGCGAGGACGACAGCGACAACGGAAGCGAGGAGGAGGAAGGGAAGAGACTCTTTTTTTTTAATCTACATACCCATACCCTCGTGGCCCTTCGAGGCAATTTCGGGAGGCTTCGGGCCAGTGCGCAGAGGCCACGAAGGCCGTCGCGGAAGAGGAAGAGGCGAGCACGGTCGGTGGTAGGACTGATGAGTGGGCCTCCACCTGGGAACCGTAACTTTGTGGACCAAGTTTTAACCACCGTTGAGCGAGAATCCGGCGGTGAAATTTTTTTTCGATGGCGTGGCGCGTGCGTGTATCCACCGGGTAGGCTGCCCCGTTTCATAAGGAGGAATTCGTTCTTCATCGTATTGATGATGATATGCAAGGTTAGGTATACAGGATTTTTATAAAGTAGGGTAGAAGAGAGATGGCAGGCGTGCAGCATTAGGCTAAATTACAATCGTGTTGCAAAACTCCAGGGCAGCGGCGCAAGCCGCAAGCGACTTGACGCACTTCATCCACAGCCGAGTATAATCAAGTGATGAAGTGATAGACATATTCTGTCGAGTAGGTCCTGCGGATGTTCCACAAGAAGGTCGTGCACGTCCTGCAGATATGGTGCGTAGCTCCAATTCATCTTTCGCCAAACGCGTCGAGCCCGAGGGCAGCGCAGCATGATGTGGTCTTGATCCCCATGGGCACCGCAGAAGGAGCACAGTGCTGAGACAATGATGTTGCGATGGCACAGAAGGGCAACAGTGGGTAGGCGATGATGGTGCAGAAGCCAAACGAAGTGTTTGCATCTTGGTATTGCAGCATTCTTCGGAATGGATGGGGCCAACAGATCCAGAGGTCGCCGTTCCATCTGTGCGGAGTAGAAGGTTGACGAGGAGAAGGGAGTCATGGCCTCGCCATTGCCAATGCCCCTGAAGACCTCTGTATCCATGGAGGGGCTTATCGAGAAGAGATGATCTTCACCAGCTCTTCCATGGTGAAAGGTGCAACGAGGGACGCTGCCTGCACACTGTCGAGGGAATTGGAAGTGAAGTAGCTGGGGAGGTCCGGCATCACAGAGCTAGCAGCTCTCTGGCTCACCCAGCAACCGGTGGTAGAGCATCAGCCTTTGCCGCTGGACTCGATCTGCAAGGAATTGTACATGACGCTGTCGCCCAATCTCCCCGAGAACAGCTTCGGGGAGGAAGGGGAAGAACGGCGGCTGCCTAATCCGAAGCGGCGCTGAGCATGCGTTTAGTCCCCGTGCAGCAGTAGAGTACTCGTCTCCTCCCATGGCGGGCGGCCACCGCACCGGAGCACGCCGCAGTCGCCCGTGGCACACCTGCCCCGTCCATGGCCGTCGAAGGAGCAGCCTCGGCAAGGGCGCAAGGCCACACGCGGCTGACGAACCCAGCGGCACGTCGAAGGCGGCCTCGTCGTCGGGGGTCACGTGGAAGCCGCCAAGCCGCCCGACTCCGGCGTGGGGTGACCGGCGGAGCCGAGCAGGAGCGGCGAGGCGCTGCCTGCCTGCCGCCTGTTAGAAAACCCCCTCGGAATTGCCCTCACGGAAACACTCACAGCTCACGCTCGCTCACGTTGCTAGGTAGAAGATGAACAGTATTTTCCCGGCAAGAACGTCATGGAGCCAATAGCTCCGGTATCTTGGCCTTGTTCTATCTATTATCTGGACTCGCACCTGAATGCAGAGGAGCGCAGTGATACAAATAGGCCACGGACTTGCCAGGAGCACTCCTCCACGTCCGGCCTTGGTGACACGATCTGCAGGAACCGCTCAACGTCTCTGATGTCCGGAAGCCCGAGGTCAGCACGCCATCTCTTGAGGCAGCGCACCAGTTTCTCCGAGGAGATCGACATCTGAACACTTGACCAAGCCGAGCTGATCGTGTCCCGGCATCCGAACCCAGTGGTTGTTGAATCGGAAGATGACTTGCCGGGGGATGGTGGTTTGGGCCTCCATGATGAGCTGACACCTGACCTGACAGTGATCCGAGTATCCGACACCTGTGCTGATGCACTTGAGACAATGGAGTTAGGCAGTAGGGAGCAACATTCAGTGCTGACCAAGAACCTGTCCAGTTTTGCAAGGATTGGGTTGTCCTGGTGGTTAGACCAAGTAAAAGCGATGATCTGCCAGTGGCAACTGCCATCGACGACCCATGTCGTCGATGGCCTCATTGAATCAGGCAGCTTCAGTGGCGTGAAAGTTGTTATTGGACCTTTCTTCTGGTGATCGGAGGACATTGAAGTCTCGAAGGATAGCCCATGCAACCGAAACTGAAGAGGCAATAGAAGTGAGCTCGTCCAGGAAGGCACGCTTGTCATGCCCGGCTGGCTCTTGGCGAGGTCCAGCTTCTTCTTCTTGATTCGGATGGCCGCCTCCGCAACCGTCTCACAGCATTGAAGCTAATGGGCTGAATGGGCATGCGCTAGGCCTTCATTATGACCAGGTCAAAACGTTGAAGACGAAGGAAAAACAATCTCTTCAAAATACGAAAGAATTATAATATATATATTCTTCATGTTAGCCTAGTTAGTATTTCTGTCAGTTTAATTTTCTTTCGAGAAAAAAAATCCAGCACGTACCCTGCAACAGCATTTTTTTTTTTGGAATGCAACAGCATTTTTTTTTGTCTCACTTCCTGTACGTATAATTTAGGGTAGTGCAACGAAGCTTCGCTGTTCCATTTTCTGAAACAAGGTGAGAGAAATTTGTCTAAAAAAAATAAAGAAGAGAGAAAGCCGCACAGTCAATTACTACTCACTCCTTCCTGGAATGAATTTTGTAATTCTAAGTTTAGGCTGAGTCTAACATTTTAAGTCTGACTAAGTTATAGAAAATACTATTAATTTCATAACACAAATTTATGATAAATATGTAATTTCTTGGGATCATAAATAGTATTAATTCTTTCCCCCCAAAAAAAATAGTATTATCAAAGCTGAGATAGATTGTACTTGTTGCAACACGAGAATGGGGTATTATACGGCACGGGAAGGATCACGTAGCGTTACGATTTCATGGGGCTACTAAATACGTGGAACTCCAAATTGTTTTATCTTCTGTACAGAAATTAATTAAAGCCACTATACATGGCTGTATTTTCCTTTGCTGGTAAACAAGCCAAACACAACACGCCCTTCACATTTTCTTCAGCACTGAAAAAATGGTAGAAATCAAAGCCGTGTGGTGTGCGCCTCGTGACGCAACAGACGGCCCACGTACGTGATGGGTGAATGGGCCGGTGCTAGGCCTTGAAAACGACAACGAGGTAAAATATGTTGGATAGTATGCTTTGACTCTAACAAAGGTGGTAGTAGGCTGTTTTAGTAAACCCCCCAAAAAATCACTTGGAAACATAAATATATAATATATTCATCATGACAACAACCTTGTTAGTATTTCTTCAGTTTAATTTTCTTGCTGGCAATTCTGTCAGTTTAATTTTCTAGCGGGACAGGTTTCCGTTTTTTTTTAAAAAAAAAATCCAGTACGTACCACAAGGTTTTTTTTTCGAACCAGTACGTGACTGGCATTACGATTTCATGGTCTGCTACTAAACACTCTGGGACTCCAATTTATTTTATTTACCATATACACATTAAAGCAACCACATAATCATTCTGATATGACACGACAGTATTTTTCTTTCTTGAGAAAATTCCCTGTGTACAAAAAAAACTAGACCCATCCCTTCCACACCAAAAAAAATTACAAAATCCCTTCTATACCCAAATTCTAATTTTCCATCCCTTCCATAATCCATAACCAAAACCGTTAGATTTAGGATTAAGTGGGGTTAAAGGTGGGCTGAAAAGACCATTTTACCCTTATTTGAGAATGAACAATTTATTCTTCATAAATATTCCCTCTGTCCCAAAATAGATGTCATTCTCGTTTTCCATGAAAAACAACATCTTTCTACATTAACAAATTATATATAAAATAATATTAATATTTATAATACATCATTAGTATCATTAGATAGATATTTAAATCTAGTTTTTTAACAAATTTTGTAGAGATATAAATATTGCATATATCTTTCTACAAATCAAGTCAAAGTTGAGAAAGTAATACATGCACTCATCCCATAACATCATCCTTTAAGGACGGAGGGAGTAGATGATAAAGCATTTGACTAAAGCACAAACTTAACTGACAAGGCAGCAGATGAGGACAACAGCATTGTCAGTTCGGTGCGGTTGTCCCGCAGCACGGGAGCAGCGGCCGCTTGTTCTTCTTGATCCGGATGGCCGCCTCCATGGAGTCCTCCTCGTCGTCGTCACCGTCCTCGCCGCCGTCGGGGTGGTGCTCGTCTCGTCGGTCGCCCGAAAATGAAACGACTAGCAGCTACCTTTGGCGGCAAGTAGCATGCTAATCTCAGCGTTTCAAATCAAATAAATAACTTTTTTTCATAACAAATCAAATAAATACTAACTTTTTTGAGTTTTTTTTAGTGAAGCTACTATGGCGGGCAACGCGGAATTTCCGAAGACATTTTTACAGAGGCCCACGTAAGTGATGGGCCGGCCCATTCGAAAGACATTTTAACAGACGGCCCACGTAATTTTCTTGCTGGATATTCTGTCAGTTTAATTTTCTTGTGGGACAGGTTTCCCTTTTTTAAAAAATAGAAAAGAAAATCCAATATTGTATCGCTTCCCAGCAGGAATAATTCAGAGTAGTGCAAGGAAACTTTTACTATTCCGATCCATGAGCCCAGTGTCAGTAGGGTTTTATGGGCAATAAATAGAGTGCCAGATATGCATTTTTGGTGATGTGCCGGTGTATTAATAAAGAGAGAGGTGAAATGAGTTTCATGGGGTTGAAACCATATATACACAGTTACCTATATATCTTGTGTCTGGCATGTAACCTAGGGTAGATGAAACTATGCATTGAGAGGTGTTTCATCCTAATTTCAAACATTTTTAGATGGTGTGGCACACTAGAATAGACAATTGTATTCATGAAACTTGCATTTAGAATGGTCTTATCTACAAACAGGGAGAAAGATCCCCACGGTCATTTATTACTCACTCCTTATCAGCAGAAAGAATGTAATTATTATTATATTTGGCTAAGTTTATAAAAATATTATTAAATTTGTAAATATATACGATATAAAATTATATATATTTTTATAATAAATCTAATTATCATTACTTGGTATCATAAACATAGTGCTGGTCAAAGTTGATATACACCGACTCGTTGGAACCCAGTAATGGCCTGTTTTTTGGATGATCGAAGGGAGCACATAGCAATACGATTTCATGGTCTGCTACTAAATACTCTGGGACTCCAAATTATTTTATTTACCATATACACATTAAAGCAACCACATATTCATTCCGATATGACACGGCAGTATTTTTCTTTGCGGCTGTACAAGCCGAACACAGCAAGCCCACTGAAAAATGGTGGAAATCAAAGTCGTGTGCCGGCAGGCTCGACAGGTCGCAACACTTGTCACTTTTCACCGGTTCATTCCGTGCCCCGGTCCGTCCCTTTTTTTTCTTTTTTCCAAGCCTTGGACTAGGACCACATGTAACATGTGTGAAAGACCAACCGGCAATCCAACAGTGTGCCTGCCTGCCGGACCGACCGACATGCTGGCCGTGTAGAACCGTTCGTTCATGGTCTCCGCTGGCCCTGCTGGTCGGTCTCTTTACCGCCTGCACCTACCACGGTGCCAATTTTTTCAGACACGACGGCCTCACGAGTTTGGGTGTCCGGCGAGGCCACCAACCATAGGGGCTCGTCTTCAACTTTGTATTGGGTCAAAGATTTTGTTCCCTACTTCCCTGTAAAGACTTCTACTGTCATTTTGCTCTTTATATCATGTCTTTTTTTTTTGGCGCTTTGCGCGAAACAGAGTACTGCGTCCTCTGTCTTTCTGATGTCACCGGATGTGCTCCCTGTTTCAGGGGACGGAGGAGTATTGGAAACCTACTCTGGTTTTGTTATTTTTAAGAGCAGTGAAAGTGTCCTCTGTTTTCTGAGGGCAATGAGAATTGCAACCGACAAGGATTTGTTTTATTTTTTTTTTCAAAGAAACTGGGCATAACACTGGGGATTTCAGTGACAAACAAAACAATGTTGAGATTCATGACGAAAATGAAAAAGGAATTACACGAGCTTGCACTTGTATAGGTACCGCAAATGACAACAAACAACATGTTTGAAAAAACGAACGAATGAATTTAATTGCAAGGCATGGCCTATTCGCATGCCCCTGCTACCATCACAAATTGCACAACTTCTTCTTCTGACCTCTTGGATCACCACCAACAAAAGAATGGCCCTCTCCATCGTCAATTCCACGATGGAGAGGCAAAACTACTCTACAAACATCACCGAAAAAAAAAAGATGAAAAACTATTCTACATACACCTTAATGGTGATCTGCAACCTAAGCTCTGAATTGGCCTGGGATGCAGGGTTGTTAGGTGCCCATCCCTGTGATGCAAGCATCATCCCCTGCAGCAGCTTAATTAGCAGCAGTGGGAAGGGGGATTGGGTCCCGACTTGTTGTCGGCGAGCATGTCGACCACCATGTGGATGCCACCGTCGTCAAACCACCCCTCCGCCTTGAACGGCCTCGCTGCCGACGCGGCGGTGAGGACGTTCACGACATGGATCAGGAACACCAGCAGCAGAGCCATCCTCGCCATCCTCATCATCATCACCATCGCCGTTGTTGTCTTCGACGGCGTCACGATCTCTGTTGCCGGGAGAAGGGAGACAGAAAGAGAGCCCTTCGAGCTACGTTCAGGTTCAGGTTTGTGTTTGTTCTTGAGCTCTTGTTGTTGTGGTTGGAGACTTGGAGGAGGGAAGTGAATTGGTTGATGCATGATGAGGCGTGGTGGTTTATATAGGTGGAGGGGTCGCAGCTGAGCCTCTGACAGGTGTGCATACGTGGAGGGAGGCCCGGGAGGCGCGTAGAAACGGTCGCTGTTCGCCGAGTCTCGCATCGCATCGCACCGCACCTCGTACTTTTCGCCGGACCGGACGGACGGCTTCCAACCTCTTGAGTCCTTGACCCTGGTGCTGCGTGTGCATGTCTGAAACTCTGAATGGTCAAATAAAACCGACAGGCACGCAGCCAGGATCATCATGACTCCATCAACCTGCTCTCCGTCCAGCTCTCTCTCCCAAGTCAAATCTTTCTCATGCGCATGCAGCGTTGCGAGCTTCATGGCAATTGGGTTTCAAATTAACTAACATTTGAATATGGAAAAGTCTGGTCCAAAGTCCAAACTGAGAAATTTTGGGGCTGCAGTACAGCAGCTGAAGTATTTGTCTGATCGAGCAATAAGGATGAGAAATGCCTGGTCAAATAAAATTAGCCGCTGCTGCTGCTTGTCCTGCTATTACTCCAACAAGTTTGCAGGTATTTTTTAGAGCAAGTTTACAAGTATTTGTTGACCAGGTACGTACCACTACTCCCGAGTGCTGACAGGTCGTTTTCGTCCTCGCTTGCGTCATCAACCGTGGGCACCAAACCGCATGCACCAATTAATTGTAGCTACGTACACGCAAGGAACGAACATCACCGGTGCCCACCACACCAGCCTCTTCCCACGACCAACCCGTTCGTTCACATCCTCGCCGTTGAATGGCCACTGGCACGCATCAGAATTCTTTTTGTTTGACCAGCACACGATCGAATCCGTAAAACATTCAAATATTCAAAAGGGCGTGCTTTTCCGTCTTGCCCAAGCACGTTCGTCCATGCATATTTTTGCGAACGGTTCAAGCTCGGAACGCGGGCGGCGACTTGGAGTTCAGACCAGAGACCGCAGCAATGGTTAACGAGTTTGAATCCCCCGGGGGAGTGAGTGTAGACCGGATCAAAAACCAGCCGTAAACTAACGTTTTCTTTCTTGCCAAACGACGAACAAAGAACACGCGGGTGACTTTCAAACCGGGCATGCGACTGTAGTACTGTACCGACTACCAAGCCAACCGTACGCACGCCATTGCCCGCTATATATACGAGCTCATCCCTTCATCATCTTCTCTCACAGTTCATCACCTGCTCGCCCACATTTTATTCCTTTCCCTGGTCCAGACCAAAGCTCCGAGCTCCCTCTGCTGGTTGTTGTGCCGGCCTGTTTGGTCTCTGACACTGAGCTTGATCTTGAGCTTTGCACGGTGACAAGTGCGATCGATGGCGGTGAAGGCGCTATTGGTGGTGATCCTGGTGCAAGTGCTAGGCGTTCTTGCGGTGGTGGCGGCGCGTCCGCTGCAGGAGGGTGCCGCCGGGGCGAGGGGTGACGGCGGATGGATGGCTGGTAGCATTGGGATGATAACGCAGATGCTGCTCGGCTCCAAATCGGGGTCCAACCCCAAGTCGCACTGCTGCTGATTATGATCAATTTTGAGCGCGCCTGCGTGAGTGCGTTCATGCTGACAGATTTTGGATTGATTGAGTTGAGGTGTGTGCAGCCATGCATCATGGACATGAGCCAAAGTGGAAGCCGTGCCGTTGTGGTGTTTGGTAGAACTAGTCATGCATGCCTCGGCGCTCACCATAGATTGTTTTTTTCTTCTTCTTCTTGTTCTTGGAAACGTTAAGTTGTACATGATCGCTACACACTGTATATGATCCTTTCTTTTGAATGCAAAGATTCATTCATTTCTTCTGACAAGGAACTGTGTTTTTTTGGGGATGATCTGGGCAATCTCGATATGTTTCTTACTTTTCGCATGCTCGGTCGAAATAATGGTTTGCCAAGAATACAGTGGCCTATATTTGTTTTTCTCTCTCAAATCGTTTTTCCCATGTTTGTTTCACTAGTCTTTTCGGAATCATTTTACAAGAGATGAGAGGCTTATCAGAAAGAAGAATTCTGTAGTGGAAGAATTTTGAAACGATCAAATATACGAACACACGGTGCTAGATTTTTCACTTACGATTTTTCATGGCATATTTTTAAGAATAAAAATAAAATTAAAAAAATAAAAGAATAAACAAAGCACAACGCGTCGCACTAAGTTTGTGGGCAGTCAATAGGCTTGTTGACCATGCGCCCAAATGGCCACCCAACCCTCTACCACCCTACACGAATTAAAACAAAACATTTAGGCCAATTATATTGGCTGCTTTCACATTGCTTTTTCAGTTTATCTGGCCTCTCTCTTTGACCTGAACGTACGCTCTCCAAACCTCGAGGGCAGCAGCACGCTGCAGGCGTCGTCCTCCGGCGAAGTCGGTGTGCGCCCTTCTTCCTCCGGCGACGCGGGAGCTGGCTGCTGCCCGCGCCGTGCTGCAAGCCTGTCACTGTGCCAGCCATCTTTATTCCCTCGATTCTGCATGTTATCTTATATTTTGTTCGTACACTATAGTACTGTCCATGTATGTCGCTCGCGTATATCCGCTTCCGTAGCGAGACGCCACCAATGGATGGATTCGATGGGGACTTTTGTTGGTCCAGCCGTGTGTTCTTTTTTTTCAAGCACAATATAACGTAGACGATGTCCAACACGCACGCACGTTCACCTCTATGAAATACACGTACGCAAACGTGTTCTTGTTTGCTGCACTAGCTCTTATTGGTCTATCTCATGGTTTTTTCGTGCTACGATCCAAGTAGCAGCAGGCACAGAAAATGGATTTTCGTGTTCTGTTTTTCTGGTCACAGGAAATGATACACCGGCCTTGTTTAGTTTGGCAACTTGCCAAATTTATTTCACACTAACAACTGTGCCCTATTTTATCAGGCGTATTTCTCAGTACGAAAACTTTGCGCCAACATCACACTACTGAATAAGCCCATAGTTTCAGTGTCTGGTTTCAAGAGTTTAATGGTCCTCACTCCCCAGTGTTTGATTTTTCAGTTGAAGATTGAGAATTAAATTTTTTTTGTCAACAGTTGAAGTGCGTGAATTGGAACTTCTTCTTTATCTTACTTATACAACATCATCATATCTGTAGTGTGCTATGATCGCCTGAATTTACTGTCATATTTGCCTAGATGAGGCTTTATTTGTGCATTCCTTTTGCTCTGCCTAGGTGTGCATTGCACGAATGTCCAAATGGAAAATTGGAGAATTGTGCAGCCCGGCGGGCTGGTCCTGCGCGGTGGCATGGGTACGCCATCCATGGCCGAGCCACCGAGCCTCCGTCGTGGAGCCACCCTACCCATCGGTCTTCCACCCCCGCTACCTCTGGCTTGTGCAGAATCGCCCCCTAGCCGCACCCCCCCTCCCCTGTTCGACCATGAGCCCGCCGCCACTAAGAGGCCAGAGGGAGAGGAGCTGATAGCTAGGGATTTGGATTGGGGATTGGCCGCTTGGTAATTGGAGTTGGAGTGGTGGGTGGACACGAGAACATATCTGGTGTTACCAGCCCTTCGCGTGTTACTGTGTTACCAAACTCACTCGGCAGGACACAAACCGATGCATCAAAAAGTAATCTAGAAATAGGAATGGGTAGAGTACAAAACATACTGTCATGCAAAGTTTGAGGATGAATAAATAATTGTGCAAGGAGATACGTAAAAGAGAAATTAGCAATTGAATAGTAGCGCGTTGTGGATCTCACCTAAATAATAATATACGCTATGATGCAAGTGTTGATTTCCCTTTTTTGTATCTCCTTACACAATTTTTTTTGTTGATGCTCAAACTTTGCATGATGATAGATGTATTTGTACTCTACCTATTTATATTTTTAGATGAATTTTAGATGCATCGATTTGTGTGCTATTGAGTTTTATAACATGGTAACATACAAAGAGCCGATAATACAAGATTTATGTTCTCGTGGGTGGACCGGTAGCCAAAAATCGGCCACCAGGGACGATTTGGGCCGACGGGAGATAGGCAGGGCTTTAAATTTTAGCCCTATTTGCCTTGTTGTTCCTAAACTATCCATGCCCGAAATGATTTCATCTTCTACCTCTTGCCGCCCATTCTTAATCCATGGTGTCTATGAAATTAGAGGGGGGCTCAAGCCCCCTAGCACCTCTTTAGATATGCCACTGATTGCCAAAGCCGGGGGTGGGTAGCACTGGTGACATGGAGGTTGAGCGGGTGTTTATGCTACTGTTGAAGAAGCAGCTAATCTATGTGCTTGACAACACTGCTCCTATGTTCATAATTGTAAAGTACCGGACAAACTATGTGCTTGAATTTGTTTTTGCAATTAATTGATCTCATGATCTTATCCCATCCTCGCCACCGTCAGAATCTTCGTGGGATGGCAAGGGACAGTGCCATGACTAGAGGGTTTTAGGTGCACCATCGCCATTAGGCGAGGGTACCATCATGCAGTACGACAACATCATGGCCTACGCGCAGGGGAAGACAAAAAATGTAGTGCATCGATGAGATCTTAGGAGGTATTGAGCCTAGGGGTACAAATATCTTTTCATATCATGATATGTGGTGCAAAATGTATTCTTTGTAAACAAATCTAATGGTTTGCTATTTTCAGCCATCTTTTGCAGCTTTCAATAGTATTTTACGTGGACAAACTTTTTTCATGATATTTTTCGAAAGTCGTGATCTTTGTGCTACCAATCCAATTGACAGTACTTTTTGTCCAGAGAGCAAGGGGCTCTGATGAATTTTTAGTCGACGACTCCATGTATCCATGCTTCCCAGGTAGCAAGACGAGTACGTCGTCACCGTCCGTGTTACTCCATCCATTCACATCATATTTTTTTGTTTGCTTTAGTAACACAATGACTTTAAAAATAACCTAAATTTGATTATGTTTGTATGTTTTTTTTAATAAGACAAGCGGTCAAACTGACCCTATTTTGGAACGGAGTAGTAATTACCAACGAGGAATAATGTCTACGCAAGCATTTGTTTCATTTGAACTGTTTCTCCATGTCATGCTGGTAAGAGGAAAGGATATAGAATCTACATTTTATCCGGTGGCAGGGTAGAACATACAAGTCAAGAGAGGGACATTAGTACTAATTGATCGCTTAATGTACTCAATTATTTTTTTATTTTTAAGCATCAATTAGTAGAGGGTTAATGGATTATGCAATTATCGCTTATTGTACATTTGTTTGGACGAGCCACTGACTCAAACAAAAACCCCATTTTACAGCTGGTTTTCAACAAACCGACTATAAAGAGACATCATAGCCAGTTCAAAAGGAACTGACTAGTTCAAAAGGGAACCGGCTGTGATGCTACCCATCATAATTTGTTTTTTTTCAACCATCTGTGATTAGTGCGGCGAGCATCACAGCCGGATCTAGCTACAAATCAGGTGCGTTACTACTTTTGAATTTCTCAAATCTAAAATTTGAGTTTTTTCGAAGTATCTCGGATGGATACGTTTGGACATCACAGCTAGTCTGTAGTAGCGTTACCTCCAAGTTCCGGGGATTCTTCCTGCTCCGGCGACTCAGGTGCTGGCTGCCTGTGCTGCAAACGTAAAGTCCATTGATGAGCCCTGTTCACCGTCAGGACCCAAATCCCCGGTGGTGTCAAGTCCAAACCGAAATGTCAAGCAACGGAAGGGGGCTGCATCTTTTAGCGTATTGCACTTGGATGTTTGAGTCCTTCGCAGCAAAACGGGAACTAGTGTAAAAGTTACAGAAGGAAACGCATGACTTTCAAGCCATCAACTGGCACAACCGTACGTGCATATATAGAGCGCTATATACATGCGCGAGCTCACCATGAACAAGATAAGCACGAATACAGATAAACAAACCTCAAACTCGAAATTGTTTCTCCCTCTCTATCTTAGCAGAATTGTACATCGGCAAGGCGATGACGGCGAGGATGGCGAAGGATGCCCTCATACTCTGATGTAATTTTTTTTTGTAAATTTACTCTTTTCCTCATTAAAAAAACCTTATCCACAGTGAAGTCGACAAGTTAAAAAGAGCCGAGCAGTATGACGAAAAAAAAACTTGACCTGAAAACATGCATCTTTCACCGGTACGTGATTGAAGAATTCTAGGTGGACGAATAATGCTCAAGATCTCGTCACTTCTTACTGAAATGGAAAATGAATCATATCCTTTTTTATTGACCCACTAGAGGAAAAACGTCTATTCGTCCCCTTCCAATCAGTACCGGTTGCTTATCAACCGGTACTGAGGACCATTTACTAATAGTTGGGAAGCACAGGTACCTGAAGCTCATTATAGAAATCAAACGATGACTGGGTACGTCTTAACGGACTCTTATTGTCCTTACAGTTGAAACACTGCCGGCCGAATTTTTTACACAAAGCGTTGGTTTGTCGTTTCTTCGTTCGTTTGTCAAAAAATAATTTCTCCAATTCCACAACAGGAGGCAGAAAATATGTACTTTCACGTCGTCATACCTGTGCATGAATGTCACCTCGCTTCGGCCTCCAGCAAAACCGAATATATGGTACTGATTCAAAGCACTTGAAAAACATTGTGCCACAAAACCTACAACTAGCACCTGAACATCTCCTTTGACCATAAAAAAAGTTTACAATTTCCACATCCACCTCGACCTGGCACCTGTCGATACAGACTATCTACAGCTGTCTAGCTGCAAGTTCAGAGATTCTTCCTCCTCCAGCGACTCGTCAGGAGCTGGCTGCCTGAAATCGCAAAGTCATTGATCAGAAAAAATTGAAGCCCTGTGTATATGAGGACTGAAATCGCGGTGGTCTAAACCCAAATGTGAAGAAATTGAACGGGTCTCGTCTCGCAAGCATACGTTTCCCTGCTGTGACGTACTTGGTGTTTGAATCTTTCACAACTAAAACCTGAACTCGGTGTAAAACTAGCAGAAGCAAACGCACGACTTTTTATACAATCAACTGACAGAACTGTACATATGCAGTGCGTCGAGCCCTATAAAAACGCGCGAGCTCACCATGCAAAAGATACACGCAGAGAGATAAACATACCATAAACTCAAAGTTGTTGCTTGAGAAAAATTGTGTGATCTGAACTCTGAAATAGCTAGTACTTTGGCAAGGCCATGACGGCGAGGATGGCGAAGGCGGTGTTGCTGCTCGTGCTCGTGATGCAAGTCTTGGGCGTCCTCGCCGCCACGGCGAGGCCGCTGGTGGCCATGGACGGGACCGACGGCTTGCTGGAAGACGGGATCGGGATGGTGACGCAGATATTCGGAGCTGCAAAATCAGGGCCCAACCCGCCCTCGCACTGCTGCAGCTAGCTAACTGTCGAGCATAGAAACATTAGTATCTGTATGGAGGTTGCTTGAATTTCTTTTGGGGTTCAGGACTACTTCTGGTTCCTTTGTTTTGTTTCGATTCAAGGTTTCTGTTCTTCAGATAAAGACTGTAATTATGTAACATGTACATGACAACATATAACTTGTAAAGTTGAAATTATTTAGTTACATTTGTTTGGAAGAAATCTAGAGTGATTTACATTTTTTAATGTTTTGTCCAACAGTGGATTTTGGCAATGTAAAATTCATCAGAAACCCATCAACCGTTTAAATTAACAACCGAGCATTGATGAGTATCTCCAGAGAAGAATTTCAGTTACTCCTTCCATTTCAAATTATAAGTCGTTTGACTTTTTAACCTAAGTTTGGCCATTCGTTTTATTCAAAAAATTTATGCAAACACAATCAAATTGAAGCCATTCTTGAAGATGTTTTAAAAAGTAACTCATAATAAAAATTGATATTTGGCATAATATTTTGAATAAGACGAGCGGGTCTAGTTGAGGCAAAGAAAATCAAATGACTTATAATTTGAAACGGAGGTAGTACAAGTTAAATTTTTGGAATTCAAAGTTTGAGGATGAATTTGTGGAGGTCAAACTTGTTGCATAAAGTTTTAATTTGTTTGAGTTTGAAGTCAATGTCTGCGGTGAACTCGTGTCCCATTTCCTTTTAGTCCATGCACGCTTCTAAGTTCTTGTTCACCAAGAATGTGGGGGGATGGATTACGCTTACGTTCAAAGTGAATCGATCTACGCGTGGAACAAAAACGCGTTTAACCGGACAGATGTGCAAGGGCTTAAATAGTGTCATGAAAGTATTACTAGTTTACTACGAACTATACGGACAAAGTCACGGTCATAAGAACTGCTTCCGCTTTCAGTAGGGTTCGAATTCCGCTTTGGTCAGAAGAACCTCCAGTGCCTTGGGGCTATCTTTTCGATCCAAAAATGTTAAAATCAATCCGGTCGTACACCATTGTTCATGTGAATGCACATATTTTCATTTCAAAGTTTAATACAAGTAATAATAACAATGTTAGCTAGTGCATGATTATACCGAACGAAGTTATTAAACATATGTGCATCCAGCACCCTGGTTGATGAATGCGAATAAACAAAGACTTAAATGAGGTGTAGTGGTGTATTTGTCTATTTTTTAATATTAAAAAGAGAAAGGGAGCTATTGGCTGTGCTGGTGTGTTGTGGCCTGTGGGTAGCAACTAGCACCGGAGGAGCTGTGGCCGGTGGAGTTGTGGACCGACGAGGCGACGACGTAGTTCACAGCAGGTTTCCACCAGTGTAGCGGTGTTAGGATGTGCAAGTCCCAATGGAGTGGTTCCACTGCAATGACTCAATGAGGAAACTGGCCTCTCGGCGCTGTGCAAGATGTATCAATGATGGTGAATTCCTCGTACTAATTAAATATAAGTGAGATGCTTGCTCGTGAATATTTTCGAAATGAAACATCAGATTACAAGTTTATGTACCAAGACGGCAGAGCTCTCCAAGGATAGCATCTCCAAGAGTCTTGTTAAATCTCACTCTCTATATTCTAATTTAGCTATCAATTAGTTAAGATTCTCTCTCTATATTTGGCTTCACTGCAACAGACTAGAAAATTAATCTCACCCTTCATATCCAACTCTCCTCTCTTCAACTCACTGATGTGTGGGCCCCTCCTCCTAATCCCCTCCTCTTGTTCCCATCCATGGCAACAAGGATTGGAGCCGCCGGGAGCTCACCCTCCACCATTGAATCTAGCGCCACACAAAGGCTAGAGGGGCCCTGGGCGGCACGAACGACAATGACAAGACGTGGCACGGGAGGTGGGCAAAGACGCGAGGCCGCCGCGGACACCAGTCGTGCTAGAGGAGGCGCAGGCCTTGGTTGCGCTAGATCAGGCTCTTGAGTCCTTGCATGACCCCAACCGGGCCGCCAATGGTCGCGAAGCGCTGCAACAATGGATCGATGAAGATGACCATGAGGAGGAGCTCTCCCTCCACCGCTGGTAGTTCGCGCCTCTCCATTGCCAGTCTGTTGGCTTGAGTCCATCACTAGAGATGGGGCCGACGGGGAGCAGATATGGGGACTGCATTGTCGGGTACCAATAGTAGGGGTACCCTAACTTGGGCCCTAAATTACTCGGCAGTAAGGCCCACAAACAAAGTCGGCCTGGCTCTGCAGCCCGGCAAAGACCTACCACGCCAACTTCACCACGGTGTCCGTCCCGCTCGAAGTTAGCGAGACCTAGCGAGACCCTCGAGCGGGGATGTCCGTGACAAACGAGCCCAGCCACGCTCAAGGTGGACGGCCACCCTCGAGCGGGCACTCCCGCCACGATCGAGGCTCACCCGCGCTCGAGCTTGCCATACCAGGAACAGCGCCCAGGGATCTGCGACCCATCAACTCCGGTCATGATGACGCTCCTCTGCAGTAGGATTCACTGCACCACGCCACCGCCCACGCTACGGATAAGACCCCGGTCAAATCCACCCGACACAGTGGACTTGGATGTAATGCCGCGCGGTCAGGATAAATGCGGCAATCTTACTATGTCAACCACTCTGCTTACCTCGAGGGCGCCCTCTCCCTCGGAAGGCGACCCTCGAAGGAGATCGTTAAAGTCCAACCCTCGAAGCAGTACGCCATCACGACCAACCGTCAAGTCGACTCCACAATCATCATGCCGTCAGCAGGGGTAGAAAGGCGCGATTCCCGCCTCCACAGTGTGCGGCATGGATAACACGCCAGCGCTACGTCACTCTAGGACAATAGCACTGCTAAAAGCGCTCACCAGTGTACTCAAGCTCTCTCCCTTGGGCTATAAAAGGGGGAGGGAAGCCCATGCAAAGGCAAGTTCTCAAGTTCAAGCAAAACCACACACTCAACGCTCAGCTACCACACTCGTGTAGACACCAGGGACTTGGGAAGCTCATAACCCTCTCCCGCTTTGCTTGTAACCCCCTACTACGAGCAACACGAACTCGGTGCTCCGCACCGTTGCTGGACGTACGGCCCCATGGCCGGAACCAGGATAAAAACTCTCGTGTCTCTGTCCGCCATCGGAGCAGCGAGTGGTTAGCATCGCAATCACTTGTGTGGCGGACCACTCCGAAATTATTCCAAGTTAAGTACCTCGGGACCACTAATCAAGTAGTCAGGCACTTAATCCGGAATAAGCTGGAGCGCCGTCGGATTAAACCCGATTAACCACGTTCTTTTCTCGATCGAAACAACAGCACGCCCACACGAAGGTGAGTTCCAGAGATTACAACATTCCACAAATTGAACATACATAAAGGGGTAGCATAGAGTTATTACAAACCAAATTCAAATTTAAATCAGAGTACTAAAGTCTTGCAGCGGAAATAAAAGTTCATTGCAGCAGAAGAAATCTAACGACGATACAAATAACACCGTGCTGAAGCCTGCCACGATGCTACACCTCCCGATCCTCGGTAGAGGACGGAACCCATTCGATGTGCCAGCCAGGGGGAACCTGGGTAGGCCAAGACAAAGCATCGACGGCCACATCCAACATGGTACCTGTAAATCAATGCCACAAGCAAGGCTGAGTATACTAATACTCAGCAAGGCTTACCCGTCGGGTGAAATCTACATCACCGACATCTAGACAATGAGAGGCTTTTGGCTGGTGGGTTTGTTTGCCAAAAAGCGGCTAAAAGTAGGTCCTTGCTTTCAAACTTTAGCATCATATTCTAGTAATTTAACCATTCTAGATTAGCATCCTCTCTAAGCATACAAGTGGTGCAATACAATTTAATTCATAGAACAAGTTTATAATCTCATAATTCCACTTGTTACTCAATGTAGCAAGGCGGTCAAGCAGTCTCATTAACCGCGAGAAGCGGACAGTTCGAACCGAATTTCTGCTACCTGGCCAGGGGAAACCCAACACACACGGATACTCTGCTTGCTATAAAAGGCACAAGCATTTTCCAACCTTTCCCATCGATCCACAATTCGGAACCGGGTCCATTTCCTTAGGATAAAGGTTTACTGCTTCACTCACAGTCTCACGCATATATCCACAAGTGTACGGCAGGGGAAACAAAGTTTCCAAGGAGAGATGGCTATCGGCCCTAGCTGCTTCAATCTGGTACCGGGCTTACCGATTCCCATATATCGGCATGCATGTGGTACGTTCAAAAACTTGACACACTCAACCACACATTTCAACCTTAATCAATTATCTTACATGGACGGGAGATCTACATCTATCATCCTGCCCGTCAATCCTTATGATTCCAACATAAGTAAAGACAAGCAATTCCTATATCTCGCGAGTGACAGGAAATCACTCGACTTGTAACGGACCTAAAGCAGTGCCCTATCGATCCTTTCATACTAGTGTTGCAAGTCATAGGTACTAGGAAATGTACAGCTAAGGTATTCAATCAACTCCTTGAAACGTAAATGCACAAGCATAGAAAATTTATAGATGCATAATTTTAAAAGTCAGGTCATGCTCCGGGGCTTGCCTTCTTGCTCAAGCTGGGGGTTAGCCTCCGGGTTGGTCGATCCTTCGTTGGCACCGTGCTCCGGGATCCCTTCCTCGTCAGCGGGGATGAGGTGGTAGTTGCCGTCCGGGGTAGCGCCTTCTACATGAAATGCATAGCTTAAGGTGGCTGCCTATCGAGTCTATGATTAAGGCCTTTGAAGGCCATATTCACCTAGACATACTTGAGCATTACTATTTTCTTCACAAAAACAGGGTAGAGGTGTGGGAAAAGTTTTATTTGACTTCGATGGTGATTGTGTACATATATAAAAGAATTCTATTTATTACTTCACAATCTAGGGTGCTGTTCTGGAATTTCAGTTTCCATCTATTTTATTCTAACTAATTAACCAAAAGGTTTATTCTTTTATATAAATCAATTTCCACCTAGATTACTTCTCATTTTTGTTTCTCCATTTCTACTCATCATTTTTATCTATAAACTTTATGACAGCTACTGGAGTATAAGAGCTAAGCTCACTCCAAAATTTAGCTGAATCTGAGCTACACATAATTTATTAAAAATAAAACAATCAGCTGTCTGCAGAAATGAAATAAATTCATATAAAATTGAAAATTCATCCATTTCAGGAGATTTTCCTACCAAAGCTAGTCATAAGCATGAGGAGGGCTCTGGCCAAGTGATGGCTCAAAATAACCCTTGGACAGTCCTCAATAAATTTCTATCCAAAAACACATATTTATTTATTTGCTAGTCTAAACAGAGCAAAAATTAAGTTTTTCATTTTTAACAGGTGTGCTAACAAGTTTTTAGTCCTCTGGAGCAAAATGGTGATTTTTCACTGCACAGATTATTTTTAATGATTTCTGCACTGCAAAAAGACAGGAAACACATTTTAATTCATAACTAGAGCTACACTGCATATTTTTAGGTCCCCTTTGGACACAAGCTGTCCAAAGTCACTACAAACAACATATCCAAAGATCAACCCTAGCGGAGCTCTGGATTTGAAATGGTGCACAAGTTTCAATTTCCACAGTTTGAATTTTAATTCAAAAACGGTTCATCAAAAGCATACACATGCCTAAAGGAGATTGGAGTTTACACTCTCACGAATCCAGGGAGTATTTTTGTGCATTTTTCTGATTTTTGTACGATTTTTAACGGATTTTACAAGATTCAGGAAAATTAGATCTAGGTTTAAGAATCTTTTTACGCCGGGAACCCTAGAACTTTCAAAACCTTACGAACAAGTCCCGGACTTTTACACGAAGGACCCTAGAAAAACGAAGACGATGAAGTTATGCCCTCGGCTCGTCGGCGTTGTTACGCCGGCCAAACGACGGCGAGTTAGGGTCGGGAAAGTGGGGGAATCGCACTAGGGGCTCACCACGACTTGATTGGTGACGGTTGGGAGGCCGGGGAAGCTCGGAGTTTCGCCGGCGACGATGCAGTGGCGGCGCGGCCGCCGCGGCTTCTACGCCGGTGAGGTCGGGGGCGTTCGTCGAGGTTTGAAGGGTCCTAGAGCACCAGTGGAGCTCGAGGAAGCTAATGGCGTGCTCGGTTGACCTCAGGGACGGCTCGGAGTGGGGTCTCGACGTGCGGGTGCTCCGGCGGCCGGAAATCGCGATTTGGGGGAAATCGTGATTTCTCGCCGGAGAAGCGACAATAGCTCGGGGAAAGTGGGGGGATTTGGAGCTAGGGTAGAGGTCTAGCTTCGTGCACAACGAATTTGGGAACGGTGGAGTGTGGAAGGTGAATTTTTCCTCGAAGCTCGGCTCGGTTCGCGCGGCGCGAGGAAGAAGATGACCGAGCGAGCGCGGGGAAGTGAAAATGGCTAAGTGAGCGAGTGAGAGGAGGGGTGTGAGTGCTCGGTGGAGTGCTAGGGCACGCGAGGGAGGCACTGTGCTGCCTCGGGAGCGTGCGAGCGCACGGCGCGGCGCGAGCAGGCCGCCATGAATGCGGAGCGAGCTCGGGCAGCGCGCGAACGACTCGACCGGGCGAGGAGATCCTACAGCGACGTCGGGGGATCCTCTACAGTGCTCTTGGAGCGTAGCGGGACGGTATCGCGGCCTGCAGAGCGCTTAGCGCGGCGCGAGCGCGCGTGCGGCCACGGCGGCGCGCGACCGGCATGATGGCGTCTCGCGGCGCGAGGCGAGGCGACTCGACGGCGGCGAAGTGATGGCTCGGGAGGGGCGAGACAAGAGCTAGGCGACAAGCGCCAGCGTCCGCCGCGGCTCGGCCAGCTCGGCGCCGCCTGCGCCGCTCGCCGGCCACGTGGCGGCCGAGCTCCGGCCGGCGCAGGAGCGCGCCAGGGCACTGTAGGTGCCCCGTGGAGCTCCGTCTTCAAATTCGAATTTTCTCCAAAAATTTGAACTAAACTTGAAAAAGTGTGAAAATAAAAGTTGGAGTTTGGAAGATGGGACACATCTTTCTTTTTGGGGTGAACCTGAAATTTCAAATTTTTCGAGCTCAAACAACCCAAAAACAAAAAGGTGCCCAGAACGGTATTTCGAATTTTTGAGGGGCTAAACTGCAAAATTTTCAAAAGTTCCAAACAGAGTCTAGGGTTTATTTGTGATGACAAACAACTTTTATTTTTGGAGGTTTTCAAGTTTAGTACAAAAATCTCAAGTTTTCAGTTGGGTGTCAAACAACCCTTGTTTTTGCATTTAAATTTGAATTTTTGGAGGATTTTTGAATTTCAACCCATAATTTCCTTTTTGCATTGGTTTAAGTGCACTAATATATATTTGACATCAGAGATGTCACAACTTGTTTGTGCCGGTGTGACCGAATCAGGCACCGACAGTTGGCACGCCAGGTAGGGGCGGCACTGCGTAACTCTCGCTTCGTTCCTGATGGTGGGCTTCAGCCAAAGACAGCCCCTGATGGGGGAGAGCGATCCGTTCCCAGCGGGGCACGAGATCTGGTTCGGGAGCTTGCGGTTCCAGGCATGTGGTAATGGTTACCACATGCGCATCCTCCGAGAAGAACCAAGCAACCAACCGGAGCCTCCACAACCGCTACCGGCAGCTCCGCGACGACGGAGTCGTCCCGGACCGCGCACACGACGGGCACGCGCTGCGAGGCGCACCGCCGACTCCAACATCCCTTCTCCCACGAGGGATGAGGAACCCTGCGATCAGGGTCGTGGGAAAGGGCAGCGCCCTTCCTCCCAGAACCCATGGTTGCACCACGTGCTATGTCAGCACGTTCCTACATCTACGGGCTGCGCGGCCACACGGCTACGTACGCCTCGTCAGTACGCACCAACATGAGTGCGTATGGCAACCTACCGGGCCATCATTCGGCCTCGGTACGCAACCTCACCACCTCGATACCCGATGATTCCTGCCCGGAGTCGGAGGATGAGTATACCCTTGGGCATGAGCATCCCGGTTGGGATTACTCTGGTCTCCGCGACCAGGAGGCCTTTCTGGCTTTCCAAGTAGTGGCGGATTATTGCTTCGGGTATTCCGATGATGAGTATGATCCGACCAGGGAGTGCTTCGTCATCGATGACAGGCGATTCAGCGAGCGATCGACGTCTGCCGACGATGGCGAAGGTAACAACCGGGGAGGCAACAATGGCGTGGATCCGGTAGGCGCACAGCCACCAGACCCGTCGGATCACTCGCCTTCGGAGGACGAGCCGCATCCACGTCACCAGCCGCGAGCTGCCCACCCCCACGACATAGGAGGCGGCAACATCTCACCACCAGCGCACTCTGACCGCGATCCGCCCAACCAAGGTGATGGGCGCAACATGGATGCGCGGCGTGCGGGGCGAATAGCTCAAGCCCGCATCCTCGCCGAGGACAAAAATGACGATTTCGTCCCCAGGACGAGCCAAAAGCTCATCGCGGCGGCCGCGCTGCTCCGAGCCATGCCGGAGTCGGCTACCCCCGAAGGACGGAAACTACATCTCGAGGCCCAAAAGCTGGTTGAGAACGCCGCACGACAGCAGGCCGAGAGCTCAGCCTCCCGCCTTCGACGCTCATCGGCCTCGAAGGGCGAACGGGGAGGGGAGTCATCAGTACGCTCACCCCGGCCGAACGGCAGGGCACGAGCGCAGTCCCGAGGCGACTCCCACCGGGACGCTGCGCAACGCCACACTGACGAGCCACGCGCACCCGATCGCGCCTCCAGGACCCCCGAGGCGCCATGAACGATGGCGACGCCCGCAATACTCTGAACCAGATGAGGCAGCGAGAGAGAGCCTGGACCCGCCAACCCCGACGCGACGGACGCGGCGACATTGGGCGGGACTAGGATGCGGCGCCGGAACCGGCAGGGACACGCGTGTTCAGTCGCGACATCCGCACCGCTCCGATTCCCCCTCGTTTCCGACAGCCTACCACCATCACCAAATACTCCGGGGAAACGGACCCCATGGTATGGTTGAACGACTACCGCCTAGCATGCCAGCTCGGCGGCGCTACAGATGATGCCATGATTATCCGCAATTTGCCGCTCCACTTGGCGGATTCCGCGCGGACATGGCTCGAGCATCTGCCCCCCAATTGGATCCACGACTGGGACGATCTAGTCGAGACCTTCTTGGGGAACTTCCAGGACACCTACGTGCGCTCCGAGAACACGTGGAATCTTCGAGGGTGCAACCAAAAGCCCGGCGAATCCCTGAGGGACTTCATCCGGCGCTTCTCCAAGCGCTGCACCGAGCTTCCCAACATCACCAACCATCAGATCATCCACTCCTTCCTCGAGAGCACCACATGCTATAGCCTTGGGCTCAGGGAGGACGTGGCCAATGCCATCTTTAATGGTAAAAAGGGGAAGCGTCCCGAGGAAACGCCCGCTGAGGACGACAAGACAAAGAACCCCTCGAAGAAGCGGAAACACGGCAAGAAGGGAAAGAAGCCCCGAGCACCCCACGAAAAAGGCGACGTCGAGGATGAGGCTCTCGTGATCGACCCAACCATAAGGGGCCTCGAGGTCCCCCGAGCATCTTCGACGACCTCCTCAAGAAGTCCTGCCCGTACCATAAGACCGCAGTCGCTCACACCCTCGAGCAGTGTGAGATGCTGCGGAAGTTTTACAACCGCATCCCCCGAAAGGACGACGGTCAGCCCAAGGATGGCGGCGGCAAGGACGACAACAGATACCCCGAAGTGGAACACGTGTTCTTTATTGTGGGAGGCCCCACAGCCAACTTGAAACCTCGACAGAGGAGGAGGGAACGCAGAGAGGTTTTGCTGGCCCAACCAGCAACCCTTTCGTACCTCGACTGGTCTTCAGAGACCATCTCGTTCAGCCGTGAGGATCACCCCGACCATATCCCGAACCCCGGACAGTATCCCCTCGTCATCGATCCCATCATCGGCAACACGCGCTTCTCCAAGGTACTCATGGACGGGGGCAGCAGCCTCAACATCCTGTACGCTCCAACCTTGGAGCTCATGGGAATCAGCACTAGCGAGCTGCGCCCCAACAAGTCCTCCTTCCATGGAGTCGCGCCCGGAAAGCGCGTCCAAACTCTCGGGCAGATCGACCTGCCCGTCTGCTTTGGAACCCCGGCGAACTTCCGCAAGGAAGTACTCACCTTCGAGGTAGTGGGCTTCAAAGGAGCCTACCACGCCATCCTGGGAAGGCCATGCTACGCCAAGTTCATGGCCATTCCCAAGTACACCTACCTCAAGTTGAAGATGCCAGGGCCTCGCGGAGTTATCACCGTCGGCCCGACGGTCGAGCACGCCTACGAGTGCGACGTCGAGAGCATCGAGCTCGCGGAGGCTCTTGCCCTCGACGAGTCTCTCGTGGCGGATCTGGAGGCGATCATCAACACGCCCCCTGACGCCAATGAGCGCCAACCTGGGAGCTTCACGCCCGCCGAGGACACCAAAACTGTCCCTCTCAACCCCGACAACGACGACGACAAGGTGCTGAGGATCAGTTCCACCCTCAGCAACAAATAGGAAGTGGTGCTCGTCGACTGTCTCCGCGCCTACGCTGACATCTTTGCGTGGAGCCCGTCGAACATGCCTGGCATTCCGAGGGAGGTCGCCGAGCACTCCCTTGACATCTGCCCGCACTCCAAGCCGGTCAAGCAGCGCCTTCGCCTCTTCGACGAAGTGAAACGGCGGACGATCGGTGAAGAGGTGCGCAAGCTTCTGGAGGCCGGGTTCATCAAGGAGGTCTTCCATCCCGAGTGGTTAGCTAATCCTATACTAGTAAAGAAAAAGAATGGGAAGTGGAGAATATGCATAGATTACACCAGTTTGAATAAAGCATGTCCGAAAGTCCCGTTTCCTTTACCGTGTATAGACCAGATTGTAGACTCCACTGTGGGATGTGAATTTTTGTGTTTCCTTGATGCGTACTCCGGTTACCATCAGATTAAGATGAAGGAGTCCGACCAGCTCGTGACTTCCTTTATCACTCCTTTTGGTATGTACTGCTACGTTACGATGCCCTTTGTCCTTCGAAACGCCGGGGCCACGTATCAACGTTGTATGCTCCACGTTTTCGGGGATCATATAGGTCGTATCGTAGAAGCGTACGTCGACGATATCGTCGTAAAAACTAGGACGCGGACGACCTGGTACATGACCTCGAGGTCGTGTTTAGATGGCTCAGGGCGCACGGGGTAAAACTCAACCCCGAGAAGTGTATTTTTGGTGTGCCTCGAGGTATGCTCTTGGGTTTCATTGTCTCCGAACGAGGCATCGAGCCCAACCCCGAAAAGGTCGTGGCCATCCAGCAGATGGAACCAATCCAAGACCTAAAGGGCGTACAGAAGGTAATGGGATGCCTGGCATCCCTAAGCCGCTTCATCTCTCATCTCGGGGAGAAGGGGCTACCTCTGTATCGACTTTTGAGGAAATCAGAGCACTTCACCTGGACCACGGAGGCCCAGGAAGCTCTCGATCGACTCAAAGCGGCGTTAACAAATGCGCCAATCCTCACCTCACCAAAAGAGGGCGAACCTCTCTTCCTCTACGTCGCGGCGACCACTCAATTCGTCAGCGCGGTTATAGTGGTGGAAAGAACCGAGGAAAGACACTCCCTGCCGGTCCAGCGCCTGGTGTACTATGTCAGCGAAGTTCTGGCCGAGACCAAGACGAGGTATCCTCACATCCAGAAGCTGATCTACGCCATTGTGCTGGCTCAACGCAAATTGCGGCACTACTTCGAGGCTCACCCAGTGACCGTCGTGTCATCATTCCCACTGGGCGAAATCATCCAAAACCAGGAGGCCTCCAGACGGATCTCAAAATGGTCGACGCAGCTGATGGGGGAGACCCTCACTTATGCGCCAAGGAAGGCCATCAAGTCCTAGATCTTGACGAACTTCGTAGCCAAATGGACCGACACTCAGCTCCCCCCCCTCGAAGTTCAACATCGACTGCTGGGAGGTGTACTTCGACGGGTCGGTGATGAAGACTGGCGCAGGCGCTGGCCTGCTGTTAGTCTCGCCCCGTGGGGAGCACCTCCGGTACACCGTGCGACTCAACTTCCCCGCGTCCAACAACATGGCGGAGTATGAAGCGCTCCTCACCGGCTTGAAAATCACGCTCGAGCTCGGCATCAAGCGCCTCGACATCCGCGGCGACTCGCAGCTGGTCGTCAACCAGGTGATGAAGGAGTCAAGCTGCCATGACGAAAAGATGGCGGCCTACTGCCAGGCGGTGCGCGACCTTGAAGACAAGTTCGACGGCCTTGAGCTTCATCACATCGCACGAAGATACAATGAGGAGGCCGATGAATTGGCAAAAATCGCATCAGGACGAGCTACCATTCCCCCGAACGTATTCGCCAAGGACATCAACAAGCCCTCGATTACCGTCACCCCCTCGACCAAAGCCTCGACCGCAGTCGACACTTGAGAAGCCACCCTCGGCCCCATGAGCATGGAACCCCGGCGGACAAGGATGAGCCCATAGGGTACGAGGCTTGCTCGGGAGAAGAAGACGAGGCGGAGGCAATGGAAATCGAGGAAGCCCCAACACCTCGAGACTGGCAGGCGTTCTACCACACGATCGAACGGAGGCAAGGCGAGTTGCAAGGAAGGCTAAGCAGTTTCTCATCATCGAAGGGAAACTCTACAGACGGAGAACCTCGGGGGTCTTGCAGCGTTGCATCCCGATACCCGAGGGCAAGGAGCTCATCCGCGACATCCATGCGGGCGTGTGTGGGCATCACGCCGCCCCACGCACGCTCGTAGGCAATGCCTTTCGACAAGGCTTCTACTGGCCCACCGCCATGGCCGACGCCACGGAGGTGGTACGAACCTGCGAAGGGTGCCAGTTCTACTCACGCAAGACGCACCTTCCTGCCCAGGCACTTCAAACCATCCCCATCACGTGGCCGTTTGCCGTATGGGGCCTCGACCTTGTAGGGCCGATGGCAAAAGCGCCCGGGGGCTTCACGCACCTATTAGTGGCGGTCGACAAGTTCATCAAATGGATAGAAGCTCGACCCATCAATAGAATCAAGTCTGAGCAGGCGGTGCTCTTCTTCACCGATATTATCCATCGGTTTGGGGTTCCGAACTCCATCATCACCGACGACGGCACCCAGTTTACGAGGAAAAAGTTCTTAGAATTCTGCGACAACTTCCACATCCGAGTGGATTGGTCGGCGGTGGCCCACCCACAGACAAACGGTTAAGTAGAACGTGCCAATGGCATGATTCTGTAAGGCCTGAAGCCTAGAATCCACAACAAGCTGAAGAAGTTTGGGCGCAAATGGGTGCAAGAACTGCCATCGGTGATCTGGAGCCTAAGGACAACCCCGAGCAGAGCAACAAGGTTCTCCCCGTATTCCGCGTCTACGGGGCAGAGGCCATTTTCCCCACGGATCTGGAGTATGGGTCCCCTAGGCTTAGAGCATACCAAGAACAGCGAAACCACCAAGCTCGAGAGGACTCGCTGGACCAGGTCAACGAAGCTCGAGACGTGGCCCTACTCCACTCGGCAAGATACCAGCAAAGCCTGCGTCGACAGCAAGCTCGAAAGGTCCGGCGTCGAGACCTCTGCAAAGGAGACCTCGTCTTGAGGCTTCGACAGGACAATCGAGGACGGCACAAGCTTACACCCCCATGGGAGGGGCCGTACATTGTCGCCGAAGTCCTCAAGCCCGGGACGTACAAGCTCGCAAACAAGGAGGGGCATATCCTCGCGAACGCCTAGAACATCTAACAGCTATGTCGCTTCTATCCCTAGAGTGGCTCGCAGCCCTCGAAGCTTTTGTACATACTCTAGACTTGTACAATCTTTTGATTAAGTGTCGACTTGTAGCCCCCACAGGTTGTGAATGAATTAAACGAACTAATTTCCACCACGTTTCGAGTGAGGAGTGGTTCTACCCTCGGTAGAACAATCCCTCCCTCGGGGGCTGAATGGTGAAGGACCCCCGAAAAAGTCGTCACTTTTTCGAATTTTTTGCGATATCTCAGGCATATAGCCAAATGCTCTTTTGCAAACCCTCGAAGGGAACACACTAGGCGTGAAACGGACAAGGGCAGGGTCGCCTGAGCCGAATGCCCGCCTATGCCTCGAGGCTACGGCAGCACCTCTCTTCCCCCCGCCTAAGTCATTCACGTACGCTCGATCCTAGTGGCGACTTCCTTTCGAGGCGCATGCATTGGACACAACGCGCATAGCAGAGATAGCACACCAAAATAAATCTCGTTTAAACAACACAAACAATGTTTAACGAAAACATGTAGGATGTATGAGAATAAACGAACCATTCTTACATCAAGAAACTCAAATTCCTAAACTACTTTTTTAAACTTGGGCTCGATGGCCCGAGACTTTCAGGAATTGCCTTCGCTACCAAGGTCGTCCCAGCCGCCATCATCCTCGCTAGGGAAGAGGAGGCCCTTGAAGTGGCCCGCCAGCACACGCGTCGTCTCGTCAGCAGCAGCGTCAGCCTCCTCGATCGCCGCCACTGCCTCCTCGTCGTTGAGGTTGTCGGCGACGACGTACCCGGCGGCGAGTTTCGAGAGGTCCACTTGGTAGTGGGTCGTAACCACTCCAAGCGCCTTCCGAATTCCAAGCAGCAGGGCCTCCTCCACACGCGAGGTGACGTGCCCCCCAAGCACTCGAAGGCAACTGGCAAGGGAACTGCTAGATTGCACGTCGGCCCCAGCGATTTCGTTGCAGGCTACCAAGGCAGCCTGCACCAGCTCATCGAGCTCATGCTAGGTCGCCGAGTGTGCCACCAGCAGAGCCTCCTTCGACTCCGTCTCGACCTTGAGCGCCTGCCTCAGCTCTACACCAACAAAGCTGTCAGAAACAGAAAAGAGCAAACCAGAAAAGGGCGCTCGAAGCATGGGTAAAGTCGGCTTACCCTCGACTTGACCCTGGGCAACCTCGAAGGCTGTCTCTCTCTCTCTCTCGCACCTGCTGCTCCGCCGTAGCCCGAGCCACCTGCTCTAGCTCGAGCTGGTCCCGAGCCTCCACCATGAGACGCCACTCCACTTCGAGCGCCAAGTCGGCCGCCTCGCGTGCGGCTCACTCGCGATCCAACCAAGTGTTGGCGTTCACAAGCTGGTCGCGTGCGGTGCGGACTGTGTCGTCTAGGCGGGAGATAACCTCACCTTTCTCCCGACACTCGACGGTGGCACGGTCTCGAGCGGCTTGGAGGTCAGTCAGTTGGTGGTCTCGGACTTCCACCGCACCAGACAAACGGCGCAGCTCGAGCAGCATCCCCGCGATTTGGTCGTTCTTCGCGAACGCCTCCTTACGGAGTTCCTGTGTAAAAAGACATAAGCATCGCCTAATAAGCAATCGTGGCACACACCAACTGCAACGAAGAAACGTACATGGTGGACCTTTCCGGCCTCCTCATGAAGACGGAGAACGTCTCGCAACGCCTGGACGACTTCCTGACCATGCGCCAACTGGACTTCCCATAGTCGCTCTCCCGCTGCGGCTTCACGAACAAACTGCTCGGGAAGCTCGCTGCGGGATTGCCACATCGTGGGAACCCCACGTTCGTCGACGCGGGTGGGTGTCCCGCTGGGCTCGGCCGCCGCTGGCCCCGTAGGAAGCGGGACGAGAGCCGATGGCGCGGCCCCGTCACCCTCGCGCTCCCGCGGCACGGGGGCTCGCACCTCCAAAGCCTCGGCCAGCTCTGACAGATGGGGGAACCCCGCTCTGCCGGCCAAAATGGCCCTGCCACCAAGGGCCCGCTCCGGGATGCCAAAACCCCACTCGTGGAGGCGAGCAAGGCTGATGATATAGCCCGCCGGCGGGTCGGGCTCCGAGGCAGCCCCCTGCGAGATCCAAATCACGGGCTCGCCATCGACGTTTGGCGGCAATAGCCCGGCTTCCACAAGCCCCTCCAGGTAGAGCGTGGAGGCGATCGATGGCTTCCACAGCGCGGGATCGACGAGCCGGACCATGGCGGCGAGTGGGAGCGTAGGCAAGAGAAGAAGAAGACAAAGGAGAAAATGACAACGCAAGAACGAGAAGGCAATGGGGGCGTACCCTTAGCGGGAACCCTGCCACGCTATTTATACTCCCAAGCGGAGGGAGGCGCTGCAAGACACCAGCCGTGAAACGCCAGACCCTGAGGCTGACAGTCGGGCCTGCGCCGGGAGACGTAACAGCACAGGCCGTGTTAACCGTGCTAACCGCGTTAACTGCGCCGCAATACTCGAGGAATCCGGCACGGTGGGCGTGCGGTCGTGTCAAGTCACACCCGCACGCCACGCCTAAAAAGGCGCGCCCACTCCCCCACGAAGTCACAGTAACTGCCCTAATGATCATCATGACCCGCACAAAGCAGCGGAAGGCACATTCAAGGCACCGACCCTCGAAAAGACGGCTGTCGTTCCTACTGATCAGGGGTTCGAATCTTGGCCCCTCGGGGGTTCGACAGGGGCCTCGGATCAACCGAGTCAGGGGTAATCGATGGTACCCTCGAAAGAGAGCCTCAAAGCTCGAACGCTTGAGGGAACCCATCGGTTATGTTTGAGGCCGGGCGAAAGGCCTAGACTAAGGAACCCCTCGAGGGGAAGCACCGAGCCCTCGACCTCTATCGAACAAGGTCGAGTCCCGTCTAGTATGCTTGCGCAAAAGGCTTTCACGGGCCTGTCCTATGACTGCGAGCCTACCCTCATCAAATGAGGCATGGACGTCCGCTCAAACCACCCATTATCAGCTCAACCAGGCATCCATGGTTCGATCGCAGTCGAGGGGAACACGGATCGCCTCATCCTCGACCCCTCGAAAAAGACCACAAGGTACAAGGAAAGCTCGAGACTTCCTCGAACCACGCCAAACAAGGCTAGGTTTGAGGACTTCAGGCGTTGTGGACGAATCCACACCGGAGGAAGCAACGAAAGCTCCTCACATCGAGCTAAGACCTTGAGAGAGTGTCAATCACTCTCCCAAGGCCTCGGGGGCTACACCCGCGGGTGCGCTAGCGCGCCCCCACGGATTCCCAGAACCCGCGAAGGGACAAAAGCCTCGACAGACACCAACCCCCGCAGGATTGAACCTCACTCCTGCGGAGGCTCGGAGGCTACTATCATGTACCAATAGTAGGGGTACCCTAACTTGGGCCCCAAATTACTCGGCAGCAAGGCCCACAAACAAAGTCGGCCTGGCTCTGCAGCCCGTCAAAGACCTACCACGCCAACTTCACCATGGTGTCCGTCCCGCTCGAAGGTAGCGAGACCCTCGAGCGGGGATGTCCGTGACGATCGAGCCCAACCACGCTCAAGATGGACGGCCACCCTCGAGCGGGCACTCCCGCCACGATCGAGGCTCAGCCGCGCCCGAGCTTGCCATACCAGGAACAGCTGATGAGGATATCACTTCTACGGATATACACGAGGCTTCACCACTGGACATCCAAACCATTGAAGGTCCAATTACAAGAGCTCGAGCGCAACAATTAAATTTAGAGGTGAGCTCGCTCCTAAATGTTCCTATTAATAGTTTTGAGAATGCGTTACTACCTATTGTTTATAATATAATTAGGAACCAAGAAAAAGATCAACAAACACATGGAGGACGGCTTGGAGGTGTGGAGGACCAGCGAGGGTCGGCCAAGCTACGTGGAGGCCCATTACAACTCGAGTTCGAGTCCATCTCGGAGTCCAGGAGCTGTCTTCGGTAAAACGGACGCCCAGTCCACATACGGAGTCCAAATTCGACGATCCACATATGGTTGGAAAGAAGATTTTATAGAGCTTCCAATGGCTTTGGTTTGAGGTCCAAATTCATCCGGAGTCGTCGGGAATCATCCAAACAAGATGGCGTCCAGAATCTGTCCCGGTGCTGTGTCACCGTCTTTTGGCCTTTGGGCCTTGTATCATCGTCGAGCCCATTAGGGGGCGTGTCCAGGGGTCATCCACGACCCTAACCTCTATAATTTCAGTAGCCGCCGCCTTCCTTAGGGTTTGGGTTTTGCTTTAGATTAATCTGTCTTTGAACAGTCGCCGTCTTCGGTTTGTAGAACCCCAACTTGTGTGCTTAATCATTCATCCGCAGATTGTCACCAATATTGAGAGCTGTGTTCTTTCAAGTTCTTGCTTGTGTTCTTCGTTTCGCTTGCAGGAATTAGCCTTCTTGGCGAGGTCAACCGGGTTGTGACACGGTTGATAACCAGAGGAGTCGTGGTGCTAAGATTGCAGGGTTCGAGTTGCTGACTTGAAGCCGGATCGGTGTGTTTCACTCCGCCCAAACGAGAGTTATCCTTACTGACGGAAGATCGGCCACCTACGTCTTATCAACAGCGCCAAGGGACCTGCGACCCATCAACTCCGGACATGATGACGCTCCTCTGCAGTAGGATTCACTGCACCACGCCACCGCCCACGCTACGGATAAGACCCCGGTCAAATCCACCCGACACAGTGGACTTGGATGTAACGCCGCGCGGTCAGGATAAATGCGGCAATCTTACTATGTCAACCACTCTGCTTACCTCGAGGGCGCCCTCTCCCTCGGAAGGCGACCCTCGAAGGAGATCGTCAAAGTCCAACCCTCGATGCAGTACGCCGTCACGACCAACCGTCAAGTCGACTCCACAATCATCATGCTGTCAGCAGGGGTAGGAAGGCGCGATTCCCGCCTCCACAGTGCACGGCATGGACAACACGCCAGCGCTACGTCACTCTAGGACAATAGCACTGCTAAACGCGCTCGACAGTGTACTCAATCTCTCTCCCTTGGGCTATAAAAGGGGGAGGAAAGCCCATGCAAAGGCAAGTTCTCAAGTTCAAGAAAAACCACGCACTCAACGCTCAGCTACCACACTCGTGTAGACACCAGGGACTTGGGAAGCTCATCTTCCTCTCCCGCTTTGCTTGTAACCCCCTACTACGAGCAACACGAACTCGGTGCTCCGCACCGTTGCTGGACGTACGGCCCCATGGCCGGAACCAGGATAAAAACTCTCGTGTCTCTGTCCACCATCGGAGCAGCGAGTGGTTAGCATCGCAATCACTTGTTTGTGCCGGAGTGACCGAATCAGGCACCGACATGCATGATGGACAAGGAGCAACAACACGCTGGGTGGCGTGGGGGGCGGGGGGGGGGGATGTGGGGAGGTGGGGACCACTCGAGAGGAGAGGATGGTGATGGGCTCGGTATAGATGTCGATCGTGGGGTCTACGATGCCAAGCGGGATAGCGAGGGGAGAGATGCTGTTGAATACTGATTTTGAAAGTGTTTATCTATTTTTTTACCTATATCTAACTCATTTTACACGGACTCATGTAAATGTTCTTATATTGGTTATGCCACTCTAACCTTTGAAAAGAAACCCTTATACCAATTTCTTACAATATTTTAGGATTTCATTTTGTAGTGTATAGATATATCCCTATAAATGAGGCCCGATAAGGGGAAATTAAAGATAGAAAAGTTGATCAGCCACATTGATTATTACTACTCCCTCCATTCCAAAATATTATTTATTTGGCTTTTTTAGATACATAATTTTTTTTATGTATCTAGAAAAGCTAAAACGAATGGTATTACGGTAGTATCTTTTTTTCAAAAGAGAAAAATCGTGAACACGAGCCATGTCCATCTGAAAACCATGTGACATTAATTATCCCCTCCCTATTAATTTTAGAAAATATCATGTATTTTATTGGGCCTAAAGCGCGTGAAGTAGAAATAATCAAACGATGACCGAGCGAGTCTTCAATGGAATCATGTTTACAGTCTGAGTAACCGTTCGAAAGCTTCATCACAGATCGAAAAGTGTGTTGGTGTCCTTTTTCTTCATCCCGTTTCATCCTGGCCATGGCCAGGGCAGAAGAAAGTGTTGATGATCATCTGTAAACAAATACGTGCTGTGTTTAGTTCCCAGAATTGCATTTTACTTTCTATTCATCCCCTCACGGAACACGTACTCCAAAAATTCATTTTTCACCTTTCCTATTTATCTCCCTCACATAACACGTATTTCAGAAAAAAAATACTTCTTTCCACCCTCAACTAAACACAGCAACGGTACTGGTTCGGAGCAGTTCTTGGGGGAAAAAAGGCCACCGTACCAGCTGCCACAAGAGAACATTGATAATAATTTGACTCGGCACTGGTGCTCGTATTTTCCTGGATTTATTCCAGGAATTAACCGGCGCTATTCTTTCAGTGGTAGGCGACGTGCCCGTCGATAGCGAGGCGCCTGTGGTGACTTCGTCAATTTGGAGGATTTGCCGGCCCAGTCTTTCGGAGGTGATCAGAGGGGTAGGGTTGCGTGCGTATGTTTGTAGGGGCAAGTGTGCGTGCTTGTTTGTGAGCGTCTGCGTCTGTACTGTGTGATTCGCAAAAAAAAAAGGCATCAGGCCATCAGGGCACAGTGAACATGTACAGATACGTACATAGATATACTGTGCTGACTAATCGTACCTTCCTACAACACGCTTACCAAAAAATTCATTTTCCACCTCTCCCTTTCACCCCACTCATAGAACATGTTTTTCAAAAAAAAAATCTTTTTTCTTTCCCTTAGGGTAGTCCCAATGCAGACTCTATCGTAGAGTCTAAAGCCATTAATTATGCTGCCATGCAGGCAAAATGCTGATGTGGCGTGACATTTATTGAAGAAAGATGAGAGAAAATGAAGAAATCAAGTCTAACTAAAGTTTTCACACAAACTAAGACAATATGTGAGAGAGACAAGTGAGCCCTATAGTATAGAAACCAAGTCTTGCATTGTAGAAGATAGTTTCTTGACATGATATCTTATACTATAGAAACTATGATAGTTTCTAGCATTGCGACTACTTTTAGAATCTAAACACAGCCTTGGTTAAGATACTGAGTTTGTGGGACTCTTCCTCCTGATCCGGGTGACCAAAGATCGGAGCTGCCTGCCTGCCGCTGCACGTACGTCCAGCAACGAGACGAGAATACACAAGGAAGCAAAGTCCATGAACGACCAAAATGTCAAGAACTTGATCGAGTCCCAAACGATTAAATTCCTTGCTTACGTTCATACGTTTGAATTCTTCACAACGCATAGGAAACTTGTTATAACGAAGTGTAGTAGAACAAAACTACTAGCAGCTAGCTACCTTACTTAGGAGGAAAAATGCAAGACTTTTTTGAACTTTGAAGCGCATTGGATGACAGGGCCTTACGTCCAACCGTCCGGGGACGTCCGGCTGACCCACACACACACACGATCACCCACTGCGTCTATATATATAAACCACATACGAGGATAATGGGCTGGCTGGACCACGACTACAGGCTCATTTATTACTAAAGTCAGCCATAACGAAAAAACATAATATTATATAATTTTTTTAATAAGACGAATGGTTAAAATTAGGGTCAACCCATATTTTTAAACGGAGGTAGTAGTATATAATCACACTCATTTTCGTCTGATCTCGAGATTAATAAATTGCTACAGGCAACTCACCATCAACAAACACATTAACTATCCTTGAAAAAATAATGCCGATTAATAATCCGAACCCACGACCAAACAACCACTCAAACTCATGTCACACAATCTTATCGGACGAGCTATGCCCATTTCGCATATTTGAAGTTAAAGATTAATCTCGAGATCAACAATGGGCTGTAGATTGCAGCTGGAGAAAATCGTAGGACTATCCTTTTTTATTGGCACCTCCGCATTTGGCGTGTACTGTGTCACACTCGTCATGGTACAGTCGCTCTGATTACCATCAGCACCCCACCGGTCCCCCCCGCGGGGTTCCTGCTCCCTCAGACCGTGTCACAGATTCGTGCTTCACAAGCAGCCACGCCCGGCGACCGAGTACATGCGTATACTATCTGTCCTTGCCCAGCAAGACAGAAAAACAACATTGTCCAAACGTCTTGGTCACATGTTGGCCGATCGGTAAAGGTTGCACCACTCGTGTCGTTCTCTTGTTTGATTGACCGAAAGCGCATTAAGAAATATTGAGGTCAAAGTCTTTAACGGACGAAGAACGGGCACCATTTTTTTCATGCATTTCAGCCATGCGGCGGCAGGGAGCTTTGTCAAGTCAGTGGCCGCCGTTTCTTGAATTCTGATATGACACGGCGGGGCTCAGCTTGCTGGTCTACCACGAAACCTTTTGAAGAAATTAGAAATGCTTAGATAAAAGAGACACTGGTCTATCACGTATCTTACAAGTGAAATTGTATTTTTGTATACGGTTATATGTTTTATTTATTCAGCAAAAATTCTAACGGAGCTCGATTGTAAAATACCGATGGTATTTACAGATACATTTTCTGTTAATTTTTATGGACTAAAAATCATAATTAAGAAAATAAATTAATATAAATTAATACATTTTCTGTTAATTACTTAGCAAAAAATCTAAAGGAGCCCAATATTTTTGATACTTGGTCCCACTTATTTAGTACTTCTTGGTGCTTTCGTCTAAATACTTTTAGGTCTTGGTATCTTTTTCACCCCATGATTCTGTAGATTGATGGTTCTCATTATCCAGTTATTGTAAAAATTATCTAAAGTTTTATGTACCCAAAATCTCTGGAGCAGCAATACTAAATTATTGCGTTATTCTATATGCCTTGGTTTTGTCCCATGCCAAATTATGGCTTTTCATTAGTGGGTCAGGCAATGGAACCATTTTTGAGGTTCCAAGGTCCAATATGAACTGCGTGGGCTAAACATGAGACCAATTTTGATTACTGGGCTGCAGCCCAACGGACACAAGCCCACTGTATAATCTTAAGCCTACCTACATTCAGTGAGGCCCAATCTAGAGCAGCCTTCAATGGCAGCCCAAATGAGGCAATTTAATTAGTTCTGCCTTACCTCGAAAAAAAAAGCATAGTTCTGCCTTATTTTTGTGCCAACTTTAGTGTGCCCCTTGTTAATTTGAGCACGCAATATGGTCAGTATAACTGCCTAAAATTAAACATACATGCTGTTTCATTAGATTTCAGAACTTTTCAGAATATACATATGGTGGACATATCATCCTAAAACTTGTAGGCTTTTCTCTGCTCTTTCTTTCATTTTGTTGTTCTTGTCCTTCATGCTGCACATCCCTGTACGATGTAGTATCTATCTATAAAAGAACGATTAGAATTGAAAACGTTCCTCACCCAATTTGGTCCCACCTTACTCCTCACGCCGGTCCCACCTGTAAGTGTCAACAACGGTGGAAAGAGGGTCAAACCCACCAAAACTAATATTTAGAAAATATTTCTGCCAAAATAAAAATTCTTTTCTCACCTCGGTGTATGTACCCGTCGTGGCGCTCTAAATTAAATGGCTAAACCGGCTCAGCGTTGGCTTGACGTGTGGCACTGGAACAGCAGGCGCCTGCGTCCCGCGTGAGAGCGTATCCTGCTTGCACGCACTCGCCGACCCATCAGCGTGGCCCACGCAAGGTTAACAGCTGTTCGGCGTGGATCAGAAGGCGGGCAGACCCATCAGTACGGTTGTAGCACGGCATATCATATGAGTTTTTGTTGAAATTGACGCACATCATATGTGTTGTTGACAGGTGCTTTAAGTGCTTTTCTATTTTTGAAACGGAAACGTAGATCCATGGGCGTGTTGTTATTGGCAGTTTCTCAAATGAACCTAAGCACGTGCTCCTGCCCTATTCATTTTAAAGGAGCTCGAACATAAGCAAATTAAGTAAAAAGTAGTATAATAATAATGGTAAAATTACGTTTACTTATTAAATACTAGGGTCGGATCCAAATCGGACTCACCATACGTCCATACCTTTCATATTCGACCTACCTTGAACAGGTGGAAGACCCTTGCGAGTTGGAGAATGTTCCTACCAATTACTAAATATTTTTTCTTAATGCTCCGGTTCTTTACCCGTTGCATACATTTTTATATCACGTGTGTGTCGCACGTGCGTCTTACCTAGTACTCCATAAAGGAAGGACAATAGTACCATTTAATCAATTGCTTAATGCTTTTAAACAGCTCTATAATAAAATGTATATTTAACACGAGGGGGCGAGGAGTTTAAATATGCTGATTGCTTTAGTAAAAGAAGTCTAAATGAAACAAAGGAGAGAAAACCGGTGATGCATGTGTTAATTGAGAATGGGGCTAGCTAGCCATGTAGTTTCTACGATGACATATGCTTGCCTTTTGATAATGTATAACATAATATTAACGTGCATGCTAATATATATGCTATACACGTCAACACGTACATAAATTATACAGCCATTAATCACTTGGCGTCCTCCATACTGTATATGCATATATCACCGACACACATAGATAGGGCAAATTAACTAAGATAATTCGATTGTGGTATCCAAGTATCATCTATTTTCCATCTATGAACTGCCATTTACGATCGGCCATTGCTGAAGAGCTTGAACTTGTCGGCGTTGAGCACGAGCTTCCTCACGGACGCGACGGTGCCGATAAGCCCTAGGCCGATGAAGGCAACCATGATGGCCACGTTCGCGACGTACGCCGGGGATCGCCGGCGCGGCGCGATCGCCATGTTGTACATGACGACGGGGATGACGACGTCAAGAGGGATGTAGCCGACGGAGCCCACCACGCCCTGGATCTCGCCGAAGAATGGCAGCATCGCCGCCACGAACGCCAGCGCCGCCACGTACGCCGCCCGCACCGCCACTCGCGGCGCTAGGCTCCCCTTACTGGAGAACAGCCGCCGCATCGCGTCTCCCGAGCTCCTCTCGATCATCTCGTATGTCACCTGCAAGTACACCTGCATGCAGGATCATTGATCAGCTCGATAACCTAATATCTTCCATGGCTGGCGACATGATCATATTTGTAAACAAGCACTACTGGAAAAAGCCTTATTCATCCACGTTTATTTAGGGTTGGACGACGCTAACGACCGACTCTCGAGCGTTGTGGGCTGCCATTTCATGCCGGTTGGTGTTACAAATCGGTACTAATGGCTGTCCATTTAGTATTGGAATGGGTAACTGGTAATCCAGTACTTATTCGGAGTTTTCGATCGGTACTTTTGCTAGTTTTTCTAGCAGTGAAGGGTTTTATTATCAGCTAGAGTCTCACCAGGGCGATGGCGATGAGTTGGAGGAGGATGAGGACGACGGCGAGGCCGAGCATCCACGGCGGGGCGAGGGAGGAGCCGGTCTCCGTTGCCAAGAGGCTCTGCATCACGTTGGAGCGCACCTTGTTGCCGAACGCCCAGAAGCCGGCGATGGCCGGGGAGTAGAAGGCGAGGAAGAACACCGAGTAGGACAGCACCAGCGCCTTGGTCATCTTCCCGCCCGCCGGCGGCGCCAGCGTGGCCTGGATCTCCGGCAGGATGCTGTTGCCGAAGACGGAGGTGAGGATGGAGATGGAAAGGAACGCGGTGAAGGTCCTCTCGGTCCTCGATGTGCTCAGCGAGTAGTCCTTTGGTGGAGCATTGCTAGACAAACCTGTGAATCAAATTCCATGACATTTGTTCATTCATCTTTAACCACCACGGATATTAATATTGAGGAAATGAGACAGTACAGTAATGTACCTGCACAGATGCAGGCGGCTGATACAAGAATTGTGTAGCCGATGCTGATGATGAGGGAGCCGACATTGATGTGCCGCAGCGAGTGCAACGAGGGTAGCTGCGAGAGGACAGCCAGCACCAGGGCGACCATGATCACGAAATGGTACAGCTTCAGGGAGCCGTTGGGTGCGTGCCTCGAGTATGTTAACTGCATATAGATACATGTTCAGTTCAGATAATTGAACATTCTAGTATTTATAGTATATCAGATGCTCCAACTTTTGCAGGGAAAGATCATGCATGTCAAGCAAGTACGGAAGTACCTCGAGGCAGTCGGCGGCGAGCAGGATGCTCCCAATGCTAATCCCGACATTGATCGCCACCTGTACTGTCACCACCAAGCAGGTCGCCCATCTTGATCCTGGAAATAAAACACACAAAGCTTCAGGCCCCCAATCTTGAAGAGATGCATTCGAGTGGTGACGTGGACGACAGATGCTTCTATGGATTGGAGCTAACCGAGGACGTCGGTGGCGAGCTCGCGGAAGCGGACGTGGCGGCGGCCGGCGGCCTCGCAGCGGTCGAGGACGCGGGACACGAGGAAGTAGGCGTAGAAGGTGACGGCGGCGACGGCGGTGAGGGCGGCGAGGCCGAGGGCCCACCCGAGCCCACGGAGCGCGTACGGAAGCGACAGCGAGGCCGGGCCCAGCGTCGCCGTCGTCATGTGGAACCCGGCCTGCCACCACGTCCCTTTGGACGACGACTCATCGGCTGCTGCAGACGAGGTGTCGACGCTTTGCTTGCCAATGCCAGCCGGGGCGGCTTCGACGTCGGGGAGTGGCATGCTAGCTAGCTCTGTGTGTTGGGAGAGAAACCGGGGTGTGTCAAGAGATGGAAGCGCTGTTCAAGTTTTCAAGGGCTTTTAGCTTGGAGACTGAAGGCTTCCAATCGTGTTTATATAGATGAAATTGTGGAGACCCGTGACTCTGAGTTCCATGATGCAAATAACACGAGGTAGTAGGTACACAAAAATTCTAGCATGAATGGATATAAGAAGACGCAAAAGCGAGAGCTGAGACGACAAGGACACCGCATTAATAAGGGTGGGAACGCGTTATTGTAGACTTGTAGCGTACATGGCGAGCATGACACACAAGCATGCAATTCGTTGCTATTCGGTGACTGTAATTTGTAAGGCGGAAGGAACATCAAAGGAAGAAACGAAGTACGTACTTCTTTTTTCTAAAATATTATTATTGCAGAAAATATCAAAACATGGATGCCCACAAGATATCATTTTTATAGACACGCGTTATACACCAGAAAGAATAAGCTAGTAATAGTTTCGTATAGTTATGGCCACATCGGAGTGTTGCACTGTGATCTGATTTGTGTAGTGAACAAAAGTCATGTGCTTTATTTGGTGCCTTGCCGGATCACCTTGCACAATGCGTGTCCTCCATGGTGCTTTTTTAATTTATTTTTTAAAAAACATTTTTGCTACTATCATCATTTGAAGTGGAATAGCCGTACAGGCACCACCAAGGAGAGATTGTTCTGCCCTGCGCAGTTAATAGTTAAACGAGGTATACTAACCCAAGGGTGCAATCACGAAGACACTACTACGCACTGGCATATTTGTTGTCCATGTTTGTTGGTCCAAAGACTTGCAATGATGGATTGAGTTGAAATAGTTACTGGGAACTTTTATGCAAACATTTTACACAGATGAGTGACATACATTGGGCTAAGCCTTTATTCTGGTCATCTTGAGTCATTGTAGGCTTGCAATGAAGTGTCAGATTGAACAGAAATGGAGAATAATGGAGCACCTTTTGTCTTACTCTGCTGGCGAGAGTAAAGTAAGAACCCATCTTATCGCTTCTCTTTATACTAAAAATATAAATTGCATTGTACACATGGCTCTTTTTATTCAAGTCTGCCGTTGACATTGACGAGTAAAGCCCCTCATTTCTGTAGATATTATTTAGAACAAAAGTAGCTAATTCACTTTGTCACATGCTTCACACTAAATGATTAAGGTTCTGTTTCGATTGTGGTAAAAAACACTGTACATATAGAAAAACACTGGAGCTAAGTACTGGGAAGCGTGTTCTGTGAGAGAGAGGAATAGTAAAAAGTTCTTTTTTTGATGAATGGAATAGTGAATAGTTAGAATGAATAGTGTTTAGTTTGTAATCCGAACAGAGCCTAAGAAACAGTTTGCAGCCCACCCCATCCAAAATGTTTCTCCTTTTTTTTTCATGAAAAGAACTTCGTGTTTTGCTCATGAATAAAAATTATGATATAGAAAAGACAGCATGAACAGCTCGGCGGTGGCAGATCCGCACATTTCAATTGTTACGAGCTATAACAGATAAGTTCGTTCAACCACTTTTATTTGGATTTAAAAATAGTTTTCGCTTCATCGGTTCATCACGTGGCCAAAAGCTAATTGATACAAAACCGGGGAAGGAATACAAAGTGCATTACTGAATAATGTGTCCAGCCATGCATGCTCCACATTGAGATAAAGTGTTTTGGTTTTTTTATGAATGGGTGTTGTTACAGGTTAGTTCATTATCGGAGCTGTCTATCTTCAAGAAGTGTGCTCGGTTGCGTGCACCAACCCTAGCCAAAGACTCAGAGGGGAAGGGAGAAAAAATACTCGGCATGCGACGCACACATTTGGTCACTGTTTATACTATCGTGGCCTTATTAAAAGACCCTCCACTAAAATGTGACTATAACGATATACTTTATGATCTTGATGTTAATAATAAGTTACAGTCTCTGTTTCTAAAATATACGAAATGATTACAACACTATGCTTTGTCACCATTAATTGATGCCTTGTTTGGATAAAAAACAAAATACTATTCATTTCAACTTTTTACTATTCAACTATTCCCTCTCTCAGAAAACACGTTTCCCGAAGCTTAATGTCTTTGCGAGGGAGAAGACTTTTTATTACTAAAAAATGGCATTACAACCCCGAGCAATAATTCGCTTAGCACAAACTGGGATTGTGAGCCGCCAAACTGATGTATGTTTCATTCCCAAAAAAAAAAAAAAAAAAAAAACTGATGTATGTTTCTTCACTTTGCCAATTGTGCAAGTTCGTGTGCTACATTATTATTATTACTGTCTTTTCTCTTGTGGACAACCTTGCACCGAGGGTGACTGTCCCCAAATGCTGTAAGCAGGCCTTAAGACAGTCTAAGTGTGAGTTTTATGGGCAATAAATAGTATGTCATGTAGACATTTTTTATGATGTGGCAGCGTATTAATGATGAAAGAGATAAATTAAGTATCATAGGGATGAAACCTTGTATACACAGATACCTACACAACTTGTGTCTTGCATGTAACATATGTAACAACAATGGATGAAACTATACATTAAGATAGGGGTGTTTCATCATAGTTCCATAAAACTTGCATTGAGAATGACCCTACCACCCTGACCAGGCACACATTTATCATGTTTTGCAACAAGCAGGGTCCATTTGTGTTTATGTACACAATTTCATGGAAGATGTGGATAGAGGAAACACAAAGCACATGTAATCGAGCATTATTGTAGCACGGCAATGTCTAATGATGAATTAATTATACTCCATTTATAATTAGTTTTGTAATTAGTCTATATTTAATACTCCTAATTAGTTTCCAAACATTTTGCAAAAAAAATCTAGTTTTTTTTACTGTGCCTTATACTACCAAACAGTAGTATGCATGGAGTATAACAAAGATCGGACGACCCATAATCAAGGGCAATTTGGGAAGTGCTATTTTGTAAATCACGCATCTCCTTCCACCCAATCCCCTCCCGATGGCCTGTTACAGTCACTAACTAAAGTATTAATAGGATATGAAATGGAATGGCCTGATCATCCATTTTATTTTTTACTATAGTATCCTTATCATTATCAAAATATTACATAATTGCCACTATTATTTTGGGTCCAAAATACTTTTCTACTACATGTACTTACATGTATATACTATCTATATTATTGGTGGACTTGTCAATAGTATATAAATATTATGGACCATCTGGTCCCTTCATACTAATCCTTTTTGATAGTAGTATATGGTAATATAGGGCGCAGTAAAAAAAGCTCAAAGTTTCTCACTGAATTAAACAAGGCCTTCCCGAAAACAAAAGCAGTTAGTAAATTAAAGGTTCTAGAAAGAGCTGCTGGACTACTACAAGAGAGCCCTCTGTTCACTCTGAAACGCAATGCTACACACGGCTGCACCCCATTGGCATTCGTAGAGCTGAGCGCCTGATCCAGAACGGCCTTTCACTGTTAAAACTTTGAACGCGACTTGACAGCAGATCCGACACGCCAAAGACACGAGAAAGAAACACCCTGTGCTCAGACGACCGTCGGATCGCCAAGGTTCTTCCAATCGGACGGTGCCCTCGTGGTCATGGGCGCAGGGTCCTTGTCTCTGCTTGTGTATTACCTATTCTCGTCGCAGGCTGACTGACTGATACACTAGACTTTGGAAGCATGACTCCGGCAGTCCGCTGTGACGTCGCTAAAGACCATGGATCCCAGTCCTCACGGCGGCAGTTTCAGACCGAGCTATAAAATGGGTGCCATGTCCTGCTGCACACTTTCAATTAACACTACTACCATAAATCAGGGATTTTTTAATTGTCCATATATTGGCATACATCACCTTTAATTCCTCCACCTTCCTCTCTGGAAATGGAGCGTGCATCCTTGACAGGTGGCGCCATGGCCTCCCTGGTGGAGAAGCTCAACTCCATCCTCATGCCCAAGTACGAGCTGATGGCCGGCGCGAGGGCTGACGTCATCTTCCTCCGCGCCGAGCTCGAGAGCATGCATGCCTTCCTCGAGAGGCTCTCGATGGTGCGCGACCCCGATGCCCAGGTCAAGGCGTGGGCGAAGGAGGTGAGGGAGCTGGCATACGACGCTGAGGACGCCATCGACGAGTTCATGCACCACATTGATGGTGCCGCCACTCCTAACCATTGGTCACAAACCCTCCTAGGGTTGGCAAGCCGGGTCAGGCGGCTTGTGAGCATTGCGTGGACACGCCTCCGCCTCGCCAACGAGCTCAAGGGCCTCAAAGCCCGCGCCGTTGAGGTGAGTGAGCGGCGGTCGAGGTACAAGTACGACAGTGAGGACATGTGGGTTTTAGGGGAGCATATGACCGCTGATCCCCGGATCAATGCCCTCTATGCCGATGTGCCAGATCTGGTCGGTATTGACGGCGCCATAAGTGACATTGCAGAGTGGTTGATGGGTGGAACAACCACTCTCAAGGTGCTCTCGATCGTCGGGTTTGGCGGTTTGGGCAAGACGACTCTCGCCATGGAGGTGTTCCAGAGGGTTGGAGGGCAATTTGGCTGCCGCGCTTTTGCAGCCGTGTCGCAGAAGCTGGACATGAAGAAGCTCTTGAAGGACTTGTTCTCCCAGGTCGCGCAGGGTGAGGCTGACGGCATGGACACCTGGGAGGAGGGCAAACTCATCCGCAAGCTGAGGGAATGCTTACTAAACAGAAGGTACGCAAGGTCAAATGCATTGGCAATCATTAAACTTTTTCCAAGATAGAACTATCATCTATGTTCCCAAACTGTGTGACATGAATAGAGAGGTTTGGAGTTTGGACTCTAGTGATGAATCACCTAATAAGTTTAGGATCTAGGTGACAACCTCGATCAAAGTATACAATCCACTTATATTTTACCTTTTCTTTTATTAAATAGAATAATATGTTTTCTTATCAGATTAAAGTTTTGGGCTACATGGTTGGTACAAACTCGGTAGGGTATGCACACTCAAGACCTGGATTCAAGAAAAAAATTGCAGCTCATTTCTAAGTCATCGTCAAAGTCTCGTCGTAGCACCTGGATATGAGATGACTGTTGAGTTAATCTGGGAGAACTAATTTAAAGTTGTCAAAGTCTCAAGGCACTGGCACCTTGACGTGCTATAGCTTTTGGCCTACATAATAAAATGGGTGTCTGGGAATTAAAACTTTGGAGCTTTCTTAGTAGGGGAAAGCCCAACCTATTTTTATATATATTTTTTCTTTATTTCATACCCATCGCTCCCACAAATAGTCGACTAGATGCTACTCATGTGCTCTAATTAACCACTATATACTAGAGACCCTTTCGTAGCTTGGCAAGTACCAGCAATCGTCCTGTGAAAACTATAGCAAGTACCTAAAAGCACCCATATAAAGTACAAAGAAATACTAAAATTATGGGACCAAGTATGAGTAGGCCCTTCCTATTATTTATTTAAATTCTAAAATTTTATTTTTATACCAACCGTCAAAAACATTTTGCAGAAGTAATAACTACAAGTAACGGCTAGTACGTGCCAATCATCATAAAAAAAGCCGCTTTACACCAATTAACTGATTCTAGCTAACAATGTTATCTTTCCGAATTTATTATGTCATGTTTACTGCCTCTTATACTATGCCTTATCTTAATATTATTTTAATATATGAGTGAAATTATGAAAAAAATATATTTTGCATTTTTTAATAATGCTATAAAGTACGGGCTCCCACAACAGATCTTGCTCTTACGTAACTTCTTTGTGACCTTCCTAGAAGTTGCAAAAAATCAGAATTTGACCTTGACACGTATTGGGATTGTATAACAAACACAATTGTATTTTCATATCTTACAATCTGGGTTATTCATCTGTTGAAATTTACTTAACGATGAAACATTAAAATAGAATGGCAATTAGCAACGTGTACGAATGAATGAATATGAATGCTTTACATTCAGATTGATTAAAAATATATTATTGTTCCCCTATGATATTCTAAAGATATGGCCAAGCCCAATTTGTAACTTGTAAGTCACAATAAATGTATTGATTAAAGAACTAACCCAAATTGGTTTTATTTGTGTGCTTGTAATTCACTGCTCTATAAATGTAATTCCATCATCTGTTATTTAAACCTGGTTCAATATTTCGTACAGGTATCTCATAATAGTAGACGATGTTTGGTGCAAATCAGCATGTGAAAAAGTTAGATGTGCTTTACCTCAGAATAACCACAGCAGCAGGCTCCTAACAATAACACGAATTGATTCGGTAGCAAAGTCCTGTTGCTCTGGCTGTGATGATCATATATACAGAATCGAACCACTTAATGAATCTGATTCAAAGGTCCTATTTTTCAAGAGAATATTTGGCGACAAGGATGGCTGCCCTCGCCAACTGAAGGAAATTTCCGATCAGATCCTGAAGAAATGTTGCGGCTCACCGTTGGCTATAATCAGCATTGCTAGCTTGTTAGCTAGCAAGCCTGTCATGTTGAAGGAACAGTGGAAAAAATTGCTGATCTCTATAGGTTCCACATTAGAAAAGAACCCTGATCTAGAGGGCATGAAGCAAATACTTTCCCTCAGCTATTATGACCTTCCCTACCACCTGAAAATATGTTTGCTGTACCTCAGTATATATCCTGAGGACTTCAAGATTGAAAGAGATAGTCTGATTCAGCAATGGATAGCAGAAGGATTCGTTGGCATAGAAAGAGGTCTGAGTGTAGAGGATGTTGCAGAAGGCTACTTTAACGAACTCATCAATAGAAGCATGGTGCAACCAATGGATATAAACTGTGACGGTAGGGCTCATGCTTGCCGGGTTCATGATGTGATGCTTGAGCTTATAGTATCAAAGGCAATTGAAGATAATTTTGTCACATTGATTGTAAGTCATCCAGTTCCAACCTCATTTGTACAAGGCAAAGTTCGCCGATTATCTATCCAGTGTGACTCAGAAATTTCCAAACTACAAGGGGAAATGGGCTTAAATCATGTTAGAACAGTAACCTCATTTGTACAGGCCACTCTTGTACCCTCTTTGTCTGAGTTTAGAGTCCTGCGAGTGTTAAATCTCCAGGGCTGTCAAGGATTCAGCGAAAATCACCTGAAAGATATCAACAATTTATTTCATTTGAAGTATTTGAGCCTACGTAGAACATGGATTTCAAACCTTCCACCACAAATAGGAGACGTGCAGACTTTGGAAACATTAGACATAAGGGAGACAAATATAGAAGAGTTACCTGGAACAATCACTGCCCTTGTCCAACTGAAGTACATACTCAGTGGTGGCCATACATGGGGAAAAATTAAGCTACCTGATGGTATAGGAAGCATGACATCCCTGAAAGCCATATTAGGTTTCGACATTTGTCGCAGTTCGGCAAGTGCAGTAAATTAACTTGGGGATCTTAAAAGTTTGATGGACCTGGCAATCAACTGGACAGATTTTACATCAGGAAATTTGAAGCACCAGGAGATTATTATGAGAACTCTGGGAAAACTGGGCACAAGCAACCTTCAATCATTTGCAGTCTGCAGTCGCAACTTGGGTTCCCTTGACTTCCTGGATTCTTGGTCCCCTCCACCCAATCATCTTCAAAAATTTCGACTATCAGCGTATTACTTCCTCCCAAGAGTACCAAGGTGGATGGCATCACTCTGCAACCTCACTGATCTGAACATTAATATTGTAGAACTAACAGATGAAGACTTAAAAATACTCAGAGAGTTGCCTTCCCTACTTCGTCTTGACTTATGGTTGAAATCACCTCAGAAGGATGATAGGATTGTTGTTCATGGAATAGGATTCCCATACTTGAAAGAGCTCTTCTTCAGTTGTGAAGAAACTTGCTTGATATTTGAACCTGCAGCTTTGCCAAAGCTCGAGAGGCTACAGACAACAGTCCATGCAATCAAAGCAAAACCATATTGTCACCACTTTGGCATCGAGCACCTTAAATCTCTCAAGCAAATCAACATCCAAGTTTTCTGTTATGGAACCAGCATTTCTGATATCAACGATGTTGAACTTGCAATTTCTACTGCTGTGAAGTACCATCCTAACCATCCTAGGATAAAGATTGAGAAACATGGCATGAGTTCAAACTTAGAGGAAACGAAGAAGAGAGAACATTCGGAGGAAAAGAATGTGGAAGATCATGTAAGCAAAGAGGGCATCAATCGTACAAACAACAAGAGAAGGAAGCTACAAATTGAAGAATATCATTCGTCAAGTGCGTAATGATTTCTCAGAAACAGTAAATCTCAATAGAAACACATTTACATCTAATAAGGCAGAACTGGAGATAAGCAGAACTCCTAGGTCCTCGTGTGTGCTCATCGGCACTGAATTCGCTTGGGTCTGAGTCCGGATTTTGCATCAACACTGGGACAGCGGCAAAAAGGCAATTTCTGGGCTCTAAAGGGGCACAATTTGACATGCAAGTAAACTTCAGATACTCAGCTTCTTGACTTGCTTAGGTTATCTCAGCTAGTGAAGTTTCTAATGATAGTGGTGGGCAGCCGTCGGGAGGGTGACATGCCTGCTGCAGTAAATATTTGTTGGCTACGACATCATACTCTAGGGAATGCTGTTGAGGAGGAGATGAAAATTGGGAGATTTGAATTGGAAGTAGTACCAAAATATGGATAATTAACTGCCGGTCCACCAATGCCTGAAGAGTTGGAAAAGATACACTATCACATATGGGTGTGATACTCATGAGTCATGAAGATGAGCCAACTGGAGTAGATGAAGAGTGAAGGTACCTACTTTAATGTAGATTCTGCATGCCCAGCCAGTAGACTACTTCATTGAATAGATAAATTGGTTTATCTTACGCATCCTCCAAGGGTCTGAGCTAGTATCTAGTTTGATCAAGAGATTGCTCTTCTCAATCTTCTGTTAAAATATGAGAAAATATTCTATGAGCTAGCTAAGAGTTAACACTTGAAGGAGGCCTTAGTGTTGTGAAATGTGATCTTTTGTGTGAGCAACGTGTGTGCTGGGAACACCTAGTTATCTAATTTGCTGTGAACTCCTAATGTCATGTTAAAGAGTACGTGTTATATCTTGCTAGAATGGGTGTTGAAGGGCTGATCAAGGCCGGCATAATAAACAAAAAAGGAATAAAGCTATAGAGTATAAAATGTCACTCTGTGTCTAAAAAAACCCACGAAAAGAGGAAAAGGGAGGTCCTTGAGGAGGAAATAACCACCACTTGTTTCACTGTTTGCCACAGAATACCTAGCGTTGCGTTGACCACCGGTACACAAGATTTTTATTTTTATCGAAAGAAATTAAAATAATTTGAGAAAATGTATCATGTTTGTCTTTCTAAATCGTCCCTAGTCCTTTAAACATCACAAGCAGCATATGAATACCTTGCCGTGGCGTTGATCACCGGAAAACAAGAGTGATGTATAGCTTGTCTAAGAGTAAACTTTTTTTAGAACGACTGCAGTCCCCTGCCGATTCAATCGAACTGCAATCTGTTTACCGAACAGCCAACAAGGGAGAGGGTCGGGCGATCGGCATGGACGATGGACCTCGGCACGACCTACTTGTGCGTCGGGGTATGACAGCATGACCGAGTGGAGATCATCGCCAACGACTAGGGCAACCGCAACATTTCCTCGTACGTAGCCGTTCACCGACACCGAGAGGCTCATCGGCGACGCAGCCAAGCACCAGGTCGCCATGAACCCCACCAACACGTCTTTGGTAAATTCTCCTCATCCGAACCTTTTGGGAACAATTCCAGTTTTGGTGTACTAGCATGTGATAGCCGGATGATTCATAGGTCATTAGAACCAATCACAAAACAGACGAATCACTCGGTGATCATGAAGGCACGGTTCATTGCTCTGTTTCACTCTGTTTTAGAAACAGAACATGATAACCTGTTAATTTCCTAGGTAGATGCACCATGATTACAATGATGATATTTCTGAGAACGAAATAGTTTACAGTTTACACACACGAACAAAAGGACTAGGCATAACTATCAGGGAGTGCGACATGTGTTAAACTAGCTGTGTGCGACTAGTCCCTACCCACTCTATTTCCGGCAGGAGCTTCGGACACGTCCGTGGAGGAGGACATGAAGATGTCGCCGTTCAAGGTCGTCCTGGACCCGTCCGACAAGCAAGCACATGATCGTAGTGACCTACAATGGCGAGGAGCAGAAGTTCTCGGCCGAGAAGATCTCCTCCATGGGGGAGAAAGGGAATGGAAACCGAAAGAGGGAAAGATGAGGGACCGGCGATCTTTCCATCCAAATGTCAACATCATTTGGTCTCCAAAATGTGTGACCCATGGAATCCAGGCCGCACCGGATGCGAATTCCCGCATGTGGTTACTTCTATGCAAATGACATGTGGGCCGCACTTGTCCGCGCGGAGCACTTGGTGCGGTTGTTCATCCGTTCTTCAGGGATGTTCATATTTTCTAATTTAATTCGTAACAACAACTTTAAACGTGCACATTGATAATTCTATCCAAATGAGTTATTCTTTTTGGCAAAATTAGTATAAAATGTTTTCTATCTCATGGGCCGCACTTGTCCGCGCCGAGCACTTGGTGCGGTTGTACCTTATTAGAAAAGAGTCTTAGATGGCACACACATCAAATTAAGGTGTATTGACCTTTGGTGTGTTAGTCATCCTAGCATACATGTGCGTATGGAATTATACGAAAGTATGTTTAAATGGAACATCACGTTGACATGTTCCACTCTCATCGGAAAATGTATACTTAGGCCATGTTCAGATTCCCAACTATTCACTATTCATTCTAACTTTTCACTATTCATTCTAACTTTTCACTATTCTCCCCTCACAAAACACGTTTCCCAGCGAATGCTGCAGTGTTTTTCTTATGCTACAGTGTTTTTCCCTACAATCTAAACACACCCTTAAAATCATAGGACATCAGTCGTATAGTCATATTGCATGTACAAATCCACTCCATAAGTAAAAAACGACTTTTATATATAGGTTCCATTTGAAAATCAACTCTATGAGTTAAAATCTCCAAAACATTTGCCTAAAACACGCTAAAATACACATGATAGTTTACTTTTTAATCGGAATAAGAAGCAGTCTTCTCCCTATGAGAGCGTCATCCGATGTGTCTCTGGCAGGTGGGACCAACTAGAGGCAACATGATGACCAGTTTTCGTCTTCACTCGATGTGTGCCAGAACGCACCAGACACATCTCGGTCGCGAGAGGCGGAATCACAGTGTGCGCTTTAGTCTGTGCCACTGACATGCGGATCCACATGTTGGCGCTGAGATGTTTGTGAGGTATTCCTCTATTCTTCATGAATCTTCTTATATTGTAATTTGATTCGTAATGAAAACTTTAAACGTGTATAGATTTTAGGGTAGTACTTCAATTCATTATATTTGATGTACTGATAGTATTCTATCTAGTTTATACGAATACAATACATAGTTGACTTTTAGTCTAAATTAGGGAGCTCAATTTGACAGTGAAGAAAAAAAAGTAAAGTTTTCTATAGAGTTAATCTTCGACCTTATATGTTTCATTCAGAAGTAAACAATATATATGGCCTATTACGTTGTTATCGTCCATCTTCATATTAAAAAAAATTGATCACCACCACTACATCTGTTGTGTGACAAGCTACCAAGTAAAATTTGTTTGAGATATATCATCAGTGAGTAGCATCGTAATTATTTTTTGTTGATGTAAAAGTTTTTATTATTGCCTTACCAAAAAATTAAAGGCTTATAAGTGCCATTCTTTCCGCGTTTTACGTTACCCTTGTCGAAGAAAAGAAGGTGTTTTCTCATGAAGCATATTTGTTTCTTTATAAAAGGTAATAGTAACTAGTGTTTCTTAATTTTGTTCTTATCTAGAATAAAATTTTTATCATCTAAGGTTCAAGTTGATGAAAAAATTAATTACTTTTATATATACATACATATATATATATATACAATTACATATAGGATAAATCCTTTCTACACACTTGTGTACCTACAAACTTGTCTAAACACTATCTTGGGGATGTGTACATACTCATTTATCATTTTGAGTATGTACACATACCTAAAATAAGATTTTCTAGAGTGATAACCATGAAAAAATTGAGTGGAACTTATATTTTTTTACACTTTATGATATATTACATTTTTCTGTATAGAAAAATAAGTATGTCCAATTACTTATGAATAAAAAAAGTTTGACCACATACCACTTATGAAAATCAAATATGTGTACATATTTTATTTAGAAATCTTAAGTACGAAAAAATATCTTATGATTTGTGAGATATACACGCTTGTGTAACTACACGCTTGTGTAGGAAAAAACTCATCTATATATAAGGAACCTGTAGGCTATAGCCAGCTATAGAATAACTAATTCTATGGCCACCTGATCCTACCGTCCGCTCCGCTCGGATGGAAACCTAAGCCCAGATCTCCCGGGCGTCCCACCACGGCCGCACGGCTCGGCTCAACTTGATGGCTCCCAGCGTGCAGCGATCAACCAGCTGCCAGCCCAGCGCTAATTAATTGCGCAGAAAAAACTAAGATCCCAAAAATTCTCCGGTTCCCCGCCGAGCACAGACGCCAAATAGCGCCGCCGTGATTCTTTCACCGAGCAAAAACAGGGATGCGCTCGTCAAAAGCTGGAGCCACACTGTCGTTGTCGTCTCCGGCTCGCTGCTGACGTTTCTTGGGCTTCATCGATTCGCTCCCTCTCCCCTGCGGCCCCATCGGCGGGAGCCGCAGCAGCCCAGCCCTCCGCTCCACCTGGCGACAGTAAGCAGCCTCCCAAATTGGCGACACCATCTGGAGCAATCGGCCGGCGATGGCGTCAGATCCCGGGGGCAGTACCCTCCTGTAGACCCGCCGGCGATACCTTGAGATCCCGGCGGCAGGCCATGGTGAGGGCCCGACCCCGGCACGGGTGATGTGGATGTCCCTGCTTATTAGGCTGCCAAGCGATTCTAGTAATGCAGCTGTTTCGGTTTTTTTTTATTTCTCTGATTTGGTTGCTTAGTAGGAATTGAACCCAAAATGTCCCGGCCGATTCATCTGTTGGATTGGATCGATTTCATGATCAGTAATGCCATGTTTACTTTCCCCGTTTCAGCCTATGCCGATTGATTTTGTCCAAAATCCGAATTAGCTGGCAGACTACCAATCAGCCATTGATGTTTTCTATTTTCTATGATTGTCGTCAATTTTTCTAATCCCTGTTTCGTCAATTTTTCTAATCCCTGTTGTTTGCTGGTGCAGGAACAACTCTCTGTCTGATGTTAATTTGACTCCTGATGTATTTTTCGTTTTTATGTTCGAATAGTTGTAATTGGTTCATGGTTTGATTGTGCTTAACATCTGTATGATTCCAACATATTTCTTTCTCGCCATCTGGTGTACATTATTGTCTCAGAGTGTAACACCCCAAAAAGATCATCAGAATAAAATAAACTAAGCATCATGTTCTTTATCTTTACTTGTTAAGGATTAAATAAAATAGCTAAATAAAATTTTCTTTTTGTTTATATAAGAACAACATTAAAATTCTTAGAATAATAAGTGCATGTACATTCATGCTGGTGCATTCGTTTTTCTGTGAAGTTTGATCAAATCAAAGTTTGTAAAATGTTTTGAAAAATGTTTAAGCCTTAATCTTTCCCTCCCTATCTCTTCCAGCCGGCCCAGTTTCTTTCTCTTTTCCTCTTTTCTTTTTCCTCTCCCGGCCGGCTCGCTGGATCGGCCCGCTCCCTCTCTTTCTTCGTGGGCCAATACGCGCGCAGCCGGCCCAGCTCGCTCGCTCGCCGTGCAGCCGGCCCCCACCGCTCTCCCTCCCTCTCTTGCGCTCGCTGCCAGGTGGGGCCCTCCTGTCGGAGTCGTCTCCAACCTCCGGCCTAGCCGCCGCACATCTCGCGGCGCGGCATCGCTCATGCGCGCGTCCGCACTCGGCCGTGCTCAGCTCGTTTCCATTTGCAGGGAATCAATGCCGCGCACTCAAGCATGACTCGTCCTCTCCCCTCCTCTCCTCTCTCTCTCCGTGGCAATGACCCCTAATCGACGAGCTCTTGATTGCTCTATCAATGGAAACCGAAATCCTCTCGCCCCCTCTCTTTCCTTTGCGCCGCAACCTTTCCCCTGCCAATCCTCGCCCTATAAACCTCTTTTCCATCACACAGGCGCCCCCTTTCCACTTCTCCGCAACCACGTGCCCACGCTGCCAAAATCCAAGCTCGCCGTCGCCATTGACACCACCGCACTCGAGCTCTGCCTCCTTGCCGCCTCTCCGAGCTTCCTGCTGCCTCATCGCCTCGGTAAGGTGATAAGAAGGTTCACAGGTAGTTTGCCTCTCCCTCTCTCGCTCTCTTCTCTGTTGTAGGCCTCGCCGGAGTTCGCACGGCCGCCACAGTTCGTCACTAGGGCAACCCATTGCCCGAACCTCGACGAGAACTCTCCTACTAGCATCTACAAGTCTCCCTCTTCCTCTAGAGCCTCTCACTTACGTGAACCGAGACCCGTGGCCCTGGGTTCGGGTTTGCCGGAGTTTGACTGTTGGAGTTCGCCGGTGAACGGTGGTCGCCGGCGATGGAGAAGAAGCACAGAAACTTTGATGAACACAAGAGTTTGGTGCTGCTAAAATGCGGGCAGCGATTTTCTATATATTGCTCACTATATAAAGACAAAAGCAATCTAAAAACAGGCAATGTGACTGCCTGATCGTGCGGCATGAACGCCACTACTTGGCCACGCCATCCCATGACCGCGAGCTGCCGCACGACGTCCTACGAAATAGGAGAAGCCCCGCATGGACTGGCATGCGTCAGGCGTGCAAGACATGCACCAGAACGTGCAGTAGAAAAGCTAAAAATAGAAATCTAGCTATGTACAAGGAAGGTGATCCAGTGAGGATTATTTGTAACAGTGACCGGCCGCCGCCGCGTGCTGCTAACTGCCTCGGCACCATCCCTCTGACCGTGAGGTGGCCAATCTACTTTCCCGTGCCCGCAGCTACCTCCCAGGCCAAAACTCCCACGAAACCATGCTCCTTTGCCCCGGCTTAACGCTCGCCGGAGCTGCGTTGCCGCTGCTACTCGTCGCCGACCTTCCTCGTCACGGGACTCGCCTCACTGATGCCACCTTCAAGTTTGCCATGACGCCAGCTTCACCATGGATCAATAATCGTCGTTTTTGGTGGTCCGTAGCGCCGGATTGGCGAATCTCCGACGATGCGCCGTCGCGCGCCGCTACCCAAGCTCGCTGCAGGCCACCTCTCTTCCCCCAACTCACTGCGGCCACTGGATCGAGATCCGACGGCCCAGATCAGGCCCGAATCCAGTCAACCAAGGGGTCTCTGGTCAGCCCTGGCGCTTTTGCTAGAAAGCCCCCCTGTTTCCTGGAAATCAACCCGTAGTACATCCTAGTTCAAAAGTATTTGCGGTTTAGTCCCGTTTTTAATAGTTTAGCCCCTGAACTCTTGAAAAATCCAACCCGCCGTCCTGGACTGGCTTTCTTTCACCCGAGACCTTCTGTTTTTATATAAAATTATGTTTTAGCCCCTGTTTTCTTTAGAACGAACCCCTGGAAGTCTTTAGAACAATTTGCAGTGGAAGAACAATAGTTTTTTGAGGAAGAAGGCAAGTGGTTTATCCCCCCAGCATTCTCTTTTGAACCTATGAATTGCATGCTTAATGGAATGATTACTTTATGTACCTTTATGCATGAATGGATGGGAACCTAGCTAAGGATGACTAGTTTGATGTCTAAAACCATGTGCCACATGGGTTATGCTTATGCTTTTAGTTGCTTGCTGCTGAATTAGTTTTGAGGGTCAACCATGAACTTGATAATGTTGCTTATGTGATGAACGATGGTAAATAAGACATGGTTAATCAGAACATGGAGCGACCACCCAGGATTAACTGTACAACCACAATGTCACATGGGCACTGGCCTAGACCAAGTAATTAGATAACCTGTATGTTGTGTTTAGACTGTTGGTAGGGTGGATGAGATGGGTTTGGGTAATTGGATCGTGCGGGGATCGGGAGGCTAGGCCTTCTGTTGTTACCGTCTGTGCTGGGACCAAACACATACGTATAGGGAGTCTATGGAAAGAACTAGTAGTGAAACCATCGCCACTCACCTCGGAAGTGTTTCAGGGCCTTGCAAACCTGGGCGAAAAGGGGGACACGAGTTGTGGGTAAAGCTGTACAACCTCTGCAGAGTGTTAACTAATCTATTGCAATAGTCGAGCTCACGGTTATGAGCGACCGGGACCCTCACATGATATTTGTACTTGAATTTGATGCTAATATGTGGTACCTTGGTTTGGATGATGAGATCTGGTTATGATATGTTTATATGCTTAAGGTGGGATGGTATATACTTACACCATAGTAAATAGGTGCTTGCTAATAAAATATTGATCAACTAAAATGGTCACCGCTTAGCTCAGCCTATTCCTTGATGGCTTGCATTCTCACCCCACTTGCTGAGTACCAACCATAAGCGTACTCACCCTTGCTTATTTGGAACTCAGAGGAGTATGATGGAGAGTACATTGAGGAGGTCGACGACTTCTAGGATGGTGTCAACCACTTGGCTGCCTGTGAAGACTTTCCGCTGCTAGTTTATCGCTTTTGTGTTTGTGTTGAACCTTAGGCCTTCGTGCCTCCATCGTGAGTGTAATAAAGTACCTTTTTATGTTCTTTTCACTTGAGCATGAATTCTGCAATCACTATTTGTTGACATATGTGTGTAAACTGATCCTGGCGCACATATGGAATACATCTGGTTTTGTTATCTAAATTGGGTGTGACAGAGTGGTACCAGAGCCATGCTGACTGTAGGACACTAGCCTAGTTTAGAATGGCCATTCTAAGGACTCTTTTAGCAAGCCATGTTTGTGTCTTTGTAAAAATTGCTTATTTTATTCAATAAAAATATATGTTATTGCTCTCATCTTGTTTATTGCAAAATGCTCATGTGAAACTCTCTCTTTTTCTCTTTGTTCAGATGGGCAGGACCAAGCACGTCGTCACCAAGGACACGGCAGTTGCTTGCCATCAACTGGGTCAGCTTGCGCCTCATCTTCACATTCAAGCACAACCAGAAGACCTGCCAGCAGTGGAGCAGGTGCCGAATGAACAAGTTCCAGAAGAGCAGGTTCCTGTTGAGCCAGTGGGTGGACTACCAGAAGAGGTTCCACCAGAAGAGGAGGAAGAAGACCCAAAAGAACGTGCTACCTACGCGTACAGGGAGAATTCAACCGACACTCATGTCCTGGTGCCCTTGTCTCCAGGAGCTGCAACCATTCTGAACGGTGAACAGGAGGCTCCCGCACCTGAGGATCCCGCACCAGTGGCTCTAGCACCAGCACTTGGAGGGTGGCTCTCAGAAACCTCTGAGAATACTGAAGAAGAAGAAGAGTATAATGAAAGCTGGGAAAGTGTTTGTGACAGGGACGACTTGGACATTCACGACAGCACTGCGGAAAGCCACGTGGATGGCCGTGCATGGTTCCAGTTTACTGTCCCTGCTAGGAGATACTATGATGTATGTCATGAAATGTCCCAAGCTAGGAGAAGGATCCATCAACTGGAAGACCAGCTAGCTGTGTTGAGGGGCCGTGATCTACCTCCTAAGAAGAGGCCCTACTTCAGTGCACATGGCTATGGTCCTAGTCGTCATCGCTAGGATAGGATCCTAGGTGGCAACCCTTTATCTTTTTAGTAGAACCGTTCCTGTGAGAATGAGACGATAGTAATAAATGTTTGTTGCTTGTACTCTTGTTTAGTTTGGATCTTTGCATACTGTGAATGCTAATGTGGTGTGATAGCCGCAATTAGCATATTTAAATAAAATAAAGTTGGTTTAATGGAAATCTTGGGTTACCTCTCCAATCTGTATCTGTTCAGCCTTATCTGAAGTGTGCTGCACTATTTGTAACATATCTGAAGCTATACAACTCCTTTTGACATGAAACCAGTGGGAATAGTTTCACAACTTGATAAGTGAATTTCTTTGATTTTTGCACGATTTTTGGAGATGTATGCTGGGAATAACACACTGAGCTATACAACTAAACAGAATCTGTTTCCAGCCTAACTCAGTCGGCTTGTGAATTTTATATCTCGAGCTATAGAGCTCCGTTTGGGGTGATTCCAGTGGGTTGGACTCACAAAGTAATAAAGTTTGAACTATGATTTTCTCGTGAATTTTGGATGTGAAATCTGATAGTTATGACCGAAGTTTTGAACTAGATAGAATCTGTGTGCTCTAGTTGTGATTGGAATTCAAAGCATCTTGTTTGGTTGTGCTATAATTATGAAATTTTGTGGATGTTGGTGTTATCTTTTGTTCATGGCTGAGGTGTCTCTGAGTCTCATCATTCTAACACCTCAGATGGTTAACACCAGGACTGGAGCAGGAGAAGACGTTCCGGCTGTGATTCGTCCACGCGTTCAGAGTCGGCAGAACCAAGTTCCACCACCAGTTCAACCTCCACCACCAGTTGCAGAGATGGATCCCACATTTTTTGCCGCTCAGATGCAGCTGCTCCAGAACCTCACGAACACAGTGGCTAATTTAGCAGCACAGATGAACCAGCAACCCAACAACCCACTGCAACCACAACAGGCCAGAGACAAGCACAGGGATTTCATGGGCCATCATCCCCCGACTTACTCTCACTCTTCTGATCCATTGGATGCGGATGATTGGTTGAAGATCATCAACAAGAAACTAGACTTGGCACAGTGCAATGATCAGGAGAAGGTCCTGTATGCCTCAGGCAGGCTGGAGGGAGTAGCAGCTGATTGGTGGGATTCATTGTGGCTGCACGTCCTGACAATGCCCCAGCTGTCACCTGGGCTGATTTCCAAGAAGCTTTTCGTGAATACCATATCCCTGAGGGTCTAATAGAACTCAAGCTGCAGGAGTTCTTGAATCTGAAGCAAGGAAGCATTACTGTGTGTGAGTATAGGGACAAATTTATTCAACTGTCCCCGTACTCCACCACTGAGGCAAACACTGACAGGAAGAAACAGAAAAGGTTCTTGGGTAGGCTGATAACACCCATCAAGTATCAACTACAGAGTCACACATTTCCCAATCTCCAGACCATGATTGATATGGCTGTGGGTTTGGAGCACACTCGCAAGGAGATGAGTGATTTCAAGAGGAAGCATCAGACTCAGGGTCAGTCCAGCAACTCCCGTCAGCGCTATGGCACTCCACAGGGACATCAGTACCGCTCAGGGGGTCAGAGCAGTCAGCAGCAGCAGCACCACAGTCAGATACAGCATTCTAGCAAGTGCAGAGGTACAACCAGCAGAATCAACGCACACCTGCCAACCTGCAGCAGAACCGCTCTGGCAATGCTACTGGTACACCGGTGAGGACCAACAACTCAGTTACACCAGTCAGGTCTAATGGATGCTTCAGGTAATTGGATCGTGCGGAGATCGACAAGCTAGGCCTTCTGTTGTAACCATCTGTGCTGGGACCAAACACATACGTATAGGGAGTCTATGGAAAGAACTAGTAGTGAAACCATCGCCACTCACCTCGGAAGTGTTTCAGGGCCTTGCAAACCTGGGCGAAAAGGGGGACACGAGTTGTGGGTAAAGCTGTACAACCTCTGCAGAGTGTTAACTAATCTATTGCAATAGTCGAGCTCACGGTTATGAGCGACCGGGACCCTCACATGATATTTGTACTTGAATTTGATGCTAATATGTGGTACCTTGGTTTGGATGATGAGATCTGGTTATGATATGTTTATATGCTTAAGGTGGGATGGTATATACTTACACCATAGTAAATAGGTGCTTGCTAATAAAATATTGATCAACTAAAATGGTCACCGCTTAGCTCAGCCTATTCCTTGATGGCTTGCATTCTCACCCCACTTGCTGAGTACCAACCATAAGCGTACTCACCCTTGCTTATTTGGAACTCAGAGGAGTATGATGGAGAGTACATTGAGGAGGTCGACGACTTCTAGGATGGTGTCAACCAGTTGGCTGCCTGTGAAGACTTTCCGCTGCTAGTTTATCGCTTTTTGTGTTTGTGTTGAACCTTAGGCCTTCGTGCCTCCATCGTGAGTGTAATAAAGTACCTTTTATGTTCTTTTACGCTTGAGCATGAATTCTGTAATCACTATTTGTCAACATATGTGTGTAAACTGATCCTGGCGCACATATGGAATACATTTAGTTTTGCTATCAAAATTAGGTGTGACACAGAGCCACTCTACTTGCAACTCTCCGAATCAATTTAAACTATTTTCTCCAAATAGAAAGACAAAAAAACTATGGTAACTCATTATCCTAATTATCATCTTGAGCCGTGAGTTTTCCTAACAATTTCATGCCTGTTGAATTCTTGTTACTATTTTATTTTAATTTCATATAGTCAACGTAGTAACTGTCATGTTTCTTTGAATAATTTGACACCAACTAATGGTAACTTCCTATCCTAATTATTGTTTCGAGCTTTTTTGATAGAAAATGAATTGATTTGGCACTATTGTGGTAGCTATCATCTCGCAACATACGGATTCTCGCAACTACTTTTTAATGATTGAGTTGGCAATGTGGTAACTACAGCTCCTGAGTGCTGCACCAAATTATGGTAAAACATATCACCTCGTAACTGTGCTCATTATAGTAAGTAGGTTCTCATATCACCTCAGCGCTAAATTATGGTAATTCCCATCCTAATTATGTTCTCGAGCGATTGAATTCTAGTAACTATTTTACTCTATATTCATCTTTTCATTATAGTAACTGGTAATATTGTTACGACACACCTAATTTGCCGTGCCTACACATCTTACTTACCATCCCGTGCATGTATTTGTGATTACGAAATCCGTTTTGTGCATAACACATTTACTCATATTTTATCGTAACCATGTTATCTATCTCATAGCCTGGTCATAGTACTATATAATATATGCTCGTGTAGACAGAAATAATTGGCATGCATGCTTTGTTTAGTAACATGCATGCCGCTAATCAGGGATTGGAGTAACTATTCACGTTTTTTTCTACCGAAACCTGGTCACATGCATGGCTCAATCAACACGGCTTGGTGGCTAGTAAATTGCTATGCTACGGCTCGGCTCAAATAAATTACTGCTAATTACTCACGGAGCAATCACTCCCGCGGGACTGGTGCAGAGGTGCCGCACCGCCGCACAGGTGAGTTGCTGTAGTAAATAGACCTAGCTACAGAATAAGCTATTCTATGATCGGTCACGGAGTATACTCACCCTATATATATATGGCAGCGCTAAATGGTACTGAGGTACCCAAATAACTTTCGGTACCAGAGGCAGCCACCCGACGCCCGAGCGCCAGTTCCACCTCGCACCGGTTTTTCTTGAGTTGGTTCCGGTTTTTTTTCCCCTCCCAGCGTGTGAGAGAGAATGGGCTGCCGCAAAAAAGCTTACCCGAACACAATAATATCTGACATAGTTTAAATAATGAAGAGGGTATGGTAACTTTTTTCAATGCAGCTCAGCGTGACGTCCACTTTATTTTGTTTCTTTTCATTAATAAATTATACAAACGCAAACATAAAAATGCTACATATATTTATGGCCATCGAAGCAATCCATGAGGCCACATAAAATACACCTGTAATTTGCAAAATCAAAAGAATGATTTTGTGACTACTGATTCATTTCGATTTTAATCACAAAACTGACTACAACATGATATATTATGAGCTGTTTATACAATCATATTTATTCCTTTTCCTTAATCTATTTTGTACACTTCGATACTACATTTTTCTCAGGAAGCCACATCATGTATGTCCCTCCAATTCTGCTAATCTGTGTCATTCTCGGTTCGCTGCGCCGACCTCAACCATCGCTGCTATATTCTTCATCTGAAATGCAGCACAATAGTGAAAACAATATAAGCGCCAAAATCTTCACAAGTGCTCACTTCTACATTTAATAACCTATATGCTTAGTTTTTCAGCCAGCCTTCACTTCCACAGTTTCACTAGAACATCAGGTCACATAAACTGATCAGTAAAGAACAATTGATCCGTATAAAAGAAGCCAAGCAAATTAATTTTTTCAAAGCAGCGGTGCAGCTGGTTACTGGTGCAAAAATCATTGAAGGTCACTGGTGCAGCGGCCTGCTTGATCCTCAGAGGCATTTGATCGAACATATTATCTGCATCGACATGTCAGCCTGGGCAGCTGCACCGCACTGAACCTGGAGGTTATACTAACTCGATCTGCAAAGAAAAATGAAATCGGCAAATGCATATCGTGAATCGAAGACACAAATTCAGCTACAGTGCTAAAAAAATTGTAACCTGTACACTCAATTTAGGATTGGGGCAAACCTTGATCCCGTGCAGGGAGAGGAGCATATGACAGGGCACAGAGAGAACACATTAACCAGCAGGCAGCAGCACCTATGCCTGAATCACGGGGGTGGCGAGCACCTTTGTCTGCCTGATTCACGGTGGTGGTGTGCATCTTTGTCTGAATCGCGGGTGGTGGTGGGAGTGGGGGAACCCAGGCCGCTGGTGTAGGCAAGGGCGCAAGGCCGAGGGAGTCCAGTCTGCAAGAAAGAAAAAAAGAATCATCAATCGGATATCAAACGATTAGCCATCTGGGACGAAGAGGGTATTCCCACAAAAATCAGGAAATCAAATCGTGCACACCTCCTATACAAGGTGTAAGGAGCCGCCCAAATTACCTCGCCTAAACCGGGTCATCATCCATTGACCAACCCAGTTTAACCAAAATAATCCCGGTATTCCCCGGTATGCGCCTCGAGCAACGCCCAGGATCAACCCGCATACCGTTTGTACATCATGAGTACCATCACACGGATGAGAGAGCAAATTTTAAAAGTTTGGATTACAAGTCTTGATCACCTTACAAAAATTCCTCAAATTAAAACTATAACCTAGTTCAACTAGTACTTGGGAGTTTTTATCAACTAAGGTGATAATATTATTAAACTAGAATGTAGTCTAGGTTTACGTAGTTATCCTACCATGTTTCCTTAGATGAAAAGATATAACACAGCGGAAAGATTAGAGAAGTTTATGAAGAAAATGATGTCCTTACCCAATGGACACCACTTGCCTAAGCTTGAGCGACTACACCACTCATCTGCTTTGCCGCCTTTGGCGGGATGAACGTGGCCATCACTCCAAGTAGGCAACCTGCAAAACAACTTATCGGCAGCACCGTTAGTACATTTCGTAATAGCAGAACTTATCCAAAACATTTATATATGGTGGATGCATGAGGCAATTTAAGTTTTAACATTTGATTAGGAAACGCACGCATGGTTATCAAGTGAATAAGCAAAAGACTCTAGCCTAACTAAGCATACATCAAGCAATTTGCATAATTAATAAATGATCATCATGAATATAAGCTCAATCTTCCATGAACTTCATTCGGTAACTCTACATTGGAGCGAGCCTCATAGAGCGTGTGCCATGACCGAGGAACGCGGCTATTGCGATAGATTCAAACCCTGCAGGGGTGTACAACTTTTCCCACACGAGGCGCAAGATCAACAACCATACCCTCGGCCTAGGATAAGTGTTAATTCATGCCCTCAACCGTTCGCATACCCACACCCGACGATGAGAGGGTGGCCGGAGATGTATAGGGGTAACGGACTCCGCCATCTACCCCTCATCACAACCCGTGTCAAACCGTCCCATAGCAAGGTCCGGCTTATGGTACTTGGCTTGCCCATCCCATCCTAAGCATGTCGTTTGTACGGAAAAGTGCTCAAGAGGGCGGCTATCAACGGTACGGTCCTTAATCAACTCAAGCAAGCCTAACCATTTGAGTTCCACTCTCAACATGGCCCTACATTACTTGCCCAAATCTCGTCTCATATTCATGGTTGATCATCTTTAACACTTTTCCAAACTATCCAAGTGTGATTAGACAAATTCCTATATCTCGCGAGTGGTGATGCCCTTGTCACCTCTCGACTTCTACTGGCTAAGCATGGCTAAGCAACTGAGTCCGTATAATTCAACAATCATACTTAGCTAGAAGTTGGTCTAGAGCTAAGGCTTATGTCTATTAGGTTCTACTCTAATCATCACATATGAACGACTAGAGGGAGGCTTATGCACAAACAATAAGCAAGTTAACATTCTGAAAATAGTTGGAAAAGGGTGCCTGCCTGAGACTTGGTGCTCCACAACGCAACTCTCCGGAACGTCGTTCTCTATGGAAAAGATGAATGCGTAAATTAGAAAACATGTCATGAATGCAAATGTATATGCATATGAGATGTGATGACTCATGAGGCAAGGCAAACATGATTTAGAATCATCTAGCAAGTGATTGAATATTGGCATTTGAGGCAAACAAACATAGCACCGAGTGAATGTTCCAAAATAAATATTCACACATGCTCACATATATAGGATTCTAATACAAACTATAACAGGAGGGTGCCAATAAATTACTTTATCTCTTTAGTTGATAGGTCAATTGTCACAAACTTATTTTAGTCACAACCAAGATTAGAGAGTTCAATTAAATAGGTTATGCCATGGTTGAAATTACAAAATGATAGGCAAAAGACATGATTAAATATGTGTTTAGAATGCCTTAAAATCATACATAAACATACTTTAAGTTGGGAACATAGGTATATAAGTCAACTAGGTAACTTTCGGATCTTCCGACTCAAAATATCGGGTCATCCGGTTTTACACAGAGAAGAACAGGATCTTCCGGACATGTTCTGGAACCCAAAATCGGATCTTCCGGCTCTTTCCCGGACCTTCCTAATAGCCTGGCGACCAGGAAAGAAAAGCTCGCCGAAGGCGGCTCCGGCCTCCGTTTTGGGTGCCGTTTGTTTCTATGGGTTCATGGAAGTGTCAAGCTTCTATTCCAAGTGATGGATTTGACATGCATTAGGGTTTTGAAGCTCGTGGTCATCAATGGTGGTTCTTCTCCATGAACTCAAGAATGCAAGACCTAGAGCAAAAGGGGGTCAAAACGGGGAGGAAGGAGGCCTCACCGGCGAAGTGCAAGACACCAGCAAGGGTTGCAGGTTGGTGTAGAGCGAGGCTTGGGGAAGACTCGTGCTTGTTCTTGCTTCTTCAACTTGGGGAAGGTGAGCAATGGAGGGATGAAGGAGCATGGGGAACTTCTTGCTCCAAGCCTGGGGAAGAGGATGGCGTGGGGGTGGTGCTGCTCGCCGGCGATGAGCTCCGGTGGTGCTCCGGCGAACTCTTGGAGGGGATGGTGGAGGACCTTGGGTTCTCCTCCTAGTTGAGAGAGAAAGAAGAGAGAGAGGGGGTGGGAGAGAAATGAGACAGGGAGAGGAGGGCTGGTTTCAGCTCTAGATAGGGTAGGTGGGGCCTGACGTGTGGGACCCACGGGGATGCGTGGCGTCCATGCAAAAATCGACGTGCCAAGCCAGATATCGGATCTTTCCGGCTCGGAGTCAGAAGATCCTAAAATTGATAGCTTTCTAGTAAAAACTACTTTGAGCCATCTAGGGACCTCCAAAAATTATGAAACCTTTTTAGCTACTTTGAAAATATTATTTTATCAAATCATAGCCCAAGATAAGTTTTTTTTTATGGTGAAGAATTGAGTTGCTTCAAAAGATGCAAAAGCATTCAAACAAAGGTAAAAATTTATATTACCACATATTAATTCTCATGATCCAAATTCTTATCAAGCAATTAACATTTGGGTCGTTACACAAGGGTCCTGCTCCGTCGGAATCAATCAAAGATCACCAAAGATGGATAGATGGAATAGCTAAGATGCGGAATCCACTAATCACCCGCAGGATTAAGTCCCATTGATGCAAAAGCTGGGAAATCTTACTGTAGCATGTCGCCGAGCTTCATCAGTCGAAGAAGGACGTGCGTGCCGAGGGAGACCAGCTGGAGAAGCAGCGAAAGCGCGCCCTCGCCGCGGAACCAGGGGATGAGTTCCGGGAACACGGACAGGTTCCAGGGCACCACCACCCCACCGCACGTGGTCAACACGGGAGCCGCGCCTCAGGCAGCTCCGGCTTGTTCTTCCCCCGCAGCTCATGCACGCCTTGATGCGGGCTACCATCGTCATCATAGCGAAAAGTCAGATCCGGCAGGTAACACGTGAGCAGTAGCAACGGTAGTGGCGGCACAGTAGCCCGGCGGCGGGGTACCTCTGAAACGGAGCCCAGGCTGGGTGTCTGCTGCATCTCGCCAGGGCGGCAAGGGAGCCGGCGGCGCAGGGTCTTCCCCGAACAGCGCGAGGGGGAGAATGCAGCTCGCCGGGACGCCAGGGGAACCGACTATCTCCCACGAATATCTCCCACGATCTCAAAAAAGAGACATTTATTAAAAAAAAAGAAAAAGAAGAAACCGAACAAACGTGGGGAGGAGAGGAACCGGACCGGAAGCCGGAAGGTCTGGGGTTGGGCGCCGCGTGTGAGGGCTGCGGTCAGGTCGGCGTTTGTGGCTCGGGTACTGATTATTATTCAGTACCCAGGTATAATATAGAGCTAATATATATATATATATATATATATATATATATATATATATATATATATATATATATATATATATATATATATATATATATATATATGTATAAAAGGCTTGTAAACTGAGACCATGAACGCTACTCCTAACTTGTGTGTGTAAAATATGTTCATGCCCGAATCTTTCTTTTTGAACACTAAACAATTGTTAATAATCAAATTTCTTTATGATGCATAGATTAATACATGTGTTGTCATTCTCGTTATTAGATTTAATTATTTTTGTTCAATAATCCTATACATACTCAGTTATTAATTATATTTTTTTGTAAAAATAACTACAAGTTACAACAAAAGGTAGCGAGTAGATAGTCTTGAAGAAAAAAAGAGTAGAGAAGGAAGAACCAATAATTAATGTTGGAATTAACTTGACTCTAATACCCACCAACTTGAAGACCTACATCTAAGACACACCAATTAACTTTAGAGTCAGACAGCTTTTTAAAATTTCAAATACTTGCAATGGGTTATTTTGACGGCAGAGCAACAATTTCATTTTTAGGTGGCAGAGCCTACGAACAAATGAAGCTGACTTTCGGATAGCAAAGCCAACCTTTGATAAAGCACAAACCCATTGTAATCCCGGATGGCAGAGCCAACCTTCGATAGACAACTCTTTATGCACTAAGCGCTCAGAAACTATAAAGTTTAACTAGGAGACTAACACTTGCAAAAAAAACTCTTTAGAACAATATTAAAACACTTACACCTTTGGATATCTAGCCTAGCACTACTACCAATCCTAGCACCACTCGTTTACCATGCTCATGGATGAATGGCATGACAAAGGAATGAAGCTCTATTTGTAGGCCAAGGGGACCATGAGATTGAGACAAATGCCCCATTCTAGAAAATTACGTGATATTACAATATTTTCTAATTTACTTAATTACAATTCCAGATTACTCTATGGTCAATTTCGTAGATATTACAGCATTGTTTTTTGCGGCAAGATATTACAACATGTGTACATGTTTGCAACAACCCCCCTCAAGCATTGTAAGAGTTTGAGTTTCATCCTTTATGTTTTAATTGATGCAAATCAACCCTTTAACTAATTAAACTGGTGCACTGATCATCCCTCTCTAGATATATAAATGATATATATTATATGCTAGCAATTTAGACGCAATAGACATTGGGCCATGTAATGTCAGATCGCACACAAGTTTAATTCGATATGATTTTCCATTAAACTTAAATTTTTATGATAATCAATGCACAATAAATTCTAAAAAAAGTAAGATTAACATAAATGCTTTTCTTTACCATTTTATAAAAACAAAATGAGTGAATGAATCAATACTTAAGCAAAGATAATTAATAACTAAGTTGAGACATAAATTTCATAAACAATAAATGTTTGTGGCTCATAAGATGAACATAATAAAGATGAATGAGGCACATAGATGTCAAAAATAAATATGTTGCGTTTATGTTAACAATTATATGGTAGCATGGATTGTTATTATATAAGTGAGGTGGTTAGAGCGCTTACAGTATTGTCAGTGGGCACTAAATTGTTAGTAAACTAAGGTTGGGATGATTAGTGCACCCATTTAGTTGCACCACTTAAAACATTAACGATGAAAATCACACTTTCACAATACTTGAAGGATGAAAAATACACTTTTTCTAAAAAAAAAAGGGTCCATGTGTGTACACAATATCATGGAAAATGTGGATAGATGAAAATGAAACACCTAAATTTCAATCGTATCCGTGCAATTCAAATGACTATGATTTTGGAAATAAGCATTTACAGGGACCAAGCAGGTGTAATTCTGAATTACATCATTCTCTCCCTTTTGCCTCACCAGATATGAAAATCGACCATTTTGCTTGAGATTTGTCCCACGTCAGTCATCATCATATCAGTAGATATGAAAATCGACCATTTTGTCTTGAGTTTGTCCGTCGCCAATCATCACCTTACATAGCCCATAAACTTACTACCCGTTGGATGCGCCGGTCTTTAGGCCCATCAGACAAGGCCTAATCAAGAGACCCCATTGCTGAAGAGCTTGAACCGGTCGGCATTAATCACGAGCTTCCTTACGGACGCGACAGCGCCGATCACCCCGAGTCCGGCGAACACCACCACGATGGCGACGTTGGCGAGGTACGCCGGCGACCTCCTCGTCCCACCTCGCGGCGCCGCCACCGCCATGTTGTACATGACGAGCGGGATCACGACGTCGAGCGGGATGTACCCGACGGCGCCCACCACGGCGATGATCTCGCCGAAGAAGGGCAGCATCGCCGCCACGGCGGCGCAGCCGGCGACGTACGCCGTCCGCAGCGCCACCCGCGGCGCCACGTTCCGCCTCGAGAACCTCCCCCTCGCCGCGTCCGCCGACTTGGCCTCCATCATCTCGTACGCCACCTGCGAGTACACCTGCATATATGTATATATGTTCGCAGGCATGGCATTTAATATTTTGATTTGTACAAATCTTTGCGAAATCTTCGATCATCATGTGGACATAGGATGTTCGATGCCATTGGAGATATGATGAGGATGAGGAGCTTACGAGGGCGATGGCGATGAGTTGGAGGAGGACGAGGACTACGGCGACGATGAGGAGCCATGTAGGGGCCAGCCAGGGGCCATTGTCAGGCATGAGGCTCTTGAGGACGTTGGAGCGCACCTGGTTGCCGAACGCCCAGTAGCCGGTGATGGCGGGGAAGTAGAAGGTGAGGGATAGCACTGAGTAGCATAGGACCAGCGCCTTCGCCATCTTCCCCGACGCCGGCGGTGCAAGCGTGGCCTGTTCAGAGAAAGAGACCGCCGATCAGTGTCAAGTTTATTTCTGAAAGTTCTGAAGATTCTGATCGGAGGATGAATTGAACACCTGGATTTCAGGCAGGATGCTGTTGCCGAAAACGGAGGCAAGGATGGAGATGGAGAGGAAGGCATTGAAGGTCCTCGAGGAATTGGATGAGCTCAACGAGTAATCCTTGGGTGGAGCATTACTCGACAAACCTGGGCATCAGAATGGCATCTACGACTTCTTTAACCACGCAAAAGAAAAAAGAACCAGCAAAATGTACACATCTTTGGCATCATGAATACAAGGAATAATTAAGAACGGAGGACAATAACAACATACCAGCACAAATGCAGGCAGCAGATACAAGCATGGTGTAGCCGACGCTGAAGATCAGCGAACCGAAGTTGATGTACCGCAGCGAGTGTAACGACGGCATCTGCGACAGGAGCGCCAGCACCACCGCGACGACGATGATAAAATGGTACAGCTTCAGATGGCCATGTGGCGCCACGTGCGTGTATATTATCTGCGTATTATTAGTTCCAAATCAAACCGGATATTCAGATGAAAAATACGATCAAAGCGTTCGTCAGAACATTTTTGGCATCCTTTGAAGTTAAAGGCACAAGAAACCATGTAAAAAAAATTAGTAGTACACCTGTAGGCAGTCGGCAGCAAGCAAGATGCTCCCAATGCTAACCCCGGCGTTGATGGCAGTTTGCACGATGAGCACCAAGTATGACGCCCATTGAGGTCCTACCAAATTGAACAAAAAATCAAGTAAGTCAGTGAACTAATAAAACAAGTTCAATACTACTACACTATATAAATTAGAATTGTTGATAGTACCGAGGACGTCGGCGGCGAGCTCGCGGAAGCGGATGTGGCGGCGGCCGGCGGCCTCGCAGTGGTCGAGCACCCTGGAGACGAGGAGGTAGCAGTAGAAGGTGACGGCGGCGAGCGCCGTGAGCGCCGCCACGCCGAGCCACCACCCGAGGCCACGGAGCGCGTACGGCAGCGTCAGGAGCGCGGGGCCCACGGTGGCCGTCGTCATGTGGAACCCCGCGTGCCACCACGTCCCCTTCGACTCGAGCACGAACGCCGCGCCGGCGTCAGCGGCGAGCTTGCCGGTGCCGGCGGTGGCGGTCTCGACGTCGGAGGACGGCGTGCCGGCGGCGGCGTGGACAACAGCAGTCCCTGTCATGGTGGCCGGGGCAAGGGGTCTTCCAACTCTTGCTTTCAGAATTCACTCAATTCTGAGCTTGTGGTCTTGTGGAGACTGGGGAGTGAATGTAAGTATCTAACATCTCTGTTATATTGCTCGAGTAGGGAGGCTAGTTCACAAGCTTCATGTCGATCAGTCATACAAGGTAAAACTATATGTTTAGAGATAGAGAGAGATTCTCATCACATGATTCTACAGGAAAAAAAAACTGTGAGGAGAATAGGACCACATTAGTTAGGGGTGGAAACGGGAAGTGTTAAAACTCCCAAGCTTGGCCGCCACATCATTAATTTACTACTAATACATAACTGTCAAAAACTCTCAAATGACTGGATCGCGTATCTATCCATCCATAAATTGGTAAAGATTGGAGCAAACACATTGAAGTTCGACTCGGCACCATTGACAAATGACAGGAGTTATCCTACCAAACAGGTTCATAAAAAAGCAAAAGTAATTTTGGTGCTTTGACCAAGGACTTCAGCATCCTAACATTTTATTTTCATCAATATGAATAGAAAATTTCATAAGATGAGCGCAACCGTAGTTCAAACTGGGTGAAACATTAATATATATATATATATATATATATATATATATATATATATATATATATAGGTAAATTTGTCCCGGGTACATTTTACTTGTGTGATTTTTTAGATTTTTCATAAGACTGTCCCTACAGACAGTTTATTGTTACAGTGGCGTATAATACATCAATATTGTTTAGGAAAGCCATGAATTTATCAGGTTATACTTTCTATATTGATTTTTATCACTCTCTACCTGAGTTTTGCCATGTGCAATATATACCTGTTTAGTCCTTTCTTTTTTATGAAATTATGTGCCAGGTTAAACGAGGAATGCGAGCTAGCTAGCGGACCCATATGCGATGCGTCCTTGAGATGTGCACTAGCCCTTGCTTTGGAACTAGAGAGATAATACTGAATGACTCTGGCCAGATTGCACATGTTCCATACTAAGTTTATGGTTTATGTAGACCTGAGAGTATATTGTATCCGTATGAGATGTATAGGCACACTTAATGTGGTGATCGGTTCTATGAGATGCTGTCCCGTCTAGGTGTGGCAGGATGAGTATTGATTTTAGTTTTAGATCGTACACTAGTATGCTAAAACTCTGTTGAAGCACTTGATAGTCATGTTACGTTAGTGAGTTTAGTGGGAGTTCCTGATTGAGTAGTCATGCCTCTTTTTTTTGCATGGGTGGCCGGATGTGGATATACACATCTGACGGTAGTTATTAGGTATGGTAAGTGATAATTAAATTTAAAAGGTAAAATAGATTATCCGAGTTTATGACATAATAAACTTCGTGTAAGTTGAGTGAAACTGGATGAATAATATAATTCATAAGAAACACTTTAGTAAAAAAAAACATATGTTCTCTTCAAGTCCACAACCCCCCGGTGGTCGGATCTCTACTATGCTCAACCTACACTGGTGATCTTTGCCTTGTCTGCTTTGCTCATCATTATTGCAGGGAGATATCTAAGCAATGGAGTATTTCACAACCTGATTCCACCTTTGGCATAACAAGCTATATAGTAACATATACGAAGTTCAACCACTTTGACTACCGACATCATAGCAGCCCTCATGTAGTGCTAGTAAATTTGTACTGGTTGACCTTTTCTATTTGTAGCTCTACTATCCAAGTTGTTCATGTTCCACCAGGCACCAGCTAACGGCTTTGACTGGGGAAAACATGCAAATTTATGTATTGGATATAAGATAATCGACACAAAACTACAGGGATATTTTGTATTGGATTGAGAAAGCTTTTAATTCTTGTACACGAATGGGTATAGCGTATATATAGCTTAATTAGTTATCCAGATAATATCCCTAAAAAAAAAGTTCTCCAGATAATAAATAGATTATCAGCAGTAAGAAACACAAGAAAGCCGTCAGGCACAACATTAGCTATATATAGTCAAAATAATGTACACGAATAATTATCTTACGGTAGTTACACTAAATCCTTCAATCAGCTCCTGCGTTAAAGTGTGTATGAAGTGATCTTGCAGTCTGGGAATCTTTATTTATGCTTGTATTTCTTCAACCGAGTGTGGTTCATTCATTTTATTGTATATATGTATTATCCTCCGTTGTCACCTTTAAAACCATCATCATTTTACTGGTCTCAATTTTCCAAACTATAAATTCGCCGAACAACCTAAAACATACAGAAGGTTTCCAAGTGTGCTTCTTCATATTCATATTGATTCATGTGAGATGAAATCAGAACATTTTTTTGTATTTATATCCATTTATTTGTATTACATGAATTACATATGTAGCTTGAATAAAGAAATAGGATATCCACACTATTCTTTGCATATTTAAGAGAAAGCACTAAGTACCTTCTCATTAAGCTCTTCTGCGTGTTCGAGAAAACAAACCCTCACAAGAAAGACCTTTTTGTATGATCTTCCAGCGCAAAGAATAAAAGATAGATGTAATGTTTTTTTTTTTCATTTTCTGAATCGGAAAACTTGCCTGCAGGTTCTTCTCGTGTTTCTGATGAGAGAAGAGCCCAGAAAAATACCTACCAAACGTGCTCAGATCGAAGATGAACTGTCTAGCACTCCAAGAAAATTGTCCTGCGCAAGTTTTTGTATAGGACGTAGGTCCAAGAACTTGATGTTTTTCTCCATGGAACTGCATAGATAAAAATCGTATCGATCAATAGGCCGGGTTGGCAATTGTTATTGGTAGATCAAATGATGTTCCAAATAATAATGATACAAATTCATATTTCAAAAGCAAATATGAATATATATTTGGATTTGGATAAAATGGGCTATCATTTATTTAGGGAAATTGATGTGGGAATGTAGTTGTAACTTGGAAGCAAGTAATCCCGAACGACATAAATTTCCGTTGCCATTCATCCATTGATTGCTTCAAAGGTTGCAGCAGCCGCAGCTTTAGCCGAAACCGAAATCGCAGGAAGAAGGGTTCCTGATCTTGCATCAGCATGGACCTCTGAGCCTTGACATCTCTGCGTTGATCTCTGACCCTTCACTTGGAGCTCTTCGTGAGTCATGCTATATACCGTTCAATGATAGGAATATCGTATTCTTTTCATGTGAAACAGCTCGATATACATGAGTAGCTAGTAGGCCAGTGTAGGGCCATGCTAGGAAAATGTTTTCTAGCTGCGTGTGGTGTGCATTCTTGACCTTTATCGCAAGATACCATTGAAATTAAAGGCGTGCAAACGTGTGCATGTCATGAGCTAGCGGATGAAGACTACTATCTGCTTCTCCACTGCGCTCGGTTGCAGAGATGGCTGCTGCCTTATGCTGCTTACCTATCTGCTGATGGTTGCGTCTTGCGCTGCGCTAGCGATACGAAGTAGTCGACCGAACCTGCGCTTGCGTCATACTGCAATTGTATTTTAATGTCTCAAGTCTCTTACTGTTGTGTGTGCAGTCGTAGTCACCGTATATTGGACTTGTTTATCTCAGAACTGGGTCTGTTTTTCTCATTCGTTCCTGATGCATGGCAGTACAGACTTCAGACAACAAGCCTATATATTGGATTTGTTTATATGTTTATTACACGGCTTTCATGACAAATATCTAGATTCGCTGGATATATCATCCGGGAACTGGAACAAGTCCAAATAAAGTAAATATCACGAACGACCTGGTCCTCTCTCCTGGTCTTGTTATGCTCGAGAATTGGTCTTGTTACAGTTTTTCCGAAACTAATCGAGCCGCCGGGTCAAGGGACGACGATGCTACGCAACCTTTGCTTGTTTGTTTATAATCCTCTGTGATGAGATGGACAAGAGTCCATGATCTTGCACCAGCATGCGCCTCGATTTCCCAGTCAACGCATACATTCCCTTGTGCTACAATCTACTGGTGGAGCACTTGCGGCCAAACAGAAAATAAAGGCTAACCAATGACCAATGAGGCCTGATTTGGGCTGGAAAATGATAAGCAACAAGGCCCGTGGGTTGGGTTTATGCAGTAGAATGCTTGAGAAATACAACATCCTGTCATCATTGCTTGTCTATGGGCTCCGGCGGCTTCCTATCCATCAACTAGACGATGGATTAAGGGTTCTATCTTCAAAGCCCACTTTGGCCCAACTGACAACTTTGGCCCAACTAGCTTACATACGACACAAGTTCAACATTTCCGCACATCATATTCAACATTAACACACAGCAAGTGGAACATTTTTTATTAAACAGCACCAACATTCAACATACGTAATTGTTGAATCTGGGAAACGAAATTAATATTGAATCTGGGAAAACACAATGTTGCAGCAGCAAATACAAAATGTTGGACCAAATAGTTGAATACAGTGAAAACAGCGCAAAAGAAATTACTTCTTTCAACATTTGCACTGTAATGTTGAAAATGCTCAATCTAAATGTTGAGGAAGCCCAAACCCAATGTTGTCACTACACACATCAAATGTTGAAAGGCGACATTGTCACTTTTTCCGGCGAGCTCGCCGGTGGCGCGGGTGATGGCACGGACGGTGCAGGGTGCGTGGCGGCACGGGCGAGAGCATGGATGGTGCAGGGCGCGTGGCGGCGCGGAGAGCGCATCAGCAAAGGCATCGTTGCAGCAAGGGCAGTGGAGCAGCACGCATCACGCAGCAGAGGAGGCGGCAATCGCAGCACGCGGAGTAGCACGTCGGCGGGGAGGTGATGGCACGGTGGCGGGTGAGCCGCGGTGTGGGGAGCGGCGGTGGCGGCAGCAGAAGGGCGGCGTGTGGAGGGGAGGGTGGAGGCAGGGTGAAAGAGAGAGGGGGTTAGGGTTGAGATGGGATCTAATGATTTGCACAGATCTCAAACATTGGTGTAGGGGAGGGTGGAGTCAGGGGAGAGAAAGAGGGGTTACGAATTTCGATGGGTTCCAGCCTTCTCATCTTCTACATTATCTATTCTACGCAACCTATTGTTTGCAAACTAAATCTTCTAATCATTTTGAAAATAGAGTAAAATAGAAAAGGTGTCGTTGGCCGCAGGACAGCTATTACCGGGGTACAGAGTGCTACAAGCACCTCATCATTAACAAAGATTAAAAGGAAAAGATTAAGGTGGCAAACTGATTTGGTGATTAAAATATTTAATTTGCAAATAAGTCGAACATATGAGTTTCAACTGATGTAATCCTGCCTATTACAAACGACATGAATACATGATCGAGAACAGCTTATAATTAAAAAAAAACACAATCTGCTATGGGCCTCAACTGATCCCGCTACGGTGACCCGCTGCTACAATTACAAACTAACTGATACCCTGCTATACAGCAAAAGTGCAAATTAAAGAAAATAATACTAATGCATGGTGAGCGCTACGGTTTCCCTAATGACTTCTTCTCCAGATGATCAGCCCCTATTTGCGTTGGAGGGCGTGATATCTGGAGCTTCTTACAATCCAGTTCCTACCATACCCAGTTATTAGCAGCAATGGCTCTGGGAGTTAGGCCCCGAGTCCAGCCTCTGCATCACTATCCTCACCGGCGCATTCTCCGGCAGCCCACGCCCCTCCATCGGCCTCGCTACGACGACGGTCATGGCGGCAAGGAGGGCAGTCAGGATCAGCAACATGGCCACCTTTGCTGCAACGGCCATGGCTCTCTCTCTCTCCTATACCTTTACAAACAATAGGAAGGTCAGGTGCTCTATGTAATATGATATTTAATTTTTTGAGGAAGTGATCGATGTCCTTTTATAGATGAGGCGAACACACGAGACTGGAGCTATAACTTAGTATTCTTCTTGCAACCTAACCGAGCTTGTGGTTTGAAAATTTGTACTCCATAGGTAGACTGCGTACATGGAGAAACTTAAAAGGTCATAATTTACTCAGCAAGAAATCGTCCATTGACCGTTCATGAAAGACTTGAATTTGTTTAATTGTTTTGACGATTTTTAGTCGCCACGGTGCACTTGGTCTGTCACGCTTTGGACTCGTGGGGAAGACTCCTGTATTTGCGAGAATGGAATAGTATCAGAATAGAACTTTTGATCGTGCATTCAAGTGTGCAGGGTCCATGTTAGACTGAAATTGTAGCTGGTGAGGTTTGTCAATACATGTGCTAACACTGACGTTAAGTTCGCGTGAACAAATAATGTCAAAGTCTTCAGTTAAAATGCGAATGATACAGTATAATTAAAAAGGAAAAATCTTATTTATACACTTCACTTTACAAAAGTACGTCAATCTCCAACTACAAAACTACACATGGAGGGCCATGCAGCTGTTAAAACCAAGCAAAGTATGGCATTTGCATGGTTTTAAAGGCGGTTTTCCACTTTATAGATTTTTTTAAAATAAATTGATTTGATCTAAAAATCCATAACTAATTATGAAATCAATACAGAAACAATTAGCTCTTTTTTTAACGTTAGTTCATTACATCCTCTTAAACAATATCGTACTCAAGCAAAATGACAAATTAATTAAACAACAAGTGTGGCTTCAAGGTATAATACCTCGGGAAGAAGAAAAAGTACGATACAAATAACTCCAAATGGAGTACTAGTAACAAATATTGTAACTTTTTGACACAGTTTGGTACCGATTCTCATAATTTTTATATTTTGAAATATATTATTTATAATCTTAAGAATAAAAACAATTTTAAATAATACAACACCACTTTTGAAACCAATAAAATGTCAAGATTTGTCTAGTTTGATAGATCGATAATGTCCGATTTTATAGTTAAAAGGTTCAAATTAGACTTTCGTGATAGTTAAAGTTGAAAATCATAATGTTTCCCTAATAAAAAAGGAATTTTACAATGCTTGGAAGGTACCAGAAGGGGTACCACGGGGTACTTTTGTGGCTGATTAATGCTAGTCATTGATCTAACTGAATATTTAGCTAAGTATTTATTTTAATATAAAAAAATATATTTAGTTAGTACCTCCATGTACCTTTCTTTGGGTACCTCCCGGTACCTCCCATTTTACCACCGTTAGATCTTTGGGAATAGACGGTTCTCCTCCAAGCATTGTAAAACTCCTCAAAAAGAAATATTGTACTTCTTTGTTAAAAAAAATATTGTACTTGTTTCATTTTTAGCTCAAGATATTTGAAAATTGAAACTAAAGGTATTTTGATTTTTATGTATTTCTATGTTGGTATTGCACGTTTGTGTTGAAAATACTATGTGTTTTGAGAGCTAACCTGGTGCATACTTGATTTTTGGCACTGTGGAGGCAATAAGGTGTTGATGTAACAAATATAAGATTCAAGATGACAAAAAATGTAAAATAATTGCAAACTGAGTAAAGTTGATGTGGTGAAGTCACCCAATTTAAACTGCCTCAAGTGTGCCAAATCACTATCATCACAAAAATTCTCTCAAACGCACTTCAAACGGATTAAACCTGGTAGTCCATGGAGTGTCCCCAGGACAACCCGAATCATCCACTTACAACTTTGATCTTATCAAGGATTGGAAAGCATTAACAAGCATTACCATTTTACATAAATACTTCAAGGTATGACTTATTACAAACCATAATTTGCAACAAACTTAAGTGCATGCTAGACAATTCTAAAGAGTTTAACAAGACAAGCGAGGGAAGTTCTATAATATGCTTAATTTACATCTCTGACTATGCACTAGAACGTATGAGACCCAAAAATCTTCTATTTCTTTGGGCCTTCTTCCTCATTGACTCTAAAAAAAAACAATATAGGATCCCTTGAGTACGAAGGTACTCAGGAAGACATAGATGCCTTACCAAAGAAAAGGCTCTCAAGGGTATGCAAAGTTTTTTATTGGACTAGCTCACTCAACATTTCTGCAAAATGCTTACTAATTCTCGAAGCCATAAGTTTTCTTATTTTATTTCCAAATTATTTCTTACTTAAGCATCCAACATATTGAATAAAAAAACTTCATATTCAACTTGTTTCATGTATGATGGTTAATAATTGATCAAGTGCATTCATAGCCATAAACTGTAGCAATCCAAACCGATTTACATCCTGCAGGAGATATAGTTAGTCCCCAATCACGTACAGTTCTACCGATTACACGCAACGACCTTTCGGTTGGCCATACTCAAAGACCGGAAATGCAAATACCCGAACCCAATGACGCGCCCCCGTGTGGGGCCCCATGTCTGGCTTGACCACCAACGTGAGTTTCAGGATAATACCTCACATTTCTCTGACCCAACAAGCATGGGTAAGAATATTTACAATCAATGAGTTGATCAATCTGCTGTGCTTGCTAGTTTCCAATCCCAGTAAATAACCAGGTAAAGATCACTTGATCATCGGTTGAAACAACATCCAGTCCTTAGTAAAATTAATCATAGTGCATAGAACTATAGGATCAAGCTCCATCATGCTCCCCTATCAACTTCTGTCCACACTTTAGAAAACAGCTCTTTTCTTGACGCACATGAGAGATCAATATTATTTTTGGTTATCCTTTCTAAAGATAACTTCACTAAGCATTAATATGCATATTTTTAAACAGATTGCAAATGTGTCCTTAAAACAAAGAATGTTTCATGCATAAAGGTGGGTTTCAATCAACTACTTGACTCAATGTAAATATGTAAAATATTTGGACTCACGAATAATTCATAAATAAATAGGTCTAAATACACTGTGGCTTTTAGGAGTAGAAAAATGTTAGTTCCTTCAGTTTAAAGTCTGGGGCAACCACAGTAACCTCCTCAAATTGTTGTTGTTCCTCCACAAGCTCGACAAACTCGACTCCTGGAGCTTTGAGTTCTAAAGCGTAATGCAAGTAGGAGATTAGACATTCAGAGAGAGTTGAAAACAAGGTATAAATCTTATGATCGTAATAAAGTTGCAAGCCAACACTAGCTACTCATTTTTAAAAGACAACCCAAATTTATCTTTAATTAAACTTGTCCTTAAATATTTTCTATCTATTGTAAAGGGATTATTAATAACCTAAAACGCTAAAAAGAATAATAAAGTAAAAATAAACCTATTTCTTATTAATTGATAAATCATTATCGAAATTTTAAACATTTTGAAAATGATTAAATGTTTGTTTAATTACCTTAAAAGAGAAGGCAGGGGTTGTCTGCACGAGATTTTTACAAGCGCAGGTAGTGCCTTGATCTAGCTCCACCCCTAATAACTGATTTTTACAGTCGCTGCGTCTATGTATAAGATTTTTAGGGGCAGGTAGGAGGTGGTCCACCATAGCCCTGAACATGAGTCCTATTTTCAGTGGCAGTCTAGGGCTGGGGCCCACCAACCACTAAAAAATAGGTTTTAGAGGCGGATGTGTTACTAAACTAGGCCTGGGGGGGGGGGGGGGAAGACCGCTCCCACTTGATTTATAGGTGTACACACTTTTGATCCGCCTTAAAGAAGAAACAAGGTGTTTCAAGAAATCATTTGTGTAGCAGTGTTAGCCATAACTTGATTAACTTCTGTGATTAGTTTCAAAATTAGCTATAATGTTTAGCCATTCTGATTTGTATCTTAGATCAGACAAATGTTTACTGCAAAAGAAACCAAAAGAACCTAATACGGTGATGATATAATTATGTAGGAGTACATGACACCCACATGACTTAGCTTCGATCTCTAGATCCAACCAGTCTGTAAGAACATTAAGTGAACATATCACGCTAGCACATGTAAATTTAGCTATAGAATCCAAATTCAGGCAAACATATCACGCTAATACTTGTAAACAGCAGGTCCTGCTGACTAAGACATTCATATTTCGCAGATTTTACTGACTAGCTGCAGCAGTGGCTGCTATTGTTAGAGTGCGAGTCCAGCATCTGCGTCACCATCCTGGTCGCCTGTGAATTGTTGTTCTCAGGCCAGCCGCCGGTCCCCTCCATCGGCCTCGCTGCCACGGCAATGGCAGAAAGGAAGCCAGTCAGGATCAGAAGCAAAATAGTGGCCACCTTTGCTGCACCAGCCATCACTGCCATGGCGTCTTCACACGAACAATTTAGATCGATAGGTTTGTTTGCACTTATCTTTTATTTGAGGGAGTGATCTCTTTTTATAGATGGGGGTGACGAGGACAACAAAAACTGAGGTCAAGTGCTCTTTTTTTTTTTTGTCGAGCTTGTGCTCTGAACTTTGAATTACAGACGCGTAGTCAGTTGTTTTTAAAATCTTAGATAGTGCAGTAACAGCAAGTCATCGATCAATGGTGTGGATGCAAGACTTGAATTTTACATGATCGAGAATTCCATTTGGTTTGCCATCGCTTTATTGGACTGGGCCGGGGTGTGCTCTCACCTGTGTTTCCTTTGCATTTCCGGGCGAATGGAATAGTAGGACAGTTGAATTTGATGCGTGAATGCCCTGTTAGACTGAAACATAGCTAGTGACGAGAGAAGTCTGTTTGTCGAGACATGTGCTAGAACCGCTTTGGAACAAATTAATGTGTTAGCTCTCTAGCGAGGTAATAAACTCCTCCAATGGATTAAAAATTAATTGGGACTCTTTATGTTAAAGTATATATTCATGTCTTCTGTTTTAAATGAAGTGCAAATACTTGGTGCTGATGGAATTTTCAATACTAAATGCACCTGCAGCACTCCTATTCGTCGAATAGTATTCGATGTGACAATCAGTGTTTCAGTACTAGGATTATGCTGCCCCAGCTGCAGGTTTTTTTATTAGTATATATGTTTGGGCTTAGCTTTTAGTTTGTTGCAAGTTGTGACGATACGTTTAATTTGGCCACAGGCTGGATGGATTATTAGATGATTTTACAAAACTAAATGATAATGTGAATATAGTGTAACATCAGGTTTAGATTTTCTTTCTATACAGTATATATGCTCTATGTTTGGCTTTTTTATAGCCAACTCGAACTCAGCGTCCTTTCCATTTATGCCCTGAGGAGTGACGATATAGCCAACATGGGAGCTGTCAAAGTAAAAGCTAGAAAGTTATTTTCTTACTTGTGCTACGGGTAATGTTGTTGTAGGCGAGTTAGGCGGCTTTCACATCTTGCGATCTGTTTTGATGATTCACGAAGGTGGCATATACTTCCCGATTTTTTTTAATTTTTTATTTTAGAATTTTTCAAAAATAAATACCCTACTGAAAAAATTGCAAAAGTATGCCTCCTTCCGTCGTATGAAACGGTTACAGCCGAATGAACCGAAGGAATGCTACTGTACCACAGCATACCGCCAATTCATCCGACGAAATGTAGGATGTTCGGATAGTATATTTTTAAAAAACCATAACTAATTCATATGATATGACCTTGGATGGAGATAACCCCTATATGAAAGTTATAGTTCTCGACTAGATGTGCAACTTTGTAGTTAAAACTTTTTTCATTTAAAGTCATCTTAGTGCTCAAATAATCCACTAAATTTTGGGATTTAAGATTTAAAATTTAAGATCTGAAACTTGAGTGGATTATTAGAGCACTTAGATAATTTCAAATATAAAACTTTTGAACTACAAAGTTGTTTGTCTTGTCGAGATCTACAACTTTCATATAAGGATCGTCTTCATCGAACATCATATGAATTAGTTATAATTTTTAAAAAATACACTACCCGGACAGTCTACTTTCCGCCAGATGAACTGGCGAGATGCTGCCATTCCGCTGGTTCATCCGGTTATAACCGTTTCAAACGACGGGCGGGGGTATACTTCTGTAATTTTTTCATTAGGGTATTTATTTTTAAAAAATCCTAAAAAAAATATATAAAAATTAAAAAAAATTCTACACTTCCCTCCATTTCTAAGAGTGTAGTTCTATTCGGCCCACCACCTGGAAGCACTGTATCCATTGATGAAAATCGCATAGATGATATTCCCCAGGTCATAGAATTGGAAAATGCCTCCTTGCTAGAACCATTTACAGAAAAAGAGGTAAAGAAGCGGTCTTTGAGATGGAACGTAATGAAGCGCCAAGTCCTGCTGGATTCCCAATAGTGTTTTACCAAACTTTTGGGAAGTAATAAAAGATGACTTGATGGCTTTATTCCAAGAGTTTCATAATGGCATGCTACTACTTTATAGCCTCAACTTTGGAACAATCATTCTATTACCTAGATGTAGGGAAGCATACAAAATTCAACAATATCAACCAATTTGTTTGCTCATTGTAAGTTTTAAGATCTTTACCAAAGTGGCTACAAACAGGATTACTGAGGTAGTACAAAAGGTGATCAGTCCTACACAAACAGCTTTCCTACCAGGGCGTAGCATAATGGAGGGGTTGGTAATATTCCATGAAACAATACACGAAATGCATAGGAAAAACACATGATGGCATTATTCTGCAAATTGATTTTGAGAAAGCCTACGATAAGATTAATTGGTCTTTCGTACAACTTCGTACAACAAACCCTTAGGATGAAAGGATTTTCACCAAAACAGTGTCAATGGATCACTTCTTTCATGCAAGGGGATCATGTTGGCATTAAAATTAATGATCAGATAGGTCCAAATTTTCAAACGAAAAAAGGAGTTCGACAAGGAGATCCATTGCCACCTATATTATTTAATATTATGGTAGATATGCTTGCAATCATAATAAAGCGGGCTAAGATGGATCATCAAATCACAGGGGTCATACCACATCTGGTTGAAGATGGCTTATCCATTCTTCAATATGCGGATGACACAGTACTCTTTATGGATCACAACTTAGATCAAGCTAGAAATATGAAGCTGCTGCTTTGTGCTTTCGAACAGCTATTTGGTCTTAAAATAAACTTCCATAATTGTGCGATTTTTGGGTTTGGACGAGCAAAGTAATTTGAACCACAATATGCACAATTATTTGGGTGTCAAATAGGATCTTTTCCTTTCAAATATTTAGGAATTCCTATGCACTACAGAAAGTTGTACAATAGTAACTGGAAAGTAGTTGGAAAGGAAAACACATGTCTGTTGGTGGTCGGTTGGTCTTAATCAATTCAGTTCAAACAAGCATTACAATCTTTATGCTATCTTTTTTTGAAGTACCTAAAGGGGTCCTTGAAAAAATAGAGTATTTTATATCAAGTTTTTTTTTGGCAAAGTGTTAATCAGAAGAAGAAATATAGGTTGACAAAATGGGACATTATTTGCCAACTTAAGGAACAAGGGGGGCTCGGAATTAAAAATATTGACATACAGAATCAATGTTGATTAAGCAAATGGTCATTCAAATTAATAAATGAAGAGGGCACATGGAAAATTATAATTAGGAACAAGGACCTCAAAATCCAAACTATAGGGAAAGTGGAGAGAAAAGCTAGGGATTCTCACTTTTGTTCGGGATTAATGAAAGTGACGAATTTATTTCTTACATATGGTTGTTTCCAGTTGAATGATGGAAAACAAATTCGATTTTGGGAAGACAAATGGTTTGGAAACTCCACTTTCCAACAACAAATCCTTCATTATATAATATAGCAAGGGACAAGAGTGACTCTGTTGCTACTGTTCTAAGTTCTGTACCTTTGAATATTTCATTTCGCAGATATCTAAATGATACGAATCTTTGATGATGGAATGAACTCATTCTGAGAATAGTGCATATCTAACTTAATAATTTTGCAGATGTATTCAAGTGGAATTTACACCAACATGGTCAATTCTTAGTTCACTCGATGTATCTTGCTTTGATTAATAATGGGCTTGTAGAAAGAAATAAATTTATATGGAAGTTAAAAATGCCATTGAAGATAACAATTTTCATGTGGTACCTGAAGAAAGGGGTGGTGCTAACAAAAGACAATCTTGCTAGAAGAAATTGGAATGGTAGTAAAATGTGCAGTTTTTGTATGGCTAATAAAACTATCCAACACCTTTTTCTTATTGCAAGAATGCTAGATTTTTGTGGGACTTGACCCAGATGTGTTTTGGCTTACCTCCACCACAAGGTGTACAACACATGTTCACAGACTGGCTTAGAGGAATTAGGAGTAAATTAAAGCGACAATTACTTGTGGGAGTATCTGCTTTATGTTGGGCTATATGGCTAAGTAGGAATGATATTGTTTTTGATAAATATCCTATGAAATCTTCTATGCAGGTATATATTTTACATGGCAACATATTGGGAAACTTGAGGAAGACAAGAATTAAATAAAGGATGCATGCCTCAGGTTGGAGACGGTGGCAATGCAGGTTTTCGTCGACCATGGATGGAGATTTAGCAATAGAATTAGTGCTTGATGTATTGTCATCCGAATTGTTAATGATCGATGTTTTTATCACATTTGAAGTAGACGGATGAGCTGCATTTGCTGTAATAATTGGTCATAGCTTCATGTGAAGCGAAGGATGGAACTATTTTTTCCATTATCTAAAAAGAGTGTAGTTCTATTTTTTTCTAGAAAATTAGTGGTGGCCTAAAAAAAACTCGTGTCATTGTCTGTTGGCCAGACGCAACTAACTATAGATTTCCTAAAACCATGACAAAAAGTTATCTATTTCCATGCAAACCAAAACCTGACCACTTAATTGGACACTATTATTAGTGAGTTGTCGTTGGATTGCACTCCTGATGAGGGCATCACTTCTACGGATATACACGAGGCTTCACCGCTGGACATCCAAACCATTGAAGGTCCAATTACAAGAGCTCGAGCGCGACAATTAAATTTAGAGGTGAGCTCGCTCCTAAATGTTCCTATTAATAGTTTTAAGAATGAGTTACTACCTATTGTTTATAATGTGATTAGGAACCAAGAAAAAGATCAACAAACACATGGAGGATGGCTTGGAGGCGTGGAGGACCAGCGGGGGTCGGCCAAGCTACGTGGAGGCCCGTTACAACTCGAGTTCGAGTCCATCTTGGAGTCCAGGAGCTGCCTTCGGTAAAACGGACGCCCAGGCCACATATGGAGTCCAAATTCGACGATCCACATATGGTTGGGAAGAAGATTTTATAGAGCTTCCAATGGCTTTGGTTTGAGGTCCAAATTCATCCGGAGTCATCGGGAATCATCCAAATAAGATGGCGTCCAGAATCTGTCCCGGTGCTGCGTCACTGTCTTTTGGCCTTTGGGCCTTGTATCGTCGTCGAGCCCATTAGGGGGCGTGTCCAGGGCTCATCCACGACCCTAACCTCTATAATTCAGTAGCCGCCGCCTTCCTTAGGGTTTGGGTTTTGCTTTAGATTAATCTGTCTTTGAACAGTCGCCGTCTTCGGTTTGTAGAACCCCAACTTGTGTGCTTAATCATTCATCCGCAGATTGTCACCAATATTGAGAGCTGCGTTCTTTCAAGTTCTTGCTTGTGTTCTTCGTTTCGCTTGCAGGGATTAGCCTTCTTGGCGAGGTCAACCGGGTTGTGACACGATTGATAACCAGAGGAGTCGTGGTGCTAAGATTGCAGGGTTCGAGTTGCTGACTTGAAGCCGGATCGGTGTGTTTCACTCCGCCCAAACGAAAGTTATCCTTACCTGACGGAAGATCGGCCAACTACGCCTTATCAATTGGTAATCAGAGCAAGGTTTACCGTCAGGTCCACCCTTATCCTTGTTTTCGCCTTTGTCCTATAGTCCAAAAAAAACCTACAAAAAATATTCCGTTGTCCTAGATCCCCTTTTCGCCGGTTGGGCCATTCTCAAAAAAATAAAAAAAATCGGGAAGATAATTAAAAAATTGCCTTTCTGTCTTGCCCCACTTTTCGGCAAACGCCTCTGAATTTGTGTAGCCCACATCTCTCATCAGATTGAGATGATATTTGGTGGTGTTATATTTTGGTGCTCCTGGTTGTGAGAAAAATTTCAAATAAATAATAGAAAAAAGAAAATCGAAAACAACTATGATTCCTACTAGTTGTCGTATGAGCATGTAATTACCGAACTACCATTGTGCTTGTTCTTTGAGCTTCTTCCATTGTTCTTGATCCAACTTGTTGTGCTACGCCTAGGACACGTCTTAGCCAGCAATTGTGACTTGTACTTTGGATACCTATTGAACTTGGCTAATCTGCATTCGATATTTGCTAACCCTTGCTACCATATTTGGCCACCAAAAGCTCCACATACTTTCTTCAGATCAGTACAGCAAAGACCCTTGCAATCTTGGTGCCGTCTCCTCACAGGTATCACGAACCAGCCACCGGTTGTGCCGTTCACTGCTAGTGTTGGTAATAACTTGGTAAGGACTTGGTAAGACGTGTGTGAGGGTGTGATTCCACCAGACAGCATTAGATTATTAGGGATAACCTTCATGTGTGTTTCTGTTTTTGTGGATACAATGCCAGGTAACGAAGGAGCTTCTCCAAAGGACTTCAACGAGTGTGTTAGCCAAGCCCAGCTGCAGATGTTCATGGAAGCGATACGGACCGAGATGAGAGGCGGGATAAGGGACACGGTCGCCAGATCTGTCACTGAGAGCATCAACGGACTTAGACTTCAAGACACCATCACGGGTTTTCAAGGACAGGTTACCACGCTAACCAACCGCCTTGCGGCCTTGGAAGCTCGTCCACCTCCTCAACCAGTCGATCAAGATGTCGTGCTTGACATCCATGGTAACGTGGACGAGGCAGCTACACGAGAGGCACGCATACGAAGAAATATTCGGCTTAACACCGCAGGTGGTAATCGTCCTGCCCCTGATCCTTATGCTAAGGTAAAATTTACTCTACCTTCTTTTGATGGACAATATGACGTTGTAGCATATCTTGATTGGGAGATGACGGTAGAACAAAAATTTAATGCCCACCTTGTGCCTGAGCAACATAGAGTTAGACAAGCCAGTAGTGAATTTAAAGATTTTGCAATCATATGGTGGACTGGTTTAGTTGCTGCAGGTCTCGCACCAAATACTTGGGAACAACTTAAGGATGCGTGATAGATTTGTTCCTCCTTCTTACAATAGAGAGTTGCGTTGTCAATTGATGCGTTTAGATCAGGGAGATAAATGTGTACAGGATTACTATGGTGAGCTTCAGAAGGGTTTGATGCATTGTGGGATAGTTGGGGGTGAGGAGGATGCCATTGTTCGATTTTATTCAGGCATGAGACGTGATATACAGGATATAGTTGATTACAAGGGCTTTCATACTATCAACCAGTTGTTCCAGTTTGCTATGCTTGCAGAGAAGGAATTGCAGGGTCGACAATTGCTGGAGCAGCAGGACAGGCGCAACGGCCCCTGGACATCCTTTCTGCCACGCACCACCACGTCGGCGCAATCTGGGCTGCCCAAGCCTTCGACTTTTCAAACACCTCCACCAGTGAGCAAGAAAGCGACGACGAGCGGTGTTTCGAATACACCAAACAAGTCTTCCTCACGTGCTGCAGACTCAGGTAAAAATGTTTATTCGCAAGCACCGGCTCAGAGTTCCTCATCTGTAGTCTCCACGGGACGCACGTCTGGCATTCAGTGCCATCGCTGCCATGGCATTGGACATATGAAGAAGGATTGCCCAAGTCAGCGGACATATTTGGCGACAGAGGATGGAGGTTACATCCGCACCTCTGACATAGAAGACGATGATGATGAAGAGGGTGCTGCTGAAGATGTCGACCATCATGTCATTCATGGTGGAGACAATTCTTCGGGTTTCTTGAACATCATTGTTCAGCGTGTGCTCAGCACGCAAGTTCAGTAGCCTGAGAGGTTGCAACGTCACAACTTGTTCCAGACTTTCTTCGTCATCAAGAACCGACGTGCACGTGTGATTATTGATGGAGAAAGTTACAACAACTTGGTGAGTTCTGATCTGGTCAAGAAGCTTGGCTTGACCACACGACCACATCCACATCCCTACTACATTCAATGGCTTAATGACTCTGGTAAAGCAAAGATAGCATACACTTGTAGAGTTTATTTTTCCATTGGTGCATATGCTGATTTTGTTGATTGTGATGTGGTACCTATGCAAGCTTGTTCACTTTTATTGGGTCGTCCTTGGGAACATGATAAAGATGCTACACACCATGGTAGAAGTAATAATTACACCTTCATGCATAAGAAAAAGAAAATCACTTTGGTTCCTTTGACCCCTGCTGAAATAGTACAAGCTGATAAAGAAAGAGCTGCTAGTTTGAGTCAGGATGAATCTGAAAATCAGCAAGTTGCTAATTCCATATACCCACCTAAAAAGGAGACACCCACACATAAATCTGAGAGCGAGGGAATTAAATTAGGGGGTAGAGTTATGCTTGCAACAAAATGTGACCTTGCTAAAATTTCTAAGGGTGATGTTTGCTATGTTTTTTTATGCAAACAAGCATTGTTTTCACTTGATGATGTTGCTAGCTCTTTGCCTCCTGTGGTCACTAACATTTTGCAGGAGTATAAGGATGTTTTTCCAGCTGAGATACCCCCGGGGCTGCCGCCTTTGAGAGGGATAGAGCATCAGATTGATTTAATTTCGGGAGCCTCTTTGCCAAACCGTGCCGCTTACAGAACCAGCCCCGAGGAAACTAAGGAGATTCAGCGACAAGTCCAAGACCTTTTGGACCGCGGGTATGTACGTGAGAGCCTTAGTCCTTATGTTGTTCCTGTGCTTTTGGTTTCTAAGAAGGATGGTACATGGCGTATGTGTGTTGATTGTAGAGCCATCAATAATATTACTATTCGATATCGTCATCCTATTCATAGGCTAGACGACATGCTTGATGAGTTGTGTGGCACTATAATTTTCACAAAGATTGACTTGCGTAGTGGTTACCACCAGATTAGAATGAAACTTGGTGATGAATGGAAGACAACTTTTAAAACTAGATTCGGGTTGTATGAGTGGTTAGTGATGCCTTTTGGTTTAACCAATGCACCTAGTACTTTCATACGCTTGATGAATGAGGTTTTGAGGTCTTTTATTGGTCGATTTGTGGTGGTTTACTTTGATGATATATTGATTTACAACAAGTCTCTGGATGAACATATGGATCACTTACGTGCTGTTTTTGATGCATTGAGAGCAGCACATTTGTATCCCCAAAACGTCACACAGGTGAGAAGTTTTCTTGGTCTTGCAGGTTTCTACCGCCGCTTTGTCAAGGACTTCAGCACCATTGCAGCGCCACTACATGCCTTGACAAAGAAAGATGTGGTGTTTCATTGGGGAACGACACAAGAGGAGTCCTTTGCCACTTTGAAGGACAAGCTTACACACACGCCATTGCTGCAACTTCCGAACTTTGGTAAGACTTTTGAACTTGCTTGTGATGCTAGTTGAGTTGGCATTGGTGGTGTTTTGATGCAAGATGGTAAGCCCGTTGCATACTTTAGTGAGAAATTGAATGGTCCTGTTTTGAATTATTCTACGTATGATAAAGAATTGTATGCTCTTGTACGTTCTTTACAGACATGACGTCATTATTTGTGGCCTAGAGAATTTGTTATACACTCTGATCATGAAGCGCTTAAGTATCTTCGTTCACAGAGTAATCTGAACCGTAGACATGCTAAATGGGTTGAGTTCATTGGATCTTTTCCTTACATCATTCAACATAAGAAAGGAAAGGATAATGTGACTGCTGATGCTTTGTCAAGGCGATATGCTTTGTTGTTCCAACTTGATTGTCGGATTTTTGGGCTTGAAACAATTAAAGAACAATATGTGCTTGATCCTAATTTTAAAGATGTGATATTGAATTGCAAAGAGGGACGTACATGGAACAAGTTCGTGATTAATGATGGGTACGTGTTTAGAGCTAACCGCCTATGTATTCCAGTTGGTTCCGTTCGTCATTTGTTGTTGTAGGAAGCGCATGGAGGAGGTTTGATGGGACACTTTGGCGCTAAGAACACGGAGGATGTTTTGGCCACACATTTCTTTTGGCCAAAGATGAGGAGGGACGTTGAGCGATTCGTTGCTCGCTGCACTCCATGTCAAAAGGCTAAGTCTCGCTTAAATCCACATGGTTTGTACATGCCTCTTCCCGTGCCCTCTATTCCTTGGGCAGATATTTCTATCGATTTTGTGTTAGGATTGCCTAGGACTAAGAGAGGGAGGGATAACATTTTTGTCGTAGTGGATCGATTTTCTAAGATGGCTCATTTTATACCATGTCATAAAAGTGTTGATGCTATTCATATTGCTGACCTCTTTTTCAAAGAGATTGTACGCTTGCATGGTATGCCTTCTACTATTGTTTCAGATCGCGATGCGAAATTCTTGAGTCATTTTTGGCGTACCGTTGGGAACAAAGTTGTTATTTTCTACCACTTGTCATCCACAAACTAATGGACAAATGGAGGTCGTCAACCATACGTTGGGCACTATGTTGAGGGCTGTTTTAAAGAAGAATTTGAATATGTAGGAAGAATGTTTGCCTCATGTGGAGTTTGCGTACAATCGGGCAACACATTTTACCACAAAGGTAAGTACTTTTTAGGTAGTGTATGGTTTCAATCCCCGTGCTTCTATTGACATTCTACCTTTGCCTACTACTAAGAGGATTCATAGTGATGCTAAGGAACGTGCTGAGTTTATATTGAAAATGCATGCGACAACTAAGCACAACATTGAAAAGATGACTGAAAAGTATAGAATTGATGGTAGCAAAGGTAAGTCAGAGTTAAAACTTGAACCACGTGATCTAGTGTGGTTGCACTTAAGAAAAGAACGTTTTCCAGATTGAAGGAAGTCCAAGTTAATGCCTAGAGCTGATGGTCCTTTTAAAATAATTGAGAAAATAAATGATAATGCATATAAACTTGAGTGGCCTCCCGAGTTCGGGGTTAGTCCCACCTTTAACATTTCAGATTTGCGGCCATATTTGGGAGAAGAAGATGCGCTTGAGTCGAGGACGACTCCAATTCAAGAGGAGGAGGATGATGAGGACATCACTTCTACGGATATACACGAGGCTTCACTGCTGGACATCCAAACCATTGAAGGTCCAATTACAAGAGCTCGAAGGCGACAATTAAATTTAGAGGTGAGCTCGCTCCTAAATGTTCCTATTAATAGTTTTGAGAATGAGTTACTACCTATTGTTTATAATATGATTAGGAACAAAAAAAATATCAACAAACACATGGAGGATGGCTTGGAGGCGTGGAGGACCAGCGAGGGTCGGCCAAGCTACATGGAGGCCCATTACAACTCGAGTTCAAGTCCATCTCGGAGTCCAGGAGCTGCCTTCGGTAAAACGGACGCCCAGGCCACATACGGAGTCCAAATTCGACGATCCACATATGGTTGGAAAGAAGATTTTATAGATCTTCTAATAGTTTTGGTTTGAGATCCAAATTCATCCGGAGTCGTCGGGAATCATCCAAACAAGATGGCGTTCAGAATCTGTCCCGGTGCTGCGTCACCGTCTTTTGGCCTTTGGGCATTGTATCGTCGTCGAGCCCATTAGGGGGCGTGTCCAGGGGTCATCCACGACCCTAACCTCTATAATTCAGTAGCCTCCGCCTTCCTTAGGGTTTGGGTTTTGTTTTAGATTAATCTGTCTTTGAACAGTCGCCATCTTCGGTTTGTAGAACCCCAACTTGTGTGCTTAATCATTCATCCGCAGATTGTCACAAATATTGAGAGCTGCGTTCTTTCAAGTTCTTGCTTGTGTTCTTCGTTTCGCTTGCAAGGATTAGCCTTCTTGGCGAGGTCAACCGGGTTGTGACACGGTTGATAACCAGAGAAGTCGTGGTGCTAAGATTGCAGGGTTCGAGTTGCTGACTTGAAGCCGGATCGGTGTGTTTCACTCCGCCCAAACAAAAGTTATCCTTATCTGACGGAAGATCGGCCAACTACGCCTTATCAACTCCATCCAAGGCTACAGTTACATCATTCGTTCGTCCGTTCGCTCGTTGATACGGCCGGCATGCATGCGTATGGTGGGATCGGATCGGATCAGCAAACCAACCATGCAATGCACCCGTTCATCGACAGCCCATTCAATACATGGCATTCAACTACAAAATTGTCAAGTAAATGGATTGTTGGCAAGAGTTTAGTCACGAAAGTTCCGGAATTGACAGATTCAGGGACGTGGTATATGTGACTTTTTGTTGGGCAATATGTGACTGTTTGCAAATTGCAACCCATGCCACGGCAGCCACAATCTGGTGCTCGTACGTGTGAATGTCTAAACATGACACATGCAAAAAGAAACAAGCACCGTCGAAATCGTCAATCAGCCTACTCTAAACTTTTAGGTGGCGCTCCTTGCTTTCCCCTCCATCTTCCCCATCTTTTGGACCTTCGATCCTCGTGGCTCCACTTCTTGATCTCCTCGTTTATGTCATCCAGCGTGACATCTCCATACGATTTGAGAATGTCGAAAGTGTACACCATCTTTTTTTTTTCTGTGTCTCTGATAATATTTTTCCCAGTTGTGGAACAGAGAAACCCGCAGAAGTCAAATAGGCAGGAAATATGACCAATAGCTAGCACTATTCAACACTAAAATTATGAGGAACAGAAAAGAATACACTCACAAGACTAAAGGTGCGTTTAGTTACAAAACATTTCTCCCAAAAAACACTATTAATCTAACTTTTCCCTATTCATCCCAACCCACTAACAGAACATTATTCATCTATAGTGTATTTTTAGATCTACAATGTTTTTTCGGAGAACCTTTCCCAATCCAAACAAACACCAAGAGCATTGAAGATATACCTGAAACATCTTCCATCGCTGTAGCCTGTAGATGGCGCCTCCGGCAACCTCACGCACAGAACAGTACAAAGCACGGCAGGGGATCCACCAGGCCCGGGCGTCCAGGTGCACGAGCGCGCGGGCATGGACGAGAGCAGCGGGTGAGCGCCAGACGCGGACCTGGCATCTCAGTGCTCGAGTAGAGGTAGAGCCCATGGATTCATCCGCGTCGCCCAACGGATCTTCGCCCTCAGACACGCGTGACACCATCAGCTTACACACACACTTTCATTCCTCTTCATTTGCCCAGAAAGAATCGGTATTATTTTTATCTATCCCGGACCCTCAAACATAAATGCATGGTGACACATATTATTGGTATTATTTTTATATAATAATAATATAAATAATATATGAAAAGTAATAAAAATAGTAATTTAGAATTTTATATTGGTACAGTTTAAGATTTTGTAGTTGCATACTTTAGATTCAGATTTAGTTGGCATTTAACATTTAATAACGATATAATTAGTATTGTTTTTAGAGGCATTATTTGATATTATTTTTATGATGAAATGGGTGGATAATTTACATCAAAATTAGGGGGTTACTTTCAATTACTTTTATAGACACATGTTTATTAGGGGTTTACTTTAGCTTGTTTTTATAATGACAAAGGTGGGTAATTTAAATGACTATTATGATTAGAGTTGTTCTGATGGCCGGATGTTTATCTTTTTTGTGAGATTTTCCAAGATTTTTTTTTATTTTTAGAGTGTCCACCTAGGATCTTAGATGGCTCCGCGTGGAGGCCTCAAAAGGAGGCCCCAAATAGTAATAGTAAGATTGACCGTTTGCATGAACTAATTTATTTCTTTTGATCGGTGTCATAAAATTTAAGAATCCAGAAAATATTCCCTACAGAAGTTATCAAGGATATTGGTACAGCCTTCAAACCAATTTTAGAAACATAGAACGACATTTTCGTGATAAATGTAGCTAATAACATCAATGTTTATGTTGTCACCCATAGATAAGATCATAAAATTACAGAAAGAAATCACACTAGTAATCCAACGTAATTTGTTGATCATGCATGCTTATCCAGAGATTATCAGTGCTAACTGCAGCAGTGACTATGGCCGTTAGACCCTGACAGAATCTGCGTCACCGTCTCCACGGCTGGCGCATCCTCTGTCCAACCGCCGCTCCCCTCTGCCGGACTCGCTGCCGCCACCAGCCCACCACGACGGATGCAATGAAAGCTCCCATGATCAGAAGTAACAACACCGCCACCTTCACTGCCGCTAGAGATGGAATACCGACAGATATATATAGATATAAATATGAATATTTATTTTTTCCTCGAATACGGATCCGAATACGAATAGTAAAAAATGTGCCGGATATTGATAACCACACTATTCGGATGTTAGAAATCCCACTTTGATTATATGAATATCGATACGGTACGGATATCCATTTAGTCTCGGAACCCCTTCGATCAGACGGATATTTAGACGGTATATTTACCACTTTCATCCCTAACTGCTGCCATGTTTGTGATCACAGCCAGTTGGCGTCTCTTGAATCTTGAGTAAATACATTATTATAGAGGGAAGGAGAGTCGACAGTGAGGAAGAGGATAGATTAACGGTGATGCAGTACGCTAAGCTCTGAGGGGATGGAACAACACTTGCTCCACGCAGCACGCACACGCTTGGACTTGGAACTTTGAAGTCCAGCTAGCTACAGCCGTTTCTGATGAATTTCTTGAGTCAAAGTTGTAAGACTTTCGATTATCTAGTTCTTCGTCGTTAACCTCCTGCATTCACTGTGTAACGCATACCACGCTTTGGATTGCGGTAGGTTTGGGCAACTACCAATGTGTGTTTCCAGTGTACTGTCATCGATTTTCGACAAGAATACAGTACAGTGTTAGACTAGAAATTCATTCATTTCGTTGGAGCCCTGATAGACTGAAATTCCATAGCTGCTTTGGTCATCTATTTGTCAAGACATATGCTAGACCTGCCCTGAAGTTATTACATAACAACTCTTCCTTTTTTATTTATTTTTTTGGCAGTAGGAGTATTTTAAAAAAGAAAATAATAACTAGTTGAGGTTTTGCGTTTGCATGTATCCTGATTGAAGGTGATTTCTCAGGCTCTCATCTTATAGGTATCTCATATATTAATGGATGATGAACTGTAGGGCATGATTCTAAGATTCTAGTCCATAGAATAATCCATATTTCTTTGAACTTAATGTTTACGATATATACTATGACTATGATCCCAATTCAACTTAACTAGAAACACAACCAGAATGTGAAACTTCTCTTAGTGATGTGAAATTCTCCTGGTGTTTCAGCATTTAAAGTTTTATATAAAGTTTTTTACTAAATTTCTCCTACTGAGGATGAGGATTCTCTTGTGATATAACTATTATTAGTGTTTTGTTACTACTTCAAAACACTATGAGATTTCCACCATTTTGGTAGTGGACCTACAAGTTTCATAACCCTTCACATATAAAATGGTGATAGAAGCAAGCAGCTCCGGTAGTCCCCATCATCCCCAATCTAACTATTATATTTGAAGAGTTGATGAGGACTATATATCTCTCTTTTCTCAAATCTCCTCAAATAAAGGGAGAGTTTAGTCTCTCCTAATACATATATTAGTTGTTAATGGGATAAAAATATTAGGAGACTGCAAAAAGCAATCCTCCCAATAATTAATAAAAAATAATATTAAAAAACAATAACATTTTTTTGGAAAATAGTTTCTTTTGCTAAAGATGCTTTTATAGAATATAATATAAAGCGAACGATAACATGAGGGAACAGCAATGTCGAAAAGTTTCTGTTCAGACAGAACGTTCAGTGCAGTTGCCACCGACTAGAAAAGCAATTTTCGATAGCCTGGCCAACTAAGATCGATATGATGTTACGGTTATTACAGTGTTGTTCTTTGATCAAGACTGGTAGCAGCTACCAACAAGTCATACATGGGAATGGCCCAATGGACGTTGACAGTCATTGTTACGTTTAGTGCTCTGTCATCCGATCAGAAAATGTGAGCAAGAAACCTGTTAATCCATGACGGACGACGTTTTCAAATTTTATTATGTACTGAGTGTCAAACATTAACCAGCATAATATTTTTTATTATGTACTGAGTGTCAAACATTAACCAGCATAATAGTTTTATGTAATCGTCACAGATCAGCATATTTCGTGATGTACTTAATCGTATCTTGAGATCTGCCCAACTTAAACCGGATCTAGTTTTGGTGATGCAAATAATCGTCATAAAAATCTGTATAGTCATATAACATGACTGCTGTTGTGGATGATGACGCGTCTGTTGATGACGCTAACAGAATAATGAGATGCAATAGATGATTACAATGCTGCTGACGTCAATGATGATGTCATCATTGCAGCCCGTTTTATTAACGAGCCAATATCAAAAGTGGAGCACTAATTTATGACAAATATTTTCTGGCCTACTACCCACTGAATTCAGCCTTTTTATTGAATAAAACAATATGGCCCTACTCACCTATTCCAGCCCATTTTCAACATTACCTACACCCCAAAACAAAACACGAAGCCCACAGATGCAGATCTATTTGAGGACCTTTTGTCATCTCCAGTGAATGTGGTTAAAGATAGATAACAAGAAAGCCAAAGGAAGCAAACTAAAGACATTGGCTATATCGAGACCTATACAGGGAAGTGATGAAGAGAACACAGATGATGAAGGTTTGAACTTTCTAGAATCGGATGTGGAAGGTGATGTGAGACTGAGGTTTACATCTATTACTGAGGAGGATATGTAAAATCCTACATTTCGTGTTGGGTTAGTGTTCCCAACTATCCACATGAAGTTCAAGGAAATAATGGGCCAACACTAACTAGGCATGGTGAGGTCATGCATTGCAAACATTGTTCATATGTTAACCACAGTTCTGGTGGTTACCACCTTATGAAGATTGGGTTTAGTTTAGAGGAGGCAAAAAAGTTAGTGGCCTCAACACGTGCTAAATTAGCACAGGAAGCCGAACAACAAGCTGCACAGGCAACAATAAATCAGCAAGTCGATCAAGAAGGCCTTATCAATAATGAGTTGAGACAAGAAGGCCAGGCTGAGTCCATGACACAAGACAACACGACTCTATTGAGTCAAATGTTAATGGAGCACAACTCTATTGAGTCAAATGTTAACGGAGCACAACTGGGTTATTATCTTTCCCCTAGGAAAAGCTCGGATGTTCTAGGGAAAATTTATTTCCCTAGAGTCCTATCTCAAAACTGTAGGGAAATCAAAAGTTCCCTAGGAAACTGCTCCTCTCCTAGGGATGATACCTAGTATTTGGCCTCGTAGCATGTATCCCTAGATAATTTTGTCAAGTGGTAGGGAATCATGGTAGTCGAAATTTTTTCATTGGCTGCCACCACTACTCCCGCCAGGTCTGTTAAAAAATTTAGTCGGTCCCTATTTATTCTGTGGAAGTGTCTCTCCTCTAGTCCTCGTCCTCTTGCTTGCTCTCTTCTTTTATGTTGACCGTAATAAATGAATCTTGATGTATAATCTCAATTCGAAGTAATAAATACTGTTGAATACAAGAATCTTGCTGGAATTTACGCTAAAACAATAAAGTTTCCCTCAAAAAATATAAACCTAGGAACAGGACCTTTCCACGTAGGATGCTGCAGGGCATATGAACTGGTTTCCTAGGACTTCATGATCTCTAGTGAAATATGTTTTATTATTTTCCCTAGGAAAGACCCTAGGGCACTAACTATTTCCCGTCGAAAATTTCCTTAGGAGCATTTCCCCGCCAAATCTCGTAGGGAAACAATTTCCCTACTATATATTGATAATTTCCCTAGGATTTAAACCCAAGGGAATCAAGTCAATTCCAGTAGTGGTAATATGCACAATTCAATGGCTATTAATATTATTTCTCTTACAATATGAGTTAACCATTTATTTGCTGCAGGGGTCTACGTCCACAACACTATCTCAACCTCAAGGGCCATTGCCAGATAGTGCCTTCATTACCTCCAATCAACCTATGGCAAGACTGCTAGTATAGGAAGAGGAAGGCTCCAGGAACAAGCTCCAAGGTACCTGTAAAGAACTCCATGCAAAGAAAGGGAGCAGCAGTTAACAAGCCATGATGAATGCATGGGAGCAGTATCCAAGAAGTATTTAGAAAATTTAGCAAAGATTTATTTAGACTAAAAATTTAGCAAACATTATCTTTTCAATATGTTAAACTGTCATCTTGGTTAGACCTTGTCTCTGTATGTGTGTTGCATCTTTTGTCGAAACAACCGTTGGACGGTACACCTTTCGTCATTGTTATGAAATGGGACATATATATATTTCAGTCAACACTATCTGCAAAACCGCCACAGCGCAGACCATTTTCATGTCCATGTCCTGTTTAGCAAAATCGTAAAAAAGCATAGGTTAAGTTTTCAATTTACCTAATTCACCCTCTCCTCTTATTATATAGGAAAAAGTCATTTTGACCTCCTTGGACATTGGGTCGAGTTTAATTTGTCTCCTTGGACCATAAAACTGGGTAACCAGGCTCCCTTAACTTTAGAAAACGTACGTTTTACCTCCCTTAAGCGGTTTTGAAGGCGGTTTTGACTTTTTCTTTTTTATTTACTTCGGTTGAAACTTTGAAAAATAATAGTAAATTGAAGAAAAATCATAAAATCGAAAATATAATTGTGTTGGACTCTACATAAGTATATCAACACAGAAAATATATAATATAGTATACTTTGGTATAAAAGTTTTATTACAAAATATTTATTATAGACTTAGATCTTTTTTACTATAGTTAAATGAGTTATTCATAATTGCATTTTAATGGTCCAATCATGGTGAAATTTTCATGTTAAGCTAATTATTGTTTGCTTCAAATGTATTAAAAAGTTCATACTCATTGGATCATATATAACTTAGCTAAATATTTATTTAAGATAAAACATACTCTAAATAAATCTAGAACTAAGTTATACGTGATCCAATGGGTATGAAATTTTTAATATAGTTGAAACATATAACAACTAGGCTGATATAAAAAAATTTCAGCATCATTGGACCATAGAAAATGCAGTTATGAATTATTCTATTTAACTATAGTTAAAAAATTAGATATAAATGTATAATAAAAATTTTGTATAAAACATATCATATTATATATTTTCTGTGTTAATATACTTATGTGGAGTACATTAGAATTAGATTTTCGATTTTATGATTTTTCTTTGATTTATTATGATTTTTAAAGTTTCAGCCGAAATAAATAAAAAGAAAAAAGTCAAAACCGCCTTAAAAACCGCTTAAAGGAGGTAAAACGTACGGTTTGTAAAGTTAATGGAGGCCGGTTACCTGGTTTTATGGTCCAAGGAGACAAATTAAACTCGACCCAATGTCTAGGGAGATGAAAATGACTTTTTCCTATTATATATAGATGGGCATGGTTCGGTTCGGCCCACTGGATCGCCGAATCAGCCCACAAAAATAATTCTGCTGGGCTCCTCTAATGATCCACAAAACCCAGTAGGTTCGATAGACTCGAGTCTAAGGGTCGAGTGGTTCGACCCTGCGCCGCCGTCGACGACGACATCGGCGGAGCCCGCGGACAAAGAGTGCGGCGCCGGCGTCGCGTGCTGCAGTGGCTGGCCTTGTGTCCGCCGAGAGCTTAGTAGGAGAAGGACCTGCCGCAGACGGAGCAGGCGAGGAGGTCGAACGGCGGCGCCGGAGCGCTGATGTCGAGGCGGCCGGTGGACAGAGTGACAAGGCAGAGCGCGAGGTACTCGTCCTCCGTTGGCTCCCTGGGAAGCTGCTCGATGAGGCACCGCCTCGAGCGCTTCCGCTTGGTACACCCCTCCTCGGCTTCCTGCTGCACCGCCACATATGACAACGATGCCTCGTTGTAAGGAAAATGGCCCTAGGCCATTGTTTGTGATTTTGGTGATTGATTGACAACATAGTCATTGGACTAACATGTGTTTAAAGATGTATTTTTGTAGATTTTTGAGGATGAGTTTTTAGCCATGCAAATGGTTAGAAATGTGCTTCTATCTCATACAAAAGTGTCAAAAAAACGGGACGAAAATCGGTGAAAAAATGACGTAAAAACGGCCAAAACCGTGCTCTCAACAGTGCTGCGGATAAGGCACAGTAGCATTTGAAAGCTTCGGTGCTACCCCACCAAGTGAGTCGGTCCCCCCTACCGAATGAGTCGGTCCCCCAGAGGAAGGCGTTTTTGGGCAGCGAAAAGGCCTACCACCGATTGGTTCGGTGGTACCTCATCAAGGGCACCGAATTAGTCGGTCCTCCCATCGAATTAGTCGGTCCTTATGCCTAGAACATGCTATTCGGCTCTGGTGAGCACCGATTGATTCGGTGGTGGCATGGAAAGGTCACCGAATGAGTCGGTCCTACCCAGAAAGTGTGCAACGGCTATACAACGGCTAGTTCTTTTGGTTGGGGCTATAAATATGGGTTGTCTCGACCATTTGAAGTGTGCTTGAGCTGGGAGAAGCTATTGGCAAGTGTTCTACACATTCTTAAGTGCTCAATCCACCAAAGTGCTAAATATAAGATCTAGGTGATTAGCAAAGTGCTTAGTGCTAGTCTAGACCCCTTAGCGCATCTCTTAGGTGTTTAGCCTAGAGTTTAGCAAGGTTTGCATACCTCTTTGCTGACCGGTGCTTGCACGCACCAAGTGTTGTAAATCCGGGGCTTGTAGTCTTGCGAGACCCTCCAACGGAGTTTGTGGAGTGGCCGCCGGTGCTTGTGCAAGGGAGGAGAGGCCCTTGGCGTTTGGCCGAAGCTCTACCAAGTGGAGGCGGCGAGGAGCATCCGAGGAGGGATGAGCGGAGACCCACTTGCGCGTGGGGAAGTCCCGTGGTCACCCACGGAGTTACTCGACCGGGGAGTTTATGCCCTTGCGCGGGCATTCCCTTTGAGAGGGGCTCCAACAACGAGGATTAGTGGAAAGCTCGTGAGCTTTCCGATACCTCGGTAAAAATCACCGTGCCGGGAGTTTGCTCTTCTCTATCCTTTACCTTCCGCATTTCATATTCGCACTACTTTCCGCATTTACCTTTCCAACACTTGCCATGCTAGTATAGGATTGGACCTAGGGTGCAAAACTTTGTAGCGATAGAGATAGCAACACATAGAGAAAACCTAGAGCACATTTAGATAGAAATTGAAATATGTTTTCATATGTGCAATTGGAGCCTTAGTTTTTAGAGACACCTAATTCACCCCCACTCTTAGGTGTCACGGTCCCTTCAATTGGTATCAGAGCCGGGGCTCGTATTTGGACCTCTAGCTTCACCTCTAGACGAGCAAAATGACATCTATAGAGGGAGGAAGTGATATCGGTAGGCCTCCACACTTTGATGGCACTAACTACCCCTATTGGCATATTCGTATGTCAAGTTATCTAGAAGCAAAAGGTTTAGGTGTTTGGAGAGTGACAAATGATGGAATGCAACCTCTCACTCGGCCCGAAAAACCCACCAAGACCGATGAGAGAGAATTGCAACTCAATGCTATTGCTCGCCATTCAATTCTTGAATCTTTGAGCATGAATGTGTTTAATCAAGTATATGATGAAAAATGTGCCAGTAAAATTTGGAAAAAGCTTAAGGTACTTCGTGATGGCACAAGTGATGTGATCAATCAAAAGTATGACTTGATTAAGTGCAAATTTGATTCTTTTGAGATGTTGCCTAATGAATTAGCCAATGACATGTATTCTCGACTAAATGTTATTGTCAATGAGCTAAATGCTTTAGGTGTGCACAAGTTGACAAATGAAGACATCTCAAGAAAAATCATCCAAGCCCTTCCAAGAGAGAAGCATGGAAACCTTGTCACTTACCTCTTCGTGAAAGAGAAGTTCAAGGATGCCGACCCAAGCATGATTTTGGGCAAGATCAAGGCTTATGAGCTATCCAACAAGATCACCAACCTTCTACCTCAAGCCAAGAAATTGCTTCATCAAGCAAACAAGAAGAGGAGGAGAAGGATTGTGAGAAGAAGCAAAGATCTTCCAAGCAAAAGAAGAAAGCTCATAAGCATGTATCAAGCTCAAGCTCAAGCTCAAGAGAAGCATCAAGCTCAAGTGAAGAGGAAGAAAGTGATAAAGAAGAGGAAGAGGAAGAGGATGAAGATGATGAGAGCGACACCTCTCTTGATGAAGAATCCAAAGAGCTCATCAAGAAAATGGAGAGGATGTTGAAGAGGCTCAACTCCAAGGGTGTTCCCATCACCATGCAAGACGTGGTCTTTACCAATAATAGAAGAAAGCAAAGAAAATATGGTTGCTATCATTGTGGTGAGAAGGGGCACTTCCGGGATTCATGCCCTATCCTTGCAAAGGAGTTGAAGAAAGCCCGCAAGCTCAAGAGGAAGGAGAAAGAGGAGAAGGCAAGGAAGCAAGCACTCACTAGAATCGGCAAGTGGAGTGATTTGGACGAGCCAAGAAAGCCTTTACCAAGAAAAGCCTCATCAAGCTCATATCATATGTGCCTCATGGCCAAAGGTAATGTTGCTAGTGATAGCGACGATGATAGCAATGTGAGTGATGATGACTCCTCTCTTTCTATTCAAGAGCTTGTTGATACCATTCGCTCTCAAGATGATGCTATTAAAAAGCTCCTAACTCAAAACAAGGATCTTAAGGAAAAATTGGCTAGCTCATCATCCAATTATGAAGAATTGGTTCAAAAGTTTGAAATTGTTGTAAACCACAATGATGAGCAAGCAAATAAAATTAAGGTCCTTGAACAAGCATCATCCAACAATACATTCACTTCACCTATCATTAAAAAACCTATGGTGGATGCATCTATTTCTTGCATTGATTTAGTTGATAAATCTTGCTCACCATCTTGCAATAAGACTTGTGTTGAGAATGTGGTTGTAGAACCAATTGATGAGCTCATTGTGCAAGAAAATGATGAGCTTAAGCAAGAAGTAGAAAAGCTCAAGAAGGACTTGGCAAGGCTCAAGAACAAGGAGGTGGCAAGTGAGAGCAAGAAACAACCTTCTCAAGATAACCGTCCCAAGATGGTGAAGAAGCTTGAGAAGGGTGCAACCGTGACTTTCTACACATGCCATGAAGAAGACCACAAGTCCTATGAGTGCAAGAAAAAGAAGGAGGAAGAAAAGAAGAAGAAAGTCACTCCCAACACCAAGCCCTATTTGAAGGTTGACAAGGAGAAGAGCACACCGTACCTACTCAAGAAGAAAGATAACAAGGTGGTGGCTCACTTGCTCAACAAGCAAAGAAAGGGTTGGAACCAACCTATTTTGGTGCCCAAGGAAATCATTGCTACAATGAAGGGCTCCAAGAAGGTTTGGGTTCCAAAGGTGACATAGAGTCTGTGGGACTCGGGAGGATTTGGAGGCTTGGTCACAAGAAGAGTGCAATTCAATCCAAGAGCCAAGCTTATCAAGATTTGGCGTATATTGGAAATTATGGTAAATCCTGTACCCAAATCCTCCCAAGGTAGCATAGGTAACTAGATTTAAGTTCATGCAATTTTAATTAGCATCTAGTTCCTTTTCATGTCTAGGATTGCTTGTTCATATCTCAATTCTATTGCATGGCCTAATTTTCTTTCATATGGCAAGTTTGCTTGTGTTTCTCTCTAACCCATGAGCAACTTGCATGGTTTATTAGTTGTAGGAAAATGGCACCTAGAGTATTATTTCATATATTATGTGTGCTAAATTTACAAGCTATAGGATATCTCCTAATGTTGTTATTGATTAGTGCATGTCTCTCACAAGTAATTCAATTGCTTGTATGCACACATTTAGGGGGAGCTATCTTATGATTTTTAATTTTGAGATTAACTTTGTTTGCAAGCTTATCATGTGTGTAGTCTCATTTTGGAACAATCCCCGGATATATGCAAGGCCTAATCTTCAAGTGATACAACCTTCGTTTGGTATCTTTGTTCTCATTGATATCATCCATTTCAATTCATATAAGCTATCTCAATGCATAATATAGATTAATCTCCTCATCTTGTCTTGATTGAATAGTTGTGCATATAGTTCATCTTCCATCATATATATGCACACTCTTAGGGGGAGCTTAGTCTATGTTATGTAAGTTTCATGTTCATGACCTTGATTGACAAAGGCAGAGAATCTCATATCTTCCACATTCAATGGTTGATGTTCTATGGAACTCTCCCTTGTGCATTTGATGTCTTCCTTTTCGGTGTTTGATTCCAAAGGGGGAGAATTCTAGTGACCAAAGCAAGTACACCTTAAGGGGGAGCCGACCTTAAGGAGGAGGATGCAAGAAAACAAGAACCTCAAGTATAGGGGAGATTGTAGATTTCAAGCTTGGGGGAGAGTGCAAGAAATTTGGTCCAAGAAAGGGAGAAAAGTGGCATTGGAGTAAGGGGGAGCCTTATGTCCAAATTGACCACACAAGGGGGATTTTAGTCAAAATGGTAAGAGCAAGGTATGATCAACTCAAGTCTTTCAAATAATTGTTTCAATTGGTATCTTGAATGCATATGTTCTTGCTCTTACATAGTATCCTAGCAAGTGGTTGTTTTCAATTTAATATTATTTATCTCTTGCTTTGGTTGTGTTGTCATCAATCACCAAAAAGAGGGAGATTGTAAGGAAAATGGCCCTAGGCCATTGTTTGTGATTTTGGTGATTGATTGACAACATAGTCATTGGACTAACATGTGTTTAAAGATGTGTTTTTGTAGATTTTTGAGGATGAGTTTTTAACCATGCAAATGGTTAGAAATGTGCTTCTATCTCATACAAAAGTGTCAAAAAAACGGGACGAAAATCGGTGAAAAAATGACGTAAAAACGGCCAAAACCGTGCTCTCAACAGTGCTGCGGATAAGGCACAGTAGCATTTGAAAGCTTCGGTGCTACCCCACCAAATGAGTCGGTCCCCCCCCCACCGAATAAGTCGGTTCTCCCCAGAGGAAGGCGTTTTTGGGCAGCGAAAAAGCCTACCACCGATTGGTTCGGTGGTACCTCATCAAGGGCACCGAATTAGTCGGTCCTCCCATCGAATTAGTCGGTTCTTATGCCTAGAACATGCTATTCGGCTCTGGTGAGAAACGATTGATTCGGTGGTGGTATGTAAAGGTCACCGAATGAGTCGGTCCTACCCAGAAAGTGTGCAACGGCTATACAACGGCTAGTTCCTTTGGTTGGGGCTATAAATATGGGTTGTCTCGGCCATTTGAAGCGTGCTTGAGCTGGGACAAGCTATTGGCAAGTGTTCTACACATTCTTAAGTGCTCAATCCACCAAAGTGCTAAATATAAGATCTAGGTGATTAGCAAAGTGCTTAGTGCTAATCTAGACACCTTAGCGCATCTCTTAGGTGTTTAGCCTAGAGTTTAGCGAGGTTTGCATACCTCTTTGCTTACCGGTGCTTGCACGCACCAAGTGTTGTAAATCCGGGGCTTGTAGTCTTGCGAGACCCTCCAACGGAGTTTGTGGAGTGCCGTCGGTGCTTGTGCAAGGGAGGAGAGGCCCTTGGCGTTTGGCCGAAGCTCTACCAAGTGGAGGCGGCGAGGAGCATCCGGGGAGGGACGAGCGGAGACCCACTTGCGCGTGGGGAAGTCCCGTGGTCACCCACGGAGTTACTCGACCGGGGAGTTTATGCCCTTGCGCGGGCATTCCCTTTGAGAGGGGCTCCAACAACGAGGATTAGTGGAAAGCTCGTGAGCTTTCCGATACCTCGGTAAAAATCACCGTGCCGGGAGTTTGCTCTTCTCTATCCTTTACCTTCCGTATTTCATATTCGTACTACTTTCCGCATTTACCTTTACTAGACTTGCCATGCTAGTATAGGATTGGACCTAGGGTGCAAAACTTTGTAGCGGTAGAGATAGCAACACATAGAGAAAACCTAGAGCACATTTAGATAGAAATTGAAATAGGTTTTCATATGTGCAATTGGAGCCTTAGTTTTTAGACACACCTAATTCACCCCCCTCTTAGGTGTCACGGTCCCTTCACTCGTCCTTGGTGCTCGTCGGCGCCGCCGTGCCCACTGCCGCCATATCCGGCGGCATCTGCGACGGTGTCAGCGCAGCGTCACTGCGTTAGGAATAGCTTCCATTGCCATGGTTGGTTGATCGATTGGTTACAGGGTGATGGTCCATTGACGGAGGGGTTGATCTTGATGAGCACAAGAGTAAGAAAGGCAGCTTGGGTACAGAGGTTCGACAAGCATTGAGCAGTTGTCTCACTCCAAACGTTCCGATTGTCTTTGGGAGAAATAAATGTAATGATTTTTGTGACTTTTAGCTATTTAAAACTAGACTCTGTGTTCTCAGAATTCAGAAACTAATATCTAGTATGTGTAGCTAATTGTTTGAAGTATCAAGTCCGTCCATTAATTTAAGAGATTGTGTTTTAGTATACAGCTCTTTGAATGTGAACCTGCATGAAATGGAAATATGGAGTGGTCACTGAAGCATGTTGATTGTGTTTTAGTATCCTTTTCTTTGATTGTTTTACATCCTGTTCGGCAGCTGTGCCTCACTCTGGACAACAGGTTTGCAGGCTGCACCACCTGCATCTAGACAGAAACTAACGGCTGGGAACAACAGTAAACAGCAAGCACTTTCGATTAGCACAAACGAACGGGCTCATGCGAACCAAAGGAGCACATTGGATCAGTGGATGCTAGCTTATTGCTGTGTGATGGGGAAAAAACTATATCTATTAGATCCAATAGATCCATAATAACCATGGGGCACAGTTTTAGTTAAAACGGATAGTCTAGGCCCACCATTACAAACTATATGGATCAATGGTTCAGATACGGTTTGCTCCGCGGGTCAACCATGCTCATCTATATTAAGTACCGGTGCCTTTCACTATTCTGTGTTTTCATTTTACACTGGCATGCCACATATGTTGCTCCCTCCATGCTGTTGTATCATGTTTTAAAATGTGATTAGCACTAAGTTTTCAAATATTTGGTTTGAAAATACAAACTAGTTCTCGTAAAATATACTACTTTTCATAACCTTATAATTTATTAGCCAGTGAGATTGCCATGCACGTTTTCAGATGAGAAAATTGGATTCTAATTAAAATGTATGGACAAAATTGAACATGAACAAATTGAAGATGGTGGTTCTTTTTTTACCTGACAGAGAATCATGCCTGTAAAGTTGGTTTCTGGTATACTAATCATATCTGTTTTGGCTGTACAGGTTGATTTGTCTACATATGCCTGCAGGTTGCAACGTGCTTACCACCACATGGGGCATGGGGGAGGGGGGCAACGTCTACGACCTGTGGGGGTTCAATCATGGGAACGCAACAGACATTCCACTAACAAGCAAGAAGCATCCCCGAAGCTCTCAAGACAACGTTCTTTTCTCGTTGTACAATTGTTCTATCTCTCTTTGGAAACAAAACAAAATCACAATGGAGCCAAAGGCAACCAAATGTGCGCGCTCTCGGTTGGTAGATCTTGACCGGATCAGAGATGCCTCGTGTGAGCTGACTTGGAGCATATGAATAGTATAATCTTGTGGCAATAATGCTCAAGAAACAAGAGCATCATTGTGGATGGCTTAATAATCCACGAATCATCAGATAACATTATGTGTAATATCATGTTTTTGTTGGCAATTAACTCCAAGCTCGATCGGCTAAATAATTAGCAGTCGAAGATCCAGAGTGTCTGTCTGATCATGACACGATTCGATTATTTTTCCGGGAATGGTCATCTGCTCTGCTGGCTGAGGTGCCACGTCAGATCCCAGTGCCTCACATTTCACATATATCCCATTTTATGCAAGGGCTCCAGTCTTACAGAGATGTTGTGCAGCAGCTAGTGAGAATACTCTGCTTCGACTAGTGGGCTTGTAGGGCTTTGAGTAAGATAAAGAAAAGATGTCCCTCGATTAGCTCCGATGCAAGACTCAAGTACGTACAATCAGCTGGTCACGTACTCGCATGTAGTCCGTCCAATCGCGCGGCGCTGATCTAGGCTCATGTTTCCTCCAGAAACGACCGCGAGACGCGCCGTGCCTCCGCGCCCTGGCTGGCTGGTCCAACAGGAGAGGAATCCATTCATTCAATGGGATCCGTATATCAGGCTGTTGTTCCCACTTTTATACTACTACTTCCTGTACCACACGAATGAATCAGCACGGTACAAGTACGCTACGGTATAGGCATATATATATACAGGCAGGCAACCAGAGCTATATCCAAGTTTCGCCGTGTTCAATTGTTCTCCTAACACGTTTTTCTTGTTCTACTAACACGTTTTGAAGTACGGTCCTAGACTCTCTTGTAGCGGATGGAACAGTTAGTTGGAACATACCAACTTCTGAGGTGAGCTATGCAGTTCGTTGCGCATCCTATTGATGAATTTTCCTTTTAGAAATTGGTTAATAATGTCAAACTGCTAATGCCTCTTTATGGAGAGGTTTAACCCACGTACACGCACGCATACTCACCCCTATAAATATATATATTTTTTTATTAAAAAAGATTTCACTGACCTGTTTTGCCCGCCTCATGTAAGGTTTATAATTTTTCGAAAAATATAGGGTGAAAATCAATATAACTAAAGATAATTTCACTAATTAACCTGGTGCAATGGCACCATGTAAACTTGTAACACCCAGATTTCCAAGAAATCCAAATGCTTCCATATGTGTGCCCAAGATGTCCACAGAACACATATAGATTACAAATATCGAATCACAGAGAACACAATGCTCGAATAAAATAGTTTACATCAGAGTTTAACACAAGACATAGTCTTACACAAATAACACAGCGGAAGTCTTAATATTATTAAACGTCTTAACTAGGTACAGCCTCAAAAGCCACAGGGACGCCGACTAGTTGAACACAGCTAGAAGTACGGCAGATCCTCCGGAAACTCAGCAAGCGACTGATCATTCAATGCTCCATCTGTTACCCATCCAGGATTTTGTTGAATAGTTGCAAGTGTAAGTAAACCATATTACTTAACAAGTATAACACGGGTTATGCAAGAACAAAAGGCTTGACACGATTAAACTGCATTAGCACTTTTAGTAGTTTCATTTTATTATCATCCAAATTACTACAAGTGAGTAGAAACCCAAGTATAAACCCATTAATAATAATGTATAAATAATTATAGAATATTCCAACATCAACCTTAACATCATCTTCTAATAAAAAAGGATCCAGACCGCTCGTAACCGTGAGCACGGCTATCATGATAGATCAACACTCTGCAGAAGTTTCGCCCTTTACCCGTTGGTCGCATAAATCCAAAAGAACTTATGCTACGAGGATTTTCACAAAACACCCTAACAAGCACATTAGCCGTTTTGGTTCAACATAGGCAGCATAACCCAAGGCATCGAGATTAACGTACGCTCAGGGCGCAACGTGAGGGGGTCATGGCGTCCAGAGCGAGAGCGCAATCATCGCAATGTGTGAAGCTGCCGTACATCGGGCGCTTACGTCACGGGACTTTGCCTAACGAGACATAGCCAACGGATAACTCCAACCTCGATGGATCAAACTATACTCTCACGAATGTTCCCCACATACACCTTTCGGTAACCACTGGCAAGCTAGAGACGTACAAGCTAATTATCCAAGACCAGAGCCATTATAGTTCCAACGGCGGCGAACAAGTTCCTGGGTTGCCGCTTTCCGAACCGGACCTTACGGAGAGACATTAGAACAAAGCACGAAGCACATGCTCTAATTCCCTAGACCAAACCTTATGGAGACACTAGAGCAAAGCACGAAGCACATGCTCTAGTTCCCCAAACCATGTTGCTAAAAAAACATCTTTTAATCATCATTGAAGTGAACCATTAATTCAGTATTAACAATTAAATAATTGTTGTTCGCAGCGCGTAGCAAAACTAACCATAATGCATAAAACCCAGGTAAACAAGGAATAAGGTAAAGACTAGGTACATCCTTAGTGTATAACAAAATTAGACACATGCATATGAACATATGATTAAATGGTGTTTGGGTAATCAAGGATTGTCCGTGTTATACTTGCCTTCCTCAAAGAACTGCTGCTGCACCTACTCTTCGGGAACGGGATCGTCGGCGAACTCGAACGGCTCGTCAACTACTCACATTGATCACCACACAAGCATCCACACATACATGCAAACAAGGCATTTAATTAGAACAGTACATCAAACATATACAAATAATGAAAAGAAGGCTTTAGAACTTCTGTACGCTTCACAACAACACGTGAGCGCAAAAATCACTCAAAATCGGAGTTAAAACGAAGAAACTACGCTTAAAACGGGCTCTAGGGGCTTGCTGGCGAGAGTTTTAGGCTTACAGGGGTGTTTTTGAAAGAAACCAGGGACCTAAAACATAATTTCATGAAAAACCCCAAGGGCTAAGGAGTAAAACAGCCATCTAAGGATGGCGGCCACTAATTTTCAAAAGCGTAGGGGCTAAAACAAAAGAAAAAGGACTGAACTGTAAATACTTTTGAATAGAGGTGGACTGAGGGTTGATTTGAGGAAAAGGTAGGGTCTCTTTTGCAAAATTGCCATGGCAGCCGGTTTGACCTAGGCTTGACTGAGTTTAGATCTAACGTGAGCCGTCGGATCTTGATCGCACGGCAACGGGCTCTCCGGGCGGCTCGGTTCACCGGAGTTGGCGGCGCCGCCCACGACCGCGGCGAGGGCTCGCCAGAATCGAACGCCGGCAGCGCTGCAGAGCTCCAAAGCTCGCCGTGGAGGGCTTGGGAGAGAGAAAGGGCGATGGGGAATCGGTTTTGGGGTTGTGCTCGAGGATCGTGTGGCGGTGGAGGCTAGCGACGAGCGGCGGCGGCTCGGGAACTCCGGCGAGGTCGCACGCTCGCTACAGAGCGAGAGAGGGAGGGGTTTGGGGTTCGGCGTGTTCCTCTCTACCTTGCGGAGCTCCTGGACCGGATCTCGTCAACAATGGGGCGGCGTAGCAGCGGATTGGCGGCGACGGCACTCGGCTAGGGTTTGGGCGACGGCCGCGCTATGCAAGCTCGGTTTGCGGCTAGGGTTCATGTAGGGGCCAAGCGAGGGGGTGGCGGCGCTTATATAGGGGTCCGAGAGCTCCTTGGCATGCGCGCCAAGCTCGGAGGACGGTTGGGGATCGAGCTCGGACCCGACGGAGTCCTGCTCGGACACGTTTCAGTGGGAGGGATGAAACTGACGGGTGGGCCCCGCCTGTCAGCGCAGAGAGAGGAGCGGGCTGGCTGGCGCGGTTGCTGGGCTTGCGCGAGAGGAGAAGGAAGCTGGGCCGTGCAAGAGAAAGAGAAAAAGAAGTGGGCCGGCTGGGCTGAAAGAGAAATAGAAAAAGGGAGGGAAAAAGAAAAGGTTTTTCTTTTATTCAAACACTCATTTGAACTCAAATTCAAATTTGAATTCAACAACCAAAAAGAAATGCACCAGCATGCAATGCACAACAATATTTCTATTCCTTATATTTTTTTTTATTTTCCTCAAAATTTTGTTTTCCCTATATTAATTATGAGCACTTAAATATTAAAAGCAATTTATTTACTATTTTCAAAAGAGGCATTTTTAGGGTGTTACATGAGCATGGTGTCAGTCCTGCCGTTGTAGCTGCTAGATCTGAGGAAGAAAGGGAGGGAAGGCTGCGTTATAGTACCACGCTACAGTACCGGTGGCACTGTTCATGGGGAAAAGAGGGCTGCTGCGAGGCTTTAGAGGATTTGGGGTTATTGGGAATGCCGGCCGCGGGGCTCTGCCCACGGCCGGCAAGAGAGAAGGAGTTTCATTCTAATCTCTTGCTTAATTAAAATTGATACATCCCATCTCCTTATATAGAGAGGTTTACTTAGCCTCTAAGAAAGACTCTTGACCCTAACCCTAATGGGTCTAGCCGCCTGGCATAATAGGCCCTGTCGGCTACCCTTGACACTACACCCCTCTTGGACATGCAACTCGTCCTCGAGGTGCAATCGGACCGACAAATAACAACGACTTGACTCGATACACCTAAAAATAAGTCTTTTACGTCTCGGCTTATTTTATTATTCTTAATCTGAAATAGATGCAAACTATTTATTGTTGACACCAAGCCTGCATGTGCACAATTACTAGGATCCCATGACACATGCTGCAAATTGGCTGATGTCTTGAAACACAAGAGCTATAGCCCATGGAGCATGACCATGGTTGCAGTCCCAGCAGACTCTAGGATGTGTTGTTCTCCCTCTGGATCCTATGGACACTGCCCTCTAGATCTCTGCATGTGTACTACACTCCTCCAGAGGCAGCAGCAGCATTGTGCATGGCGTTGAGCACCATAAGAGGGCGGCTGCAGTGGCTGCGAGGGTGGAGAAGTGATCTATTGTAGGTGGCTCCCTGGTGCGTGCAGCAAGGCAATCTAGGCGAAGCCAAGTGCAGTAGTACACCACTCAACAACACTGGTGGGTGGCATAAAGATGGCACCGGTAAAGGAAAATTCGTAAGTGCTGCTGTCGGTGCTGTTGTCAGGTCCGCCCCCTGGACTCGCCTCTTATGTGGCATCTCCTGCGGTTGTCATCGGGCCAAGAAGCCGTGTGCAGCAGCCTGTAGACGCACCACCGCTTACACTTGGCAAGTGAGCTGTCCCACCGGTTTCGTCTTATTCCCAGTCTCCAGCCACTTCAACATAGTGTGTATCTGGGCCATTAAATCCCTAATGTCGGTGCACAGAACCTTGATCGGATGGCCACTGGAGACACTCTCTCCTGTGGAAGTCGTAGGGCCATGTCCTCCCATAGAGGGTTATGGCTGTAGATGGCCATCCCGAAGCGGAGGTGGCAGAGATCCCAGAATCTCTCCCAAGACGGCATACCCTTGCCTTGTTCCAGGGCATAGTACCAGGACTAGGCCATGCTCGACAGATGGTATGAGGTGAGCCAAACCCGATCTAACGCAAGGGTGCCCTGTTCCCAAAAGAACTGCTCCCAGCAAGTAAGCCAATAACGGGGGTCCTCTTTGCCATCATATACCACGGGAACTCCGGTCTGCGGAAGCGCGCACCCATGGCAGTGCTAGACGCACCCACAGATTGAAGTAGGGGGGCTGTAGCCATATAGAACCGGCGACGGGGAGGTCAGGGGGTTGGTGTCGTGAATCAACCAGGGAGTGTTGACGGTGCTTAGCCGCGTCAATTATGTACGGCAAGCGCATGAGTCGGTTGTAGCTCTTCCCTTAGAGTATTCCCCCAAGGTTTATCAATCCGTGGATCGACAATAAACTTACTAGAGTTTTCTATCTAGCTTAACGAATCTAATCCTAGCATGAAGCACATATTGCATATATGGTTGAACATGTGGAGCAATGGATGTAAACACATTGTGTGTGTGTGAGATGAGTGATCACAGCCGACCTCCTCGAGATAACACAACCTTTGATAGCATGAGCCCACCGTCTCCTTCATTGCAATTCCGGCCTAAGTGATAACCTAACCTATCTTATACTCCAATAAGTGGACATAATCCCATAAAGTTCCGTAAGCCGATGCCTTTCCCTCCCACACTCGTCACACAACACTAGGGGTAGTCAATCATCAAACAAAGAGAACCTATAAGGGGACATGGCTCCACAATACACGTTCAACTGGCCCTACTCCTCCCGCATCCTGTCACTACACAAGGGATCCTAGTGACCGGCTTCCCGCGTACCACTAAGATGTATCTGCAAGACATAGACTAATCACCATGATTAGATCTAAACCTATTAAGAACATAAGCTAGCTAGACACATAGACTAATCACCACGATTAGATCTAAACATATGCAAGCTAGACATATGGGATAAAGTACGCATCTTAAAGAATCAATGTAACGAGACAAGATTGGATTGATTCTAAATTAATGTACATGTGGCTTGAATGAATCAAAGCATGGCTCCGGAATCCCACCATGGTTTCACCACGCAGGGCCAACCATGGTGGCTAGGGTCTAGCCTAAGCCATCTCCTAGGCAACGTCGAGGACAGTGGCCGTCGGCTTCCTCCGGTGTGTGTCCCTCGATTCGGTGCCTCTCCGAATGTCAACTCCCCCTGGACGTCGGGATCGGGGTTTCGGGATCGGGGTTCCTCTTATAGTCGTAGAGACCTAGGTCAAAAGGGGGCACGAGCCGAGGCCAGATGGGCCTGGGCCGGCCGGCTAGGGGCCCATGGGCCGGCCGTCCTGGCATGTTCCAGGCCCTGCTCGCTCTCTCCTTTCTCCTCGTGTCTCCTCTGATCTTCTGGAGTCTGCGTCCTTCATTGATGATAGGCTTTTGTTGACGTTTTCCTTCGAGATATCTTCGAGATAAGGATAAAGAGGTGAATCTTTCCTTAATCTGCAGTTGCTTCGCCTTGATCCCGAAGTAAATCATCTTGGGATGTCCTTTGGGCCTTCTTGTACGTGTGCACGAGCTTCAAGTTCTTGGGCTTTCGATCCGCATCATGGGCTTGATTCCTTTGGGCTTGTAGTTGGTTTTGAGCTTTGAATATAAATGCTCCAAATGGGGCCGTTTTCCTGCAAAAAACATGGCATGCTCCAAAACACAACACATATGCGAACACGAGGTTATTTCAAATGCCAAGTGGCTGGTTAGTATAAGAATTAGCCCAAAAACTCCAACTAAATGGCATTAAAAGTATGTCGCTAAGGAGCACCAACAGGGAGCCGTCGTCGATGGTGACGCAATGGACATGGTGGCGATGGCCGCGGTGGTGTTCGCCACTGGAAACATTATTGATCTAAAGAACATCATCTCATAGGGCAGCCCTGGTTGCACGGCGGCGGCGGCAGTGGAGCGTGGGCGCGGGAAGACTGGCTCTGAATACCAAATTGCTATAGTCCTGCTAGATATGAGGAAGAAAGGGAGGGAAGGCTGCGCTACAGTACCTATGGCACTGTTCTCGGGGAAAAGAGGGTTGCTGCTTGGATTTAGAGGATTTTGGGAGCTACGAACACCGGCCGTGGGGCTCCGTTCACTGCTGCAAGAGGGAAGGAGTTTCCTTCTAATCTCTTGCTTGATTAAAATTGATACATCTCCTTTTCTTATATAGAGAGGTTTACTTAGCATCCAAGAAAGATTCTCGACGCTAACCCTAATGGCCTAGCAGCTTGGCCCAATAGGCCCTGTCGGCTGGTTGGCATCCCAAATCGTTTTAAGCATAGTGAAAAAGGTAACAGTGGCACATACTATTGATACGTTACTTTCTCTTTTCTCCTTACATTTTTTTCCACATCAAATTTTTCCATCACCAATCCATTGACATTTTCGTTTTCTCCTTTTTGGTGGTTTCCATTTTGTGGAGGTACTGGATCACCTGAAAAGTGCTCAGATTTCGTCTTGCAATGTTATCTTCGACACAATAACATTTTGAGATTAAGTCGACACAAGAACTCCGTTTGGTACACTTTGCATCGTTTAGCTAAACTTACTAATAACTACTCTCTCCGTTTTAAAATGTAGGTCGTTTGACTTTTCCAGCCCCAACTTTGACTGCTCGTCTTATTCAATTTTTTTTTTGCAAAATATCATATTTTTTTGTTATGACTAGCTTTAGTAATAAATGAATTTCAAGAATAGTCTAAATTTGACTACATTTGCATAAATTTTTTGAATAAGACGAGCGGTCAAACTTGGGGCTGAAAAAGTCAAACAACCTACATTTTAGAACGAAGTGGGTATATTTTTTTTCTAAATATGAGTTGCTGACACATAACAGCGCCTAGAACATCACTCACTGAATTGTGCTAGCAGGGAGCACCTTGGTGGTTCTTGTCTTCGGGGTGTTTAGTTGGTGGAGATAGTTAGAGATTTACTGTAGCAGACATACACTGTAGCAATGAATAGTGGAAAAATGATGAGAAAGAATGTGATGGAAGGAAAATAGTGAATATCTAGAATTTAAACTAGTCCTTCGTCGTCTTAAAAATTAAAATTAATACAAGACACCTGTGCTACTAACTCACAAGTTTTGCCGGAAGATAAGGGAGATCAATGTATACTACCACCCCTTGTATCCCAGTAATCCCGGCTGGAAACAAGACACACAAGCAAATTTGACCATAACAAGATGTTCGTCGAATCCAAAAAGAACAACTAAAACATTATCCGTAAATGCATGCGTATGTTCAGATCCCAAAAAAAAAAATCCCCCCACACTTCAGCGGCGAATGCGGATTCATTAATTTCATTCTGAACATATCTCGATCCCCCGTCAGTACAGAACGTACCAGCCAGCTCCTGGGCCACACACGACGTCTCCCCGTCGATCTCGCCGTGTGCATGCTTTCCGACCGGTGTGACGGTGTCAGCCGCCGCGCCGGCCATGCTATGCATGACATGGCCCATGCATGCCCCCATCCATGATCGATGCCACTGATCGATCGCTCTGGCCCTCTTTCGCGATCGACGCTCTCGGCTGTGTTTAGTTGATGAAGGGAAAAGATCTTTTGTTTCTGTGATGCGTGTTATGTGAGGGAGGTGAAAAAGGAATTTTTAGGGATGCGTGTTCTGTGAGGGGAATGAATAGTAAGTGAAAAAGATCTTTTGCATCTAAACACAACCCTCGTCTCGTCGTCTCGGCAGCCGAGGCACGGGAAAAAGCCTGAGACCGCGGGCAGGAGGCAGCAGTCAGTCCGGACTCCGGAGCGGCGGCGGCGGCCGGCCGGCCGCAATAAAGGCGCCGTGCGCTCGATCGGCATTTAGGGCTAGCTAGCTTATTCACCCGCCAGCCGCCAAAGCGCTTTACTAACCCCCACTGTGCTTGCTGGCTTAACGACTAACAGTGTCGCCCCGGTCCAGCACGGAATGGGTGGTGTCAGCCACGCACAGTCTTATATACAGTCTTCCTCGACCAAGCCTGATTGTCGCTTGCCCTCGTCGCCATTCGAATGCCATGCTACGAGGATTTGTTTAGCTCAACCCGGGGACGGATTAGTACGACCAGGGCTACCGGCTAATGGTTGGACAAGGTTCGAGCTTAACGTCTATATATGTCCTCTGCTTGCTTTGTCTTAATGAAAATATAGAAAGGCATCAAGGGTTCAAATTTTTCCTGTGAATTTAAGGTACTCTCAGAATTTTGGATGATTATTTATTTAATTCTCCTAAGATTGGTATGATTATTTTCATTAAACTGAAGTGGTCGATGTTAGCTGGAACTATTTTTTTAAGGGGAGGCCCCTATTAATATTTTTATTAAAAATAAGTATTATAAGGCCTCAGGCCCAAGCTGAAAAGAAGACGAAGCATGCTAAGGGAAATGACATAACCAAATTTTCTAACTCCATTTTCAAGGAAGGTTTTGGCTCTATGCAAGAAGAGGTTGAATTTGTTATCCGCAACGGTTACTATGGATCAGGCAACATAGTACTTCATGTTTTAACTTGGTGGTGTTTGAACTGCGGGATATAGAGGGAGGGAATGGGAAATTATGAGGGATGCAAACATCTTATCCATTAATCGCATCGCTTCATCATTAAGTCTCACCCATCCAATCATTTCTCTTTCTCAATCCCATGTTTCCCCGTATTCAAACACAAACTTAGTGCTATGCGAGGCAGAGAGAAGGGGGGAGCGGAGGAGGGAGGTATTAAATGTCATAAAAGGGTTGAAATAGATACAATACATAAATTTTTGGTAAAATAAATAGCCAAGAATTGTGCTTTAGATATGGTCAACATATCATGCATGTAGAAAAACTAATGATTTAGATTGTTTTAGAGTATTTTAGAGAGTTAAAAAGATCCAATTTTTTGCTATTGTTTCTTATCCAATCCACGACGAATCGGATTTGTGGATGGATGAAAAAAGTTACATGGCATGTTCCTATAGGGCAGCACATGCATATATATGGAACTCTAAGTTTGTGTTCAAGAAGGCATAATACATTACTTTCATTCTCTCAAGCGGACGCACAAAGTTCTTTTTTCTGGCTGAATATAAGAAGCTTACTAACGCGGAAAAATATGATTCAAGATTATTACTCATGTGTTCTTTGCAATAGAGGGCTAAAATATCTTTGATCCATCTTTTTTTCACACCCTAAAAATTTCATTTTGGGTTGTGACTAGGGAAAAAATAGATGATTTTTTTTTTGGAAATCTATCCAGATTTAGTTAATTTTCTATCAATTTGAAAAAAAAAGTAAAACATCCAATTTGTTGGGGAATTTTACATTCATTTTATCTTTGCATGATGTTTATGTCTGCAAAAGAAATTGAAAATTCGAGTTCTAATAAAAATGTCCTCACCTTTATGTGGGACTGCGCTATTGCCCCCAATAATATCTAGCCATCTGCATTCTCCTCTCGCGTCCTTGTATCGAGCATCTATTTATTAGCCATGGCTACCTCTTCACTTCTCCGTGAGTGCTCCATCATGGAACTCTGGTTTCCCTAGTGCTCCATTACAACTTCCACTAGCACTCACACTTAAAAACTCGCCCTTAAAACTCTTCAACTCAGGCATGTGATGAGTTGGTGTATTGTATTATTATGGTTTGTCTATTCTCTAGTATGATGTTTGGTGCGAATGTGATCAGCACATGTCTTCTCGGAGTATGAATTTGACGTTTTAAATCAATGTCAACATGATGGTAGTTCATCAACATATCCATCACTTAATTTATTTTATTCCTATTAGTGTATATAGACCATTAATTGCATGCTACATCATTAAATATGATTTACATGTTATGGTTTACTAGATTTTTTAAGATCTTACATTATGTCATGATGTCATGATCGGTTTGTAGTATTATTCCTAGCCTAGCAATCTTGGTTGCATTGGCTTAATAAAAACAATCTAATGAAATCTTGGTGATGAAGCATGAGAAGGATTCAATTGCTTTGGTAATAACTTGGTGTAGATAAAACTAAACTTAATCGATGGAACAATTTGACAGTTTTAATTTGGTTTGTCTCATTTAGCACGTGGGTTGGTGAAGTTCCAGTATAAGATTGCTCGGTTTATGGACAAAGAACTTGGCCTTACCGTATAGACATGAAGTCTTTATAGCCCCAGATTGGGTAATTAATTAGATATCTAATTCACACATTGATAGACACATTACATATTGCAAGCATGGCCTAAATTGGTGAATCCTTAGTAGGTGTAGAGATTGGAAACCATAACTTTGTAAAGACCCTATAGTGTAACTTTGGCCGATCATCATGGCATTGTGAAATGAAATGTGAAACATGACAGTGAAAATGATGCACAACCTCTACAAAATGTGAAATCAATATATTAGTCACCCACTGGTCAAGAACATAATGGACTTCTTCGTGATTAGTGGTTCTTAGAGTTGTATGGTTGGTGGTTTGACAGTGGTTTGGTCGAATGGATTCCAAGGGTTAGTTCTAGTGGAGTTGGTGGTTTTTATATGTAGTAAATATGTGCCCAAGGACATAGGATAAATTTAGGGTATTGGTTAAGAGCATGCTAGATCCAAAGAGCCCTTCTATTTTGGCTAAATATCATATATTTCTTACACTTTTGGAGGACAATTCATCTTACCATTATTAATCCTTTTCATATCCAGTTCACTAAAGTTGACGATTTTGGCTTAATGCTTCGTTCTATGCTAGTTTACCTCTAGTCGGTTGCCTGTGAAGATGGAGTTCTCTGATGAGCATGATATATTTATCATATTTTTCTTTCAGATCCAGATTATTTTAGAGTGAAGTTTATTGCTCATTTTATAATATTGTCATGAGTCGCTATTGAGGCCTTACATGTATTATAAAATACATCATGTCATACGCGTGATTCTCATTTCATTTTGTTTATAAAATTAGGTGTGACATTTTCTTCTATTGCGCTTCAGTTAGTTGTGCAGGAGGCTTTTTAAAATTTCACACTTTCTATAGAGATATTTTCTTGGTCGCTTGTTAGTTCATCTTGACACACAAAATGACATTATATGATAGAGGAGTTTGCCATCAGGATCGTGAAAATGTGCTTTCAAGGTGGAATTTGCTCTGATCCTATATAGAGAAAAATGTCCTTGAAATTGGAGCTTGATACTTGATTATGCAATTTTCATCAACCTTTTTTTTTCTAGTTATTAGGAGTTCTCTTTGGGCATGCAGTTTTGAACAATGTAAATACCTTCTTCCATACTTACAGACAATGGGGATTCCCCTACTATTCCATCAAAAATAGAACATAAAATACTCAGGTGATATACAGACATAACTTGATTCTAAAAACATCAAATAAATTGTTAGAATTTCACTCCAATTTAAGAATCATTTGGATTGGATTTATTATGAAAGCATCAGAGTAGGCTCTAATTTAAAAAACCATCTATATTATATGCAAGCCAACTTCTTGGTGGAAACATGAAAACCCCTGATAAACAATATGTGCAAGCATTCAACCAGATGCGACCCGCACGAAAAGTTCCCAACCCGACCCGATCGCCAAGATTTACAACCCAACACAAATCACAGGCCGAGCATGGGCCCATTTTTTACTAAAAAACACAAAAAATCTGACCGACCCGAAAAATGTACAAAATAGATTGATTTTACTCTACTCAACACGACCACACATGTCAGTCAGGCTTAAGTAAAAAAAAAAATTGACTCGATGCTTGGGTCGGATTCAAGGGTCAAAATATTTACTCAATGCTCGGGTTGGGTTGGATTCGGGGCAAACAAAACCCGACATGTATTTTTCAGAACCCAAACTAGACCCGACAAATCATCAAGTCTTAGAAAAAGTTGGGATGCAAACTTAATCAAAAAATATTTAATAAAAAAAATGTCGTGTGTATCTACACTTGGCGGCAAAAAATCTAGGTATTTGTCATCTATTGCACATGAATTTGAAATTTATAATTTTGTATGAAATTTATGAAACATTTTGAATCTCAATTTTTCTACAAAGTAAAGATGTTTTACAATAGGCATAGGGCATCTTTGAGGTATATGTAACAATGGTATTTTGAGGATTGTTTATATTTCCACCGAAATGGTTGTTTGCACCAAATTTTTTCCATATTATATTATAGGCTTATCTTGAAAGTAAAACTATTCGCATCTAATAAGTAGTACTTGAATGTTTTTTCCTGTGCCATGAAACTATGAGTGGTATTAACTTTTGGAGATGTAGGGCTAAAATCTTGATGGCACGCAAGACAAGCTACTGTTGCTATAGGTAGAAGAAGCATGAGAATGGACTTGGATGAGTTTGAACATTTCAAGTGCTGGGTGCCTATACAAGTTCTTTATTTTTATGTTGTAATAAAAGCCTATTGAAATTCTTTAGAGTTTAGACAGGTATTTTAATTTCAACCTTTGATCCTTCTTTTCCCACAAAAAAAAATTAACTGTTTGAGTCAAAAGATTAGGCGCCGTTGTCTTCTTGTTTATTACCGTGCGAGGCCGGCCATTGGGCTGTTGGACTGACATAATACATCCACGGTCCATGGGCCGTGTGGTCCCACCCCCACCCACGGTTACTTTTTCTTATATAACGGTCAACTACCTCCTCCCATCATCCCCCTTCCCCACTCCACCTCCACCCCCATCATCTCCTCCACCTTCCCTCACCACCGTCGTGACCCCACGCCACGCCGCAATGGCCGACGAGCACTTCTTCCCCGGCACCGGCGAATTCCCCTACGGCCTCGCCGCCGCGCCCTTCGTTGGCTCCTCCTCCTACGCTCCGTCGCCGGGTCTCGACGGCGTCGCCGCGGCGATGATGATGCAGGCCGGGTTCGGGCTGCCAGCGTGGCCCGACCTGCAGCTTCCCGACTCCTCCGCCGCCGCCCACTTCGACTCCGCCCTCAGCTCCCTCGTCTCCTCCCCGGCCGCGGCGCACAACTACGCCGGCGCCGACGACGACGTGGCCATCGGCGACCTCATCGGCCGCCTGGGCAGCATCTGCAACGCCGCCGCCGCCGCCACTAGCGCCACCAACTCCTGCTACAGCACGCCGCTCAGCTCCCCTCCCCGCGGCGCCACTTCGCCGGCGGCGATGGCCTTCCGCGGCGGCGGCGGCGGCAGGCTGTCCCGTGTCGCCAGCAGCAAGTCGCTAGGCGCCGGAGCGGCGACGCCGCCGGAGGCGGGGACGACGAGCCCCACGACCGGAGTCGCCGCCGTGATGCGGGACGACCTCGCGCCGCCGCCGGCGAAGGGTGGCGCCGCGCGGAAGCGCAAGGCGGCTTCCGGGAAGGGCAAGGCCACCACCTCTGCAGCCACGGCGGCGGCCAATGCTGCGAGCCCCCCGAAGCGGTCGAAGGTCGCCGCGGATGGTGAAGGCGACGGCGCCGGAAGCGCACCGGCGGCGGTGGCGCCGGCGCCGGAGCCGGAGGCAGAGGCGGTCAAGGACTACATCCACGTTCGGGCGCGGCGAGGCCAGGCGACGGACAGCCACAGCCTGGCGGAGAGAGTACGTATATACAATACAAAACTACTACACGTCCGCCACAGCATATGATTGCAAATTCGCAATGCGCTGCACGTTCGCTCATGGCTGATATGGTGAGAATAATGGGGAAATGGATGGTAGGTGCGGAGGGAGCGGATCAGCGAGAGGATGAAGATGCTCGAGTCCCTTGTGCCAGGCTGCAACAAGGTACGCTCCTGTGTGAACGCGCGCGCACTTGAGCGGCGATCAATTTCGTTCCCATGTCTTCTACCCTTCCTTGCTTCCTGAGTTCATTCCTGTGTTCAAACGGGGATTACATTCAGTTTTGATGCCTCTAACCTCGAGAATTAGTATAGTTAAACCTTGTTTGTCACTGTAATATGCTTGGAAATTTAACAGTGTATACTCTATAGTTTGGACTTTTGTGCGAGTATTATAAAAATATGTTTGCGGCGCGCCACTAACTTTGACGGTGGTAGAAGTGAGGCTCGTGTGGTCCAACAATCCAAAAGTAGTTAAATTAATGATAATAGTAGCAATCAATGGAGGATAATCACCCGGCGATTAATGAATTGGTGGGTGGTTCCGGTGGTGGCGCGGGATTAGTGCCCAATTATTGCGTCGGGGGATGTGCTGATGAAGCCTGCCTGCCGGTGGTCAAGTCAAACTAGGATTTGTTTTTTTATTTTCTCTACCTATAAAATTTACTTTTTTGTTAATAATTAATTAATTAATTTAAACCGTGAATGGAGGTTTAACTAATTAATTAATGGTTTAATGTGCGGCGACCGCGGCGGGACAGATCACGGGGAAGGCGCTGATGCTGGACGAGATCATCAACTACGTCCAGTCGCTGCAGCGCCAAGTCGAGGTAACTCATCATCTGTGGAGTAATAATTAATAAATGAACTATAGTGATCTTTTTCCCCCTTTGCTCTGGGCAAAGGCCATGTTTAGTTGCAAAAGATGTTTTCAACTTTCCTATTCATCCCTCTCAGAAAACACTTCTCAGCAAAATTCTCCTTCAACTCCCTTCAACTTTCCTATTCATCTCTCTCACAAAACACGCTTCCCAGAAAAAGTTCTTTTCTCCTCCAATCAACTAAACACCACAAAAAAGAATGCAAAACCGTCTGAGCTCTGGCTGGCGTTAATTTGGTTGGAATGGTTTGGATTATTTTCTTCCAGTTCCTGTCGATGAAGCTGTCGACGATGAACCCGGAGCAGCTGGACGCCGACGCGCGCTACCAGACGGCAGCCGCGGCGATGATGGCGGGCTCGTCGCCGCCGCCGGGCGCCGCCGCGTTCTCCCTCTACGGCGGCGGCCTCCCGGCGCAGCAGCTGCTGATGGACTCGTGCGGTTGGGAGGCGCAGGACCTCCAGAGCGTCGTCGCGCGCCACAACGCCGGCGTCCACGGCCACGACCTCTACGCGTCGCCGTTGCCGCCGGCGCACAGCAGTTTCCACGGCAAGTACTGAAACCCGATCAAACGTACAATATATACATGTATGTATGTATATATATATATATACATGTATATATGTTTATATATGTGTGTGTATATATACACATATATATAAACTCGTTGAGCTGCTAGCGTCTCCCTGTTGTCCGCACAGTGACTGACGCACGGTGCTCGACCGGCGCATGCAGGGCAGCAGCAGCCGCAGGCGTCGACGGCGTCAGGGAGCCACATGAAGCTCGAGCTTGAGCAGCAGCAGCAGCAATGAATGCACTCTCTCCCCGGCGCCCGGCGCCATCTCCGTCGTCTTTCTGTGCTGTACATACGCCACGCGACGGGAAGGCGCCGTACACCACAGTACACTAGGAGGATCCCCGCCCAACAAGATCTCTTTTCCCTTCTCCAACATCAGCAGCAGCAGCCGGCGGCGTCTGGACCGGGAGCCAGCCAACAATGATTGCTGTAAGAAGGACAGGGTTCCTTCAAAAAAAAAAAAAGGACAGGTGAGACCCACAAATGGGAGCTGCTGTGTGGGCCCTCCGCGGAAGCGCGGAAGGGGAGAGGAGATTCGGTGGAGGAGGAGAGGAGATTCGATTGAATTCATTTCATCGGCGTCGCAGAGACAGAGAGAGATGTTGCAGCAGCCATCGCCTTTCTTTCTTTCTTTCTTTCTTTCTTTCATGGAGTGAGAAATGCTACCTTGAGTGCAGACTCTGCAGAGCAATGGCGCAACCTGCAATTTGTGAAGGGCGTGCTTCTTGCCTCGTCTCACACCGTGCAAAGGGATTTGAATTAGATGTGGTAGGATGATCGGCAGAAAGCTTTAGCTACTCGTTGTTTCCTTTATTTGCTGCCAGGGTTTCGATTTCCCGTTGTCATCACAGTCGAGCTGGTTAATTTGGCTCCCTCGCCATGGAGATTAGTGAGGCTACTCGGTAACTAAATTATTGGTTTTACTGAACCTCATATATTCCTCAGGACACATGGGCTCAATAATTGTTGGCACTCATGGATGGCTTAATTATTCATGATCTCCCCACGCATGATGAGAAGCATCGACTCCTAGTCCTTGCTAGTAGGGTCAAATAAAGATGCTACAAACTGATTAAGCTAAAATATGGAACAAAATGTCACTATTCTATTGACACACTATTTTCTGAGAAGCTAGAAAATGGCTTACAATCATAGATGCAGTAATTAGAACTGTTTGTTTTCTGCTCGACGACCAAAATATTAACCACTTTGGTCACAATCTCCCGATCTCGATAACACATGCCTGTTGCCATCCCATTTTCCCAGAGGTGTTTCATAGCTCGTCACTCCTGCCATGTTCTTGTAACCAGACTCTATCAAAAGAACTTGTCATGTCAACCTTTCCACCTCCATTCCACTACCAATGGCTTGAATCACCACCGCCCGTTGGTTGTTGCTAGTGTCATTTTCACTAGCATGCCACCTCTGCTCCCTCGCCTACCGCTACTAGCCTACCACCACCGAGCTAGCTTCCCTCATCGGCTTCTCTTCATGCTTGAAGGCAGAACAAAAAACCATCGCCGAAACATCCACCAAGAGGGACTACAAAAACTTTAGTCACACGACGAGGTTGTTCCATATATATATAACAAAAATGCAGGGCCTACACGAGACAGAGTGCATTGTACTTTCACCGGCACTAGTAGTTGGTTGGCCCTTGGCACCGAAATATAATCCACCACTTGGTACCATCAGTGTTATGCTAATCATGCATGATGGGGGGGCTTCTAGTTAATCGCCCTCTCAGTCCATTTCACACCGGCAATGATTAACTGAACATGGGGAGGGTTTCTTTCTTGGCTGGCTTGGCCTGGCCTGTTAGTTGTTGCCATCTCTTAATCGCAAACAGGGAGCTATAGCTTTGTTATGGGAATCTAGACCCCGGCCGGCGCGGCCAGCAAAGGTCCGGGGCCTTTCTCGGAACCCAGCTGGCGCGTGGGTCCCACCCCTGCTGACATGGCAAGTGCTGGTACTTGCGCTGTCCTAACATGTGCCGCCTTTTTTCGAGCCTTTCAGTGATTAACCTTGGTTGTTGCAACTCTTGTTGTCTTGTGAGCCTCACTAGACGTAGCTAATGTGATGTGACAATGGACACATCTGATGTGGCTGCTGCTCCTCTGGCGCCCTTTATGCAGACACCGCGCCGGTGAGCACTGAACTTCTCTCATAGTAATACTGAAGATACAGACAGACTGAGAGATAGAGAGAGCAAAGTTAACTTCTTGAGTCAATACCAGGGTACAGCGATACAAAAATTGGTGCCAATGCAGGTCAAACCAGACCAGGATTTATGTACTCCTAACGTTGGTTGGTTGCTCGGTCAAAGAATTAAAGAATACGCATGCTTGCACATGGTATAATTTCATCATATATATAAACAAACTGAATCGTGATGAACTCCCTGCTATATGCATAGCAATTTCTATTAGTCTGAATCTTACCTACCGATTTTCGATCAATAATCCGCCAACAACACTTGTGATATGATTTACTACATGGTAGCCATCGGATATTTTTGTTTTCAAAATTCTAAACAGAGCCCACAACTTTGCGATGGTATATTTGTTTTCAAAACGAAACAGAGGTAAGGTTGTCAAACTAGGAGCAGACTATGTTGGCAGGTGACACCAAAGCATTGCAACGGGATGGAACCATCCAAAATGGAGAAGATTGTCTTTAACAACCTATGGCCACCGCACCGGCGTCTCCACCCTCCACATATGAATGGTTAATTACACATTATCCTTTTGGATCGTTTGTAATCTCAAGCACAGAGTAGGCCGGATCACCCTGGGCCCGGGCCAGGGCTAGAGCTGGATCGAGCCACTCGTTTTGACATCTATGCCAAAGAGAGTTAAAACTACAAAAGTCCATTGGAGTGGGCACCGGGCTGCTTCCCCAGCTCCTCACTATATGTGCAACCACACCCCTCTCCCAAACCGCAATAATTAGGGATACAAATGGTTTTTAAACAATTCTGCCTAAACTTTAGGTCTTGAATAAAAAAAACTCGAAAGGGGAAAAACTTTTGTCATCTATTTTAGAGGACTAATTTTTTGCTGTAACTAAATAGATCCAAACACCACCAGAGTACGTAATGCATAATTCAGGCACGAGGAAACTAGGGTCTCTGGCAGTGCCTGGCATACGATTGGTATCAGTACGTAGCTGCAATGATGCTAGGGTGCTTCCAGTACTACCCTACACCTGCCGCCAGACGCATGGCGCGTAACGATATCTCGAAGACACGAGGTTACTCCTGCTGGCTAGCTGCTACGATAGGATCGGCTGCAACTGATCAACAGAGCACAGTCGCTTCCATTAACGGCCGCGGCCATGTCTCGTCTTCCCCTCGACATGACAAGCTGTCTGCACTGTTGATGCCTGGTTCCGGCGATCGATCGACGAACGGGACCCCGGCCTGCTGCCCGGCCGGCCGGCCGGCGGCCAGGCTCGCCTCCAATCAACGACCGCCCTAGCTAAGCTAGCCGGCCTGCGCCGACGACCAGTGCACATTCCCTGCCGCCCGGGGCAGAGGGTGTCTATGTATGGAGGGCAAGGATCGATCGATCGATCTTTATGTACGCCGTACAACACGTACATTCGGCGCGCATGGATCGAGGTGTACATGTCATGGTTGGGTATTTATGTACGCCGTACACGTACATTCGTGTTCGTGAGCGGTACGGACGTACTGTGCTCCAGCTCTATTCTGTTGCCACATGGCAGCAGCCTGAGATGTGACTTGCTGATGGGCTGTACTAGCATACTCGTCCGCATGGATCCGCGCGTGTTTGTTTCGTTGCCTCTTCAATTAAAAATTATTATATAGTTTTTCTATGGCAAACAACAGTTCATTTTTAGCGTTTTATTATGCATCTAGATATACATTCTTATATAGATAATAAAAACTATGTCTATATACTAAAACCAAAGCAAATGATATTTTGAGACCAATCGGTCATTTCCACGGGCATTGGATGACCAAACAAAAACCACTGACAAGGATTCCTCCCGAAATATGGTTTTATCCATAGCTAATGTGAAAGCAAAAAATAAACCTAGTTTCACCTGGCTTTATTTTTATTTTTATCTCAGTTTGTGAAACAGTTTCATGCTGCGCAGTCTCTGTTAGTTTACGATAACAAGGACACCCAAGGAGCGAGAAACACCCCTTCTTAGCAAGACAGCCACCTGGAACAACCCAGTGTTCACATTCACAAATACGTCATCATTCCTCAACACGTCTCTTCGTGAGTGCGTGTTGCGAAAACAACTTCTTGCCCCGACCCAGTTCGTGCGACCATGCCCGTTGTGGTCTTGTGGATATGACATAAGCTAAGTAGACAGAAGTAGGAGCTACGGTGAGTAGTATTTTTTTTTTTTGGACACTTACGGTGAGTAGTACTAGCTGTGAAGCCTGCAGTAGCAGCCTTCGGCCTCCTAGCGGCTGCAACACTGCGTTAGCAAGCACTGCAGTCAAAATTAGTTGGGCAGGCCCCGGGCGGGCGGCCACACGATCCCGACGTGCGTGATTGGCATGGCCCAACCGGCGAGCCACCCGCCATCGTCGTCAGATGATCACTTGGAGTAGATCTCTCGTTCAGAGTTGGGGTTTGGGCCCGAATGCATGGGAAACTTCCAAATGATCATCTTGTGTTTCCAAAAGGCCAAGCAGAGGAACCAGCCGCATGCTCACCGCGGTTGGCTGTTGCTGTGATAGCTCCTGTGCTTTGCCAACTTGGAAACAAACCGTCGACTTGCAGTTCTGTTTCTTAAAAGAAAAAAAAAACTACCAGGAAGGAACAGAGCATAATTCATCAAAAAGGCGTTACAAACATTCTTTAGAAAACATTCCAGCTGGCAGGAAGATTCATCAGACTAGTTCATCACATGGCACCAAGGACCAGGATACAGTTCCAGCAGCACTGCACTAGAAAACGAGAAGGGGTTCCTGACCTGTAGGTGTGCAAGACAATAGTCACATCGTGCATGACATCCTGGCGAGACACTGAACCGCGACCAACCACACCCTGTCCTGACCAACGGCTTTGTTTATTTGCAAGGATACAGCAGCAGAATATCGGCGTCGCCGCTTTAATGTTAAAAAAAAAAATTGTACATCCAGATTTACAAGACAGGATACAACTTTCTCATCAAGGATCTAAAAGAATCTGCGTGCACCTCACAAGACGGTGAGGCACACCAGCATCTCCAGTGGTATATCATTGCCTTCCCCTCTGCTTACCAGGTGTACAACATTACACTACCGCCACTTCAACAGCACAAAATAGAACTGAATGAATTAAACAGTGCATTGTCAGATGTTACACTTATCGTATCCATAGAACCACGAGTTGAGGTCAGTACTCTTCGACACCTCAAATGATCCACCTTGTTTCAAGGTGCTGAACTCGTCTTTCCATGGCTCTCCACTGGGGCTACCGGCTGTGTCATACCTAGGAGGCTCGAGATCGATTGGTTCTTCTGGCTCCACAGCACCGTCCTTGCACTGGGACTGACAGGACTCAGCGAGGCGCTGGTTTAGGGCGACGATCTCCTGGTCGTAGTTCTTTTTCAAGTTGTCAATCTCCTGATAAGCCTTCTCTGTCTCCTGCTCTGCTGTAAGTGCACGTTTCTGCAAGCAATGAAGACAAAGGGTATATAATTTTCTAATGTAAAAGCTGAAAAGAAATTCACGGTCAAGCTACCGATAGTTAACTACAATTTCACATTTCATTCTGAAGTTCCAAAATTCTGTTGTATTCCCAACTGTCTACATCTACCAGATCCCAAGTACTCCTACTCCTTTTGTAACTGCCTAAATGTAAGGGCCATACCTTCGCTAGTGCTTCAGCTTCCTCTGCATCCTTCAATCGCACAAGCAATTCACCAGCTGCTTGAACAGCCTCGGCAGTATCCCTTAGCTGTCCCTGAAGGCCTTCATTCTGTGCTTTTAGAAATGAGAGTTCAGCAGCAAGGGAGCTGATTAATTGCAATCCAGGACCTTTGATTCCGGCTTTTTCTGCTCTCATATTCACATCATCAACACCCTCACGCATCCTCCTCTGCAGTGCAAGCACACGAAAATGGTTTTCTTGGAGATCAGCATACTGTTCCAGGTGTCGAGCAGCTCCCTGAATGGCTGTTTGAACTGCCTCCTTCAATTCTTCTGAGCATTTCTTCTCGGACTCCAATTCTGACTGCAACTTCCCAACAAGGGACTTGGTAGCTTCAAGTTCGACCCTAAGCTCTTCTGTGAGTGTAATCCATTTACTCTCAGCTTCAGTCCAATCAGCAATGTCCCCAACATTGGCATCTCCATCATCGGCTTTTGTACCAGCTCCCACTGGAGGCCAAAGTTTACGAATTGATGATGATGATGAGAGCATATAATGCAACTGATTTTTCAGATCCTGTATCTCCTCCTGTAGAACTTCTTTCTCATCCCCGGAGTTCCTTAGCATGTCCAGTTCCTCCTGGAGTCTCTTTACCTCAATTTCAGCACGCAAAACATCAGGATGATTTTCATATTTCTTTTGGAGGATCTGCATTTGTTAGTGTAACAGAATAGCTGATAAGTAAATGCAGGCTTCAACAACAAAATGTTGTAACATAAATACAGCAGGAATGGAAATTTCATCCAACCTTATGCTCATTCATAAGTGATAAATATTCTTCATTCATGAATTCTTCTGTTGGTAAAGTTCCATCCATTAGACTCTCAAGCCTAGCAATTTTTCCTTCCAATGTTTGAGCAATTACAGCATTACATTCACGTTCATGTTTGTATTGTTGCACCTGCAAACTCAGAATGAGTATCAAAGGAATATATATTTGCTTGTTTTATGAATAGAGAGAAAAGACTGACCAGACGGTTGAGTTGTTGAATTTCTGCAGCGTGCTTTGCGCACTGTTCATCCCGAGCCATCTCTCGCCTGATAGCTCCAGCCAAAACCTTCTCCACAGCCTATAGACATAAGATATGCATGAGTTTTCTTTACAGCCAGCTTAGCTTATGTAAAAATCTCTTACACATAAAACTGATGTCTTAACTTACTTTTACAAAGTTTTGCTGCTTTTGGTCATCAGATGGTGCTGCCGCATCAGCTGGTACTAATTGTAGATCCCTACAAGTACTGGGATCCCTACTCTCATTTGCAGAAGCTTCAAGTAAACAACTAGGAATCAGAGCTAGAGGGTCTTCAGATTCTTCAGGATCGGTCTGGATTGCAACATCAACCTTGCAAGGCTGAATATCCATGATCCTAGCATTTAACACAACTGATGCCCTCCTCCATGCACTATTGTTTTGGTGACTTTCAATGACTTGAAGCCCCTTCTGTATACTAGCAGCCACATCTGTAGCACTGCTAAATTTTTTAGCATCACAGCAGGATCTTTTTGTTGATATCAAATTCTTATCCCCATCAAGAGCTTCAACATGAGAAGTGCCAGCACTTGTATCTATCGATGCCTGTAGACCTTTAGACTCTTTACCTTTAATAGGAGATATTGCCATATTATCATTATTGCAGGGCTTCTCAACATCGTTCTCATCAATCTCCATTTCCTCATCACTATCTTCTTTGATAGCTTGGAATGTCGTGGGACGACCCAAGCTCATTTTCAGCAGATGCAGACTGCGCCTAGGGTTCCATCCAGTAGCAACGCTGCCACTGTTTCCTAAGCCTCCATTAGACTTCATCCGGTGAAGTTCGTCCTGAAGTGTAGGACATAGAAAATAAGATATTATTGATAAAACTTGAATCAACATTGCAAACCATTGTAGAGAACCTTCAGTTGTCAGAATCATACCTTCAACTGTCTGATTTGCTCGCGCAACGCATTTACGTCCTCAACCTTTTCTTCATTAACCACGGCATTGTTTTTTATAGCTTTTGCTCGTTGAGCAAATCTAAGTGTGCTTAATGTTTCATTCTTACAGCTATATAAGAACAAAGAACATGCAGTGAGGAAGCAAGTAACCATTAAGTGCTCAGAGATTTAAATGAATTGTCCTTCGGCTCAGAAAGTACCTTTGGGATGGCGAAACAGCGCAAATCATAGCAAGCTTTGCATTGCCTCCGAGGGATTCTTGTAATAAAAATGTGAGCTTGGAGTCACGATATGGAACATGATGTCTTTGTTTTCCAGACTGTGATATTTCTGCTAGTATATTAATCAAGTTTCTGCAGAAAATAAAAACATAGTTGAGCCTTCATTACATAACTATATCCACTACTGTAAAAAAAATAATTGTGTTCTCACAAATAGCCTTCACATGATTTCAACCACACATTTTGATTCACTGTCCCAAAACTTCAGACATGCTATTTAAGGTTAAATTGGTCATCTGGTAGACTTGTGCACATCTTAATGTATGTGCAGGCAGAATAGCATGTACCATATAAAACATAAAACTATTATATTCATAACAAAAAATGCAAATAAGAATCGAGAAGTTAGCATTGAGTGTTAGCAGCTCAATTTTCACTCTCATTGAGCTGAGAGGATGACAAGGAACTTGGGAATTTTCGGGGGTTTTCTCATTACCAAACTCTAAGCCATACCAACCCAAGGGGCTGGGGGTACATATTTATAGGCTGCTAGTCAGCCAAGCATATGCTAGATGCTAGTCTAGATGCTGTCCTAAAAGCAGTCCAAGGGGAGCTGCTGTTGTCCTAGGTACTCTAGTCTAAGATGCTCTGAAAACAAACCACCCTAACAGCACCCTGCAGCAGCCCCACTAAAGGACCATGTGCTGCAGCCAAGACCAGTCCAAGATGTTGTCCTTGTAGGGCAGCAAACTACTGGTGTACAACACAAGGCTTATCCATCATTCTCCCCCTAAGTCTTGTGCGGCGTCTTGTGAGAACGCTGAACCATCCCAATCTTGGAGCAGAGCTCCAGGAACCTGATCCTCCCAAGAGGCTTAGTGAGCAGGTCCGCAAGCTGATCCTTGGTGTTGATGTAGCTTGCCTTGATGCTCCCGTCCTCCAAGCAGCCTCGGATGAAGTGGTACCTCACCCGGATGTGCTTGCTCCGTTCGTGGAAAACGGGGTTTTTCGCCAAAGCTAGAGCAGACTTGCTGTCCACTCTAAGGTCCACTGCTTCAGTGTCCCCGCCGAGGAGATCATCGAGCAGTCGAGCGAGCCAGAGTGCCTGAGTCGAAGCGGTGGAAGCCGCTATGTACTCAGCCTCGCAACTGGACAGAGCCACCACCTGCTGCTTGACCGACTGCCAGCTCACGAGGCACTCGCCGAGGAAGAAGAGGATCCCGCTTGTGCTCTTGCTGGTGTCGATGTCGCCGGCGTGGTCGCTGTCACTGTACCCGACGAAGTGTGCCGTCCCAGGGCACCTCGGGTAGTGGAGACCGTGGTCGAGGGTCCCCGCAACATAGCGGATGATCCTCTTCACAGCCTGCTGGTGCTCCGTCGTTGGTCGCTGCATGAACCGACTAACGTAGCCGACGGAGAACGCCAAGTCCGGCCGTGTGTGGGCGAGATAGCGAAGGCTCCACACAAGGCGCCGGTACTGAGTAGCGTCCACCTCCTCCGCCGTGCTGTCACGGCTCAGCTTCAGCCTCTCCTCCATTGGAGTGAGGGTTGGGTTGCAGTCGGTGAGCCCAGCTAGCTCAATGACGCGCTTGGCGTAGGCGGTCTGTCGCAACATGATCCTGGAGTCGTCCTGGTGCACCTCGATCCCCAGGTAGAAGGAGAGAGGCCCCAGATCGCTCATCTGGAAGGTGGCCTTCATCTCTTCCTTGAACGCCGCCACCTCCGCATCCTTGGTGCCGGTGATCACCAAGTCGTCCACGTAGACACCCACCAGCAGGGCATTTCCTCCATTGCCCCGCCGGTAGATGGCCGCCTCGTGCGGGCTTTGCGCGAAGCCCATCCCCTTTAGCGTGGAATCCAGCTTGGCGTTCCACGCCCTCGGGGCCTGCCGCAAACCGTAGAGGGCCTTGCGCAGACGTAGCACCTTGCCCTCCTTGCCGGGGGTTGCAAACCCCAGCGGCTGGTGCACGTAGACCTCCTCCTTCAAGTCGCCGTTAAGAAACGCCGACTTAACGTTCATGTGATGGACGCACCAGCCCTCCTGGGCGGCTAGTGCAAGGAGAAGCCGCACGGACTCCATCCGTGCGACGGGGGCAAAGGCGTCGTCGAAGTCAACCCCCTCCTGCTGCACGAAACCTCGTGCCACAAGACGAGCCTTGTGCTTGACGATGGCGCCGGCTTCGTCCCGCTTCAACTTGAACACCCACTTAAGGGTGATCGCGCGGTGACCACGAGGAAGGTCAGCAAGCTCCCAAGTGCGGTTCTTCTCAACCGCGTCCATCTCCGCCTGCATCACAGCACGCCATGCTGCCTGTCCCTCGGCCTCTGCGAAAGACCGAGGCTCGCCGTCGTCGCACGCGAGGTGCAACTGTGCCTCCAGATCATGAGGCACCAGTCCCGGCACCGGCTGGTCGCCGAGAAGGTCCTCCATCGTACGATACCGCAACGGCTCGCCGTCGTGGTACGCGTCGACCCGCTCCTCGTCGTGAGTGAGCGGAGTAGCAAACTCCACCGGGCTGTGCTCAGTATGAGCAGGTGTCGGAGTAGTCGAGCCCAGAGGAGTGGCCGTCGGTGCTGGAGTACGCGGCGTCGCCGGCTGCTGTGGTGCCGGCGAGGGGCTCGTCGCAGCCGGAGTTGCGGCTGGAGAGCGTGGTGCTGCCGGTGTGGCAGGCACCGGAGTCGGTGGAGGCTCGGGGACTGGAGTAGGCACGCTCGACGAAGAGGAGCTGCCTGCTCCCCCAGCTCCCTCGAAGTGGACGTACTCGACAGTGAAGTCGTCGTACGTCGGAGCTGAGCCTCCGTCCGCCGTCCTGTCCCACACCCACCCTCGCCCTTCGTCGAACACAACGTCGCGCGCCGTGCGCACACGCTATGTCTCCGGGTCGAGGATGCGGTAGGCCTTCGAGCCCTCCACGTAGCCGATGAACACTCCCGGAGTGCTCCTGTCGTCAAGCTTGCCAACATGGCCAAGCTCCTTGGCGAGCGCGAGGCAGCCGAAGACCCGCAGGTGGGAGACCGCCGGCTTGCGCCCATGCCAAGCCTCATATGGTGTCATACCATCGAGCGCCTTGGTGGGCGAGCGGTTGAGGATGTAGATGGCTGTCACCACCGCCTCTCCCCAGTACACTGCCGGCACCCCCCTCTGTTTGAGGAGGGCCCGAGCCATCCCCACAACCGTCTGGTTGCGGCGCTCGACGACGCCGTTCTGCTGCGGGCTGTACGGTGCGGAGAAGTGACGCTGGATGCCCTCATCCGCGCAGTACGCATCCGCGCAGTACGCCGCGAACTCGGCGGACGTGAACTCGCCGCCGTTGTCGGTGCGCAGCACGCGCAACTTGCGGCCGCTCTCCGCCTCCGCAACAGCCTGAGCACGCCTGATGGCGTCTTCAGCTTCTCCCTTGCTGCCAAGGATCATCACCCACATGTAGCGGGAGAGATCGTCGACGAGCAGCAGGAAGTAGCGTCGACCTCCTGGTGTGGTCAGTGTCACCGGACCACACAAGTCCCCGTGGACGAGCTCGAGCTGCTCCTTGGCTCGGAAGCTCGCCTGCTGGGGGAAGGGGTGTCGCCTCTGCTTCGTCAGCACACAGACGTCGCAGAGCTGCTCCACGTGGTCAGGGCACGGGAGGCCTTGGACCATCTCCTTGGCACTGAGCCGCTTTAGGGCCTCGAAATGGAGGTGCCCAAAGCGCTCATGCCACTGCCACGCCTCGTCGTCCCTGCGAGCTGCAAGACAAAGAGGCTGGGCTACCTCGACGTGGAGGATGTAAAGGCGGTTCTTCCCTCGAACCACCTTGGCGAGAAGCTTGCGACGATGGTCCCAGATCCGGAGGACCCCGCCATCGATCACCACGCGTGAGCCGCTCTCATCGAGCTGCCCAAGGCTGATGATGGAGTTCCGTAGCACCGGAATGTAGTAGACTCCGGTGAGCATCCGGTGCTCTCCGGACTTGGCGGTGAAGATCACGGAGCCCACACCCTTGATCTCCACAGCAGAGGAGTCCCCGAACCTAACAGAGCCACGTACGTCGGTGTCCAGGTCGGAGAAGAACTCTCGCCGCCCGGTCATGTGGTGTGTGGCGCCGGAGTCGAGGTACCAGCCGTCAATCTTGTCGTCGTCGGAGCCGTCACCGAGAAGGACTCGGGCACGCGGCTCGTCGAGGTGAAGTAGAGCGGTGGCGGGCGGTGCCTCCGGGTGCAGCTCCATAACCCCGTGGAGCAGGAACAGAGCCGGCTCGTCGTCCGGCTGGGCCTTCGCGACGTGGGCTTGGCCCCCACGCCGCCGCTGCGGGCAGTCCTTGGCCCAGTGGCCAGCCTTGCCACAGGTGTGGCAAGCGTCGTCTCGTGCCTCCTTGGGCTTGGTGGCGGAGCCACCCTGAGCGCCTCCGCGGGCACCGCCATCAGCTCGCCCTCGTGCCCCCGCCTGGGCACCTCCGCGCCCCTTTCGAGGCTTGCCGCGCTTGCGGCCATTGGTCGAGGAGGAAGGCTCCCCCTTCTTCACGTCACCTCGTCGGGCCTCCCACTGGTCCTGGGTGAGGTGGAGCTTCCCGTTGATGGTGATGCCTCCAGAGAGAGACTGTGGCTCGTCCCTGTCGACGACCTTGAGGCGACCAATCGCCTCCTCGATCGTCATGGTGGAGAGGTACAGCAGAGACTCGATCGAGCGAGCGGTCTGCCTGTACTTCTCGGGGATGCAGCGAAAAAGCTTCTCCACAGCTCTCTCCTCGTCGTAGGTGTCGTCGCCGAACGTCACCATCTTCTGCAGCAAAGTGTTAAGACGAAGAGCGAAGTCGTCGACGTCCTCACCTGGCCTGAAAGCCAAGTTCTCCCACTCCTTGCGGAGTGCCTGCAACGTGGACTTGCGAGCACGGTCGCTGCCGATGCGAGCCGCCGCGATGGCGTCCCAGGCCTCCTTGGCAGTCGCCTTCTGGGAAAGCGAGAACTGCATCGCGGGAGGAACTGCGGCGATGAGCGCATCCAGCGCCCGACGATCTTCATCGTAGTCGACGTCGTCGTACTGGACGGCATCCCACATGTGCCGCACCTGGAGCCTCACCCTCATCACCGCAGCCCACTCGACGTAGTTGGTCTTGGTGAGAGTCGGCCAACCGCCGCTGGGACCGGCATCCCTGACCACCGTCTGGATGCCGTGGTAGCCAGGGGCACCGTCGCGCACTTGCCGGCCGGGGGCGCCGCCGCCGGGCGCGTGCTGCTGGAGGCCGCCGTCGGGCGCATGCTGCTGCAGACCGCCGCCGGGCGCGTGCTGCTGCAGACCGCCGCCGGACGCGTGCTGCTGTTCGCCGCCGCCGGGCGCGCGCTGCTGCAGGTCAGCGCCGGACGCGTGCTGCTGTTCGCCGCCGCCGTGGGGGTGGGCCTCTGCCCACCGCGCAGTCCGCTCCTGCGCCCTCTCCCTCGCCAGCACCTCAAGATCCCCGTCGCCAGTGATGTCGCCGGCGATGGAACCGCTGAGGCTGCCGCGCAGGGTCTCAACCTCTGCCTCTGCCGCACGTGCTGCATCTGCCGCCTCCTCTGCTTCCACCTCCGCCCGGGCTGCAGCCAGCTCCGCTGCTGCCAGCCGGGCCGTCCTCGCTGCTGCTGCTGCGGCTCGTGCCGTCGCTCGCCTGCGCTCCTCTGCCATGGCGAGCTCGGCGTCCTCCTGACGCCGTGCCCTCGACGTGGCCGAGCGTCGCGACTGAGCGTCGGCCATGGCGAGCCACCAGGGGGCTGCTGCTGCGTGGGGAGGGCGCAGCCTCAGACGAGCTGCTGCTGCTGCTGTGGTCGGGTGAGGGAGAAGGGGCCGGGGATGCTGCAGCTGCAGCTGTTGCGTGTGCTGCAGCTGTTGCTGCTGGTGCTGCAGCTGCTGCTCTAGCTGCTGCTGCGTGAGCTGCAGCTGCTGCTCTAGCTGCTGCTGCGTGAGCTGCAGCTGCTGCTGGAAGTGGCTGGGTTGCTTGGGGAGGGGAGGAGCAAGAGATGTCCAGGCTACAAGAAAGTACGGCCCTGATACCAAATAGCAGCTCAATTTTCACTCTCATTGAGCTGAGAGGATGACAAGGAACTTGGGAATTTTCGGGGTTTTTCTCATTACCAAACTCTAAGCCATACCAACCCAAGGGGCTGGGGGTACATATTTATAGGCTGCTAGTCAGCCAAGCATATGCTAGATGCTAGTCTAGATGCTGTCCTAAAAGCAGTCCAAGGGGAGCTGCTGTTGTCCTAGGTACTCTAGTCTAAGATGCTCTGAAAACAAACCACCCTAACAGCACCCTGCAGCAGCCCCACTAAAGGACCATGTGCTGCAGCCAAGACCAGTCCAAGATGCTGTCCTTGTAGGGCAGCAAACTACTGGTGTACAACACAAGGCTTATCCATCATTGAGAACTATACATGATTGGGCATCAACAATACAGGTTTTATCCCATAATAACTAGCAACAAAAAATTTATTTGACAACAATTTCAAACCTTGACACCCGCCATGAAAATGTGGAAATCAACAGTACATTCCTCTTATATCAAATTTGGCTACAATTATATGCAAAACAGAACTGATGATAGGCACATGCATTGTCATCCATTGTAGTAAAACCATATGCACTACTAGTTAATTAGACTTTGAAGTGAGTTCAGCAATTAGCCGATGTCTAGAGAAATTAGCAAAACCCTTGGTACAAGTTCTTAAACCTCTTCTAATTTAAAGTACAAAAAAAACTTTACCCGAGCTGTGAAAGCGAACGATTTATATTTCCAGCTTCCTTTAGACGATCACCAATTGCATGTGTTAGTTTTTGCCGCTCTGATCCAGCAAGATCTACCAAGTTTATCCTGCTTGATCTTGTGCTGCTTGAGCCATCCTCTGGATTCTATAGAACAACAGCAAACAAGTAAATAACTAATAGATGCACCTAAAATGAATCCAACAATGATCTTAGACAGCAAGTAGTGGCTTGAACAACAGAAACATTTTCATTGTATTCATACAAGCAAAGCAAGCAAAAGTTTCCTAATCATAAACCCTGTTTCTATCAGTACATAGCAGCTATACGTTTTTAAAGCTGAGTATTGCATGGTCAGACAGCAGTAACAAAAAAATGTCAAAATTATTAAAACATTGTGCCTCATCAAAACATTGTGCCTCGTCAATTCATGATGAATCTCATGTTCATGCCAAAGAGATCACAAGAAGTCAGCACAGTAATTCGATTCCATTAGCATCTGTTTCAGAACACATTTTAAATAACATTATAGGAGCATTCAATATATGATACGACAGAATGCAATTCAATATAATGGTTGTAAGAGCCCCTGGTTGATACACACAATCAAACGAAAAATACATTAACAGTACACGAAAGCATATCTCGCTGGCATATATGCCTTTGAAAGAATGGAACAAACTAGAAATACATCTCATGTGATGATGTTAAGCAATGACCCAGACTCAGGGCAATCAGCTCAAAGGTAAAAATGTATAGTATCCTTATCAGGAGGTCAAGAACACCTACTTCAGTTAAAATAATCCTACATTTGTGCCAATTAACAGGTGTTAACATAAGTTCAAGCAAGGGTTACCATGATTAATGAATATAAAGTTTTACTGGGCCGAAATGCAAAAGATACCTTAGATTCAGACTTAATGACACATGTAAAAACACAATGCGAGCGTGAGCTATCAGCATTTGCACTCGTTGCCCCTGTCCTCCGATTTGCCAGGCCCTGCATTAATTGTAATAAATATGTTGGCAGAGTTCATTTTTTGAAGAGCAATAGAGCTTACAGAAATATATCAATTTTTAATTAAGCAGCAGCCTGTGTTGTAATCAAATTTTGCAGAACCAAGTATTATGCAGTTTACGCACAAGAGGTGCCATAATATTACAACTATGTTAAGTGACAGATAGAACGTAGATAATTTTTCACCCTGTTAACATAATCTACAGAATGGTTGTGCTCAGCATCTAGTGGTTAAGTGATCAAAATGATGTACTAAACAACATACAGTTCAATGCCAACACAAGTAGATGGAAATATTTTAGATGTCAATATTTAGGTACGTACCTTCAGCAACAACTGAGTTACATCCTTCATAGTGAAAACATACTGCTTTGTCAATGATTCAACATAAACACAGGAAGTTCTGACATCCTCTCTAATCTGCAAAAGGAATAGATTGTATATGAGCAAAATGAGTAAAGGGTAGTGATATGCTACTAAACTTCACCATTTTTTTTCACCTGAAGATTCCTCTGTGTGGGCTCTAGCAAATCAGTTATCTGTTCATTGTAGATCTGCGCATTATAACAAAACTGGATCACATTTCCTGCACTAAACAAGAATGGATACAATATGTTCTAGGCACTAAGAACAGAAATTGCCTCAAGAAACGAGCAGACACAATTGTAAGTTAGCTCTTTATCCGCATGTTTAACTTGTTCCTGCAAATGGGGCAACAAGTTTCAGCTTAACTCAGATAAACTATTGAAAGAAAAGACAGTCTAGAAAAATTATAAAATTACTTCTTTGATTCGGGAGAACAACTGCTCAAATACGCGGGGTGTCAGCCCCCTCTCGCTGCTCACTGAATCTTCTGACAGCGCTGACAAAGGCCCCCACATAGTGTAGGTTTTCCCGCTGCCAGTCTTTTAATGTAACAAAATAAGAGTGAGTATACATCAATAATTTCCAGGTCTCAGACATAGCTTGATTGATTTAGATGTTCAACGGAAGATAAAATCACCTGTCCATAGGCAAATATCGAGCTGTTGAAACCTGATAAGCAATTTTCGACAAGTGGCCGGCCAACAAGGTTAAATATATCCTCCTACAAAAGAATATACAGATTAAACAGTAAACACATATAGACCTAAACCATGACAACACCAAACCCTGTCGGTACAGTGAAAGAAAATAGCGATAAAAATTAACAAACTAAATAAATCCAGTAAACAATTCTGTCAATAGCACGCTCAGAACTAATCTAGCTCCTGAGCAAAACTGCTCTGCAATGAAAGCATTCGCTAGAGCGACAACTAACATTGGGACCCTGGTGACCTAGCCTCTTCCAAATCGAACAAACCACAACATCTTATAATCAACAATGCAGACAATTTCATGGCTACACTGATCCACAAATGCAAACATCGCCTCAGAATGTACTAGCAAGACTAAAAACGCCATAACAGCAAAAGTTCTCTCAAATCACACTCTACGATGCTCATTCAAAAAACCTGAAAATTGAGGTAAGCCCCTACCGAGAGCACAGAATCCAGAATCTCAGAGAAATTTACCCCCAAAACCGCCCGAAAATTTCTCCCAACCTCACCTGCGTGGACACCGCATCAGCGACGGCATCGAACGTGAAGTCCTGCCCCTGGACATGACCCTGGATCGCGACCAAGTTGCCCGCCGTCTTGCGCACGCAGGCCTCGGGGCCCCGCCCATCCTCGCCGGCCTCCTCCTCATCGACCCGGCACGGCGGCCGTATCCTCACCACCACCTGCGACCAAATCAGCAGCGCCAAACACCCATCAAGCCGCCAGATCTACCACCCCAGCGCCGGATCCCTGAGGCCGTCACCCGAGAAGTATCCTAGCCGTACCTGGACGCCGGAGTCGGGCGCGGGCGAGGCGGCGGCGTCGTGCGCGGCGCCGGCGCCGGCGGCGGCCGCGGAGGAGACGTCGAGCTTCCTCTTCAGCGGGTTGGAGGACGGCGGGCGCGGGGGCAGGCGGTTGCGGGCGGAGAGCGGCCTGGTGGAGGAGGACGGGGAGCGGAATGGGTCGGGGCCGTGGTGGTGCGCCGGGGAGGTGTAGGAGGAAGGGTCGACGTTCTCCTTGGGGGTGCGGCGCCGCGGCGGGGTCTCGCCGCCGCCGGAGAAGGAGGGCGGCGGCGTGGTGGGGTGGCGCCCGTGCCGCGAGAAGAGGGACCGCATGGCTGGGCTCGCTCGCGGAGGCCGTGGCCGGAGAGAGAGAAGGGGGGGGGACTGGGGGGGGGGGTGAGAGACGTTGGGGAGGAGAGGGGGAGGGGATTTGAAATTTTTCGAACGGCTCGGTGGAGTCCAGGGTGGGGAAGAGAAGGATGGATGGGATCTGGCCTCGGGCCCGGTGTCTGTCGGTGTGGTGGGGCACAGGGGCAGAGTGACCGACCAGTCAACGGGTCTGGCTGGGCGAATCCTCGAGTGCCATGTGTGGGGCCAAGAGTGACATGGGCTGCCGACGTCAGCTGGGATCAGAAAACGGTAGCATCTAATCCTGTGCATATAAAATTCATCTAAAAATATAAGTAAATAGAGTATAATGACATCTATGGTCGTGTAAAGTTTGAGATTGAAGGTGTGTTTAGATTGTAGGAAAAAAAAACATTGTAGCTAAGCCTGGAAACGTGTTTTTTTGAGAGAGGGGAATAGTTGAATATTGAAAATTTGGAATGAATAAAAATGTATGCAAAACCATATAAAAAGGAGAAATTACTACATCGATAATTGTGAGTTTAACTATCCATTTATAATCCGCAACCCTCAACTATTCATATGTTGATTTCTCCAAACTTGGCACTTTCGACTCGGTTTTTTACAACTACACAGCAACAACCATAAGCCCCACCATGCCCTGTAGGACCCACAACTAAGTGGCATACTAGCATGATGGTTAGAGCAAATTGAATAACCAGCTGTAAAGCAGGCGTCTCAAGACACGCCCGCTGCAATTGGCTCAGAGGAGCTATGGGCACTGCCATTGGCTAAGCAGCATTGAATGGTGGTGGGTCCAGCCACACTACACGCCACATCACATGTCTGAGGAGGGGCATGATGGACTTTTTCAACCTCCATTTAGGGTGTGTTTAGATTGGGGAAGATTCCCCGAAAATACACTGTTCGCCAAAAATACACTATAGATGAATAGTGATCTGTGAGTGGGAGGGATGGGGTGGATAGGGAAAAGTTGGATGAATAGTGTTTTTTTGGAGAATCTTTTACAAACTAAACGCACCCTTAACACCATTACTGCTGAATATAGACAATAGTCTCGAAAAGATAATAAAGTTAAACACACTGGTCAAGTAGAGAACTTCAAAATTTTCAGATCCAAAAAGTGAGAACAATACTTTTATCGGTGTCAAATAAGGATTTTTCAACCTAGCATTCGATTCATAATTTCATAGGCACTGAGGAAATGAATTGAACTTGGCTTTGAGTTCTTTTTTCGGCAATCGGTAGGGAAGCTCCCTACCTTTTTAAGTTTAAATAAAGAATAATATTTACATATTACAAGGACATAGACCCAATGGAAAAAAGAGAGAAAACATAAGAGACTACTTAGCCAAACATTGATTTATTCTTTGATCTGTGGCTTAACTCGAAGAACTACCTCTTTCATGCAATCAACAAAACTCCTATGCCACCACCCCAAAGACAAAGAGCCTTCATCAAACATAATACTATTATGATGGGTCCATAGAGACCACTTGCCATGATAATAACCTCCCTGAAAAAACACTTAACCAAATCTTTCTCTAGCACGCAGTAGCGTGGCTTTCAGTTCTTACTAATAGAGGATTGAAATGTTCTCATAGAACCGAACATATTAGGGTGTATATGTGAGGTCAATATCCTGTGAAATCTACAAAAAAAAACTGAAAACTTGAAATCTCAACCAAAAATCTACTTTAAACTCTTGAAACGTTTGAAACTTGGCACGTGCGTCATCTAGTGCGTATGCAGCTGAAATTTGTGTATGAGATTTCAAAAGGGCTTTGAATCTCAATTTTTACGTCAAGGTATATTGTAACTAGAATTTTTACGTCATGCCAAGTTTATTTTAAAGAAAAAAAGGTCAAGACTTCAAGTATCTTTTGTGAATGAGTTCTGAAGTTTCCAACTATTCTCTGGTTTTCATGGGATATTCACTCATATATATCACCAAATCTAGTTAATATTTGGATCCATTTTTATTGGATTTGCATGAAATTCGACATGCTTGTAGATGAACAACAATAAGATGCATGTGAAACAAACAGCATCACACTATCAAGTGACCAGCAAAGAGAAAAAAAGTGCAGGCCTTTGAAAACTATCGTTTCCACTTGCATTGTACAGCCTAAAAATATCAACAAATGCTCGTCACAATTAGAGATTTATGCAGAGGGTTGACAGCCTCAAATTTGAAATGCATTCATTTTCTCTTCAACCATTATTACCTGATTTTAAACCTATATTGTTTACAGTTTGTGGGAAAAATACGATGGTCTAACATGAAATAGTTTCTTTGTTTTATTTTTTATTCAAGTCCTAGAAATATATTGCGCTAGTATACAGCAATTTGCATAGGCCATTTTAGTATTATCAAATTTGCTTTAAGTAATGAAAATACAAAATGCTAAAAGATTTTGCTGATGTTGACTTATTAGGGGTTAGAATGTTCAATCCTCCTTATTACCTCAAAAAAACGTTGAATCCTTCTTTTTGAAAAATGCTGAGTGAATAAAAATGTGTTTTAACAGATTATATTTGAAATTTCGGACAAGCCTTGCCAAATTGTTGAGTTTAATTTAAATGTTTTAGATCATGTAAAAATTGCCGAGCGCGTGTATAAATATAAAATCCATACAATAAACTATTTACATCCGGCACCACGCCCGGGCCGCCGTCGCCGCCTTCTTCAATTCCTCGCGTGGGTCGGCGTCTTCAAGGTCGCGCTCCTCGCCGCCGGCCTCGTCGGGTCGCTGATGAGCTACCTCACCCTGCGCCCACCCACGGGGGAGATGGCGGCGTTCTTCCTGCTCCACGGCGCGTGCTTGCGTAGCCGAGCAGTGGTGCGTGTGGCCGGCGGCGAGGGCGCCGCCGCGGCCCGTGGCGACTCTGCTTGTGGTGGCGTTCCGAACGCCGCGTTCGTGGCGGGCACGGCGTTCTAGCGACTCTATCAACTAACAGGGACGACGCAGGAGTTGCTGCTGGAGGAGGTGGCGGCTATGGCGGTCGTCGTCGGTGCCGCCAGCCGGACGCTGTTCCGGTGACGGGATCATTTCCTGTGAGGCTGTGATGCAACTTGGTGATGCAACTAGGCAAGGGTGCCCTGCGTATTGTGTAGCTAGTACGAGTATACATGACACTGACACTATCACCTAGGCTTTCATCATAAACTTGCGTTCTACCTCACGGTAACTTTTCTTTCTCTGCTACTATACTACATGCTCATAACAAAAAAAAAAAATGCAGGCATACTATGTCTATAATAAGAACAGTCTGATTTGCCACATGTTCATTTTCTATTGCCTGCGCAGTTTATGGTTGTCAACTGATTCACATCACTATGCTTTTATTTGTGGCATCCTTAACGTGTCAATGTCATACACAAGTACAAAACACGATACCCATCCCTTGCACAGTTGCACTCTTGCACCGCTAGATTGCACAACTGGTGTTGATCAATCAACTATCTAGATCATCTGGTGGGAAGGGATTAGACAAAATTACATTGCTGTTTACTTAACACTTGTTTTTTCAATGATCAGAATTGAATAACCTCTTGTATGGGGTCAGTCGTGTTAATTAATTAAGGCCTAAATGGTAACATTAGGGTAGCTAGATCACCCAATTTTTTATATTAAAACTTAAATACAATAATTGCACTCATATATTGTTCAAGGAGCGAGGTAATTAATCAATAGCTTTAGACATATATCCATTTAGATCGGACTGAAATGAAACATTCATGGCCATTTGTGGGTACCGTGGCAATCGTTGTACAAGTACAATGCTCAATGCCTGACGAGGCGAAGTGTGATCGAAGATCCCCAATTCAGGAATTCCCCACACGTACGTTTGATGATAGGGGTCAGCGGTAGTGCCAGTTAGGCTTGCATATCTGAGTTCATGTTGCTTCGCTTGGGGCCTTCGATTGAGCTTATTTCCGCTGCATTTTACATTTTTACTGTGTTTCTGAGGTGCTTTATGAGCTTTAATTTGTAACCTCCTCCGGCAAACATACAACTATACAAGTCCCTTTGCATTTGAAAGAGTGGCATACACGCAGACTTGGATACCTGAACCGCAAGAGGTCGTGCTCGTGCCACCTGATCGGATCTCTCGGAAGCACAAGCTGATCGGGCTACAACCTCTAGCTCCAACACGTAACCACTTGCCACCGCTGCGTGTGGAAGAATGCTGATGAACATGGAAGAGCTTCTGCGTGCTGTTAGGGTCCCCATTCCCAAACGATATATTGTTGGCATGTGTCTTTGGAAAAGGAACATTCGTGGACATACTTGCTTGTTGCTTCATGCATGTATACGCTCCATCTTGCTCGATCACAAAGTCTGCCTCTGCAATATTCTCTCTCGTATCTATGCTGCAGGCTGTGTAGCCCTCCTTGCATTTCAATCAGAGACCAGGCGGAGTTTAGATCGCCCGTGACACACATGGCTCCACCACTGATGAATCTCAATGCAATATGGCAATATCCTTCAAACTGGGGTTGGGCTTATCCTTATTAGGGGGTGGTGGTGTGGACTGTTTTTTGTCCTTGTTGTACTAGCTAGCTTTTGCAACTTGCAAGTCACCTCTAAGAGTATCTTATCCTTATTGTCGGTTATGAACAAGACACATGCCTCTTCACTCTCATAAACCAATGAGTTGTAAAACCAAAGGCGCTCTAATAATATAATTCTGGAAATACACTCCCAGGTACTGTATTTGTATATATAATTAATATAAATATATAAATATCGATATTGTTTACATTATTAGCTATGGACCCTATGGTGCATACTCAAACTAACTCGCTTTGCTTACCATGCATATCGAAGCTCAAATTTGCTGAAATTAAACCTGTATCTGTTATTAACATTACTTAACTACACTTTAATACTATACTTAATAACAATTCCTCTTTCATAAAAGCAATGGAGCTATTAGATTATGTTATTCTCCTATCTACCTCTAGGGACTGATTTTCCGCCACAACTTCCGCACACCGAAGCACTGCACTCTCGATCTTGTCGTGATTGGTCACGCAAATGGGCGACCGTGTCATATAGCGTACTGAATTGCCGATATATACGTACCACCACCGCAACCCACACCCTTTCACTGCTTCAACCTCACTCAGTAGTCAGTACCACCACCAGCAATGGCAAGAATGGTGGCCACCTCCCTCCTCCTGCTCTCACTCCTCGCCGTAGCCACCGCCGCGGCGCACGACACGGCGGCGGTGGGCGGGCGGAGGGACATCAAGGACGTGGGCTCAAACAAGGAGGTGCAGTCCCTGGGCAAGTTCGCGGTGGCCGAGCACAACTGCCGCCTCCGCCGCAGCGGCGGCGTGGCGACCGCCGGCGACCCCGTCACCGTTCAGCTCGCCTTCACGGCCGTCGCCGCCGCGCAGGAGCAGGTCGTCTCCGGCGTCGCGTACTACCTCAAGGTCGTCGCGCGGGGCCGCGGCGGAGGCGGTGGCGGCGGCGACAGGCCGTTCGACGCCGTCGTGGTTGTCAAGGCGTGGCTCAAGTCGAAGGAGCTCGTCTCCTTCGCGCCGTCCCCGAAATAGCGGCAGCGCAGCAATGAGCGAGCCTTCACATGTGCTTTGTTAATTGGTTTTGTGTGTTTTACGTACAAGTGGGGAGGCATAACGAGGAGATGTACTACTGTATGGTGGTGCTAGTAGTGCGTACGAATTGAGCTGAATAAATTTGGTACATGCATGTTTTGTCTTTGATCAATTTGGTTGACGCTTGGCGTATACACTTCCACTACCGGATTCGGCTAGTTTGCCGTGAGCCAATGTTCACGGCAAAGGGCCAAAAGCTCACGGCAAAAAACCTATCGGTAAAGGGACCTTTGCCGTGAGCCAAAAAAGACCCTCTCGGCAAACCTTTGCCGTGAGCCGTGGCACCCCTTCGGCAAAACAAATTTTACGATGACGGCAACGGACGGCCGTCAACGGCATTCGTGGGACCCGCACTGAGGTTTGCCGTGAGCCAGCTCACAGGCTCACGGCAAAGATGGCCTGTTTGCCGTGAGCCAGGGCTCTGGCTCACGGCAAAGAAGGCCTGTTTGCCGTGAGCCGGGCACGTGGCTCACGGCAAACAGGCACCCGGCTCACGGCAAACAGGCCTTCTTTGCCGTGAGCCTGTGAGCCGGCTCACGGCAAACACGGCACCTTTGCCGTGAGCCGTGCACTTGGCTCACGGCAACCATACCAGCAAGGCGGCGGCCTGGAAGGCTCTTTGCCGTGAGCCTGGGCCCTGGCTCACGGCAGAGATGCCCTGTTTGCCGTGAGCTATGGCCCAGGCTCACGGCAAAGAGCCCAGAAAATCCCAGAAATGGCTCTTTGCCGTGAGCCCGGGCCGGTGGCTCACGGCAAAGGAGCCTTTTGCCGTGAGCCTGGGTCATTTCCTCACGGCAAACAATGGCACCTGGGCTACATTTTTCTGTATTTTTTGTATATGATACCCCAATCAAAAATGTATCACACAGACAGTTTACATATACATTGCACAACCACATAGTGATCACAATAAGCATTACAGGCAGTTTATATAGACATTGCACAACCACACATAGTTAATACAACGAGAAAGGTAAACTAAAAGTTCGACGACATCCAGACCAAGTTCAACCACGACATTTAACGACAAACAGAGTTCGATGACATCCAAACCAAGTTCAACCACGACATTATCAAGTTCAATCAAACGACAACAAATTCACTACCTAATAGTGCGGCCTTCGTTCCCAAGGGTTGAAGGAGGAGGGTGTGGACAGGTCCTGATCCTGTGGGTTTGCCTCCGGCGGCGGAGACGGCTGAGACGGCTGAGAGCCCCAATGCCCCAAGGTGACACAGTAGCAGGTGGGCCTCATGGCGTCGGCTGAGATCCCCAAGTCCCCCAAGGCGACACAGTAGCACCAGGCGACACATTAGCAGCAGGATCATTTGATGCCGCCGATAGACCCTGCACAAAGAATAATATATTGCACATGTGGGGAAAGAATTAAGTTACCAATATACAAACTAAAGCATTCATATATACTCACAGGTGTGTGTTGACGAGGCGCTGGGTACAATTGAATCTGTGGCGGAGGTATAGAGATCTGAGCACCCACATTCTGCATCCAAAGATACATCTGGCTCATGGAGGCCTCTATTTGCTCCCGTTGGCTCCTCTCTTCTAGTAGCTGGGCCTGCAACGTAATATATGTTAGAATTCAAATCAATAGTGTCAGAATTGAAAAAAGGCTGAAGAAAACAGAAACAACCTGTAGACTCGCTATCTGCATCTTGTCAACGATTTGTCTTGGGCGTATCGCATCGCTTCCGCTCGACGCCCTTGCTCGAATCTCGGAGAGTCTTGGCGTCGAGGCCGAGTCGATTGTGCCGTCACCCATCCAGTAACGCCCATGCCTTTTGCCTCCTCCTACCTCCATGACGATTTGTCCATCAAAGTTCTGGGTGCTTGGATTGTACTCCGACCCATGGACCTCTCTTGCCCTCTGTGTGTATGCACTAAGCTGTGGGGCGATTGTCGGATTGGTGTACGCTGAGGCCGGTGTCTCCATGCTGAAGTCAGTGTCTGCCGTCGCCTTGCCCATGTGAGCTAAAGCGTACGCCTTCACCTCGCCACAAGGCTGGCCACCATGTGAATCAGACTACGGACAATGAGCGTAAGGTTGTTAGATATTGATCACTATGTCTAACATCAAAGCAAAGAAAGGTATCCGCTTACCCATGTTTTCGCAAATGCCCTGAGGTTTCGGTTGCCTTGATGGTGCACTGGTCCTTGCATCTTCAAACGCTTTTCTCGGGCAAGGTTGTGCTTTGCCAGCCATTCAGCAGAGCACCACCTATCCACCATTCTTTCCCAGGCTTGTGCGTGATTATTACACCAACTAACAGGCACCTACAAGACATGAATTGAACGTAGAATATCAAATAAAGCATGTTTATCTCAGGAAAGAAAAGTCTTCAAGGTTGTTAGTTACCTAGAGGTATTGCCCCCTGTTCAGCGTCATCTTTCTTGCCTCCTCCTTGGTGACCTTCGTGTGAAGCACTTCTGCGTGGTAATTAATGATAGCCTGGATGCGCGCCTCATAATGCATGTCATGCACTAGCTTTTTGCAGGCTCTATGAGCATTACCCTGTGCGTCTGCCTCACATCCATCCTCGCCCCTGAAGAAATCCTGCATATACATACAACACTTATATGCTCTGAATGCAATGAATAGAGTAATGTAGTGTGAGGTCAACTTACCCATAACTCGTTCTTCACCCGCTCCGCCACATTATCATAAAGCTTGTCCAAAAGATCTCGCTGGTCCACCGCTGAGTAGTAGTGTTCAAAAGTCAACGCCGGCTCGTACACACCACCATGCAAAACCATGCTAGGGAAGTGTTCCCTGCACAAAAGGCCTAGTATGCCATTGACGAGGCGTGTATGATCACCTCCGCCCACAATCTCCCAACTCCTGAAATGTGATTAATTTTTTGAGATTTGCAGTATATGATATGAAGAATATTGATCGAGTCAAAAGTGCTTACTTCTGCCCATAGGGCCTAATCACCGGGCGTTTGTGAGGAGCTGGTCGTTTCGGAAGGGTCGACGGACCTCGCAACCAAACTCTCGGTGGATCCCCAACGGCCTCCTCGTACCCTTGGTGCCCCTCACCCTCATCCTCCCCATCCTCCTCCTCCCCCTCCTCCCCATCCTCCTCCTCTCCATCCTCTCCTTCCTCCTCCTCCCCATCCTCCCTCTCCCCATCCTCCGCCTCCACCGACTCGTCCTCCGACTCAGGGTCCTGTGCGGGTGGTATAAAATCATCGTCCTCAGAAGACGACTCCTCCTCCTCAAGTGGAGGTGGTGGTGACCTCCACCCTCGACGCCTGCATCCTGTACCAGCCCCCTGACCACTCTCGGACCCCTCACCACTGCCTTTCAGGCGACCTCTGCCCCTCCTCTGCCCCTCGCCTGACCCCTGCCCCTGCTCAAGTAGTTGATTTGATCTTTGGTACACAGAGTTCACGTTCCTCACCTTCCCGCCCGCCTTATCTGTTCAATCACCTGTCAATAAAAAGAATAGGCAAATTAGCACAAATAAACAAGATATACTATAGAAATTAGAAAAATAAGGAGAATATAAATTAAATTAACATAGCAATACAAATAAACTAAAATATTAAGGCACGTACAATTTTTTAGAAATCATCATCATCATCATCAATATTAGCTTGTTGGTAATACTCATCATCACTATCACGTGCGTCGATATCATCATGGTCATGCTCCGAAGGAGGAATGTTATCACTATCATCGTTTAATTGCAATCGCTCAAGTAATTTTAAGTCCATCACATTTTCAACCTCATCTCCATCGTCTTCGTCACATAAATCCTCATTGTCTACTTCCATTCCAATCGTTTCTGCTAAATCTATGATAAAACTCCCTTCAAGTCCATCTTCTTGAAAGAATTCTCCCTTATATGTGTTTGGATCTATATTATAATCATCATTGTTTGGGACAGGTAATTTACCATGTGGTGATAACTTGTACACAACATCCCACCCCTGAAGACGCACGTCGGTCTTACAAGGGTATTGAAGAAAATAAACTTGTGTGGCCTGTTGAGCGACAATATAGACATCGTCTCCTCGATACACGGAAGATTGTCGGACTTCGACTAGCCCAAGGTTTGGAGTTCGTCTCACTTGTTGGGGATCAAACCAATGACATTTGAATATGACAGGATTAAATTCTCGACGACCACGAAACCTCAATTCATATATTTCCTCGATTCTTCCATAATACTCGACCCCATTAGAGCCCATCGTAAAAACTCCACTATTAGTGGTTCTTCGATTGGGCCGACTACACTCGTGTGTTGTTGTGTGAAAGCGATATCCATTGACATCATAACCAGTAAACGACCTGACCTTATTACCAAAGCCATTGGCAACCTGTCTCAATTCGGCACTCATGGTAGATCCGTGGTAGAATCGGATCCACCCTTCTGTTTGAACCAAGAAATGAAATCAGGCATTCCTGATCCCGCACCTTCCCTAAGAAGTCTATCAGATTCCAGAGGCGTTGCTTCCCTGGAACGATGCCAATATTGACGATGAAATTCCCTGTACCAACAAGATACAAAGGGTTGGATGCAGAATAGTTACTACTCGAAAACAAGTTAGGTTGAGAACTTACAACATGTACGGCTTCACTTCGTCGAGGTTGGTCAAGATATATAGCATGATCTTGCACCACTCTGACATGTTCAAAGCCTTATTGGTCGCGCCACTTGCACTGCCCAATTGCCCTTGAAAAATGCTAAGATTTGATTCATTGGGCCCAGCATTGTAACGATGAAGAGGATTATGCACGCTAGGGAGATTGTCTGAATAGTATTTTGTTGTGAAGTTTGACACCTCCTCCAGAATGAATGCTTCCGCAATGGATGCTTCAATTTTACATTTATTTCTACATTTACTTGGAAGAGTATTTTGACATCTCTCGACTGCATAGCCCCAACGGTTTTGGGCAGGCCCACCCATTCTGGCCTCATACGGGAGGTGCAAAATCATATGCTGCATCGGGTTAATGAAACCAGGTGGAAAGATCTTCTCCAGTTTACAGAGCAACACTGGCGCGAATATTTCCATCTCTTGTATCACGGTTCGAGATATCTCCTTTGCACAAAGCTGGCGGAAGAAATAGCTTAACTCTGCCAACACAAGCCAGACCCGGTCGGGGACATAGCCTCGGACCATCACCGGAAGAAGACGCTCAAGCCAAATGTGGTAGTCATGACTCTTGAGCCTATTGACTCGCATGGTGGCAAAGTTAACTCCTCTCCTCCAATTGGCCGCATATCCATCAGGAAACATTAATGTTTGGAACCATTCTAGTACTTCCCTCCTTTGTGCCCTCGTCAGAACGTAATCGGCCTTAGGCTTCTTCCAGGTCTTGCCACTAGTGGGAGGCACCATGTTCATCTTTGCCCTATCGCACAACGTTGCTTGATCTGCTCTAGCTTTAACATTGTCTTTTGTCTTATCAGAAATGTCCATGACGGTTCCGAATAAAGCCTCGGCATTATTCTTCTTGGTGTGCATCAAATCAATGTTATGTGGAAGAAGAATGTCTGCCATATAGGGGAGCCTCCACAATCCTGAACTATGAGTCCAGTTATGATCCTGACCATATCCTACAAAACCACCTTGTTGGTTGGCCTGTAGACCAGATACCTGAGCACAAACCTCAGCACCGGTCATAATGTGCGGTTGAGGGTATGTAACTACAAGACCTTTCGTGAAGTTCTTTATGTCTCGCCTGAATGGATGATTCAAAGGGAGGAATTGCCGATGTTTGGCAAACGCGGAATATTTGCCACCCTTCTTCAACCAAATGAACTTCAAAGCTGACTTGTATATTGGGCATGGCATCCTACCATGTACACACCAGCCGCAGAATATCCCATATGCTAGGAAGTCATGCAGGGAGTAGTGGTACCAAACATGCATTATAAAGTTTCTCTTTGTAGCTCGGTCGTATGTCAGTACCCCTTCCTCCCAAGCACGGTCCAATTCATCAATCAGAGGCTCCATATACACATTCATATTAGTCCCCGGGTGGTCGGGAATTATCAACGACAGAAATATGTTCTGCCGAGTAAATAAGACGCCGAGGGGAAGATTAAGAGGGATAACGAACACAGGCCAGCAAGTGTATGAGGCATCCCCCATCCCATAAGGTTGGAACCCATCTGTAGCCAGAGCAACATGAACATTATGGGCTTCATTATCTTTCAACGGATAAATTTGATTAAATCGTTGCCATGATTCACCGTCGGATGGATGTACCATCTTTTCGGGATTGTATCGACGTCCATCTTTGTGCCATGTCATCTGTTTCACGGTTTCCTCGGTCATGTAAAGCCGTTGGATCCTCGGTATGAACGGCATATACCATAGGATTTTCATGGGGAGCTTGCTCTGGTTCTTCTGACCATCACCACAGTCTTGCTCCACGTACCGAGAGGATTTACACTTTGGACAGTAATTCGCTTTCTCGTGTTCTTTCCTAAATAAGATGCATCCATTTGGACAAGCGTGTATCTGCTCATAGGGCATCTTCAGTGCATTAAGGAGTTTTTTTGCCTCGTACATGTTCGGAGGCAGATTGTGTGGCTCTGGAAGCAGACTGCCAACAACTTTCAACATATTATCGAAGGCATCCCGCCCAAGATTGTATTGGGACTTTAGGGACATAAGGCGTGCAATGCCATCCAACTGAGAAACCTTAGTATGCCCGTGAAGGGGTTGTTGAGCCGCGGATAACATGTCATAGTACGCCTTTGCGGTTGCCTCCGGCTCCTCCTCCATAGGTTCCCCATTGAAGTGTGCTTCACCACAGTCATTTAACATGTCTCCTACCCCAGCTTCAGCATCATAATCCATGACTCGTTGTCTCGCGACCTCCTCTCTCACACGATCGTCGACTTCACCATGATACTTCCGCCGTGTATAGCCGGCAACATATCCATTCTTACAAATATGTGTACTCATGACATCCTTTGGTTGGCGTTTCTTGTTTTTGCAAATGCTGCATGGACACCAAGTCCTACTGGCTCCTTTAGCATTTTGAAATGCTAGTTTCACGAATTCCTCGGTCTTCTCAATCCATTCGACTGTAAACTGACGATTACTCGGACGCCCCATGTACATCCACTCACGGTCGTCCATCCTTAAAGTATCAACGAGCAATATAAAAATCTTAAGTATCTACACGCTCCTTATACTTTCTAATAGGTGAAGATAGGTCCTAATCCCACCCGAGGATCCGCCGATGTGGTTAGTCTCCATGCTCTACTCCTATCCGAGAGAAAATTTCGGCAGCACCTCCCCGCTGTTCTCCAGATACACGTCCTTGGAAGGAGAGTGTGTATCCAAAGAACAACAGAGAGATACTGCCGAAACTCTGTCCCGGATAGAAGTAAAACATGGAGACTAACCACATCGACGCATCCTCGGGCTGTGCAGAAACGTGGACAATTCGAAACAGATATGGTTTTAAATATGCAGATATCTCGGCATATTTCGAACCGTATCTCTTCCGAACGGGAGACGCCTAACTCGGTTACATGAACTACAAACATGAACATGTAGAGAGGTGCGGACATAAAAAAAATAACAATGTTAAAAGCAAATTTTGGCAGCATCTCCCCTGCATGGTGAGTTATCTAAGACCCGCAACAATCAACATACAAAATTAACTCACATGCTTTATGAATTCTAACAATTTCAAATCCAATTCACCAGAGTTTGTTGCAAATTGACCATCAATTCTCACACAATTAATATATATGCAAAATAACAAGCACTGTGAGGAGCAATTCTCACCTCGAGTGCACGGCTGCCCAGCGTCGGGGGTGGCAGACCTTGGGGCTGCCTGGCCTGGCGCGGCTGCCTGGCCGGCAGCGGCCTGCGCGGCCTGGCCGGGCGGCAGCGCCTCGCCTGGCCGGCCTGCCTGGCGCGGTCGCTGGCGGGCGCGGCCTGCCCTGGCCTGGCGGACGACGGCGGCCGGGCCTAGCCTGGTGCGGCAGGCTGCCTGGCCGGCTAGCGCACCCTGGCCGGGCCGGCGCGGCCGTTGGCTGCCTGGCGTGGCCGCTCGCGGCGCTGGTGGGGGCGGCTGGCCGGGCCAGCGCGGGCGCGGCGGCTGGCGGCCTGGCGCGGCCGCTGGCTGTGGGCGGCGCTGGTGCGGGTGGCTGGCGCTGGCTGCTGGCCGGCCTCACGCGGCGGCGGCGGCCTGGCGCGGCTGGCGGCGACCTGGCAGCGGCTGGCGGTGAGGAGCAGCTGGGGTGTGAAGTGTTGAGGAAGGGATAGAAAGAAAGGAACGGACGTGGCCATATAGCGGCCTATTTGCCGTGGGCTAGATCTGGCCCACGGCAAACACGCCTTTGCCGTGGGCCGGCCTGCTGGCTCACGGCAAACAAGCCTTTGCCGTGGGCCAGATCCCAGCCACGGCACCCCTTTGCCGTGAGCCGGATCTCACCCACGGCAAAGCCTACCCACGTGGATTTATATTTTACTTTTTCTATTTTTTTCTCCCCAAAATTAATTTTTTTTCTATTTTTTCTTCCCCAACGGCATGGTCTCTTTGCCGTGAGGAAGACCTTAGGGCTGACGGCAAACATGCTTGTTTGTCGTGTGCTTTCTCATAGCTCATGGCAAAGGGCATGTTTGCCGTGAGCCTGCACCTGGCTCACGGCAAACAGCCTGTCACCCGCTTATTTTTTATTTTAGTTTAACATGTTTTCATATTCTTTATTTTTTATAAAGTCACTATAATGATCAAAGTATTTTGTAGAATTTTACTTAAATAACTTTAGTCATTTTTGTTTGCATATTATTTAATTATTTCATGCACGCTTTAACAACTTTCCATTATTTCATGTATATTTTAAATACAAATAAATATCAAATATATCTTAAAAATTACTAACATTTAACAGGGACCTTATTATAGTGCCTATAGCATATACACAATGTTTTGAAACTCAAACTCAAACTCAATCTTCACTTTGACTTCAGAAACTAGACATCCGTTCTCATGTTTATAAAATTTCTATGAAGATGTTCTATTTTGTGCATTGTATGAGACAAACTGGTGCGAAACCATGTCAAATCTTTCTCTATCACCTATGTGTCTCATATTATTAGACATTGATAAATTTTATAATTTTTAGACTTTGTTTGCTATTTTTTAAAATTTATGAATGTAATGTTTGCCGTGGGGTTTTATAAAGCTCACGGCAAAGGAGCTCTTTGCCGTGAGCTTTATGAAAGCTCACGGCAAACACTATCTTTGCAACCCTGGCTCTCGGCAAAATAGTTCACGGCCGTTAGGAGCCGTTTCACGAGGAGGTCATGAGGAGTGCACATGGCCTTTTTTGCCGAGAGCCGCTCTGTTGAGCTCACAGCGAAGGTATGTTTTGTCGTGGGTTGTATTTTTGACGAGAGCCGCTCTAGCTTAGCTGTCGGCAAATATTTCATGTGACGAGAGCTTATTGTTTGCCGTGAGCTTTCCTCTTTGAGCTCACGGCAAACAGGCCTTTGCCGTGAGCCCGACATATGGCTCACGGCAAAGATATATACTCATGGCAAACAGCCGTTTTCCGGTAGTGTCAAGCTCCAAATAATAATTGTGTATGACTGAATGGTATTTTTTTTCTTTGGTTACAAAAAGTTGTTAGTACATGAGTAATGTTTTTAAGTAAAAAATTGTTATATGAATGATGTTGATACAGAAGCCTCTAGGCACAGCGTGGAGAAAAACACGTATGCTTGAAACAAAAGAAGAGAAGAAGGCACTTTTAATTTACCCTTACCACAAATAGTCACATGAGTACAAAGCATTTTGGGCTTTCGAATAGTCGTTGCATTGGATTCACTCACTGTCAGATGTTGAAACTGTAGTGTTAATGTGGGGGTTATAGAGTAGGGGGCCCACCGATACGGTGCCAGTTGACTGTGCTGGAACGGAATTAATATCAACTAGGATTAGGAACACCGCGATTGGCCAAGGGTTGGGCACGTCCATCCCGCCCGACCCCAACAAAGCTCGGCAGACCCTAGGGTCTCGGACTTCCGTCCCGCCCAACCACGGGTCCCTCGAGACACGGAGATAAGACCCCGGGGGTCCGAGGCTTCCGCCCCGCCCGACCCTGTGGCTAAGCGGAAAAACCACGGGGTAGGTTAAGGCCCAGGAAGGGCCTGGCCCACCACGAAAGAAGGTGTGCGACCAACGCCACCTTCCCAACCGACAACCTTGGCAAGGCTGACATCTGGGAAAGCTGTTCCATAGCTCTGGCGCAGGATCAAGTTGCCTGCATGCGCTGCATGCTGCTAGCGGACAAGAAGGAAGCTGTTGGGAAGCTGCCCAGGAGACTGACGAGGACGAGTGGCGGTCGACGAGGGATCGCCCGAACGCACTAAGCCGACAGAAAAGTAACTACCGGGGACGTCTGCCTTTAGGGTAGTTTGGTAAATATCGTTGTACTAAGCCCTCCCCTTCGTCTATAAAATGGGAGGCCTCCCCCTGCATGGGGGATCTTTTTTTGGACTCTCAATCTCAAGAACACTTAGTCCCCTACACGCACTTGACATCCAAGGTTTTGTAACCCGCCGCTAGGAGAGCAATACAATCTGAGACCACCCAGACTGGACGTAGGGATTCTTCCCGAACCAGTATAAACCCTCTATCTTGCGTCTCCTGAACCATTCTCCACCGCGACGTGCGTGCTCTGTGATCGACACTCGCCGGCGTGAGGTACCCCGTGTACCACCCGCCGACAGTTAACATGGATGATGTTTAATTTAGTCGCTTTCGTAAAATTGCATAATCATATATATGTCTTCGGGAAATCTCGCACGAGGTGGAAAACATTTGCAACTCTAGTTCGTGGAATAAAGGGAAAAGCTAACTAACACTTCAGGTGTTTCTAAGGGGGATAGCACCCAAATTTTTGAGCACTGGATCTAAGAAATGGATGGCTTAGATTGTTCCTCCTCTTTCCACCTAATATTCTCCCCCCCTGGGTGGGTGGTGGAGAAGAAGAGGCTAAGATAGGGAAGAGAGAGAAGGATGAAGGAGAGAAAATGGGAAGATCTAAGCCACTAATTTGAGATCCAATGGTCCAAAATCTGACTGGTAGCCCATTAGAAACACCAATGTTACATAGGAGCCATCACCCCCACGGTGTGCTTCCCATGAGGACTTCAGATGAATACCGCATGGACATATAAGAAAATCAACGCTCCTATAAATGCTCGTACAAAGGAAACTTTGCTAGGCTTGGTTCTCGCCCACGTGGCTCCGCTCGGTCCTATCGGTTCGAAGGTTCCCTTGCAGACTATTTGGATCAACAGCTTAGACATCATGTGTCCGCTTAGGAAGCATTGATTGCTTCAAGTGTCTGCATGGTGTTTGTCTAGTTATATATATGTCATGATCAAGTTCCATACATATAACGACATAATAATATGAAAGAACACATTGCTCAAAGCGTAAACTATAACAAGACGATTTATTATACTCACGAAGGAGGTACAAAGGCCTTAACAGTTCAACATGACAACTTAAAATGAAAGGTCTTCAGTAAAGCTTCACTCCACAGGCAGCCGGCTGGGCGAACACTCGCCTAGAACTCATCGAAATCCTTAAGATATTCCACATCTTCTTATGATTGTTACTCCGTAAGTGAGGGAAATGCAAGCTTTCAAGGGTAGACTAAAGAGGTTTGTTGTGGTTAGCATTTTAGTTTGTTAATTTTTGTTAAGCCGCACCTGGTTACTAGATACAAGTTTATACCAACCCAATTAAGCATATAAAGAGATATTTATCATCTTACATCATTCCATAACCTAGAACCATAATTTATTCTCATCTTCGAGTTCAATTATCATATGAGGATCCAGGCCGTTCATGACCATGAGCTCGGCTGTTATAGCAGTTTATATTCTGTGGAGGTTGTACACTTTCACCATAATTCGTGTAAAAGCTCCAAAGAACTTTAAACCCAAACCATGATATGTGGGCTAGGCACATATCACACTTCCGAGGTGTGACTGCATAGGGACGTTACAAGGCCTTTACAAGGATTCCCTCGTCAGAAATGACCCGCTAAGGTTTCCGTATCGGAAGCAGACATAACCGCTCTTAATGAGCATAGTGTCTTAGCCAAGGCCACTTATTAAGAGAACTGAGCTATACACTATCAACTGCCACCCCTCTTGCCTTTTCGATAACATAACTCTGACTAAGATTTCTAATTAATCAGCCAAGACCAGAGCCATGTAGTATTATGGTTGTACAGTAGCTCATGAGTTGTCGTTCCTTGTTCCAATAAACAAATGTGATCTTGTATTACCAATGTTCAACATATATTAAGCATGTTCATTATATTTGATTAAAACCCATCCATGATAAAGCAACTAGCTTAGATACCCAATGTAAAGGTAAACATAGGTGTATAAAGCTTGGGTGAAAAGATTAGTCATCTGTCGGCGAATTATGCTGACAAGGTCCTCGAGGGGGTACCCCGAGAGGAGGGTTTAGGGAGAAGTCGTCAAAAATCTAGAGCCGAAGGTGACAAGAGACGATTTAGTCAGGTTCAGGCCGCAATATTGTAACATTCCTAAAATTTGCTTGTTTAAAAATGTGGATTTAAAATTTTTGAATGAATGTGCAACAATTTAAATTTGCCTAAGGTCAAATTCTCCTCTCATCTAAATCCTAGCAAAATATTATTTTATTTAAGGATAATATAATTAGAGTGGCATTTGGATTATATTTGGATTTCATTTGGATTTGCTTGAATTTTATTTGAAGTATAAATATGCTTTTGAATTTGAATTATAAATTCAAATTCAAATCTATGGGCTTAAACTACTGATGGGCCGATTCTCGGCCCATTCTCTTTTCCCTCTCTCTTTTCTTTTTCTCTTTCTCTTCCCGCGCCGGGCCGCCTTCTTTCTTTTTCTTCTCGCGCGCGCGCTCGGCCCACTTGTCCGTTCGCTCGCTCGCGCCGGCCCAGCCCAGCAGAAGCCCACTCGTCCGTTCTTCTTCGCCGCGCCGCGCCGACAGGTGGGACCCACCTGTCAGCCGCACACTGCACAGGGGCTTCTTCTTCCTCGCTCCGTCGCCGCGGTCACGAATCGCACCCCGCGCCGCGCCCGCACGCGCTCGCACCCGGGATCGCCACGCCCGCTAAGCATCTACCCCTCGCCCAAGCCAAGCCCTACGAAGCCTCTAGAAGCCTTGGCGGCCACTCCTCCCTGCCGCGGAACGCGCGCTCGCGCTCGCCAACGACACGGCGGGGTCACGCGATTCGCGTGACCCGTAACCGTCTTCCCTCTCGCCCAAGCCACCTCGAACCACATGCCTCGCCTACAAGTAGTAGCCCGAGTCCCCAATTTGAGCCCAATCGTTCCCACGGGGTCAATCCCCTTTCCGCCACGACCGAGAACGTGAAGCAGAGGAGGAGAAGGGGGAGAGGGAAAGAAGAGGGGAGTAGGAGGAAGAAGAGGGGAGGAGAAGGACCACCGTCGCAAGGAGAAGCTCTGCTGCCGCCGAAGGAACCCGGGGGCTGAGTTGAACCGTACCTCGCTGACGCCGAGCCGTGCGCCACCGTGACGCCGCCGCGAACACCGACGTCGACGACGACCACCGCCTCAAGCCGGCACCGCATCACCTCTCCACTGCGCCAACATCGTCCTACATCGCCTCTCTCTTCTCGAGCCCTTAGGTTAGCCAATCCCCGAGACCTGCCTTGATTCCCACTCGACGCCGCTCGTCGGAGCTCCGCCATAGACTTAGCACCGCCGCTAGGGCCAACCTCCCATCTGCCCGGCCTTCGAGCCGCACACTCTTCTGCAGGAGCCTTCACGCACCCTGGCGCACGCACACACGCGCCAGCCGCCGCGGAACCGGGCTGCCGAGCACCCGCGAGCGGCAAGGCCATGCCGCGGCCATGGCACAGCCATGGCGCGCGCGCCCGCTTGCACTCACACGCACGCACACTGGTTTAAGCACGTGCACAACACGCGCACAAGCACGCTCACGCGCAGCCCCGGCCACGAGGCGTTGCCTCGCACGGCCGGCGAGCTTGCCGCCGCCGCGACGAGCCGCACTGGCACGTTCGCAAGCGCGCACGCGCATACACGAGCACGTTTGGCTCCACCGCACACACACGAGCAACGCACGGGTCAGCGCTCGAACGCTGGCGAGCGAACGCGCGAGCGTGCCGTGCCGTCGCGTCGCGCGCGTCGCGAACGCCGTTGCGGCATTCCGTCGAGCACATCGCGCGCGTGGACTTTTTCCCCTTTGGATTTTGAATCCGGCCGCGCACGATTTAGGCCACACGGCCGCAGCCGCACCGGATCGGCGCGCAGCCGCACCGGATCGGCACGCAGCCACACAGGATCCAGTGGACGCGGTCCACGTGAGCCGCACTCACGGCTCACGGTGGACTGCGCCCACGCGCGCTGTCGCGCCGTGCCGAGTCGCTGACAGGCGGGGCCCACCTGTCAGGTTGACTTGCTCGTGATGACGTCAGCCGGGCCCACGCTGACGTCATCATTACCGGACCCCTCGGCTGACGTCGGGCTTACGTCATGCTGACGTCAGCAGGGCCGCGTGGCGCGCTCTGGCGCTGCCACGTGTCGCGTTCTGGTTTTTCCGGATTTAATCTTTTCGGGAATTCGTTTATCTTTTTCAGAAAATGATTTAAACTTAGAAAATTCATAACTAATTCAATTTAAGTCAGAAAATTATGAAACCAGTTTCTATAATTTTCTAAAAATATGAATAACAGTTTGGGAGGGTATTTGGAGTCATTTGGGTCTTCTATATTGCTGTTCTTTGGATTTCTTGCCATTTACCGTAGGATTTACCGTACCATCCGTATTCAGGAGACCACGACCGTGAGCAGCTGATTGAGGATCCGGCCGAGGACTTCGACAACTACCCGCACTCTCCAGGTTCACGCCCATCCCATCTTTTGAATGCCCATTAGGCATATGCTGTTAGTCTGCTAGTGCTTGCACGTGATGATTATATAATGATTAGCCATGCATAGCCCTTTATTGCCTTTACCCCTTGATGACCTACCACTTATTATATACTTGAGATATTGCTATTGCTGTGCATGCTATGTGTGGGATTGGTAGATATTCTCTGTGTGGGGTGTGTGGGAAAACTGGGAAGGAGTATGGAGATTTTGACCTTAGTAGGTCCTTGTCGGTGCGGGTATTTATAACAACCCGACTTAGGCTTTCGGGGAGCCAGGGGCGAGCTTCTGAGTAAGCCCTGTGTTGTGCCTGTGGCGGGCACGGTTGTGACTTATGATTGTGATTGGGAGCTAGGAGTATGGCGGTTACCTGAGATGGTAACGGTTGCGGACCACTGCGGTGGATACGCTTTTGGGACGATGACACCCGTACCGGCACCTTAAACCTTGTTGACCGACCTCGTTATCGCTGTACCGTACGCACCAGCTTGCTTTTGTGGGAGGAGTACCAGCTAGCCTTTCTCGGAGCGGTATCCGGACTGTTGGCGACCACAGTGTGGTATTTGTGTCAGGGGGACTGGATGCGTCCTTACACCCCCGATCGGCGAGCTATTCCCCGTCTGGCCCACGTGGAACGTCTTCACAGCTCTTGGGGCCAAGGTTAGCGTGCTGAGGCGTTCAGACCCGAGGGATGCAGGAGGATGCCGTTTCCGGTTAGGAGTTACTAGTTGTGGGTTGTGTCTCAACCGGTTAACCCCCGGTTTGCAGCCCGAGTTGGGTACAGGCGTACAAGCTCTGCAGAGTCTTATGATCTATAAGTATAGCCGTGACCTCGGTCTCGGAAAGCGCAGTGTTAATGTCTCGGTCGTCCATTGTTTTGGGATATGCTTTCTCTTCCCCTATAGGAGAGTGTGTGAGGTCGTTGGTGCGGGCGGGGAGAGGGAGGTTGAGCTCCGCCTCCCTTGCGATCCGTCCGTACCTCTTGAGATGCCGGGGATGGGAGCCCGCGCATCGCCCGAGAGATGGAGGTGTTGTGTCGAGACGGGACCTGGTGAGCCAGGATGGCCCGAGTTGTGGTAAAAGAGGGATATGGGAAGGATGATACTATTTACCGCTGCTGCTTAGGAAACCTATACCTTTCCATTGCTATTTTCTTCCCCCTTTAGAATTAGGCCACCTAAAGCTTGCATACAGATGGTGACGTGAACCTGTTCCACTCCTTGGGAACAGTCTGTGAGTTCGCAGGGTACGAGTCCGAGCACGAGTTCAACCATGACGGGTGGTACGACTAGGCTGCAGCTACGCTCAGGAGATTGCCTGTGGAGAGGAGACCACTTGGAGGACGCTTGATAGTTTTCCGCTGCGCTACTTTTGCTTTATGTTGCATTCAGCCCATGAGGCATATGTACTTATTCCAGAGACATGTACTGGTTACTATATTTATGACATGTGATGTAATTCGATTGGATGCCTGTGATATACTACTGAGATGAGTTCTGTACGCGGTAGCACTATTCCTGGGACTATCGCAATGGTACAGGGAGTCGGACTTGTCGTTTAAAAGTCCGGTTCGTTTCAGTTGGTATCAGAGCCATCCTTGACCGTAGCTCGCAGCCTTAGAAATGGACGTTAGCACTTAGGACTCTGAAACGCTCTTTTGACATATATATACGCCTTTGAATATTTTCAAGCATTTACTTCTGCCCTTTTTAAACTCTCTCTTATCTATCGCTGATATCTTTCTTCGTAACCCCAGGCCAAAAATGGAGGGTCGCGTTTGGAAGGAGTTCGAAGAAGACGGGACGAAGCAGGGAGGCTTCGCTCTCCTACTCAGGGAGATGTTGCCGAAGACAGGACTGAAGGCAGGAGTCACCTACAAAGGGAGAAGTCTCGAGAGCCCAGCAGACTGCCCCACAGACCTTACTCTCACAGTTCCCGAAGACCCCAGTGTACCTGAGTTCAAGAAAGTGGTGATCACCGCCAACGAGTTGAGCCTACCCGAAGCGATCCAAGCAGCAGCCCGACGGGCGATGAGGGAGGTACACCGACAGCTCGCGCACAAGCTCGTCGGGACACCCTACCAGTACCTGCCTAAAGCTCTGCGAGGCCCCAGCACTTACGTGGACGAGTTACGTCAGATTGAATGCGACGCCGCTTCTGAGTCCGACGGAAGACTCCGTGTCGCCTCTTTCTGCGTACAAGCACAGGACAGGGAACTAGAGAGGATGGACATGCAGATCGCCTTCTTGAAGCAGGGGATGGACTCCAGGTACGCCATGCTCGCAGCGTCGGAGGAGAAGGTGATGAGGGCTGAGATCTCGATGTTCCTCATGAACCGCCAGATTGGAAGACTTGAAGAAAGGCTGTACCAGAATGAAGCTCGAAGGGTTCACGCAGAAAAAGAAGCTGCCACAGAGCTGGAAGGGCCAAGGACTTGAGGATTCAACTTGAGGAAAAGGAGAGGATCGTCAGGGCCAAGGATGCGCTCCTAGCCGATAGGGCTGAGACCATGGACACCATGGCTGACGAGTTGTTCAAGAAGGAAGAGCGTCTCAAGAGGCTCATGAAAGGAGAGCCCTCGACGCCCGACAGTTCGAGCTCAAGTCCTGAAGTGTCAAGGAGGAGCTACTCACATGGAGGATCTCGTCCCCAGATCAGATGCCGGATCCAGGCCCCGTTCTGAGTTCTACTAGTTACCCTATGTACCGTCATGAGTCAGTTTTCATGAGTCTGTACCTTTTTGTTTTACCCTTTATCGAGTCTAGATGATTTTTCCCTCATGAGCCTTGCGATGTAGTGAACGATTGTGCGTGAGACCTCTAAGTTTAGGGGTAGCTTGGAGGTAGCGCCTATATTTATATCATGTAATGCATGTTTGAGTGAATGGATTTTTATGGAGTTATTGTGGTTGTTCCTGCTTTTTCCCTATGAGTGTTGGATTATATTTAGCAAATATTTTCATTGATTGGTATGTATACTCCAGATTTTTGATAGACTGAGTGACTAATCCCAATAACCCTCTCTATGAATCTATGGCAGGATGTCGACCCGGAGGACAAGTCGCCTGACGGCGCGACTTGAGGAGGCAGCTGGGGAGGGCGCTGCAGCCCCCGGCCGTGGTAGGGCTGGCCGTGGTCGAGGCGGGAGAGCTCCACCATCTCCTGAGCCACGAGTCGAGGACGTGGTACCAAGGGACGGAGCTAAGCAGGACCCCGCAGCGCGCCAGAGGAACCAGGAGCCAGTACCACCGCCACCCGTACCTCCGACGATCGTTGAAGCAATGAACCGTATGGCAGATCTGATGGGCCAGTACCAGGGGCAGAACCGTGATCGTGCACCTCAAGGGGATAACCTCCAGAAGAAGATTGAAAGGTTCATTCGGCTGAAGGCTCCGACCTTTGACTACTCTCCTGACCCCCTGGATGCTGAGAACTGGCTCAAGGTGATGGAAAGCAAACTGGACCTGACTGATTGTTCTGATGAGGAGTGCATTGCTATCGCAGCTCACCAGATGACAGGGTCAGCTAAAGCTTGGTGGGAAAGCTTCTGTGAGACTCACCCCAACCCTGCAGCACTTACGTGGGAGGACTTCTGTTCCGCTTTCAGAGAGCACCACGTTCCAGAGCAGCTCATGATTCAGAAGGCACAGGAGTTCCGTACTATGACACAGGGAACAATGAGGGTGGAGGAGTATGCTCAGCACTTTGTCAAGATGATGAGGTATGCACCAGATGATGTGAACTCTGAGAAGAAGAAGGTCTTTTGGTTCCTGCGGGGCTTGCACAGGGGGTTGCGACAGATCTTGGCAGGGACTGATCACTCCACACTCCGCAACCTGATGAACCGAGCAATTGCAGTTGAAAGGGAGAGGCTTGACTTTGAGGACAGCTTGAGGGCAAAGAAGAGGAAGGCTGAGGTTGTTCACCGTGACAGGCAGGCTCAGCAGCCGAGGTTTGGCCAGAGCAGCCAACAGAGGGGAGGTTTTCGCACAGGAGGCCGCAGTTTTGGTGGACAGAGCTCAGGTGGAGGGTCCTCGTTCTCAGGTGCCAGGAGCACTGGTTACCCCAGTCAGGGAGGGGGAGGCTTCGGTCGTCAGCAGTCTGCTCAGAGGACAGGTTCTGGTGGAGCACAGGTTACCTGCTTCACTTGTGGCAAGCCGGGCCACAAGTCCTACGAGTGTCCTGACCGGAGGAGTGCAGCTACACCGGCCAGAGCTCCGGGTTCCAGCTCCAAGGGTACACCAGCATAGACCAAGACCCAGCAGACTGAGGTTCGTGGCCGACTCAACCACATCTCTGAGGAGGAGGCCAAGGTTGCGCCCGACGTTGTACTTGGTGAGTTTTTGGTTAATGGTGTTTTTGCATTGGTTTTGTTTGATTCTGGTGCAACTGGTTCTTTCGTTTCTTCGAAGTTTGCTGAGTTGCAGTCTCTCCCCACCGAGTTACGAGCAAAGCCTATAGTCACCAGCTCTCCGTTAGGAGATATGAGGTGCACCCTAGTTTGCAAGGGAGTCCAGATGATCATGAGTGGTTGTGAATTCCGGGCTGGTTTGACTGTGCTAAAGTCAGATGGTATTGATGTGATACTGGGAATGGATTGACTGACTGCTCATAAGGGATTGATTTCTTGTTCACCAAGATTGGTGACGGTGCAGCACCCGGAAGTTGGGAAGGTGGATATTGTACCTTTCAGATCTAGTGAAATATCTCAGCTTTGCAGCATAACTGAGAAGACTGTGGCCGATGTACCGGTGGTGTGTGAGTACCCGGACGTCTTTCCTGACGACTTACCGGGGTTACCTCCAGATCGAGACATTGAGTTCGAGATCAACCTTGAGCCGGGGACTGCACCTATTGCTCAGAGGCCATACAGAATGTCTGTTGATGAGCTTGAAGAACTGAAGAAACAGTTACACGAGCTCAAGGAGAAGGGGTACATCCGCCCGAGTGCGTCACCCTGGGCTTCTCCGGTACTCTTTGTGAAGAAAAAGGATGGGTCTATGCGTATGTGCATTGATTACCGCGCACTCAATGCGGTGACAATCAAGAATAAGTATCCCCTGCCCAGAATTGATGAATTGCTTGATCAGCTGAAGCGGGCAAAGTTCTTTAGCAAGATTGATCTCAGATCGGGTTTCTATCAAATGAAGATCCAACCTTGTGATATCCCCAAGACCGCCTTTGTAACAAGGTATGGCCAATTTGAGTTCACTGTTGTTTCTTTTGGACTAACAAATGCTCCTCCCTACTTTATGAATATGATGAACAAGGTATTCATGGATGAGCTGGATTGCTTTGTGGTGGTATTCATTGATGATATTTTGATTTACTCGGAGACTGCCGAAGATCATGAGAAGCACTTGGGAATTGTGCTAGAAAAGCTCAGACAGAACCAGCTCTACGCCAAGTTCAGCAAGTGTGAGTTCTGGCTTGAGAAGGTGGCATTCTTGGGTCACGTACTGTCAGCTGAGGGAGTCGCAGTCGATCCCGAGAAGGTGACAGCGGTATCTGAATGGCAACAGCCGAAGAATGCGACCGAGATCCGGAGTTTCTTGGGGCTGGCAGGCTATTATCGAAGATTCATCGAGAATTTCTCAAGAATTGCCAAGCCAATGACTGAGCTGTTGAAGAACAACGTGCCGTTTGTCTGGTCAGAAAAATGTGAAGCAAGCTTCCAAGAGTTGAAGACCCGGCTCACCACTGCCCCGGTCTTAACTCTCCCAGATCTCAAGAAGAGCTTCGTCGTGTACTGTGACGCCTCGAGGCAAGGGCTGGGGTGTGTACTGATGCAAGAGGGCAAGGTTGTGGCTTACGCTTCTCGGCAGCTCAGGAAGCATGAAGAGAACTACCCCACACATGACCTTGAGTTGGCAGCAGTTGTGCATGCTCTGAAGATTTGGAGGCATTATCTGATTGGCCACAAGTGTGAGATCTATACAGATCACAAGAGCCTCAAGTACATCTTCACTCAGTCAGAATTGAATATGAGGCAAAGAAGATGGCTGGAACTGATCAAAGACTATGATGTGAGCCTCCAGTATCACCCAGGCAAGGCCAATGTGGTGGCAGATGCTTTGAGCAGAAAGGTCTATTGCAACAGCCTGATGGTAAAGGAAAGTCAACCAGAGCTGTACAAAGAGCTTGTGGAAATGAAGCTCGAGATTCTTGAAGAAGGACAATTGAACCTGTTGAAGGTAAAGTATGACTTGGAGGATCGAATCAGGCAAGCGCAAGTGGGGTGTCCAGAAATCAAAGAGATTCATGATCTCAGGGCAAGGGGCAAAGCAGCTGACTATCGTGTCGACGAGCAAGGCACCTTGTGGTTGAAAGATCGCATCTGTGTACCCCGAGATGAGAAGATCAGGCAGACGATCTTGAGCGAGGCACACGACTCCAAGTACTCCATCCACCCGGGGTGTACAAAGATGTATCAAAACTTGAAGGACCGTTTCTGGTGGGAAAACATGAGGTGTGACATTGCTGAGTTTGTGGCTCGTTGTGACACATGCCGGAGAGTAAAGGCGGAGCACCAAAGGCCTGCGGGGCTGCTCCGACCTTTGGAGATTCCAGTCTGGAAGTGGGATGACATTAGCATGGACTTCGTGGTTGGTTTACCCCATACACAGGCTGGAAACAACGCTACCTGGGTCATTGTTGATCGGTTGACCAAAGTTGCACACTTCATACCTATCAGGGAGAGGCACCAGATTGAGAAGCTGGCAGAACTGTACATTGACAACATCCTGAAGCTACATGGGGCCCCAAGGAGTATTGTGTCTGACAGAGGGGCTGAATTCACATCCAGATTCTGGCAGAGTTTGAACAAGGCCATGGGTACCCGCTTGGAGTACAGTTCAGCTTACCACCCACAGACCGATGGGCAGACAGAGAGAGTGAACCAGATCCTAGAAGATCTTCTGAGGGCTTGTGTTCTTACTTATGGGTTAGATTGGGAGAAGAGTTTGTCCTTTGCAGAGTTTTCATACAACAACAGCTTTCAGGCAAGCATACAGATGTCACCATTCGAAGCTCTTTATGGCAGAAAGTGCAGGACACCCTTGATGTGGTCCGAGGTTGGCGAGAGGATCTTCTTCGGACCAGACTCTATCAAAGAAGCTGAAGAGAATGTGGCAAAGATACGAGAGAACTTGAGAATGGCCCAGAGCCGACAGAAGAGCTATGCAGATAAAAGAAGAAGAGAATTATCCTTCGAGGTGGGGGACTCGGTCTACTTGAAGGTTTCACAGCTCAGAGGCACCAAGCGGTTTCATGTGAAAGGGAAACTCGCTCCGCGCTTTGTTGGCCCGTACCTGATCACGAGGAGGATAGGCAGCCTTGCTTATGAGCTTCAGTTGCCACAGGAGTTGGCAGGTGTGCACCCCGTGTTCCACGTATCACAGCTGAGGAAGTGCTTGCGGTTACCAAGTGAAGAAGTGCCGACAGATATACTGGACCTTCATGAGACTCTTGAGTACAAGGAGCACCCAGTAAAGATCCTAGACCGAGCTTTGAAGGAAACCCGAAAGTCGAGCACACCGTTTTGCAAAGTGTTATGGAGTAACCACACCGAGCGTGAGGCAACCTGGGAGAAGGAAGCCGATCTCAGGAAGGAGTACCCATATCTCTTCGAGGAGGAGGTGAGTTCTTAAATCTCGAGGACGAGATTCTTGTAAGGGGGGGAGACTGTAACATTCCTAAAATTTGCTTGTTTAAAAATGTGGATTTAAAATTTTTGAATGAATGTGCAACAATTTAAATTTGCCTAAGGTCAAATTCTCCTCTCATCTAAATCCTAGCAAAATATTATTTTATTTAAGGATAATATAATTAGAGTGGCATTTGGATTATATTTGGATTTCATTTGGATTTGCTTGAATTTTATTTGAAGTATAAATATGCTTTTGAATGTGAATTATAAATTCAAATTCAAATCTATGGGCTTAAACTACTGATGGGCCGATTCTCGGCCCATTCTCTTTTCCCTCTCTCTTTTCTTTTTCTCTTTCTCTTCCCGCGCCGGGCCGCCTTCTTTCTTTTTCTTCTCGCGCGCGCGCTCGGCCCACTTGTCCGTTCGCTCGCTCGCGCCGGCCCAGCCCAGCAGAAGCCCACTCGTCCGTTCTTCTTCGCCGCGCCGCGCCAACAGGTGGGACCCACCTGTCAGCCGCACACTGCACAGGGGCCTCTTCTTCCTCGCTCCGTCGCCGCGGTCACGAATCGCACCCCGCGCCACGCCCGCACGCGCTCGCACCCGGGATCGCCACGCCCGCTAAGCATCTACCCCTCACCCAAGCCAAGCCCTACGAAGCCTCTAGAAGCCTTGGCGGCCACTCCTCCCCGCCGCGGAACGCGCGCTCGCGCTCGCCAACGGCACGGCGGGGTCACGCGATTCGCGTGACCCGTAACCGTCTTCCCTCTCGCCCAAGCCACCTCGAACCACATGCCTCACCTACAAGTAGTGGCCCGAGTCCCCAATTTGAGCCCAATCGTTCCCACGGGGTCAATCCCCTTTCCGCCACCACCGAGAACGTGAAGCAGAGGAGGAGAAGGGGGAGAGGGGAAGAAGAGGGGAGTAGGAGGAAGAAGAGGGGAGGAGAAGGACCACCGTCGCATGGAGAAGCTCCGCTGCCGCCGAGGGAACCCGGGGGCTGAGTTGAACCGTACCTCGACGACGCGGAGCCGTGCGCCACCGTGACGCCGCCGCGAACACCGACGTCGACGACGACCACCGCCTCAAGCCGGCACCGCATCACCTCTCCACTGCGCCAACATCGTCCTGCATCGCCTCTCTCTTCTCGAGCCCTTAGGTGAGCCAATCCCGGAGACCTGCCTTGATTCCCACTCGACGCCGCTCGTCGGAGCTCCGCCATGGACTTAGCACCGCCGCTAGGGCCAACCTCCCATCTGCCCGGCCTTCGAGCCGCACACTCTTCTGCAGGAGCCTTCACGCACCCTGGCGCATGCACACACGCGCCAGCCGCCGCGGAACCGGGCTGCCGAGCACCCGCGAGCGGCAAGGCCATGCCGCGGCCATGGCGCAGCCATGGCGCGCGCGCCCGCTTGCACTCACACGCACGCACACTGGTTTAAGCACGTGCACAACACGCGCACAAGCACGCTCACGCGCAGCCCCGGCCACGAGGCGTTGCCTCACGGCCGGCGAGCTTGCCGCAGGCCTCTGCGCGCGCCGCCGCCGCGACGAGCCGCACTAGCACATTCGCAAGCGCGCACGCGCATACACGAGCACGTTTGGCTCCACCGCACACACACGAGCAACGCACGGGTCAGCGCTCGAACGCTGGCGAGCGAACGCGCGAGCGCGCCGTGCCGTCGCGTCGCGCGCGTCGCGAACGCCGTTGCGGCATTCCGTCGAGCACATCGCGCGCGCGGACTTTTTCCCCTTTGGATTTTGAATCCGGCCGCGCACGATTTAGGCCACACGGCCGCAGCCGCACCGGATCGGCGCGCAGCCGCACCGGATCGGCACGCAGCCACACAGGATCCAGTGGACGCGGTCCACGTGAGCCGCACTCACGGCTCACGGTGGACTGCGCCCACGCGCGCTGTCGCGCCGTGCCGAGTCGCTGACAGGCGGGGCCCACCTGTCAGGTTGACTTGCTCGTGATGACGTCAGCCGGGCCCACGCTGACGTCATCATTACCGGACCCCTCGGCTGACGTCGGGCTTACGTCATGCTGACGTCAGCAGGGCCGCGTGGCGCGCTCTGGCGCTGCCACATGTCGCGTTCTGGTTTTTCCGGATTTAATCTTTTCGGGAATTCGTTTATCTTTTTCAGAAAATGATTTAAACTTAGAAAATTCATAACTAATTCAATTTAAGTCAGAAAATTATGAAACCAGTTTCTATAATTTTCTAAAAATATGAATAACAGTTTGGGAGGGTATTTGGAGTCATTTGGGTCTTCTATATTGCTGTTCTTTGGATTTCTTGCCATTTACCGTAGGATTTACCGTACCATCCGTATTCAGGAGACCACGACCGTGAGCAGCTGATTGAGGATCCGGCCGAGGACTTCGACAACTACCCGCACTCTCCAGGTTCACGCCCATCCCATCTTTTGAATGCCCATTAGGCATATGCTGTTAGTCTGCTAGTGCTTGCACGTGATGATTATATAATGATTAGCCATGCATAGCCCTTTATTGCCTTTACCCCTTGATGACCTACCACTTATTATATACTTGAGATATTGCTATTGCTGTGCATGCTATGTGTGGGATTGGTAGATATTCTCTGTGTGGGGTGTGTGGGAAAACTGGGAAGGAGTGTGGAGATTTTGACCTTAGTAGGTCCTTGTCGGTGCGGGTATTTATAACAACCCGACTTAGGCTTTCGGGGAGCCAGGGGCGAGCTTCTGAGTAAGCCCTGTGTTGTGCCTGTGGCGGGCACGGTTGTGACTTATGATTGTGATTGGGAGCTAGGAGTATGGCGGTTACCTGAGATGGTAACGGTTGCGGACCACTGCGGTGGATACGCTTTTGGGACGATGACACCCGTACCGGCACCTTAAACCTTGTTGACCGACCTCGTTATCGCTGTACCGTACGCACCAGCTTGCTTTTGTGGGAGGAGTACCAGCTAGCCTTTCTCGGAGCGGTATCCGGACTGTTGGCGACCACAGTGTGGTATTTGTGTCAGGGGGACTGGATGCGTCCTTACACCCCCGATCGGCGAGCTATTCCCCGTCTGGCCCACGTGGAACGTCTTCACAGCTCTTGGGGCCAAGGTTAGCGTGCTGAGGCGTTCAGACCCGAGGGATGCAGGAGGATGCCGTTTCCGGTTAGGAGTTACTAGTTGTGGGTTGTGTCTCAACCGGTTAACCCTCGGTTTGCAGCCCGAGTTGGGTACAGGCGTACAAGCTCTGCAGAGTCTTATGATCTATAAGTATAGCCGTGACCTCGGTCTCGGAAAGCGCAGTGTTAATGTCTCGGTCGTCCATTGTTTTGGGATATGCTTTCTCTTCCCCTATAGGAGAGTGTGTGAGGTCGTTGGTGCGGGCGGGGAGAGGGAGGTTGAGCTCCGCCTCCCTTGCGATCCGTCCGTACCTCTTGAGATGCCGGGGATGGGAGCCCGCGCATCGCCCGAGAGATGGAGGTGTTGTGTCGAGACGGGACCTGGTGAGCCAGGATGGCCCGAGTTGTGGTAAAAGAGGGATATGGGAAGGATGATACTATTTACCGCTGCTGCTTAGGAAACCTATACCTTTCCATTGCTATTTTCTTCCCCCTTTAGAATTAGGCCACCTAAAGCTTGCATACAGATGGTGACGTGAACCTGTTCCACTCCTTGGGAACAGTCTGTGAGTTCGCAGGGTACGAGTCCGAGCACGAGTTCAACCATGACGGGTGGTACGACTAGGCTGCAGCTACGCTCAGGAGATTGCCTGTGGAGAGGAGACCACTTGGAGGACGCTTGATAGTTTTCCGCTGCGCTACTTTTGCTTTATGTTGCATTCAGCCCATGAGGCATATGTACTTATTCCAGAGACATGTACTGGTTACTATATTTATGACATGTGATGTAATTCGATTGGATGCCTGTGATATACTACTGAGATGAGTTCTGTACGCGGTAGCACTATTCCTGGGACTATCGCAATGGTACAGGGAGTCGGACTTGTCGTTTAAAAGTCCGGTTCGTTTCAAATATGCATAATACCCTACGTCTTGTTTGGTGTATTTTGTATTGATTGATGTTGCAATGCCTGACGGCGTTGCTCGATGGTCTAATCTAGTGACCCCTGCCCTCCTTTATATATCCCAGGGAGTAAGGTTGCATGGTAAGTCTTCTAGTTGGTTACAACTAAGGAGTCCTAGTAGGACAAGGTGTCCTAGTAGGAGTCTAGCTTGCTTAGGGAACCTGGGGTTTCTATACCCGTCAAGCCCTGAGCGCTTCATTGCCTGAAGTACAACCTTGTTGTGAGTCTTGAAGTATTGCCGAGTTGTTTTGAAGTCATCCAAGTTCTTCTTTGGCTTTTAGGATCTCTCAGCTTGGTTGTACGAAGACTTTGAGGTGCTCAAGAACTTTTGGAGAAGATTAGTCATCGTTAATAGGTCACGTCAAGATCAATGCGATAAGAAAATAAAGTAAACATAATTTTAACATGACATATATTGGTTCAAAAGAATATGTAGAGGGGGATTGCCACTTGCCTTTTTCTGCTAAAAACTCAGGCTCCTCAAATTGTTGCCCTTACTCTTCCTCGAATTGCTCGTTCTCTACGATTCACACAAGGGCATACAATAAATAAATGAAAAACATTACATCCATCATTTTTAACAGACGTAAATGAGCAACTAAAACTAACGTTCATACAGAGATGGTCGCGTGAGCGTAAAAATCAGCCAAATCAGGTTTAAAACCGTTTAAATATGTTTAAAACAAGGCTTAGGGGCTTCTCTGCTATAAAACTATCCTTTCAGGTGCTAAAACAGAAGAAACAAAGGGCTTAAACAGAGGGATTTATTGGTAAAAACGGGAGTACTAGACCATGTGTTCGATTCTGAATAAGGACATGGGGTTAAACAAAAAAAAGGACTGATCAATGATTATTTTGCATGGCACTAGACAACGAGTTGAATAAGAAATTCCATAGGGTCTCTTTTGCAAAATATCTAGGGCTGACTAGTAAGAGACCCTTTGACTTGGATTGAGACTGTTTTGAACTGTGAGATTTGGATCTGAGAGTGGTGGTTTGCTTGGTGTTGACTAGGTCGCCGGAGATGGCCAATTGCGGCAACGCAAGGTGGCGGCTCACCGGAGTAAGGCGGAACGGGGCTAGGGAGCTCAGTTTGAGTGGTTCTTGGCTCTAGATAAAGCTTGTGACTTGGGAAACTTGTTCTGGGGTTTTGTGGCGAAGCTCACGAGGTAGAAAGGTCGTGCAACAGGTGGTTGCGGGTTGTGGGGTTCGGCGAGGACGTGTGCGGGGGTGAGAGCAAAAGAGAAGGGGAGAATGGGCTCCAGAGGTACCTTACCACCGTACCAAGAACAACGACGAGGTCTCGGCTTGTGTAGAGGGTGCTGAGGGGAGTAGATCAGTGGTGGCCGGCGGCAAGCTATGGGTGGCGTATTGGTGGGGAAGAGCAAAGGGGAGGGAATAGCTTAGGCACGAGAGGGGAGGCTATATAGGCCGCGGAGGGAAGTGGAGAGGGCGCCGAGGCGAGGAAGTGGCTGCTCAGTGGAGCTCGTGTAGCCATTAATGGCAAATGAGTGGAAGAGGGATGGTGGCGACCATTCTTGGTGGAAGAAGGAGGAAGCGAATGGGCATCGATTGGACTGTGGGATGACGCTGTGCACTCTCGTTTGAATCAAACAGGCGCGACAGGGGTCAAACGCGACGGCAGGTGAGCCAGAGTGTGCGTGACGTGGTGAGGAGGAAGGCGAGACGATGTGGGCAAGAGGTAGGGGACGACCCTGACGGGTGGATCCTGCTTGACAGAGAAAAGAGAGAGAAAGCTAGGCCGATTGGCCGATGGGCCGAGAGAAACTGGCCGACACAAGAGAGAGAGAGGAGAGTGGGAATTGGGCTGGGCCAAGAGAAAGAGATAGGAAAAGAAAAGAGAGAGAAAGGTTTCAGGGTTTAAACTTTTTCATGATTTTGTAAAACAAAACTCCACTAAAAAGCCGATGCAACAAATTATGAATGCACAAGCACCTTTGTTCTATAAATTCAAATGTTGTTCAAATTATTTAAAAACTAAAATTTATTTCTGAATTATTAATTTCTTAAGAGATAAAGCTATGCTGACTTATTGCTTATGTTGATTTCTTTGTGATGAATTTTCGGGTGTTACAAATTTACCTTGTCCACGGCTCGGTTGACAAACTAGTACCCCGAAATGAAAGGGTGCACGAAGCCGCTGGTACAAGGGAGAATTTCACTCACGCACGTCATCTCCGAAGCACCAACGCTCCTTCACCTCATCAGCTGTCAAAAAATGAAAAAAAAAAGTTCCTACACCTCACATGGAAAATTACGACAACTAATCCAGGATCATTCACTGATCCACACCGCACCTATCGATGAGGTGCCTTTAGTTTACTCAATGACTATTCAGAGAGACAAAAGCATACGCGTTCCTGGTCTCTCTATATACTCACACGCTTCCAAGACTAACGCGCTAATCGCGTCATAACTTATTCCCTAAATGTTTCATTTCGTCACCTAATAAAGTGCTAGATTAAAGAATGTCACACACTGCCATTCTTACCAAACCCACTAATAATCACCTTTAGTAGTATTCACCCTCCTATTATATATACACACATGCACCACGCCTAGATCCTTCACCCAAATCTCAGAAACCCCCATTCATCTACGCTTGTTGCTCTTTCCCACCCCTCGCCGAAATGGACAGACTCCAAGAAGGGGAAGAGAGCCTTCCTAAGCCATCGTTGCCTCCTGAGGAAGCCGCCATCATTGAGAAGGTGCTCGGCAACGACGACTTACTACGCGAGGTGTTCCGTCGCTTCTCTCTCCCCACTTCGCTCGTCCGCATAGCTTGTGTCTGCAGGCGCTGGCTCCGCATCGTCTCCAGCCAAGGCTTCCTCGATGACTTCCGCCGCCTCCACCCACCCCGCCTCCTTGGATCCTTCCCCAGCAAGCCTCAGGATCTTCCCAAGCTTCTGCCATGCCGTGAGCTTCCCGAAGACCTCATCGCGGTAACCAGCCATGCCAAGGCCTACTTCTCCAGAGTTAGTAAGAATATACCATTTGGGAAGTATGTCATCCTGGACATGCGCAATGGACACATGCTGGTTGCCATTGTAGATGTATGCGATCGAACTCGGATTGCCGTCATTGTGTGCACACCGTTCAAGGCGGCACCGCCAGTCTACCTCCCATTCAGCCAGCTTTCTGCTTACCGTGGAACCAACAAAGGTGAATTTGATATGTTTGAGTTCCTTCCGGAGGATGGAGGCGATGGTCGGTCATACTTTGAGGTGAGAGTGATAAAGCGTTACAATGGAGACCCTAGGTTCATCTTGGCAACGGTAGGTTCTTGTGAAGGTGGAGTCAGAGGCGAATACCGTGCCACGGAGCCTATGAGGCTCCCAAAAGGTTGGTGTTGGTCATGTCGCTCAACACGAGGATTGCTTTGTGGTAACAAGTTTTATGTGTTTTCTAACGATGAATACATTCTTGGGTTGGATTTGGCTACCATGATCTTGTTCTACATCTACTTACCAGAAGAAGTCGAGATGGTCAATACGGAGTATGATTATTACAAAAATGTTGACCTCTCTAGGGGAGAGGGCTCTAATTTTTATCTCATCTATCTCAAGGGGTTCCAAATTTGCGTTTGGCTTCATGACACAAGGCACAGTGACAACACAAGCAATTGGATGTTGATTGATACAATCAGTCTGCTCCAAGTATTTGATGCTTTAGCAAAGCATGACTTCAGTTCTCAGGGTTGCAGAATCTATCTTCTGGAGAGGAGCGGGGATAACGCTGAGTTTGTGTATTTGAGCATATCAGATACAATAGATAATTACTCAGATACAGATTATTTGCTGCATCTTAAGACCAGGGCAGTGGAGGTGGTGTCTGAGAGCCATTGGCAGACAACATCTCTGCTTAATCCCTTCATGATGATTTGGCCTCCCACCTTCCCAGCGGTGATGAATGAGGAAGATGAAGATGAGCGTGGTCATGCTGGGCTCTAGTTTGTATTTCTTCAACTAATGATGCATCGATATAAGTCTTGTCCATTGTGTGCCCATATAGTTAATAGTCCAATATAAATTTGGGAAAAGTCCGTTTCACACCTTTTAACTATAACAAAAGTCTGATTTTCAACGTGCGATTACAAAAACGGACACAAAGGGCCATCCAACTATCGAAACTGGGCAAATTTAGGCCTTTGAGTTCTTTCAGAAGTGATTTTGTCCTTGTCAGTGTCCCAAAACCAGGCATCCCAAAATAATTTTAATGCTTAGTGGACATAGCCTCATGTCATGAGTGTCCATTTCGGCTTTGACATGGATCTTTTTGACCGATGACAGCTGTATGGATTATTTTTTGACGTGGATCTTTTTTACCAATGGCAATTGTGTGGGTTATTTTATTTTATTGGTAAAGTGTGGATTATTTTTGACGTGGATCTTTTTGACCATCATGCAGTGGCGTAGCTAGCATTTTAATGAAAGGTATGCCATGAAAAAAATGTATATATAACAATCAATACATAAACGGTACCATCAATGTATAAATCGGTAAAAAAAATTAGATGTAAAAAATATTAAATTCAACGTTGAGCGGGGATTATGCTCTATAGGTTCGAACGCATATGCTCTTGAGGTTCATCTTCAACCATGGTTGCAGCTGGAGCAGGGGGAGGAGATGCAGCAGCAATCGCCACCACCTTCTTTGCTGCATGTTTTTTATCTTCGGCCAATTCAATATATTCCACTTCGGGAGCTTCAACTTCTACATCAGAATGCAAGTTAGAGATGATATGCAACAATTTTCAAAGATAGGTATACAACTTTCTCTTCTTGTTAAAGTTGCAAGCAAACACTAACTACCCCAAACTTTAGAAGCACTCCTAGTATTTTTCTTTATTAAAACTTGCCTTAAATGAAATTTAATTGATTTTTAATGATTTAAATAAAGCATTAAAATAAAAAATACACCAATTTTTGGACATTCCTACAGTTTTCTATAAATTAATTAGTGAAAAACCAAAATTTAAATCTATTATCAAAACCCAAAAGGCACTATTGCACAAAAGCCCCTAGACTTCTGCATCTTCACCCCATGGTCCTCCCTCTTTTTAAAACAGAGGGTCGCACCAACAGGCGCTCCCGCCGGCTTGACCGGCGGCTAGGTCTCCCGACCTCGACAGCTAGCCCTACAACCTTGCATATTTTTTGTAAACATCTCGAAAAAGTTTGGGTACTGTCTTGCAAAATATTTTTTTGTTGTAGTGTGTTGATGCTTATTACATGCGATAACAAGTGCATGATGACGTTGTGGCTCTTTGCTATGTTCCTTTGGAGTTCCAGTTTGCGGATTTCTTCATGAAGGTTCAGGAACATGCCCAGTATACTTATTTTCTATTGAAACTCAATGTTGTAGATCCACCATGAGTGAGGGGGAGGAGTAGATGTATAGATCTCTTGTAATTACTCCATAATGTATGGTGCTAGATTTGCACTTTATACATCGCCTTATCTGCCCCTTGTGACATGAAATAGATCGAGTTGCTCATTCTTAACACTGTACAAAAACAATGGTAACTTCCCTTCCGAGGGACATTTGCCCATCCATACTGTATTTTGCAGCAATGTCCCTTCCTCAGGATAAAGTATTTGATGAACTCAAGTCCTCGATAATGCCTGAAATACTAAGGCTTCGTTTGGATATAGATATTGGAGGGTGTGGCATTGAAGTGGCCTAGAATACCAAAGCTGAGGGGAACCAATGCCATTGTTTGGATGTGCAAGTATTTGATAGCTGGAATCAAAGGAAATAACCAATTCCAATTCATGTTTGGATGTACAAAGGTGGAATTGCGGTATGGGTTGTCTAGAATGGTGTAAAAATGCATTGCAATATGTATTTCACAACATAAATATTTATTGGATCATTATATATATTACTTTACACTTTGAACACATGATAATATTCAAAAGTAATAATAGATACTGCAATCATATGATTAAAAACCATAGAACTGACTCAAAGTAAAGTTCTGTCAACACAATTCCTCTCTTCTTTCTTCTTTTATTTTCTTCAGTTATATAAGAAACCAATTTGAGATTGGCCATATTATAGCTAAAATGCACACACACATTGATAACATCAACACGAGATATATCATGGCATACAGTGAGAGACAGATCAATGCTTGACATACCTTCAATCGGATGAAGTAGTAACTAGGGGCGGTGGAGGCGGATATTGGGGTGTTAGAGGCGTACCTATGGTGAAGAGGGGGCAGGGGAGGGTGGGGAGGCGACGGCGGCCAGCGATCTTCCTGGTTGGCCTCCTGTCTCCCAAGATCTGGGGAGAGAGATGCTGAAGATGTGAGGGAAGGGGAACGGGCGGAGGTTGCCTAGAGATACACGAGAACACGGAGGAGGGACGGACGCCGTGCACCTGTGCCGGAGAAGGGGGTGGTGGAGTAGGAGGAGGCGGCCGGCGGCGGAGGTAGAGGCGCTCGTGCAGTCGTGTTATCGCCCAGTTGCCGCGACCCGTCATTCTTTTTTATTAATATTTCTGTTTCCTAACAATGGTAATGCTCTAGGAAGTCATTCGACCTAAGGAACTGTTTCAAGTCTTCCTTCCAATGTTGTTAATACACAACCAAAGTTTGATAGATAAAAAAAATCATTGGTCCCAACCAAATTGGGATAGGCAAGAGATGAAACTCAAGAAACAAAGGTCAATGTTCAGCCATGTTGATAGCTAATCTCCAAACACTCCTATCAAAAGCTTCTTCCTTTGAAATATTACACTCCTTAAGATCTCTTTTCACCACTATACACAGACATTTAGGTCTACCTCTAACTCTCTTTACATCATCGACCCGCTTTAGTACCCCACTACGTACTGACGTTTAGGAGGCCTCCGTTGGACATGTCCAAACAATCTCGAGCGATATTGGTTCAATTTCTCCTCAAAATTGGATAGATATATAAGACAATTTCAACCTGGGATGCTAACTTTGCGCTTGTCAGAGTTTATAGACTTGAAAATATAGGCTCTAGACGAGAACAATTCTGGTGCTCAAAGCCCTTGTGGTATTCCCATCAGGGTTTTTTTTACCGAACCGGTAGCGGCTACCGCTAGCCACCGGTAGCGGTTAGCCGAACCGGTTTGAATGGTTACTGTCGGCGATTTATGCTGACTAGGTTCTCGAGGGGGTACCCCGAGAGAAGGGTTTAGGGAGAAGTCGTCGAGAATCTAGAGCCGAAGGTGACAAGAGACGGTTTAGACAGGTTCGGGTCGCCGGAGCGTAATACCCTACGTCCTGTATGGTGTATCTTGTATTGATGAGATCGTTTTGAGGGGGTCCCTGCCTCCCCTTATATAGTCCGGAGGGCAGGGTTACATAGGAACCGTATAGGACTAGGAGACTTTTACAAGTTTATCTCTAATTCCCAAATACAGTCTATCTAAACCGACTAGGACTAATCCTTGTCTTGTGCGTCAAGTCTTGTACATGGGCCGACCCATAGGATGGGCCGCCAGGGTTGTTTAGTCCGTCAGGACTCTACACCCACAAGCCCCCGAGCACCTTATATCCTGAAGAACAGCCTTGTTGAAAGTACAGAGTTCTTTGAGGTCCTCCAGAGTTCTTTTGAAATCCGCCAGGGTTCTTTGAGACCCACAGGGTTCTTTGATCTTAGAAGTTGCAACCATGCTGTTCAATAGGTAATGATGTGCTCATAAGTCTTCTCGAAGTTCGGATTGGTGCGCACCGATTAGGTGCGCCCAATTGGGTAGCCCCCGAGCCTTGTTTATCTTTGAAGAAGAAATTCGAGGCTCTTTCGAAGTCCGAACCAAAAGAGAATCAATTTCCGAAGAAACCCGAATTCTTTTAGAATTCCTCATAAATTTATCAATTGAAGCCGAAAATTCTCAGAAAAATATTTCCTGAAAATATGTCCACAGCCCCCGAGCCTAAATTTGAATGAATTCAAATATAGGATCAAGAAAGGACCAAAATTGAAAATTACCGAAGTAACGCTTCGAAAAGCCCATATAAACCGCCTACGACCCTTTGTATCCGTACGCCTTTCGCAAAACAGATCTAGGGTTCGCGACAGTTGCTATTCTCGCAATCCAGAGACCGCGCAGAAGCATCCACAGCCTCCCCCAATTTTAGATCCAATCCACACCAAATCGCAAGAGATCCCAATGGCCGGTGGTGAAGGATCCAGCCGAGGCAAGGGCTCGAAGAGGAAATCGGAGGCCATGAAGGAAGTCGTTACGACCGAGAAGGCATCGTCCGCGGGAGACATGCCGATCATCGAAGATCCAATCAGTGACTGGCCAACCAGTATTCTGAAGGAGAAGCATATCAAGGCCTTGGAGACAGATGGATTCTTGGCAGCCCAAGAAATCAGTCGGTGGAGAAGCGCACACGGGCATGAATACCCCACCGAAGAAACCGAGGAAATCACGGTATGGAAAGCCTTTTATGAAGTTGGTTTTGGTATGCCAACCTGTGATTTTTTCCGCCGTGTGCTGCAATTTTATGGGATTGAACTGTGTCACCTGAATCCCAACTCCATTCTGAATTTATCCATCTACATCCACCTGTGCGAGGCATTCCTTGGGATAGACCCCCATTTTGCACTGTTCCGCCATTTATTCAGGGTGAAGACCTCCAGCGGACCACTGCAGGTGGTGGGGAAGGTAGTCATCCAGTTCCGCCAGGGCATGAGGCCAGTGTATTTGGATTATACAACCAAAGAAAGCCTCAAGGACTGGCAGAAGGAATGGTTCTACGCATGGAACCACCAGCCACAGCTTCAGAGCCGCTCAGGGAATCCTCCAGTAATGAAGCCATTCTGGAGCGAAACAGTTGGAGTAAACCAGGCAATGCAAATCCCTGAGCTGCTCAATATGATTAGAGATCTGAAGGCACAAGGACTGACAGGAGCCATGGTATATCGGTCATTCCTACTGAGGAGGATCCAACCGTGCAAACAACGCTGTAACCCAGGGTACTTGTACTCTGGGGAAGCAGACCCCTCAAGGAATGCCACCGGAAACATGTCAGAGAAGAGAGTAAATCAACTCTTGAAGAAGTTTCTGGTGGTCAACGATGAACAATTTCCAGAGATAATGGAAGTTTCTGCAATAACCATGACACCTGAGGTAAAATCCTTGTCTGAATACATTGCCGTATTGTTGAAAATATAATGTAAACTAATGGCTTGATTATCACAGTATGAAGCCCGGCGTGCACTTTATGTAAGTCTGCCGCCCCTGGACCCAACCAACACTGAAGAAGCGGCGTTGCTGGCACGCTGTGTGGATCCAGGGGTAAGAGATCAAGTGCACATGAAATCTGCAATTGAAGACCCTGACGAGCCAATGGTAAAACTTGAACCACAGGTCCCTGAAGAACCCCAAGCCAAATCAGGAGCAACCTCCAGGGGAGCAGAAAGGTCCAAGAGACCAGCGCCAACAGAGCCAACAGCGCCTGTGCCCAAGAGAGCGCGTACACTGCCCAAGCCCCGAGCCAGAACCATCCCAGAGGAGAGGGCAAAGGTATCCCCACAACCCAAGACAACAGCTTCAGTGGGGATATCTATTGGGGAGATTGGAACCAGTTTGCCGCAGCAAGGCAGCTCTGCTCGGCAACCATTATCTGATGAAGAGATCCTGCACAACATCTTCAACCCTGTCTCCGCGCCGTTTACAAGGACAACGCCAATAATTGAAGAACCCTGTCAAGCAGGACCGTCGGCGCCAGAGCAGGAAGTTGAAGAGGAGTTCACCTTGGGGGAGCCAGAGATCCCCATGCGGCCCTCCACCATGTGAGTATCCCGTTAAGCAGTACAGAATTTAGCTTTGTAATATACTGTTGTGACTAACAAATATTATTGTTCCAGAGTTGAAGAAACTCCAGTGATAACCAGGGAAGAACCCTCAGTTGATCATGCAGCTGTAGAACCAGAGGCCGCAGTGCCCAAAGAACCCAGGGTGGTACCAGAAACAACCCTGCCGGAGGTTCAAACAGCTACGTCATCAGACCCGCCAGCACCAGAAGGAGCACAAGTCGAGGAAACAGTTGCTGAGGTGCTGGCGGACATTGAACAAATGGTCACTCAGGCGGTGATCAAAGAATCAGAACTGGAACGCCATGACCAGTCCTCTGCGGAGCCCCCGAGCGTTACAGAAACAACCCAGGCCGGGGCAGAGGCAGAGTGCTCAAGGGGGAAACAAGCTGAAGCATCAACCCAAGAGCAAATGATTGAAGAGATCCCCAGAGAACCCAGGGGTACTGGAGCTGAAGAAGGGGTTGGTAGCTTCCGCATCGGAAGCTACGACCCAATGCTCAATCCGAATCCGCAAAGCTTCGAGTTCATTTTGGACGCGGAGGAGGATGAGCAACATATTGACAAGGGACTGTACCACGCCGAGAGGGCAGTAGCCTACTTCAAGGTTAGTGAAACAACCCTGTTCTTGTATTGTTGTTGGAGCATATCTCATAATAACTGTTTTATAGGCTGTTAGCGAGGCATCAAGGAAGAAAACCGAATATCTCCACAATATTTCCTTGATGCACGCCAAGGCGGACCGTCTCCAGAAGGAGCTGGAGCGTGAACGAGAAGACCGCAAGCTCCAGGAGGCGGAAGACGCCGACATGATCCGCACCTTGCACCTGCGAACCAAGGAATTGGCCGCGGAGAAGGAGGACATGAAGAAGAAGCTTGCAACGGCAAAAGCAGAGCTCAAAGGTACTCTGTCGCTACCGAAATCTTGTACTGAAATTGCCGTTGCCTTTGTTGAATAACAACTCTGTCATTGTCTTGTGTGAGCAGGGGTGCAACAGCAGCTATCAACAGCCCAGAGCAAGATGACGGATTGGTCCAACCTGGCCAACCGTCACGAAGAAGCGTTGAAGACCCTCTCTGCCGAGCATGAAGGCATCAAAGAAGAACTCAGAGTAGCGGTCAAACAACGCAAGGATGCTGACGCGCAGCTAATTCAAGTCCTCGAGCAGCAGCAGAAGCTGGCCAAGGACCTGGAGGACGCTCGCCAAGAGAAGAATCAGCTATCCAGGGATCTCGTCCAAGCACAGAAGCATCTTGCAGACAAGAAGGTGTTGGACGAGAAGCTTGAACAGGCCACCAGGAGGATGTCAGAGCTGGAAGAGACTTTGCGGCTGATGAAGAAGTCTGACGACGACCTGGCCGAAGCCTTAAACCGGATCTCACTGCTAGAGAAGGCAGCGAACCCGGTGGTGAAAGCCTTGGTCCCAGAAGACCCTGCATCGCCACTATCATTCCTGGAGCGCCCGAAGGCCATGCCAAGACAACTGAAGGCGTACATCAAGAGATCCTCAAAAGCATGTCTTGTGCATGTCCTTGCCGTAGTTAAGTCCAGGTACCCTGAGGTAGACATAGGTAGACTAGTAGAAGGCGCAGAACCGAACTGTACCGAATCCGCCTTCAGGGACCTGAAGCAAGAGGCCGAGCCAGTTGCAGAAGCAATTGCTCAGAGCCTTAGGCTGTAATTTTAAACAAAATGTTATTGTAATATAAGTATTATGCAATGTAATATATTATTGCCATGTTATGAAGGAAAACCAAGAATTTCTATGAATTCCCGGGTTGTCTCTGTGTCGCTGACCAGGACTTAGTCAAAATGTACGTTGCGTAGATTTTAACTTGTGAAAAGCAGCCCTGTAAAGGACCCGAAGGAACCCAGGGAGATTTCTTATAGCATAAGCTATCTAGTAGAATGTACCCCAGGAGGGTACTTGGGAACTAACTGTGTATGGTTTGCCGAAGCAAGAACCCAGTAAGACCCACGAAGCGGCAGCATGAAGCTGGAAACTATCACAGAGTAGCATAATAGGAGGAGCAGATCCGTTCTTGGCCCCGAAAGAACCCGGATAGACCTCATTTACAGGCTCCGAATGCACGTAAAAGGAAATTTCCAAGTCTAGAAAGAACACGGAAGTTTTGGATGATGTCACGAAGACAAATAAACAACCCAGTAAAGGGAGCTTTATTAAAATATATCTCGTTGCCGGAACAACGGTACAAGAGAACATGTAATGCCGAAGCAATTAGTTCATATATTGCCGGAGCAATGTTTTCAGAAGAACCCTGGATGCCAAAGCAATTGGTTCATGTGAATGCCGGAGCATTGTTGCAATGATTGAACTACGCGTAGAATTTGCGTAGATGTTCTATATTCCAAGGATTTGGTAATTCCACACCATCTTCTGTTTGAAGTCGGTAGGTGCCTGGTTTGAGGACCTTGGAAACAATAAATGGACCGTCCCAGGGTGAAGTAAGCTTGGAATGGCCGACTGTATTCTGGATTCGTCGTAACACCAAGTCTCCAATCTGGAATGATCTTGTCTTCACATTTTTGTCATGGAATCTGCGGAGTCCCTGAAGATACGCAGCGTTGTGTAACAAAGCTGCCAGTCGTACTTCTTCAGCCGTATCAACCTCCAGCATCCGTTGTTCGTCCGCCATGGCTTCTTGGAATTCCTCAACGCGAGGAGCACCATGCATGACGTCAACAGGTAGAACAGCCTCTGATCCATACACCAAGAAGAAGGGAGATTGCCCTGTAGCTTTACTGGGTTGAGATCGTAGGCCCCAGACAACTGGAAAGAGTTCTTTCATCCACCGGCCTTCTGCTTTCTTCAGGGTTCGTTCCATGCGAGCTTTAAGTCCATCAAGGAGCATGCCATTGGCCCTTTCGACTTGTCCGTTGGCACGAGGATGAGCAACAGAGGCATAGGATACCTCGATGCTGCGATCTTCACAGTAGTCCCAGAACTTGTTGCCTGTGAAGGTGGTACCCAAATCTGTGATGATTTGGTGTGGTATCCCGAAGCGAAGAATCAATTCTTGGAGAAATTGGACTGCTTTCTCAGAGGTTGGTTTAACAACCGGAAAGACTTCTATCCACTTTGTAAATTTGTCAATGGCGACAAAACAATATTCAAATCCACCAGACGCCCTGGGCAGTTTCCCAATCATATCAAGCCCCCAGCATGCGAATGGCCATGACGGAGGTATCAATTTGATCTTGTGAGCAGGCTGATGTGAATGATGAGCGAAATATTGACAACTCTTGCAGTGACGAACGATTTCCTCAGCGTCGTGTAGAGCTGTAGGCCAGTAGAACCCGGCACGAAAGGCTTTGCCCATGATAGTGCGGGAAGCTGCATGATTGCCACATTCGCCTGCGTGAATTTCCTCCAGGATGTTGACTCCTTCTTGCTGTGAGACGCATTTCATCAATGCACCAGAGCGTGCGCCACGTCGGTACAGTGTATCGCCGATTATAACATAGGACTTGCTATGGCGGACAATTTGCTGAGCTTCTGCCTTCTCGGCAGGAAGTCTGTCGTGCAAGATGTAGTCTATAATCGGGGCGCTCCATGTGGCATCAATGAGCATAACCTCAGGAACTGAGGTTGTATCATCAGAAGATGCCGCTGCAGAAATTGATGGCTTGGAGAGTTCATTGACGAACACCCCACTAGGTACCTCTGCTGTGGAAGAACCCAGCTTTGATAGGACGTCTGCAGCGACATTGTAATCTCGCTCGACATGATGAAATTCAATGCCGAGAAAGTGTTTTTCCAACTTCCGAACTTCTTCACAGTACGCATCCATGTCTTCATGGTTTCGATTCCAGTCCTTGTTGACTTGCTTGATGACCAACATTGAATCCCCATACACCAGCAGACGCTTGATACTGAGGGTAATGGCCATCTTCATTCCGTGAAGAAGTGCTTCGTATTCTGCAGCGTTGTTGGTAACAGCGAACTGAATCTGCAGGACATACTTGAGTTGATCTCCTCGAGGTGAGATCAACAGAACTCCAGCGCCTCCACCTTCCAGCTTGAGTGACCCGTCGAAATACATGATCCAATGCTCAGGCTTGGTGGTGGCGACTGGGAGATTGTGCTCGGTCCATTCCGATACGAAATCAGTAAGGACCTGAGACTTCATGGCCGTGCGAGAACGGAACTCGATGCTGTATGATCCGAGCTCGACAGCCCACTTGGCGATACGCCCTGTAGCGTCTTGATTATGGAGAATTTCGCCAATAGGATAACCAGTAACCACGATGATCTTGTAGGTGTCGAAGTAATGCTGAAATATAGAGCAAGAGATCTTCGCCCGGGAGCGGTGCCGTGAGCACGAGTGGTGTAGTCAGAAACAGCTTGAGCTTGTCAAAGGCAACTTGAGCTTCCTGAGTCCACTGGAATCTGTCTTGCTTCTTGAGTAGTTTGAAGACCTCAGTCCCGCGTTCCCCCAGTTTGGAGATAAAGCGGTTGAGTGCAGCCATGCAGCCCGTAAGCTTCATGACATCCTTGACGGTGCGCGGCGGCTCCATGTTCATGATAGTTGCTATCTTCTCTGGATTAGCCTCAATGCCGCGTTCGCTGATGATGAACCCAAGGAGCTTTCCGGATGGAACGCCGAAAACACACTTGGCGGGATTAAGCTTCCATCGCCATTTGCGTAAGTTATCGAACGTCTCGGTGAGGTCAGCGATGAGATCCTCGGGATTTCTTGTCTTGACTACCACATCATCAACGTAGGCTTCAACATTTCGGTGAAGTTGGTCTTGGAGACAACCCTGTATCGCCCGCTGATATGTGGCACCTGCATTTTTCAAACCAAAAGGCATGGTTGTATAACAATATGCGCCATATGGCGTGATGAACGAAGTTTTAATCTGATCCTCTTCTTTCAGCGATATCTGATGATATCCTGAGTAACAATCGAGGAAGCAGAGTAGGGTGCACCCGGCGGTGCTGTCGATGACTTGATCGATGCGAGGAAGCCCAAAGGGATCCTTCTTGCAATGTTTGTTGAGATCGGTATAATCAACGCACATTCTCCATTCATTTGAATTCTTTTTTCTTACAAGAACCGGATTGGCTAACCAATCCGGATAGAAGACTTCTTTGATGAAGCCGGCTGCTAGTAACTTAGCTAGCTCTTTCTTGATGGCTTCCCGACGCTCTGTGGCGAATCTTCGGAGGCGCTGCTTTTTGGGTTTTGCGCTCTCGTTAAGGTCTAGCTTGTGCTCGATCAACTCTCTGGGGACTCCAGGCATGTCGGAAGGCTTTGTAGCAAAGATGTCGGCCTGGGCTCGCAGGAAGTCGACGAGCGCGCTTTCCTATGCAGGAGTGAGGGTGGAGCCAATCACTGCTGTCTTCGATGGATCTCCTGTTTGGAGGTCAATCATCTTCGTTGCGACCTTCTCCACAGGCTTGATGGCCCGTGTCTTCTTCTGCGTCGGGGCGTCATCGTCCTCTGCGACGACGGCGGCGGCCAAGGGTTGGAGCTCTTGGCGATCTATGGTGGACGCGGCTCTGACGGCGTACTCCACTGCCTCTTTGTCGCAGAGGTAGGAGCGCTTGATATCACCGTGAAGGGAGAGAACGCCATGAGGCCCTGGCATCTTCAACACCAGGTAGGTGTAGTGGGGGATGGCCATGAACTTGGCCAATGCTGGTCGCCCGAGGATGCCGTGGTAGGACGTTTCGAAGTCTGCAACTTCGAACTTGATGAACTCTGTACGGTAGTTGGATGCCGTACCGTATGTGACGGGCAAGGTGATTTGCCCGAGGGGGATGGCGGCCTTCCCAGGCACAATGCCGTAGAAAGGAGTATTCGCCGGCTGCAGCGTGCTTGTGTCAAGGCCCATGGACTTCAGCGTCTTGGCGAAGATGAGGTTGAGTCCGCTGCCCCCATCGATCAGGACCTTGGTGAGCCTGCTATTCGCCACCACGGTCTCGAGGACAAGAGGATATCGTCCGGGAGAGGTGATCTCCGTCCATTGATCTTCTCAGGACCAGGTGATGGTGGTGTCCGACCACCGTAGCGGTGTAACCACCGCTGGTTCTGCTGCGTAGGCCTCGCGCCGCGCATTCTTGCGGTTGCGCGAGGTGTCGCTGACTGCCATGCCTCCGAAGATGACGTTGACAGTGTTGGTGATGTCTGGGAAACCGCTGTCTCCCTTGTCGTGCCCGTCGTCTCCATCTCCGGCCGACTTCTGCTTCTTGTTGGGCGTGCTGAACGTCTCCCGAAGGAGCGTGCACTCGCCCATGGAGTGCTTGCTGTCGGGGTGGTAGGGGCAGCGCTTCTTGAGAAGTTTGTTGAATTCTTCCCTTCGTTGCTACGCAGATTTGGCGGCGTGGACGGTCTGGACGGTTGCGACCGTGTTGTTTGGTCGCTTCCGTGGGTTGTTGCCGTTACGCTGGAAGGAGTCGCGCGGCTGATCCCTGTTGTCTTCCTGATTCTTGCGACCAGGGTTGTTGGGTCTCTTGCCGTAGCGCTCCCGTTCATGATCATCGGTGTCCATCCAGTTGGACACCAGTGCGCGGAATTCCTCGAGGTCACGAGGACGGTTGTGACCGAAGTCACGGAAGAGGCTGCGATCGGTCATCCCTTCTTGAAAGTAGTCAATGACTTCTGAGTCGGGGATGGGAACGCAGGATGCCTTGATGGCGAAGAATCGCCTATTGTAGTCGCGCAGGGACTCGTCTGGCTTCTGTTTGCACGCGCGGAGTTCATATTTGCTGCCAGGGCGCTCAAAAGAACCCTGGTAGTTGGAGACAAAAGCCTTCTTCAGCGCGTGCCAGCTGTCGATGGAGTCTGGGTGAAGGGACTCGAGCCAGGTGAGAGGACCTTGCTCCATCGCAACTGGGAAGTAAAGCATCTTGGAGATGTCGTCGCCCCCCGATGCTTCAATTGTGGAAGAGTATCTGCGCAGCCAGATGTTTGGATCTTGCTTCCCGTCGAAGTTGGCGATGCCTGGCGGCTTGAACTTTCGCGGGAAAGAGCTGACGCGGATGGCACGTGTGTAGCATGGCAGAGCGTCGGGGTTGGGGGCGTCCCATCTTCCTGCAGAATCCGCAACGTGGGAGGTAGCTCTCCCCTCTCGGATCCGGATGATGTCGTTGCGGGCGTCGTTCGGTGTGACGTGAGAGCGGGTGGACGGGGTTCTTCGCGACGCTGGGACCTGGGAGGTTCCTCGCGAGGACGGTGGGGTTCTTTGCGAGGCCTGTTCTTGTCCTTTGTTTGTCCTGCGGAGCTGCCGTAGTGGCTGCTCTGACGCCTGGCTGACGGTGCTTGGTGGCGCGAAGAACTCTTGCTTTTGGAGGCGGAGCGGCCTCCGTCCAGGCGATCAACCATGACCGCTGCGGCTTCTAGGCGAGCTTTGGCGAGGTTGATCTCAGGGGTTGTTTGGAACCCCTCGAAGACGCTGACCCCGAACAAGATGTTGGCCACAGGGGAGTTGAAGATGCCTTCCTTGTCGAACTCAGAGTTGAGATTTTTCCTCTTAATGAAGCGACGTCGGAGGGCACGGTTGCGGTTGCGCTCGACGCGGAGTTCTCGGTCCGCATCGGTTTCTCCTTCTTCTGTTGGAGCGTCGTCGGAGACAACTTCTTCGTCGCTGTGATCGTTGAGGATCACGCAGGACTGGCGACCGGGGTTGCTAGGCCCGGTTCTTCTGTTACTCATGGCAACAGGGAGTTCTCTGCCTTCTTGGAAGGGAAGCAGAGGTAGAATATCCCGTACCGTGGAGGGTACGTTTGCTTCGAGGAGAGCCACCTCGGGATCCATGTCAGGCCAATGAACGATAACCCCCGAGGGAGTTGAGGTCATGACAAGATCCGAGGTGCTCGGCGGGGTTGGAGAACCTTCTTCTTCAGGTGCTTCTGGTGGATCGCGACTGAGTTTGTTAACCCGAAGGGAAACTGAGGTGCGCGTGATCCACGTGGTGAAGTCTTCGTCTCGCGGGGGCTGGAACCAGGGTTCCTGGGTACCCGCGGGGTTGCTGTCACGGTCCTGATCGTTGAACCCTGGCAGGACTCGGAAGTGATCCGGAGTCCGCCGGGGAGTCGTGGACACGTGGCTTGATCCTGCCCCTTGACAGGGGTTGAGTTGTCGTGGTCGGCCCGGGCTTGAATCTGCTTCGGGCGCCATGTACTCCTCCGAGTAGGATACGATCCAGAGATCGTGTCGGAATTCAAGATTTTCCGAGATCCTCGCGGAGTGGTTTGCGCGCGTGGCGAAGCTGGTGCAGCCACCTCATCGCGCAGTTGATGTTGGAGTTCGCCTTCCTGGTTTGCGATGCAAAGCCAGGAACCGAAGACGAAGGAGGCGCCTGCCTCGAACTTGGTGACGATGGAGGCGCTGAAGGAGGCCATCGACTCTCTAATGAAGACTCGACGAGTAGATCCCACGGACGGCGCCAAAGTGTCGGCGATTTATGCTGACTAGGTTCTCGAGGGGGTACCCCGAGAGAAGGGTTTAGGGAGAAGTCGTCGAGAATCTAGAGCCGAAGGTGACAAGAGATGGTTTAGACAGGTTCGGGTCGCCGGAGCGTAATACCCTACGTCCTGTATGGTGTATCTTGTATTGATGAGATCGTTTTGAGGGGGTCCCTGCCTCCCCTTATATATTCCGGAGGGCAGGGTTACATAGGAACCGTATATGACTAGGAGACTTTTACAAGTTTATCTCTAATTCCCAAATACAGTCTATCTAAACCGACTAGGACTAATCTTTGTCTTGTGCGTCAAGTCTTGTACATGGGCCGACCCATAGGATGGGCCGCCAGGGTTGTTTAGTCCGTCAGGACTCTACACCCACAGTTACCGCTAGAAACCGAACAAATTCAAATTCTAAATTCAAATTGCTAGTGTAATTGGTGGTCGGTTTGGGTAGTAAGCTGGGTGGTTTGGACGGTAAGCTGAGCGGTTTGGGCGGTAAGCCGGGAGGTTTGAAAAAAAATGACCACAAATGCGTACAAATATCCATACATAGAATTGAGCATTTGCTTGCCGCAAAAAATAACAAATGAGCAAATATTTATATATTTGCCTTATACAAATGCATACAAATAGCTATTTTTTTCTTTTTTTTATTTAACTTGTATTTGCCGCAAAAAATATCAAATGAGCAAATATTTGAATTTTTTTACACCAATAGATTACACGTATCTTGAAGTATTTTTAGAAATTTTTATTATATTTTTCCATTTTCCGAATTCAAATTTGAAAATCTTGAATTTAGCCGGATTGAAACCGACTGGAACCGCTACCGGTCCTGTCTGGTTACAGCGGTTCCCGCGGGAACCGGACCGGTAGTGGTCGGGATAAAAAAAACCCTCCCATACCCCACCACCAAAAACAAAAAAAAATATGCACAAAAATTCAACCAAATTATGAATGGAGAGGTGAGTCGGGGTGAGTATGTTTACCTCAGACCCGCAATTTGCACTGATTTCTCTTTCTTTCTCAATGAAATTTTGTTTATCCTCAAACTTTGCATCAACATAGATCATTGCATCCTCTACCTATCCATAATTTTGGTTTATTTTTTCATGCACTATTTTGTTGTGTTTTTAGTGATGGGGTATGGGAGAGTAACACAAGGGAGGTTGGAACACTAGAATTGTTCTGGCTCTAGACTAGCAACTAAAACCCAAAGGATGAACACCAGTGCTCTCAAACATCGGTCAGGCACAACACTGATCGCTAAACTACCAGATTAGACAAATCGAGTTTCTCCTAGCCAAAATGTAACAACCATACAAAAAAAAAGTCACAAGCTATTCCACACATAATCCCCAATTCGGCAGAGCAATCCTACAATTGATGTTTTCGCAAAAAGTGAATTAGTACTAACTAGCACTGCAGCTATCGACATAACCCAATTTGCTGCTAATTGAGGAAATCAACTGTAAAAATCTTGGGACATAAGCTGATAAGAAAAATACCCTCACATAGTCACATCGACCTTCGGCTCTCGAACTCCCTCCTAGTCTCCCAAACTCCATTGTTTTCCTCTCTCCTCTGCTCCCCGGCGCCTCCGCTTGATGGCTGCTTCGTCATCCATCGGCACCCGGCGACATTGTCTCCTGCCAGCCGGATCCACAAAAGACGGTGGCGCGCTCCGCTAGAGCACGGCATCCGCGGCGCGGCTGGACTATCCATCTCCAGGGCGCGCGGGAGGCGTCACATCCGGACGCCGGGATGTCGTCCCGGGTCCGCCAGCCCCTCTCCTCCCTGTTCGCGGCCACCTCCGCAAAGGCTCGTTCGCGGCCTCCGCGAGGTCCTCTCGAGGCCCTGACCGCCGCCACGGAGCGAGTGCGCGCCGGGACGCTCCGCCCGGCGGACGCGCACGACCTGTTCGACGAATTACTGCGTCGGCCCACACGCATCCCGGAGCCCGCGCTCAACAAGTTCCTCGCCGCGCTCGCCCGCGCGCCGCCGTCTGCGGCCTGCGGCGACGGCCTCGCCCTCGCCGTCGCCCTCTTCAACCACATGTCACGAGCCACGGCCAGCCGGCCGGTGACGCTATGCACGGAGTGCACCTACAGCATCCTCATCGACTGCTGCGGCCGCGCGCAACTCCCCGACCTTTCGCTCGCCTTTTTCGGACGCCTCCTCAAGACAGGCTTAGGCATCAATGTCATCACATGCACTAGCCTCCTCAAGAGTCTGTCTGATGCAAACCGGACGAACGAGGCTCTGGACTTGCTGCTCTGCAGGATGCCTGAGCTTGGGTGTGTGCCCGATGTGATCACCTACACTGTTCTTCTGAAGAGCTTTTGCAGCCAGAAGAGAAGTCAATGGGCAGTTGATCTGCTCAGTACGATGGCCAAAGGAGGAGGTGTTTGCTCGCCCGATGTTGCATCATATAACACGGTCATCTATGGTCTCTTTAAAGAGGGTAAAGTAGCTGAAGCATGTGATCTCGTCAATGAGATGGTGCAGCAGGGGATTCAACCTTGCGTGGTGACTTACAGCTCTATTATTCATGCTCTGTGCAAGGCCAGAGCAATGGACAAGGCAGAGATGCTCTTTCAACAGATGGTTGATAAAGGACTTCGGCCGAACATTGTTATCTATACTAATCTAATCCATGGATACTCCACTTTGGGCCAGTGGAAGGAGAAGGTTCGGGTATTTAATTTGATGGTGGATGATGGCATTGTACCTGACCAGCATGTTTTCAATATAATCATTAATGCATATGCTATACATGGAATGGTAGGTGATGCTATGCTTATGTTTCAAGAAATGAAGCAGCAAGGAATGAAGCCGAATGTAGTCACCTACGGGACAGTAATTGCTACGTTCTGCAGAATGGGCAGGTTGGATGATGCTATGGATATATTCACCCACATGATTGATCAGGGAGTGCCACCTAACAAATCTGTTTACCACTGCCTGATTCAGGGTTTCTGTACTCATGGTGGTTTGGTGAAAGTCAAGGAATTAGTCTTTGACATGATCAATAAAGGTTTGCATCTTGACAGCGTGTTCTTTAATTCAGTAATAAATGACCTTTGCAAAGAAGGAAAAGTTAGGAAAGCACGACTTTTATCTAAGTTTATTACAAGGATGGGTCTGCGTCCTGATGTATTTACATTCTGTTCACTGATGGATGGATACTGCTTGATTGGGGAGGTGAAGGAAGCGTTGAGAGTATTTGATTCTATGGTATCAGCTGGAGTTGAACCTAATAGTGCAGCTTATGGTGCACTCATTAATGGCTAATGTAAAATTGGAAGGATTGATGATGGATTGAATCTTTTCAGAGAAATGTTGCTCAAGGGAGTCAAGCCCTCAACTGTTGAATATTGCATCATTATTGATGGGCTATTTAAGGCTGGGAGAGCCGTTGCTGCAAAGGAAAAGTTTGATGAAATTATTAAAAGTGGAATACCGGTGGACATTGAAACATATAATGCTGTTCTTAATGGACTTTTTAGAAATAATTGCTTCGATGAAGCAATCACTCTGTTCAAGGAATTATGTTCAACAAATGTGAAGGTTGATATTGTAACTCTCACTACTATGATTTCTGGAATGTTTAAAGCTAGGAAAATAGAAGAGGCTACGCATTTGTTTGCTTCTATGTCATCCTACAAGCTTGTGCCTTGTGTTGTGAGTTACGGCGTAATGATTTCAAATTTCATAAACGAGGGGTTGCTTGAAGAGGCAGATTATATCTTTTCTGCAATGGAGAAGACTGGCTGTGTCCCCAACTCTACACTACTAAATCGCTTGGCCAGGTTGTTACTGGAGAAAGGTGAAATAATCAGGGCTGCAAATTATCTTACTAAAATTGATGAGAAAAGTTTCTCGCTTGAAGCTTCAACCATTGAGGTGCTCATCTCTCTCTTCTCTAGGGAAGGAGCATGGCAAGAACACATAAAACTGTTCCCTGCAAAGTATCTATGTCTTATGGGAGCCAGCAACAGTTGATGTATTGTATGTGTTTAAGTCCCAGGATATGTTCTCAAGTTTTGTTTTTCACATGGAGTATTACCTGCAGACAATCTATCTGTTCACAATCATTATTGCTGTATCCATCAATGCCAGTATGCATGGTAGAAGGCTATGGTTCAAGCTTAATATGCATCTCTTAAAATTAGGTAACTACCTTTAAAGTTCAACAAGAGTTTGTTTCTAATTCTTCCTAAAGAACATCAATGTTAACAACCTGAGCGCTTTTTCTTACAAAACCACAGAATCCTTGTGTACTTCAGTGGTACACATTTCATTCAATCTCATATACAGCCTTGGGTTCGTGATGAATAAGTAAATCTACAATATTAGTTATGACCAAGCAATGGTTATTGGACGGATTGCCAGTCTACTTTTAGTAAAATCTTGGTTTCTGCATTTTAATTTCCACAATTCAATTTCATTGCTGAATTGAAAATATTAGCACAAGATGTAACATTTTGTCCATTTATGATCCCACTGGAGGAGTTTTGGTGCCATGGCTTGGGTTTGCCACAATTTTCTGTATATGCGTGGAGCTACAAGGATGTCAGATAGCATGGTACACTGGGGATCGTTAAGAAAAAAGTCAGTTGTGTCTATGTTTACAATGAGTCGATGCTAAAACATGGACTTGATGACTACTGTAGTTCAAACCTGAATGCTTGTCTCTCAAGTCAGATAACTACTGCATTTTACAGAAAGTTTGTTTGAAAGACTGCAAGGTTCACAACATGACATCTTTTGAACGCAAAATCCTAGAATCCTTGCAAACATAAATTCGCAAACTAACCAAGGAATGTTTTGTCAGTTACAGTCATGAACAGTGCACAGCGCTCTCTCCCATATGCCTGTTATTTAGTACAGTTTTAGAACTTTTCATCCATAGCTTTCAACTGTAGGATTTAACATGCCATGGTTTGATTTTTCCACTATGTCTCTTACTATATGTGCATGGAGGTGCAGACATGTCAGATAGAGTGAGACACTGGAGATCAGTAAGGAAAACCAACTTGTGGCTCTGGCTATGCGGACAATGAGTCGGTGCTAAGATATATGGGTTCAAATCGATTTGCTCGTCTCTCAAGTCAGGTAACTCCTGCATTTTCAAGGCAGTTTATTTGAAAACAAGGTTCATAGCCCAGCCCCTTCGAAAGCAAATGCCTAAAATCCTTGTATATGTGAATTCACAAAAAACTGACAAAACATTTATGTCAACATTGTATATCATTTTCTCCCATATGCCTATCAATTATTATTTTTAGGGAAAAGTCCGTTTTCACCCTTCAACTGTTACAAAAGTCTGATTTTCAACCCACAACTACAAAACCAGACACTAAAGACCACCCAAATATCCAAACCGTGCAAAAGTGGCCCTTTGGGTGGTTTTGGATTTTATGGAAATTGAAAAAAATATTATTTAAACTTAAAAATTCATAACTAATTCATTTTAAACACACAAAATATGAAATCGGTGCCAAAAGTTCTCTTAAAATTTAGCCAACCTATTGGCACACTATTTAGTATTATTTGTGTATTATATGTTTATATTAATAGTATATTATAGTTTTTTTTCTAAAAATAACTAGAATAAAAATAAATAATGTACAAATAACTTCTAATGGTGCACCAACATATAGGTCACATTTTTAGGAAAAAATGGCACTAGATTTATACTTTTATAATTTAAAATAAATTATTTATGTATATGTTAATTAAAAAATGATTTTTTATTTTTTTGGAAAATCCGAAAACACCTTCAAAACCACCCAAAGAGCCAATTTTGCACGGTTTGGATATTTGGATGGTCTTTAGTGTCCGGTTTTGTAGTTGTGGGTTGAAAATCAGACTTTTGTAATAGTGAGGGTGAAAAATAGACTTTTCCCTTTTTTATATACTTTAGAAATTTCATCCATAATTTTTTACTTTCAGCACTGTCCATTCTGAATATAACATGAGACATTCGCTGGAGGTCCAGTGTTAGCACAAGCCTCAGAATTCCTTACACGCACAGAAAAGAAACCAAAATGACCAGGGGAAGCATTATTTCAATTGATTGGAAACACCAGTGCACGTTCTTGCTTCCAATATATAAGGCCCTTGAACACACGCTTAAAAATTGCTCTCCCCACTACTCACTCAGAAATCAGAAACATGAACTTGCGGCTGCAAGCATAGATGGAAATGCCACGGGCACACAACTAGGAATAGCATCAACATTAGGTTCTGTTCGCTCAAGGTACTTGTGATTGGAGAGAAAATTATAGTTGATGCATATAAAGAGGTGGAAACTTGAGAAGTTTTGGAAGTGAGTTAAAATTAACTTCCAAAAAGTGACATTATTTATAGGCTCTCAACCATGGAAGACTGCCTAGTTTATATGATACACCCCTCCATTTTGATGGTAGGAGGCAATATAGTACCTAACCACCTTATATGTACTGATTAATGCATATGCTAAACATGGGACGATAAACGATGCAATGCTTACCTAGAAATGAAGCAGCAAGGGGTCGAACCTAATGTAGTCAGCTACTCTGACTGTAAGGGCAACTCCAAGAGTGTAGCTAAATTTCACTTTGTATATTCTCATTTAACTATCCACTTAGCTAAGATTTTCTCCTCATATTACTGCTCACTCCAACAGATTAGCCAAAACAGTCTCTTTATATGCATTTTTTTTTGCTTTATCCATTCCACAGGGAACCGCTTCGCTGCTCCCCAGGCTGATTGCTTACTGCCGGAATGTCACGGCCGCTGTGAAATCCCGATGGCTACTCACATCGCTGCTCCTGCTGCCGGAATGTCACAGCCGCTACGAAATCCCGACGATGGATGCTTCCATCGTTGCTCCTGCTGCCACCTCACCCGAGGGGTACTGCTTCCGCTGCAGCGCCCCAGACGTCGATTCGCTGCCGCCGTGGGAAGCCCCAGCAGAGTGCGCAAGCGGCGCCAACGAGAGGGCAGCAGGACGCTGCGACGTCACCGGCGCAAGGGCGGCAAGGTGCGGGGACGGGAGCGACGCACAGGAGGGAGAAGCGCGCGGGAAGGAGAGGACGTGGGGGGGAAGGCAGATGGCGAACGGCGGTGGTTCGGTATAGTTGCCGACCGAGAAAGACGGGATGGCGTAGGAGATACCGAGCGGAGCACTTTAGATATTCTGTTGGAAGGTTGTTTTGTCACACTTTGTTATTTTTACCTATCAATAACCATTTAGATAACCTGTTGGAGTTGCTCTAATTTTTGCATTTGCAGAATGGGCCGTTTATATGACGCTACGGAAATATTCGCTCAGATGATTGATCGGGGGAGTGCCACCTGAAGAACCTGTTTATCACTGCCTTGATTCAGGGTTTCTGTGTTCATGGTGGTTTGGTTGAAGCCAGTGTATTAGTTTACGAGATGATGAGTGAAGGTTTGCATCTAGGCATTGTGTTCTTCAGTTCAGTACCTTTGGACAGAAGGAAAGGTCATAGAAGCAGAACTTTGTTAGACGTATTGGGTTATGTCCTAATGCTGTCATGTTTAGTTCACTGATGGACAGATATTGCTTGATCGATGAAATGGAGGAAGACCCAGTACTTGATTCTATGGTGTCAGCTGGATTTGAACCTGATGTTTTGGTTTGCGGGACACTTGTCAATGGCTACTGTAAAATTGGAAGGATTGATAATGGATCGAGCATGCATGTGACCTTTATATGATCTTTTTCTTCTGGCTCATGTTAACTCACAAGGATGACAGATAGAGGTGAATTTTCTCTCTCGATATGTTTAACACAACTGGTTTGTTGCATGATGATGTTATGAAATCTTTGCAATTTGTTCGAGCATGCATACTTGACCTTGGAATATATGATGTTTGGTAAAAAAAAAAATGCAAAATGTGAGGTTTGTTTGTTTTGCGACTGGGATGGTTTTTCTGTCAGGCTGGCATGCAAGCTCCGCATTGATGATCTATTCAGGTAAGGCAAAATAGGCAAATTCGTCTCTAAACTCTTGTTTTGCAGTGTAGTTACATCCTTTATCCCATTTCACGTTAACACTGTAAGTTTTACCCTAACATATATACCTGCTGAAATGACCCTTTTGCCCCGCGCCTCCTTTGCCTCTTCTTTTTTTTAGATTTGATGTCACATGCCTCTTAATATTTCCATTTGCTGTGCAGAACTTGACAACAGGCAATAATCCTGGGCACTCTCATGGTCCAGCTTCTTCTCACAATAATAATGCTACGTACATTTGGCCATTCAACCAGCTCCATCTAAAGGAAAATACTCAGCTGCACCTTCCAGCACTAAGTCAACTAAGAGAAAGGCATTCGAGGGCTATGGATTGTAAACTAGTGAACGATCGAACTGGTTCATCATATACTCAGGTCAGTAAATGGTAGGCAAACTGTGGTCAATCTCTATGCATTATTCCATTAAATTGATCAAACTTCAATTGTTTTGCAGAATGGTAAAAAGAGTAGATTGGTGTCCTTTGAGACGTGAACTCTACCGCTAAAGCTAAAGCCTTCGCTGTTGGGAATGCATCTGTTGTCATTGAGACAAGCGTAGGCCACCCTGGAGAAAAGAACACAGGGAATAGAGAAAGGGAGGTGTTGGGGCTAAAGGGTCATTTCAGCAGTTTGGATTTGGGGATTAGTGTTTACCCCTCCTCTTCGTCTCGGATTGGACAAACTGAAGGGATTGCTAGGAGAAATTTGGATTTTTGCCATTGCAAACGTTGGGCTTCGCAACTTTATCATCCCAAACGTTGGCTTCGCAAATTTACCCATTTTCATTCTTTTACTCTTTTTTGTTTCCTTTTCCATTTTCCAAGCCTACGGAAGGACCAAAATGCCCATGGCCTCCATCGCAGTATCTGATAGCTCGATCGTCGTTCCCCAATCAAATCATGGGTCCACGGCAGTTTCGTGGCTGGTGAGAACTCAGGACGTGTGCATCCAAAGCAGAGAGGTGGAGCAATAAAGAGGTACGCAAATGCTGCTCGAGGACGGCGCGCGCGTCAGGAGGGCAAGACGTCCAAGGGACGAACGAGAGCACTGGAATCTAGCGATTCAGCGGCGGCCGGCGTGCAAGGGGCCTCATGGGAGTCATGGCGGTTGCGACGGCTGCTGGCGCGCAAGCGGCCTCACCAACGAGCGGCCGCAGCGGCCGGCAGCAGTCAGCGCGTGATTGTGGATGATCTGGATTTGGTCCAAGTAGGAAGCGCGTGATTGTGGATGATCTGGATTTGGTCCAAGTAGGAAGCGCAAAGACACAATGAGCATTTTGGTCCTTCCGTAGGCTTGGGAAATGGAAAAGGAAACAATAAAAAAGTAACAGAATGAAAATGGCAGCAAAATCAAGTTGGCAACAATTCGAAGGGCAAATTTGCGATGCCAACGTTTAGGATGATGAAGTTGCGAAGCCCAACGTTTGCAATAGTAAAAATCCAAATTTCTCGCTAGGAGCAATGACTTGCGAGTTGCGACACCATGGAGCAGGGCAAGGAAGGCGCTGTGCGCGCTGCGAGGGATAGAGAAGCTGATTGTTAGGAATGCGTTTGGTTGACATGTATTGGAAGTGTGGCAGCATTGAGTCAGCTCGTGGATTTTTTACTGTGATGCATGCGTGAGAAGAACCTGCATTCATGGACGGCAGCGATAATTTCAGGGTTGGCTTTCTTCTTCTTCTTCTTCGGCATGTTGGAGGCAGAGTACATCCTGATTCAACCAACTTCGTCATCGTGCTTCTGTCTGCTTGTAGGTTGTAGGCATGCTGGGTTGGTGGATGAGGGGATAGTACACGTCTTCAACTCCATGGAGAGCGAGTATCACGTCTCTCGGAGCATCAAGCACAATGGTTGCATGGTGGACCCTTTCAGCAAGGCAGGGCTTATTCACCGTGCTTATGGATTTATTAGCGCTGTGCCTTTTGAACCCAAACTGGAGATTCTTGGGGCCCTGTTGAGTACATGCAGTATCAACAAAGAAGTAGAGATTGGGGCGCTCGTGCTCAAAAAGATTCATTCAGTCTGCTCCCACAAAGGAGGTGTTTCTATCCAACTTTTTCCTCGCCCGTCCTCAACCCAAATTTAAGTTAGCATGTGAAGCAAATACGTTTTGTTGTGTTGGCTGGCTGCGATGAGATGTCTTTGTGGTGCTGCTTTATACAAATCAGTAAAGCAGGACCTGTGGTTTTAAGATTGTCAGATAGTAGATTCAAGCAATGACTGCATGACGAGGAAACTGTTTCGACATACAAAGTATAGAGTAGAGGGTTCGAGGAGCATGTGGTTGGGCTCCACAACGCACGATCACATATCCAAATAGCAGGTAGGCTTTGATCTCAACTGCTTCCTCAGCGGTCATCTTTGTCGCTGAATGAGTTGTTTTTTCATAAGTATTATGCGCTGAATAGCAAATTCTTTTGTAGTAAAGAATATAGGGTCATGATTAATGAGCTAACTCGTCGAAAACAATTGCACAGCGTATTTATGTACCTCATTGGTTGGCTGTATATATTATTGTTCACCATCATCCTAAATGATTGTGGGATGAATTTCAAACACTTTATTGTGTACAATACAAGGTTATGAATATCTTACAAAATAGGAAGCCAATCAGCTATCCCTTCATTTTGATCAAGCATTTCTCCTTTGCCCTGGTGTTATGGTTGAAAATATGTCATTTCCACCTGATGTCTGTTACCTTTTGATAATATGTGTTTAGATAATCTGTCCTGTGGGGATTATGGATATATATATATATGCAGTCCTCACAGGCCATATGGGCCAACAATATATGGGCCTTAATATACTTAACACCCCCCTTCAAATTCAAGGTGGAAGTGGAGGATCTAAAGCATTGAGTTTGAGCAAGTGAAGCTGCTCTCGAGTTTGTGGCTTAGTAAAGAAGTCTGCCAATTGCAATTCTGAAGGCACATATTGAAGAGCAATTGTTTTCTGATGACAATGGGACCGAGTAAAGAAAGCAGCAACGCCAGTATGCTTTGTAAGCTCATGTTTCACAGGATCATTTGCAATCTGTATGGCGCCAGTGTTGTCACAAAGGAGAGGTGTTGGAGCATCACATGAGATGCCGAAATCAGCTAGCAAACACCGAAGCCATATAATTTCTGTAGTGGTAGTGGCAAGTGCTCGAAGTTCTGCCTCTGTACTAGATCGAGATACAGCTGCTTGCTTCTTGGACTTCCATGTAAGAAGGGAAGAGCCAAGTAGAATGCAATAACCGGTGATGGAACGACGATCAGTTGGATCACTTGCCCAAGTGGCGTCAGAGTAAGCATGAAGCTGAAGTGGACTATCACGAGCATAGAACAAATATTGCGAAGCTGCCCCCCTCAAATATCTTAGCACACGAAGCAAATGTCCATAATGCACTGAAGTAGGAGAACATACAAACTGGCTCAAAATATGGACTACGTGAGCAATATCAGGTCTGGTGATAGTGAGATAAACAAGACTCCCACAATATGCTGATATCGAGAGGGATCCTCAAGTGGTGTGCCATCAGTAGGACGAAGCTACAAGTGAAGATCCATGGGTGTTGCTGTTGTTCGATTATCAGTAATACCTGAACGAGCAATGAGATCATGTATGTATTTAGACTGAGAGAGATAATAGCCCTTTGCAGAATGCAACACCTCAATTCCTAAGAAGTAACTGAGAGGACCCAGATCAGACATCTGAAATTGGTCACCAAGTTTCTTCTTCACATGAAAAATGTGATCCTCATCATCTCCTGTAAGCAACATATCATCAACATATAGAAGAAGCAAAGTGCGTCCCCGAGGTGAGAGGTGAATAAATAAAGTAGGGTCATGATCACTTGGAGAGAAACCAACAGCTCGTATCACAGATACAAATCGCTCAAACCAGGCACGAGGAGCTTGTTTAAGACCATATAAAGCACGACGAATACGACAAACATATCCTTGAGGAGCACGAACACCTGGAGGTGGTTGCATATAAACTTCTTCATGTAAATCACCATGAAGAAAAGCATTCTTAACGTCCATCTGAGAAATAGTCCAAGAAGAAGTGGCTGCAACAGCAATCAAAGTACGAACAGTGGTCATATGAGCAACTGGTGCAAATGTCTCATCATAATCTAGTCCCTGAGTTTGCTGAAAGCCTCTAGCAAAAAGACGGGCTTTATATCTCTCAATAGAGCCATCAGACTTGGTCTTGATTTTAAATACCCACTTAGATGTAATGGGCACTGCATGTGATGGTAATGGAACGAAATCCCAGGTGCCTGTACGGTCAAGGGCAGCAAGCTCCTCAGACATAGCAAGCTGACATTCTGGAATACTGGAGGCTTCTTGATAAGTGGATGCTCATCAACAACAACATTCACACGTGGAAAACCCAATTTATCAGTAGGTCCAATGGTAGTACGATCGCGTAGATTATATCGTGGAACAACCTGCATCTCATCAGGAATAGCATGTGACTCATCAATACTATCAGAAACACCATTAGCAGGTGCATCAGGACTGGCCGAGGTGATAGGACGACGACTGTAGACATGTGTGATAGGTGGTTTAGAAAAAGGAGGTGGGGCAGGAGTAGGTACAAGTGGAGGTAGCTCATGTGGAGGATTAGGAATGGGTGCACTAGATGGAGATGGTGTGGCAACATCATCACTGGATGAAATAGGTGGGAGACACATGAATGATGTGGACTCTGTGGGAGAATATGATGGCTGGGTGGAGTTGTAGAAAAAGGGATGATCCTCAACAAAAGTCACATCACGAGAGATACGTATGCGACGAGAAGATGGATCATAATACCGATATCCTTTATGTTCAGGACTATACCCCAAGAAAACACACTCAACAGATTGTGCAGTCAACTTAGTCCGCTCACGAGGTGCAAGCAAAACATAGCATGTACATCCAAAAACTCGAAGATGATCGTATCTTGGAGGAGTACCAATAAGTACTTCACCAGGACACTTGCCAGCCAGTTTGGATGATGGTTGTCTATTGATGAGATAGACTGAAGTAGAAATAGCTTCACCCCAAAAATGAGAGGGAACAAAAGAAGAAATTAAGAGTGTCCTTGCAGTCTCAATAAGATGGCGATATTTGTGTTCAGCAACGCCATTCTGAGCATGAGCACCAAGACAAGAAAGCTGAGCAAGAGTTCCCTCACTTGCTAAAAATTGGCGAAATGTATCAGACAAATACTCACCATCAGAGTCAGAACGAAATACTCTGATGGAAGTAGAAAACTGAGTGTACCATGCGAGCAAAAGACTGGTAAATGGAACACAATTGAGAGCGATGTTTCATGAAATAAATCCAAGTATATCGAGAATGATCATCAATAAAAATGACATAATATTTGTGACCACCCTTTGTAGCAAAAGGTGCACGACCCCATACATCTGAATGAATAAGATCAAAAGGTCTAGCAGAATAAGAAACACTAGAGGAATATGGAAGTTGTATCTGTTTGCCAAGCTTGCAACCCTTACAATGAAAGCTAGACTCAATAGATGTATGACCTAAACAGCCGCTATTTATTAACGTGGACAAACGAGACCCACACAAATGACCAAGACGATGATGCCATTTGGCGAAGGAAGAGGTGGAAGGTGATGCAGATGAAGACACATGAGCTGGAGCAGCGGAAGAAGGAAGGCGCAGGGTGTCCAAAACGTAGAGGCTAGGAGCACCTTTACGGCGATGGCCAGTCCCAATCACAGCCCCGCTTCGACGGTCCTGAATAAATCAAGATGAGTCATCAAATCCAACAAAACAATTTTGGTCTGTAATTTGACCGACTGAAAGTAGGTTCATGGACAATTGAGGTACAAAGGAAACATTGGGTACAGAAAAATGAGAATTGCAAAGTGAACCCTAGTGAGTAATGTGACAAGATGTACCATCAGCTGTCTGAACAGAAGCACCATCAGTGACCGGCTTGGAAGCAACCAACTGTGACTGATCAGATGTCACATGGAAAGAAGCTCCTGAATCAAGCACCAAAGATGATGAAGGGGAACCAACAACAGGTGATGCAGCAGCAACAGATACAGAGCCTCTGGGAGTGGAGGTTTGACCACGACCACGAGCCGCATGACTTGCGCGAAAATCAGTCAACTTTTCTGGATACCGAGCAAAGCAATTTTCTGACCGATGAGAAGTCTTCTTGCAATTCTCACAAGGCTCAAGAGAGCTGCCCCTTGCTGCATTGGTCTTCTGTGAAGCTTCTAGTACACTATGATGTACTGGTACAGTGGCTGACTGAGAGGACAAACGTGTATCTTCAGCGATCAAAGCAGATAGCACATCAGCAATGGATGGGGTAGTAGGAGCATTCAGCAGCTGCTTGCGAATGGACTCGTATTCAGATTTTAATCCATGACAGAATTGATGTATGAGAAATGTCTCAATAAACTTGACTTTCTTGGCACAATAGCCTGAACACTTTCCATCACACTGAGGTACCATTGAGAGAAAAGGTCCCATCAAACGATCAAAGGCAGTGTAGTACTCCTCTATGGACATATCATTTTGTTCAAGGGCATGAAGTCCTTGCATCAGATTCTGCAGAAGAGCACCACTATTCTGAACATATCTCCCTTTCAGATATACTCACATCTCCTTAGCAGACTCATGGTTCTCAAGACTCATGATCAAAGAAGGCTTCATACTGGTGACAATGGCACTCATCACTCTACCATCATCAATAAGCCAAGATGTGACAGTAGCAGCACCAGAACCATCTTTTGTTTTATCAATAGGAGGGTCATCAGTCAAATGAGATGCAAGACCAAAACCCCTCAGCACAGTTTTGACAGAAAAAGCCCACTCTCGATAATTGCTAGGGCCATCAAGTTTGATAGGAATTGCAATTACACTAGACTGTGACATACTGAGATGGAAAAGGACAGAACCACCAATAGCAAAATACCAGATGAAGAATAATACCACAGCAGAGCAGAGCAGAGCAAGCAGCGACAACAAGCAGAAGGTGCAGACCAGAACCAAATAGGACAGCAGAGGAGATAGGCGGACGTGCAGCAGACCTGCTGACAGGCAGATAATCACCGGAGATGAGGGGGGCGGCCTAACGATGTCTGCGACGAGCAGACAGCAGGCCGGGGATGGAGACGATGAGACACAACGTCTTCCCGTCTAGATAATGGTTGAACTTTGATGATGCACATGTTTTGAAAATCTAGCTCAGTCGTTTGATGTGTCCTCCCCATCAATTTCCATCGTCCATCTCCATCCAGTGTCGCAAGACCCGAAGCGTGGAGCATAGACGAAGAAGCCTCGCCTGGCGGATGGTGACGACTGCGACGGGCAGATGCAGAGAGGTCCGCTACATGCGGACGGGATGGACGGTGCCGCGACGGGCGGCAGACGCAGCAGAGATGCGCCCGCAACGCAGACGCGGCGGCGGCGAAAAAAATGGATCGGAGATACGGAGGTTTAGCCTACCGTAAAACCTGCTCTGATTCCATGTTACCTTTTGATAATATGTGTCTAGATAATCTGTCATGTGGGGATTATGGATATATGTATATGCAGTCCTCACAGGCCATATGGGCCTACAATATATGAGCCTTAATATACTTAACAATGTCATTAGGTGTTTACAAAGGGTGTGCTAGGTTAATTTTTGTTCGCGATACCCATTCACGTGTCTCCTACCAATAAATTATCGGAATATGATATTGCCATTTGATGCATTGTTATCCTACCGGAATTCTGCTTGACAATTGCTTGGGATTAAATTAATTTGGCATTCCTACGTAGTGTTGCAATATTGTTTAGCTGTGGATGTGGTTAATCTGAGTAGTAAATTAATTTGGCTTTCTTAAGCAATGAGCATATAATGTATATTCATCTTTTAGGTGTTTTTCATATTTTATTAGATAGAGAATAAAATCTGATATACTATATTCACAGGATTTCAGTCATTTCTTATCTATTGTTAGGCTTTTGTATTATTGCAATGTGCAAATTGGTGGAGTTCAACCAGGTGTAACATAATAATCTTTTTTTTATTTGTTTCAATGGACCGGCATGGGCCTAGTTAAATCAAAATTGACAGTGGCTCGTGAATTAGATGAAGCAAAAGGTAGGCGCTCGTGGCATCCTAACTAACAAGCATGGCATAAGGTTTTTAATTCACATTTATTACAAGCTTAATAGAAAAAAGGGGCCAAGTGGGACAAAGACTCATGTCCAAGATGACCAAGGCGACGATGAGAAAGAACAAGTGTAGACGTGACTGCAGTAAAAGAGCGATTGTGGGTCGAGGGCCAAAAAGAGTAGAGCTTCCTAGAACTATAGCACCTGCCGATCAAGTTCTGTGTTGAGATCCTTCACAATAAGATTGAGAGGAACAAACTCAACAGAATAATGATTATCGACGGTGAAACGATGGATGGCAATAAGATTTTTTATAATTAGTGGAGAGACAAGAATGTTATGCCAATGTAACGAGCTATTGGGAAATGAAATGAAGTGGAACCATCAGCTGTAACAGGCAAAGAGGAACCATTACCAACAATTATATTAGATGGAGTAAAAGGAGTGGAAGGATGAACTTGGGTTAGGATGTCGGAGTTTGAAACCATGTGAGAGGAAGCACCTAAATCCATAAACCAATTGTCAGTTGGAGGAGGTGTGAGGGCATGGTGTTGAAATCACTTGCTAATGCATGCAAATCGCATGTCCAGGTGGAAGAACCTAAAGTGGGGGAGTTGTAGGAGGAGCCGGCATACTGCTACTGCTATACACGGGCACCGACAATCTGTTGATGTTGTACAGGTGCATCAGCAACAAAACCTTGCTGGCGAGGTGGAAGCGATGCTAGAGAAGGATAGGGGTGGGCACCATACGGTCTTGGCCAAACGGCGAAAGTCCCCTTGAGGGGATTCCAGTGTTGAGGCGCGAAGTCTGTTGGGTGACTGGCCTGGCCACCGGATTTATTGCGACAACGCCGCCAAGGGCAATCACTGCCCTAGCCGCTAGAGTCTCCATCCTGGCTGCCACTCGCATCCAGGCCCCCACTAGGGCGAGGCGCAGGGGGCATGACCGCGATGAAGACAGTGAAGACACAGAGGCTCCAATGGAGACAACATCAATTGCATCATCGCATCACAACCATTGTAGTCTGTGGTCGTGGTTTAGAATGTTGAGATTGAATTGATCCATTATGTTGCGAAATATGAGTAGTAGGGTATTGTATTATATAGTTTGCGAGAACATATACAAGTACATCAATGAGAATATCACTATGGATATCTCATTAAATATCATATTGTTTTAGATCATAAGCATCATCGACCCCACCTAGCCAGATATGATTCTCTTTCACATTGTCATGGAATCTAGTCTCTAGCTTTATTTGCTCATAGCCTCGCTAGCTTTGGAGAATTGGTTTTCTTCTAAATTTTTCTCTACCGTCTCACCATCAGAGTCTGAATTGTTCACAGTGTTACTTCCAATGGAGCTTTGTACCTTAGAAGTGCTATTGTTCATGGACTCTGCACCATCAGATGACTCTGTAATAATGTTTTGTTCTCCATATATTTTCCTCATAGAACCTATATTTAGGTATGCAACAGCAGTCACTCTTCATTTTCTTAGCACATAAATAAACTGGAATGGACACCCTTTTTCTATTTGATAAGATCTCTATTGAGGATAATTTGCTTTGTCTGTAATGAAATTATGGAACTACAACACTTCAAATTACTTAAGACAACATATAACTTAATACTGATGTAGGAAACATTAGCTAATTGCAATCATGATAATTGAGCCAATGTAACACCAACCTTTTCTATGTAGTGACAGAGAGTCTTCAATTCCTAAGGTAGTGATTGTGGGTTGAGTGGACTATCTGTGTGAATTCATATTGTTGATTTGTGGTTTATGAACCCAGTTTACTATGTAAATGGGCCTTTCTAAAAACACTAAATCCTATTTATTTCAATCTAAATGTGCCCAAGGTCATGTTCATAAAAGAAATGTAAAAGTTATATTTGTTGTTCTATAAATGAGAATAAATAGCACTTGTGGAAATTGCGACCTGTAATAAAATTTTGAACCATATCCATCTTTCGAGGCCCAAGGTCAAGATGTTGCCATAAATTACATACAGTAACATAATCAAGAGGTTTATTCGCCAAAAATCGTGCACCAAGTCTCACACATCTCATCATCAAGTCCATTGTGGTAGTTGTTGACATCACTGTTTTAAAGATAAGACATATCAACTTATCTGTTTCATAAAAGGTGATTCACCATAGAAGGTAGAAGAAGCTATATATAGAGGGATGCAAGGATATATATGAATGTGAATCCTTTCAATAAGAAACTAAAACTTACTTATCACTTGGATATTTCTATGCATCTTTATGGCCATGTTGAGGAATTGAAAACCCGATACCTCTTGCATGTGCACTGCTACCAACAGGAAATCAACTTCTTGTGCGTGATCCTTAAGAAAGTTGAGTGCCGTTATGGGACTGTTATATACTGTCACTACAACAAGTAACAAAAAGTTAGAGCCTAACTATAACACATTTTCTTAAATCAAAGTATATCATAAGTACCACGGAGGTGCGATGGCCATATATTGCAACATATATTTCTTTTGAGGGTCATGTACATAACTTTTACTTGTGTCGCTTTTAGTTTATTTAAAAGAAAATTGTGGAACTTACAGTGAAGGTTGCGTTGAGGGAACATGGCCTTCAAATAGTTGGTGTGGTGTTCATCTTCATCAACAACGAGGACACTAAGCCCATTTATAGGGTGTTGAGCTCTCCCTAAAGCCATGGTTATCCCTTGGTTGGGGTTGCTCTGCTTTTGTTGCTTCGCTTGTATTTGAGGAACTTGTAAGCATTTGTGCGTATTTATAGAGCAACAAAGTATGGTTCGTGTTGTTCGATCTCTATCTCCACCTCTATCTCTATCTAACCGCTCTAAGAGTCTAGGTATGGTCGTCCCTTGTATCTTGGCCTATTCTAATTTCCATGTATATCTCAATATGGATGCATGCCAAGTTATCACCATATCTATCGGCCAAACTTATTGATTGTATTTCTTTTGTATTTGGTTATTATCATAGCATAAACATATTTGCACAAAAGATCATACCTAATTTTCCAAATATTCAAGGAACCAAACAGAAAAAAACACAAAACATGCATTTTGCATTATGATAACACAAAATGATAAAATCTATTTGTGCATGGTTGTAATGATTTATCTTTAATTCAATATTTACATATATCAAATCATTCAGATTTGCTTGAGCTAAATATTTTATGGTTGCATATTTTTGAAGATACCATGTTAGGAACCAATCACACAACAAAAGGAGAACCGCTGATTGGAAATATACAATTATAATTTGCAACATTTGAAAATATGACATTGGTGTGTCACTAACCGGCGGGTACCACCTCAGTCACTGACAATGGCATATTTCAAATTCTTGAAAATTATAATGACACATTTCCAATGATTCATATCCTAAGGTCCTTACAAAAAGTCACTTAAAATATCATACAAAACTATTAAGATATTTGAAAAGGTCGATTTTGCATATTTTTAAATGAAATAACCACCCAAGATAAATGCATATTTGCGGATGTATGATTCAATCGACATGTCGCATAAATGCACTCCTCTGGTATATGTACCCAATAATAGTAGGATATCACTCAAAGATAATTTAACAATCTTTAAAAAGGAATATAATTTAGGCTAGTCGGTCTATCCAAAGGGATATTCAACTTCATTAACTAATTTTCAAGAACTAGGCACGAAGAAAAATCCTCTCTCTTTCCACACACACGTGTTCATAAACCTGAATAGCTAGGAAACTTGTTGAAACTACCTAGACCTGGAAAAAAGTGCTTGGCCTAGCCCAAGCCCATCGACTTAATCCAGACCAAATGGCTATTTCAGTATGGGTGCCCAGCTGAATTTTGTTGGCCCAAATAATCCAGTTTGGCCTGAACATGGTGCCAAAATGATTAGATTATTTATTTTCCATTGAGAACAAACAAATGAATGGCACACCTCATCTTAGTCCTGATTTTGCAAGCCCAATGGAGTTAATGGGCAGGCTTGGGCATGGATTCATGCCCAAAAGAAACCCAACTTTTCATTGACACAGTCCTCATTATCCTCAATAGAGACTTCCATGATCTCTCTGACTATGAGCATTTAGGTTTGAGTTACAACCTCTCGACTAGACTTGCATATTTCACAAGTGAGGCCGAAATTTTATGGCCATGATCATCCCATGGGCATAGTCAGACAAATTTTTGGGCTAGGAATTCCCATTCTTTTTTAGTTGAAAAATAATTGAAATAATTTGACTAGACGTACTTTGGATGGTCAATTTTTGGGTCCTGTTTTCACTGACCAGGCCCAACCTACACATGCAAAAACCTAACAGGCTCAAACTAGGCCAAGCCTAAAATGCTCAGCTCTAGTCTTCTGTAACACATCATTATCAATATCTACTTACGGTTTAGCTCATCATGCGGAACAGCCCCACATAAGGACACTACCGCGTTTATACTTTCATTCTCACTTCGTATAAAGAGGTTACACCGGAGGTGATATGTTTGGAGCAACGAGGATTATAAGATAGCCTTTAACCTCCAAACATTCCAAATAAACCAATCAACTACAACCACATAGCTGGGCCACATAGGCCAACACTAGGTATATTGGGTTGGATATTATATTCACCTACCTTAAGGGCTTATGCCCTCAGCAACTCACCACATACACTCCATAGGCTCCTAAAACCACCCCCTCGGCGGCATGATCTTGAGGGCTTTGACCGGCAGCGGGGGCCTTATCACTTGGTGGGGCCCTCCTCTTGTGCCCGGGATGATGTCATCCTAGTCCTTGGTCGCCCCAAGACATTTCTGACTCACTTGCCTTGGTTCCTGTGTCAATTGCTATGATGGTGAGTCTATTGCACATATGTGGTGAGCTGCGGAGGGTGTCAACCATTAAGGCAGGTTGAATGTAATAACCCAGAGTAATTGAAGTTGTTGGCCCATGTGACCCAGTTATGTGGTTGTAGTTGGCAAGTTCAACACATCACCTCCGGTTGATCCTTTTATACGATGTGAGGAAAAAAGCTATAAATGAGGTGGTACACTTATGCGGGCTAATTCCTTATGAGAAGCTGAAGTGTAAATATATTTGGAAGCGGTGCGTGACACAAGAGTACAGCTGAGCATTTTAGACTCAACCGGGCCTGAACCTGCTATGCTTTGGCCTGTGTAGGCTAGGCTTGGTTAGAGAAAATAAGGCATAAAACTTTGGCTTGGCCAAGTCGCTATAGACAAATTATTTTATTATTTTTCAACTATAAAAGAACGGAAATTCAGAGCCCAAAAATCGATCGGACCACTATACCACAGCCCCTAGATAGCAACGTCTTTAGGGTCGGTATAAGTCTTGCACCATCTAACCATCAGTCGGTATAAAGCTATACCGACCTACACCATCAGTCGCTGAAGGTGGCGTCGGTATAAGTTTATCCCGACTGACAAGTTTATACCAACTGATCATTAGTCGTCCTCCAGAAATTATACCGACTGATGGTTCGTCAGGATCATTTGAAGGGAACAAAAAAAAGAAACCTAATTTAACAATACCAGTGACCACATTTTGCATACAAACATTAATCATGACATTGATTTATTCATGTAGTGCAAACCCAGAATGCCACATTAAATCGTAGTATAACAATAGATGATATATTATACACATCCTAAATACATGTCCTACCTAAATATACTCATATAGGCATCCTTCAGCAGCTCAACACTTTGATCAGCTTAGCTTCTACCTAGCACCGCTCCTATGAGTAACTGAAATCAAAACTGGCATGCAATCAGTGGCATCCTTCAAACACATTCTGAGATACAGGATCTGAATAAAAAATGAATTGAATTAGATCAAAATGTCACATTTTTTCATAAAGGCAATGACAAATAGAAGGTTCGTTACTCAAACTTCAGCACACCATAGGGTGACACATTTAGAGATATGTATACTCAAGGCCCAGAGAAACTAATACTGACCAATGATCTTTATTCACTAATTAGCTAAAGTTTTCAAACTGCATATGCCATTATCCTATAAAAATGCAGACTGTAATATAGCACCCTAATAGAAGCCAAGGAGCTTAAATTGCTAGTCTTTTCTTTTTAGAAAGGGAGTCATTACTTCCAGATTCTCCACTTAAATTAAGCTATGTTCAAGGATGTTGTTCCAGAACACGAACACTAGCCTCTTGCAAAAAAGAGGTATCCAAGGCTCATTCCGACCTCATCTACAAAGTAGTATCTGTGTGTATAGATAGTCCCAGAAAATCAATGAAGTGATCCAACTACAAAAATTGGGCTTTGAACTACAGCATATATAATCACTTTGGGATTTGACTCACTGAGATTTTGGTAATTGCATAGGATGAGTCTGCTTTGCACACACCGTCGTTCCCTTCAAGTCAAGAGGATCTGAAGTTAAAAAAAAAAAAGACAGAGAGTAACACACACAGATCTAAAAGAAAACTCAAGGTGAATTATTATGTCCAAACTCACGTGAATCTGTAGCTTCTAGGCCTCATTAGCATCAAGAGATCATTGCTCTCCTGGTTTTAGATCTTGAGGTGGTCAAGACCCAGCAGATAGGGTTTGGATCTGCAGCCGCAGGACCCAACCAGCCGCAATAATCCTGCAGTGAAGATAACGAGCAACAGCCGCCGCCGGTGCCCCAAGCAGCAGCATCCCCTTCTCCCTACCTTGTGCGCGCTGTCAGAGTAGAGATCAGGACGCCATTGGTGTTGAGGTCTGGAGAAGCGGCCGCTGGCGCCCCGAGAAGCAGCATCCCCTTCTCCTCCCTACCTGATGCGCACTGTCGGGTAGAGGTTAGGACGCCGTCTAGGTCTAGAGCAGCGGCCGCCGACGCCCCGAGAAGCAGCATCTCCTTCTCCCTATGTGTTGTGTGCCATGGGAATCGAGGTCAGGAGGTGTTGAGGACAACGTTGGGTGAGCTTCGAGTGGGGAGGCCGAAGGGTGCGGCGGTTGCGAGATGGAATGGATGGGTGAGATTCGCTAGGGTTTGGTGCTTATAGTAGCTGGGGTAACTAAATTGGGCCTCCCCGTGCGAGAAGGCCTGAAAAGGCCCATGAAGAGAGTTATACCGATTAATGCTATGACGTTGAATGCAAATACATATACCGACGGATCGTTACTCGGGAAACCTCGAATTAGCGACTGACGGTGGGTTACAAAGTTTTACCGACCGACCGTGTGTCGCTGATAACAGAGTTTTACCGACACACCGACACACGTGCGACGCTAATTTTGACCATGCCCATGTGTGGGTGTAGAGTCCTGACGGACTAAACAACCCTGGCGGACCACCCTGTGGGCCGGCCCACGTACAAGACTTGACGCACAAGACAAGGATTAGTCCTAGTCGGTTTGGATAAACTGTATTAGGGAATTAGAGATTTAGTTGTAAAAGTCTCCTAGTCCTATACGGTCTCCATGTAACCCTGCCCTCCGGACTATATAAGGGGAGGCAGGGACCCTCTTCAAAACATCTCATCAATACAAGATACACCATACAAGACGTAGGGTATTACGCACATTGCGGCCCGAACCTGTCTAAATCGTCTCTTGTCACCTTCGGCTCTAGATTCTCGACGACTTCTCCCTAAACCCTTCTCTCGGGGCACCCCCTCGAGAACGTTGTCAGCATAATTCGCCGACACTTTGGCGCCGTCCGTGGGATCTACTCGTCGAGAACTCGCTGAAGAGTCGATGGCCTCATTCAGCGCCTCCATCGTCACCAAGTTCGAGGCAGGCGCCACCTTCGTCTTCGGCCCCTGGTTTTGCATCGCAAACCAGGAAGGCGAGCTTCAACACCAAATGCGCGACCTAGTGGCTGCACCAGCTTCGCCACCCGCGCAAACCACTCCGCGAGGATCCCGGAAAACCTTAAATTCCAACACGATCTCTGGATCGTATCCTACTCGGAGGAGTACATGGCGCGCGAAGCAGATTCAAGCTTGGGCCGACCACGACAACTCAGCCCCTGTCAAGCGGCAAGATCAAGCCACGTGTCCACGACTCCCTGGCGGACTCCAGATCACTTCCGACTTCCGCCAAGGTTCAACGATCAGGACCGTGACAACAACCCCACGGGCACCCAGGAACTCTGGTTCCGATGCCCGTGGGTCGAAGACTCCACCGCGTGGATCGCGCGCGCCTCAGTTTCCCTTCGGGATAACGAACTCGGCCGCGATCTACCAGAAGCATCTGAAGAGGAAGTTTCGACAACCTCGCCGGGCCACCTCGGATCTTGTCATGACCACAACTCCCTCGGGGGTTATCGTTCATTGGCCTGACATGGATCCCGAGGTGGCTCTCCACGAAGCAAACGTACCCTCCACGGTACGGGACATTCTACCTCTGCTTCCCTTCCAGGCAGGCAGAGAACTCCCTGATACCATGAGTAACAGAAAAACCGGGCCTAACAACCCCGGTCGCCAGTCCTGTGTCATCCTCAATGATCACAGCGACGATGAAGTTGTCTCCGACGACGCTCCAACCGTTGATGGAGAAACCGATGCAGAACGAGAACTCCGTGTCGAGCGCAACCGCAACCGTGCCCTCCGACGTCGCTTCATTCAGAGGAAAAACCTCAACGCTGAGTTCGACAAGGAAGGCATCTTCAACTCTCCTGTGGCCAACATCATGCTCGGAGTCAGCGTCTTCGAGGGGTTCCAAGCTACCCCTGAGATCGACCTCGCCAAAGCCCGCCTAGAAGCCGCAGCGGTCATGGTTGATCGCTTGGACGGAAGCCGTTCCGCCTCCAAAAGCAAGAGTCCTTCGCGCCATCAAGCACCGTCAGCTAGGCTTCATAGCAGCCACTACGGCAGCTCCGCCGGAAGAACAAAGGACATGGCCAGGCCTCGTGAGGAACCCCGCCGTCCTCGAGAGGAACCCCCTAGGTCCAACCGCCGCGAGAACCCCGTCCGGCTCGTTCTCACATTACACCGAATGATGCCCGCAATGAAATCCTCCGGATCCGGGAGGGGAGAGCTACCTCCCATGTCGCGGATTCTGCGGGAGGATACGACGTCCCCAACCCTGATGCTCTGCCATGCTACACATGCGCCATCCGCGCCAGCTCCTTTCCGCGAAAGTTCAAGCCGCCAGGCATCACCAACTTCGACGGGAAGCAAGACCCCAACATTTGGCTGCGCAGATACTCTTCTGCAATCGAGGCATCGGGGGGCGACGACATCTCCAAGATGCTTTACTTCCCAGTTGCGATGGAGCAAGGTCCACTCACCTGGCTTGAGTCCCTTCACCCAGACTCCATCGACAGCTAGCACGCGCTGAAGAAGGCTTTCGTCTCCAACTACCAGGGTTCTTTCGAGCGCCCTGGCAGCAAATATGAGCTCCGCGCGTGCAAACAGAAGCCAGACGAGTCCCTGCGTGACTACAACAGGCGATTCTTCGCCATCAAGGCATCCTGCGTTCCCATCCCCGATTCAGAAGTCATCGACTATTTTCAAGAAGGGATGACCGACCGCAGCCTCTTCCGTGATTTTGGTCACAACCGTCCTCGTGACCTCGAGGAATTTCGCGCGCTGGTGTCCAACTGGATGGATACCGATGATCAAGAACGGGAGCGCTACGGCAAATGGTCCGCCAACCTTGGACGTAGGAATCAGGAAGACAACAGGGATCAGCCGCGCGACTCCTTCCAGCGTAACGGCAACAACCCACGGAAGCGACCAAACAACACGATCGCAACCGTCCAGACCGTTCGCGCCGCCAAGTCTCCGCAGCAAAGAAGGGAAGAATTCAACAAACTTCTCAAGAAGCGCTGCCCCTACCATCCTGACAGCAAGCACACCATGGGCGAGTGCACGCTCCTTCGGGATACGTTCAGCACGCCCAACAAAAAGCAGAGGTCGGATGGGGACGGAGACGACAAGCACGACAAGGGAGACAGCGGTTTCCCAGAGGTCACCAATACTGTCAACGTCATCTTCGGAGGCATGGCAGTCAGCGACACCTCGCGCAATCGCAAGAACGCGCGGCGCGAGGCCTACGCAGCAGAACCAGCGGTGGTTACACCCCTACGGTGGTCAGACACCACCATCACCTGGTCCAGAGAGGACCAATAGGCGGAGATCACCTCTCCCGGACGATACCCTCTCGTCCTAGAGACCGTGGTGGCGAATAGCAAGCTCACCAAGGTCCTGATTGATGGGGGCAGCGGGCTAAACCTCATCTTCGCCAAGACGCTGAAGTCCATGGGGCTCGACACAAGCACGCTGCAGCCGGCAGATACTCCCTTCTACGGCATCGTACCTGGGAAGGCTGCCATCTCGCTCGGGCAAATCACCTTGCCCGTCACGTACGGTACTGCATCCAACTACCGTGCAGAGTTCATCAAGTTCGAAGTCGCAGACTTCGAAACGTCATACCACGCCATCCTCGGGCGACCAGCGTTGGCCAAGTTCATGGCCATCCCCCACTACACCTATCTGGTGTTGAAGATGCCAGGGCCTCACGGCGTTCTTTCCCTTCGCGGTGATATCAAGCGCTCCTACCTCTGCGATAAAGAGGCAGTGGAGTACGCCGTCAGAGCCGCGTCCACCATAGATCGCCAAGAGCTCCACCCCCTGGCTGCCACCGTCATCGAAGAAGACGGTGATGCCCCGACGCAGAAGAAGACGCGAGCCATCAAGCCTATGGACAAGGTCGCCACGAAGACAGTTGATCTCCAAACAGGAGACCCAACGAAGACAGCGGTGATTGGCTCCACCCTCACTCCTATATAGGAAAGCGCGCTCGTCGACTTCCTGCGAGCCCAGGTTGACATCTTTGCTACAAAGCCTTCCGACATGCCTGGAGTTCCCAGAGAGTTGATCAAGCACAAGCTGGACATCAACGAGAGCGCAAAGCCCAAAAAGCAGTGCCTCCGAAGATTTGCCACCGAGCGTCGGGAGGCCATCAAGAAAGAGCTAGCTAAGCTATTAGCAGCCGGCTTCATCAAAGAAGTCTACGGATGTCATGAAGCTTACGGGCTGCATGGCTGCACTCAACCGCTTCATCTCCAAACTTGGAGAACGCGGGACTGAGTTCTTCAAGCTACTCAAGAAGCAAGACAGATTCCAGTGGACACAGGAAGCTAGTGTCGCCTTTGACAAGCTCAAGTTGTTCCTGACTACACCACCTGTGCTCACTGCACCGCTCTCGGACGAAGACCTCTTGCTCTACATTTCAGCAACCACCAATGTCGTCAGTGCCGCTATTGTTGTTGAACGCGACGAGAAAGGTCATCTTCAGAAGATTCAACGACCGGTGTACTTTGTGAGCGAAGTCCTCTCGGACTCCAAGTCAAGATATCCTCAAGTTCAAAAAATTCTATATGTTGTCTTAGTGACATTCAGAAAATTGCGGCACTACTTCGACACCTACAAGATCATTGTGGTTACTGGATATCCTATTGGCGAAATTCTCCATAATCAAGACGCTACAGGGCGTATCGCCAAGTGGGCTGTTGAGCTCGGAACATACAGCATAGAGTTCCGCTCTCGCACGGCCATGAAGTCTCAGGTCCTTACTGACTTCATATCAGAATGGACCGAGCACAATCTCACAGTCGTCATCACCAAGCCTGAGCATTGGATCATGTACTTCGACGGTTCACTCAAGCTGGAAGCTGGAGGCGCTGGAGTCCTGTTGATTTCACCTCGAGGAGATCAACTCAAGTATGTTCTGCAGATTCGGTTTGCTGTCACCAATAATGCTGCAGAATACGAAGCACTTCTTCATGGATTGAAGATGGCCATTACCCTCAGTATCAAGCGTCTGCTGGTGTATGGGGATTCAATATTGGTCATCAAACAAGTCAACAAGGACTGGAATCGAAACCATGAAGACATGGATGCGTACTGTGAAGAAGTTCGCAAGTTGGAAAAACACTTTCTCGGCATCGAATTTCATCATGTCGAGCGAGATTATAATGTCGCTGCAGACGTCCTATCAAAACTGGGTTCTTCCAGAGTAGAGGTACCTAGTGGGGTGTTCGTCAATGAACTCTCCAAACCATCAATTTCTGCAGCGGCAACTCCCGACGATACAACCTCAGCCCCTGAGGTTATGCTCATCGATGCTGCCTGGAGTGCTCCAATTCTAGATTACATCTTGCACAACAGACTCCCTACCGAGAAGGCAGAAGCTCAGCAAATTGCTCGTCGCAGCAAGTCCTATGTTATAATTGGAGACACACTATACCGACGCGGTGCACGCTCTGGCGCATTGATGAAATGCGTCTCACAGCAAGAAGGAGTCAACATCCTGGAGGAAATTCACGCAGGTGAATGTGGCAATCATGCAGCTTCCCGCACTATCGTGGGCAAAGCCTTCCGTGTCGGGTTCTACTGGCCTACAGCTCTACACGACGCTGAAGAAATTGAATGTCATTGCAAGGGTTGTCAATATTTCGCTCATCACTCACATCAGCCTGCGCACAAGATCAAATTGATACCTCCGTCATGGCCGTTCGCATGCTGGGGGCTTGATATGATTGGGAAACTACCCAGGGCGCCTGGTGGATTTGAATACTGTTTCGTCGCCATTGACAAATTCTCAAAGTGGATAGAAGTCTTTCCGGTTGTCAAACCAACCTCTGAGAAAGCAGTCCAATTTCTCCAAGAGTTGATTCTTCGCTTTGGGATACCACACCAAATCATCACGGATTTGGGTACTACCTTTACAGGCAACAAGTTCTGGGACTACTGTGAAGATCGCAGCATCGAGGTATCCTATGCCTCTGTTGCTCATCCTCGTGCCAACGGACAAGTTGAAAGAGCCAATGGCATGCTCCTCGATGGACTTAAAGCTCGCATGGAACGAACCCTGAAGAAAGCAGAAGGCCGGTGGATGAAAGAACTCTTTCCAGTTGTCTGGGGCCTACGATCTCAACCCAGTAAAGCTACAGGGCAATCTCCTTTCTTCCTGGTGTATGGATCTGAGGCCGTCCTACCTGTTGATGTCATGCATGGTGCTCCTCGCGTTGAGGAATTCCAAGAAGCCATGGCGGACGAACAACGGATGGTGGAGGTTGATATGGCTGAAGAAGTACGACTGGCAGCCTTGTTGCACAATGCTGCCTATCTTCAGGGTATCCGTCGATTTCATGACAAGAATGTGAAGACAAGATCATTCCAGATTGGAGACTTGGTGTTACGCCGAATCCAGAATACAGTCGGTCATTCCAAGCTTACTTCACCTTGGGATGGTCCATTCATTGTTTCCAAGGTCCTCAAGCCAGGCACCTACAGACTTCAAACAGAAGATGATGTGGATTTACCAAATCCTTGGAACATAGAACATCTACGCAAATTTTACGCGTAGCTCCTTCACTGCAACAGTGCTTCGGCACCGCAAGAACCAATTGCTTCGGCATCCAGAGTTCTTCCGTAAACATTGCTCCGGCAATACATGAACTGGTTGCTTCGGCATCATATGTTCTTTTGTACCGTTGTTTCGGCAACGAGATATACTTCAATAAATTTCCCTTTACTGGGTTGTTTATTTTGTCTTCGTGACATCATTCAAAACTTCTGTGTTCTTTCTAGACTCGGATAGTTTCCTCTTCATGTATTCGGAGCCTGTAAATGAGGTCTATCCGGGTTCCTTCGGGGCCAAAAACGGATTTGTTCCTCCAATTTTGCTACTTTGCGATACTTTCCAGCTTAAAGCTGCCGCTCCGTGGGTCTTACTGGGTTCTTGCTTCGGCAAACCACATACAGTTTGTTCCCAAGTATCCTACCGGGGTACACTCTAAAATATAGCTTATGCTATAAGAAATTTCCCTGGGTTCCCTCGGGTCCTTAACAGGGCTGCTTTTCAACAGTTAAAATCTACGCAATGTACATTTTGACTAAGTCCTGGTCATTGACACAGAGACACCCCAGGGATTCTTAGAAATTCTTGGATTTTTGCTTCAAGCATGGAATTATTATATTTCATTGCATAACATTTATATTACAAGAATATTTGTTCAATTTACAATCTAAGGCTCTGAGCATTTGCCTCGGCAACTGGCTCGGCCTCTTGTTTCAGGTCCCTGAAGGCGGCTTCTGTACAATTTGGCTCTGCGCCTTCTACAAGCTTGCCTATATCTACTTCAGGGTACCTAGACCTAATTACAGCAAGGACTTGCACAAGACAGGCTTTTGATGATCTCTTGATGTAAGCCTTCAACTGTCGTGGCATGGCCTTCAGGCGTTCCAGGAAAGATTGCGGCGATGCAGGGTCTTCCGGGACTAGAGCCTTCACCACCGGGTTCGCTGCTTTCTCCAGCAATGATATCCGGTTCAAGGCTTCGGCCAGGTCATCGTCCGACTTCTTTATCAGCCGCAAGGATTCTTCAAGCTCTGACATCCTCCTGGTTGCCTGCTCAAGCTTCTCGTCCAACGCCTTCTTGTCTGCAAGATTCTTCCGTGCCTGGACGAGTTATTCGGATAACTGACTCTTCTCTTCGCGAGCGTCTTCAAGATCCTTGGCAAGCTTCTTTTGCTGCTCAATGATCCGAATCAACTGCGTGTCAGCATCCTTGCGTTGTTGGACTGCTACTCTGAGTTCTTCCTTGATGATATCGTGTTCAGCAGACAGAGTCCTCAACGCTTCTTCATGGCGGTTGGCCAAGTTGGACCAATCCGTCATCTTGCTCTGGGTTGTCTTCAACTGTTGTTGCACCCCTGCTCACACAAGACAATGACAGAATTGTTATTCCACAAAGGCAAGGGATACTTCGTAACAAGATGCTGGCAGTAACAGAGTACCTTTGAGCTCTGCTTTGGCTGCGGTCAGTTTCTTCGTCATGTCCTCCTTCTCCGCGACCAACTCCTTGGTTCGCAGATGCAAGGTACGGATCATGTTGGCATCTTCCGCCTCCTGGAGTTTGCGGTCTTCGCGTTCACGCTCCAGCTCCTTTTGGAGACGGTCTGCCTTGGCATGCATCAGTGAGATGTTGTGGATATATTCCGTTTTCTTCCTCGATGCTTCGCCGACGGCCTGCATAAATATTGTTTTGAGCTATACAATCAAATGGATGACAAGTACAGGGTTGTTTCACAGACCTTGAAGTAGGCTACTGCTCTCTCGGCGTGGTACAGTCCCCTGTCAATATGTTCCTCATCTTCCTCCGCGTCCAAGATATACTCGAAGGCCTGCGGATTTGGATTCAGCATCGGATCGTAGCTTCCGATGCGGAAGCTACCGATCTCCGGAAGCTACCGATCTCCTCTTCAGCACCAGTACCCCTGGGTACTCTAGGGATTTCTTCAATAGTTTGCTCTTGGGTTGATGCTTCGGCTTGTTTACCCCTTGAGCACTCTGCTTCCGGAACTGCCTCTGCCCCGATCTGGGTTGATTTCGTGACGCTCGGGGGCTCGGCAGGGTTCTGGTCAAGGCGTTCAACTTCAGTTTCTTCAATCACTGCCTGTGTGACTAGTTGTTCGATGTCTGCCAGCACCTCAGCAATTGTTTCTTCAACTTGTGCTTCTTCTGGTACTGGCAGGCTTGATGGCACGGCTGCTTGAACCCCTGACAGGGTTGTTTCTGGCATCACCCTGGGTTCTTCGGGCACTGTGGCCTCTGGTTCTACAGCCGCATGATCAACTACTGGCTCTTCCCTAGTTGCTGCCGGAATTTCTTCAACTCTGGAACAATAACTTTGTTAGTCACAACAGTATATTACGAAGGTACATTTCGTACTATACGACAAAATACTTACATGGTGGAAGGCCGCATGGGGATCTCTGGCTCCCCCAAGGTGAATTCCTCCTCAGTCTCCTGTTCTGGAGCTGACGGTCCAGCTAGACAGGGTTCTTCAACCATTGAGGTTGTCCCTTCAAACGGCACGGCGACAGGGTTGAACATGTTGTGAATAATTTCCTATTCTGACAGAGGATTCTGGGCACCGCCGCTTTGTTGAGATCGGCTGGTTCCGATCTCACCGATGGATATCCCCACAGAAGCTGGCATCTTTGGTTGTGGGGATACCTTCGCCCTTTCCTCTGGGATCACCCTGGCCCGGGGCTTGGGCAGAGTTCGTGCTCTGTTGGGCACAGGTGCTTGTAACTCTGTTGTTGCTGGCCTCTTGGCTTCTTCACCTCTCTTGGAGGTTGCCCCTGTTTTGCCTTGGGGTTCTTCAAGCACCTGTTGTTCAACATGAGCATGTGGCTCGTCAGGTTCTTCAGTTGCAGATTGCTTGTGTTGGCGCACCTGATCTCTTACCCCTGGGTCCACACAGCGAGCCAACAATGATGCTTCTTCAGCATTGGTTGGATCCAGGGGCGGCAGACTCACATAAAGTGATCGCCGGGCTTCATACTGTGATGATCAAGACATTAGTTCATAATATGCTTTCAACAATAAGGCAATATATTGCTTTCAGATATGGTTCTTACCTCAGGTGTCATGGTGATTGCAGAAATTTCCATTATCTCTGGAAATTGTTCATCGTTGACCACCAGAAACTTCTTCAAGAGTTGGTTAATCCTCTTATCTGGCATGTCTCCGGTGGCATTCCTTGAGGGGTCAGATTCTCCATAGTACAAGTACCCTGGATTGCAGCGTTGTTTGCATGGTTGGATTCTCCTCAGCAGGAATGAACAATACACCATGGCTCCTGTCAGCCCTTGTGCTTTCAGATCTCTGATCATATTAAGCAGCTCAGGGATCTGCATTGCTTGATTAACTCCAATTGTTTCACTCCAGAATGGCTTCATTACTGGAGGATTTCCTGAGCGGCTAGGTAGTTGTGGCTGGTGGTTCCAAGCGTAAAACTATTCCTTCTGCCAGTCCTTCAGGCTTTCCTTGGTTGCATAATCCAAATATACTGGCTTCATGCCCTGACGGAACTGGATAACTACCTTTCCTACTACTTGCAATGGTCCGCTTGAAGTCTTCACTCTGAATAAGTGGCGGAACAGAGCAAAATGTGGATCTATTCCAAGAAATGCTTCGCACAGATGGATATAGATCGACAGATTCAAAATGGAATTGGGGTTCAAATGACACAATTCAATTCCATAGAACTGCAAGACTCTACGGAAGAAATCGCAAGTTGGAAGACCAAAACCAACTTCATAAAATGCCTTCCATACCGTCAGCTCTTCGGTTTCTTCAGTAGGGTACTCATGCCCATACGCGCACCTCCACTGACTGATCCCTTGGGCTGCTAGGAACCCATCTGCTTCCAGAGTCTTGATATGCTTTTCCTTCAGATTGCTAGTTGGCCAGTCACTGATTGGATCTTCAATGCTTGGCATGTCCCCTGTGGGCGCTGCTTTCTCGGTCGTCATGACCTCCTTCATGGCTTCCGCCTTCCTCTTTGCGCCCTTGCTTCGGCTGGATCCTTCACCACCGGCCATCGCGGTCTTTCGAGACTTGGTGTGGATTGGATTCGGGTTGGGGGAAGATGTGGAAGATTCTGCATGGTCTCAGGATCGCAAGCAAAGAAACTGTCGCAAACCCTAGATCTGTTTTGCCAAAGCTGTGCAGAAACAGGGGAGGCGAACGGTTTATATTGACTTTTCGAAGCGTTACTTCGGTAATTTTCAATTTTGGTCCTTCCTTGATCCTATATTTGAATTCGTTCAAATTTAGGCTCGGGGGCTGTGGACATATTTTCAGAAAAATTTTTCTGAGGATTTTCGGCTTCAATTGATAAATTCATGAGGAGTTCTAAAAGAACTCGGGTTTCTTCGGAAATTGATTCTCTTTTGGTTCGGACTTCGAAAGAGCCTCGAATTTCTTCTTCAAAGATAAACGAGGCTCGGGGGCTGCCCAATTGGGCGCACCTAGTCGGTGCGCACCAATCCGAACTTCGAGAAGACTTATGAGCACATCATTACCTATTGAACAGCATGGTTGCAACTTCCAAGAGCAAAGAACCCTGGCGGATTTCAAAAGAACTCTGTACTTTCAACAAGGCTGTTCTTCAGGAGATAAGGTGCTCGGGGGCTTGTGGGTGTAGAGTCCTGACGGACTAAACAACCCTGGCGGACCACCGTGTGGGCCGGCCCACGTACAAGACTTGACGCACAAGACAAGAATTAGTCCTAGTCGGTTTGGATAAACTGTATTAGGGAATTAGAGATTAACTTGTAAAAGTCTCCTAGTCCTATACGGTCTCCATGTAACCCTGCCCTCCGGACTATATAAGGGGAGGCAGGGACCCCTACAAAACATCTCATCAATACAAGATACACCATACAGGACGTAGGGTATTACGCACATTGCGGCCCGAACCTGTCTAAATCGTCTCTTGTCACCTTCGGCTCTAGATTCTCGACGACTTCTCCCTAAACCCTTCTCTCGGGGCACCCCCTCAAGAACGTTGTCAGCATAATTCGCCGACACCATGGAATGATCATGGGCACAAAATTTCAGCTTCACCTATGAATTGCGCAGGTCTAGTCGAGAACTTACCACTTGAACCTTAATGCTCATAGAGATAATGTAATTCTCTATTTTTTTTAGATAAATGTAAGTCTCTGTTGAAAATAACTTAGACGGGGTCAACAGAAAGCTAGGATTTTGTTGGGCCTAAAATCCACGTCCAAGCCTTCCCATTAAATCTAGGCTTGCAAAACCAAAACTAAGGTGAAGCGGCTCGTCCATTAGGCCAGTCTCAGTGGGAGGGTAATAGAGGAGGGTCATGACATTAAATATCATGCAACATCAACAGATTTGATTACATGGCAGGGTTATTTATAAAGAGAGAGGAGGGAGAGGGTCATCACCATGACCCTTGGCTGGCACGGGTCTCCAAGTTTACAGTCTTGGTAACTGTGTGATGACCCTCCCAATAAGACTGGCCTTAGTTTTTAATGAAAAAAAATAAATACTAATAATTTTGGCCTAGGCTCGGGCCAAATTTGGGCCAACAAATTCAGCTCTGCAGCCAGACTTGTCGGGCTTGAGCCGGGCCAAACACTTTTTTTCTGGTCTAGATACCTCGGCATAACTAACTCCATCTGGCTTTTGCTAAAAAAAAGCTAACTCCACCCGGCTGACTGGCTGAGTATGTAATTTATATTTGACAAAGAGCGGGTTGATAAAAAAAAAAGGAAAAAGTGTATTTTTCATCCCTCAGGTATCGCAAGAGTGTGACTTTCATCCTTTATGTTTTAATTAAAGCAAATCAACCCTTTAACTAATTAAACCAGTGCATTAATCATCCTTGTCTTGGTATATAAGTGATTTAACATTATATGCAACATAGACATAGGGTCATATAATGCCAGACCAAACGCAGGTTTAGTTCTATATGATTGTTTTTCATTAAACTTAATTTTTTAGGATAATCAATGTAGAGTAATTCCTAAAAAAAAGTAGGATTAACATAAATGCTTTTATTTATTTTTTCATAAAAACAAAATGAGTGAATGAATCAATACTTAAGCAAAGATATTTAATAATTAAGTTGAGACACAAAATTCATAAACAATAAATGTTGGAAAAAGCTATGGAAAAATAAAGATGAATGAGGCACATAGATGTAAGAAAGAAATATGCGGTGTTGATGTTAACAATTATATGGTAGCATGGATTGTTAGTACACAAGTGAGATAGTTAGATGGCTTAAACTGTTGTCAATGGGCACTAAATTGTTAGTAAACCAAGGTTGGGATGATTAGTGCACCGGTTTAGTTACTTAAGGGGTTGATTTGCACCACTTAAAACGTTAGGGATGAAGATCACACTTTCACAATACTTGAGGGATGAAAAATACACTTTTTAAAAAAAAAAAGGTACTTCGCCTGTTCGCCATAGTAGTGTCAACAAGTTTCAGAGCTAGGTAGGGTTATGAACGCGCTTTTGTGTGTGGAAGGAGAGAGAGTTTATCTACGTTCGCCATATCAACAAGTTTCAGAGCTAGGCAGGGTTATGAACACGCTTTTGTGTGTGGAAGGAGAGAGCGAGTTTATCTCTGTGGTTGGTTCTTGAAACTTAGTTAATGTAGTCGAATATCGCTTTGGATAGAGCACATAGCCTAAATTATATTTCCAAAAGTTTATTAAGTTATCTTTTGTGTATATGAGAAATATGCTACTATTATCAGGTACATATACTAGATGCATTTATGTAACATGTTGCATGAATCGTACATCCGCAAATATGCATATATCTCCAATATTTTGCACACGACTACTCAGGCCCTGTTTAGCTCTCCAGTTTTTTTCATCGATATAATAAATTTGAATGTTTCGATACGAAGGAATATTAAATATGGATAACTAACAAAACCCATTCCATAGGTCCAGGTGAAATTGCGAGACGAATCTATTAAGCCTAATTAGGTCATGGTTAGACAATGCGTAGACTTTAATGATTTATTATTTAGTCTTAATAGATTTATCTCATAATTTCGCTTCTATCTATGTAATTAGTTTTATAGTTAAGATCATGCTTAGTCATTCTAAATATTTAATTTATAATTTTTATATAGTAAAATTTCGCAAAGCAGGCCCTCGCTCATTTTAGGCCTCACAAAACTATAAAGGCCTACTGGGCCTAAACCTGTAAAAGACTAGACAGCGCCGTCTCTGATGATATCGCCACCGTCCGATCATCGCCACCCCTTCCTGTTCCTGTGAATAAACCCTAGCCCGCGGCCGCCGCCCCTATATAACCCACGCCCCAAGGTTTCGCTCTCCTCTTCCCTTTGAGACTCAGCCAGAAGAGCGGCGGCGCGGGCGCACGAGGAGGCGGAGCAGCAGCAGCAGCCGGACCAAGCCACTGCCGCCACCATGGGTGAGCGCTCTCCCGGCGCCCTTCGCTTCACGTTCCGCTTGTTCATGTCCCGCGACCGGAGGGGTTGTTCGGCTTGTGATTTGCTAATGGCTTTGGCGGCGGCGGCGGTTGCTCTCGATGTGTCTGTGCAGGTATCTCGCGTGACTCGATGCACAAGCGCCGGGCCACCGGTGGGAAGCAGAAGGCCTGGAGGAAGAAGCGAAAGTAATTGCTGGTTCTCTTATTTCCTTTGGACTCATTTCGGTTTACTTTTCTGTAGGTTTTTTTTAGCGAGTGATTGATTAGATCGGTAGTGTACGGGTCTCTAGTTTCTGATTTCGATCTGTAATTGATCCGGGCTGTTTTGTGGTTTTATTTGTTAAGTGAACTCCAGTGTCATTTGACCATTTTAGGTTACCCACCTCTCTTAATTGCGTGGCCTGTTACCTGTTAATTTCTCGATAAGTCCTTGCTTCTCTTTCTCAATTGTGTTTTCTTTCAAGAGAAACTGCGTTAAACTTGACTGAACTGATAGAATGATACTTCTCAGTTAAAATTATCTTTTTTTATCTGTTTCAACCTTAATTTGTTGCTAGTAATTCATGCAGCACAACTATGTGATTGTGTTTGTAAAACAAATGTACTGAGGTTTTGATAATTTGAATTTGTTTTGTCAGCTAATGTCAAAGTATTGTCTCATTTGTTACTAGTAATTTACCTATTTGCCGTGTCTTATTGTACCTTTCGCTAGAGGTTAACTCAGCTTATCATCTGTAGGTATGAGCTAGGCCGCCAGCCTGCTAACACCAAGCTGTCTAGCAACAAGACAGTGAGGAGGGTCCGTGTCCGTGGAGGTAATGTGAAGTGGAGGGCTCTTCGCCTGGATACTGGTAACTACTCATGGGGAAGCGAGGCTGTTACCCGCAAGACCCGTATCCTGGATGTCGTCTACAATGCGTCAAACAATGAGCTTGTTCGAACCCAGACCCTTGTGAAGAGCGCCATTGTGCAAGTTGATGCTGCCCCATTCAAGCAGTGGTACCTCACTCACTATGGAGTGGACATTGGTAGGAAGAAGAAGGCTCCTGCTGCTAAGAAGGATGCTGCTGAGGTACATTGTTTGCAACCCATTTGTTGGCTTTGTGATTTAAAAGCAACTCACTGGATGAGAAGTAAACAAATTTGTTGGCCGTGTGTTTTATTTGGCATGAGATTTGATAGCTGCACACACATGTGCTTGCTGCAAACTTTTAAGTAGCACTGCATTTACAGCTGGTAGATTTTATTTTGTATTAACCTTATACATATGTAGCTTGATATCTTTCCTTGGGATTTTGTTTTAAAAACAACAAGTGTTAATTTGTATGAAAACTAATCTTGTTATTGATATAGTATTTGTATGTGTCTTTTTGTGGTTAACCAAATGTAGGTTTTGTGGTTCCCTTGATGATGATTCATTGTTCTTGTTCATATTTTCAGGGTCAAGAGGGTGAGGCTGCAGCTGAGGTAACAAAGAAGAGTAACCATGTCCAGAGGAAGCTTGAGAAGCGCCAGCAGGGACGTGCACTTGATGCGCACATTGAGGAGCAATTTGGCAGTGGAAGGCTGTTGGCCTGCATTTCTTCCCGCCCTGGGCAGTGTGGCCGAGCTGACGGGTAAGGAATACTGATTTGTGTGTTGGTTTATTATGTCAATGCTGATTTGGGTTTGTACAAGTCTTGTGATAGAATCTCATCAGTTACAATTACAAGGATCCATTATTGAATAATTTCAGTTACAGTTTACATGCATCCATTATTGAATAATTCCAGTTACAGTTTACAAGCATCCATAATTGAGTAATTTATTTGGCTGAGCTAGTTTTTAAACAATGCGGTGACTGCCACCTTGTGTTCAGCTGTTTAATTGCATTTTCCTCTGTATGATAGGTACATCCTTGAGGGTAAAGAGCTCGAGTTCTACATGAAGAAGCTCCAGAAGAAGAAGGGCAAGGGTGCCGCAGCTTAGAAGCATTGTCTTGCTAAAACGGTGGCCTATCTTATCCCTTACTCTGGTTTTGTTAGTCAAGTATGTTATTGTCGCGTGTTGCAGACCTGAACATCTATATTTCTGAAAGTGAATCAACTCTAGCTTCCAAGAACTGAGAATTTTCACCTGCCGTGGTTGTATTCTCGTGATGTTTAGGTTCACTGTTTATTGACAGTTTCTGCGTTCGGCAGTTTTGGTTCATCTCTGATATGGCTTTTTAACTTGTTTCCCATTTTCTTCTCTGACGCATTGGCGTGGGTTGTATTTATTTCCCTCAAATCATTCGGATCGGTGTGGTTGTGGCTATGTACGAACAACGGGTGCAACGGAGGTTTTAGCTCATATTAGCCAGATCTGTGGAGGTTCACGAGACTGATTCGTGTTTCGTAAGATAATTATGGGGTCTCATTTATATGTTTTTTGATTCGGTGCGTAATCTTTCTGCTATGTCATCTCGTAACATTAAACGACTACGACTCTCTTCCTATTCATCGCCGAATCCACCTCTGAATTCATCGCCGAATTCACCACTGAGTGCCTTCTTTGATCTTCGAACTCAACCCGTCGAGAACAAACTTCCTTCCACGTCTAACTTCTGAACCGAATGCAGTTGGTTAGGTTGCTTTGGTGCAACCTCACTTGCGTTCAAGTACTTATATTGCAAGATCCGACAAATCAATCTATCCGGAAACGACTTGACAGGGAGAATTGGAAGACTTTTTGACTACCCTATGGTTTTAGGGTGTGTTTAGATTGGGAAAGATTCTCTAAAAATACAGTGTTCACATAAAAAAACATTGTCGATGAATAGTGTTACGTGAGTAGAAGGAATACGATGAATAGGGAAAAGTTAAGATGAATAGTGGATTTTTGGGAAAAGTAGGTAAATCTAAACGGGGTTTTGATCACCTGGTCCCTATGGCTGCAGCAGAATGCTAGAACCTTCAACCGACAGGTAACACCTGCTGCCAGACTTGCTGAAACGTCACTGTGGGTTCAAGCCAAGTTTACGTCGCTACAACCTTTTTTTCTCCTACTCCTAATCAGTTAATAGGCCACTTTTGTATCTTTTGTATCTTTTTGCTCTTAACGCTGGTCATCGCTTTCTGGATGACCATGCTTGAACTCATGTAATTTTTTCTCCTCTTAACGAAATAGTGTCAAGGCACGATGCCAAAAAAAAAGGCCAATGCATATGGGGAGGGTAGAGTGTGCTACTAGCCCTCCCCCCCCACCCCCACCCACCCACCCACACATTTGTGACGGGGTAAGCCATGAAGCCCCTATTTGTTGGATTTTTGCCAAGTATCCCTGGAAATATATTCAAACCAGAGGTTTCTTAAGTTATTCACAGTAGTAGGTTTTATTTTATTACCTTATTTCCAAAAATGTTCTCTAGATGGTTTCATTGCCACATGGCCACAATTCGATGGATGAAATATCTCTCGATGCAAAGTTTCATCTCTTTGGTTTTAGTTTTATTCCATTATTTCCAATGGTGCCACAAGTATTAAGATTCGATGAATGAAACAACTCTCAATGCAATTTTTTTTTTGTTCATAGTTATCCTATGATATTTAGTTTATATATGACGTGCAACCATTTAATTAGATGTTGGGGAATGAGATGAAATGAAACTTTAGCTCTAGATGGCTATGTGGAAGAGTTTCTTTGCAAACCATGCGAACCAGATTTCATATAAATGAAACCCATATTCTCTCTTCTATAACTCTTTTAACTTGTTTTTTAAAATGTCATCTTATTTAGGCTTTGTTTGGTTAAAAGAGGATTGGAAGGGATTAAATCCGCTACAAGTTAAAACCCTCCTCGATCCCCATTGGGAGAAAATTAATCGAACAAGCCCTTAATGGGAATAAAACTAGCACCTAAAATAGTTTTATAGAGCTAGGGGGTTTGAGCACCCAACCAAATACTACTCAAGTTATTCTAACTTTCTTAGAATGTCAAATAATCTCGAGTTTGATCAAATTTGTATAACAAAGTCCTAACCAAATAAGTACCATAGTTTCTTCATTAAATATATGTTTATAATAGATTTATTCGGCGCCACAAAAATTTATTATACGCTCGGTAACATTGGTCAAATATAAATTATTTGACTCTAAAAAAAGTTTGAATGGCTTATAATTTAGAAAAATGGAGTATATGTGTAGTGGCTATAATTTATATTAGTGGTGTGCCGAAAATATTTTTCTTTCTAGTTCTGCATCTAACTTAGCAAGAAACGGGAATTACGGGGTTTCTATATCCCCGCGCTGTATGCAAAGTTTGCATCAGATTCATCCACACCGTCAAATTCCGATAGGACGCGCATCGAGTCGATAAAACAGAATATTCTCCTCCGACACCGCACCCTGTTTCGTCGTCGTCTCCGCCGCCGGACCAGCGACGGCCGCCGCACCTCCCTCCCCTTCGAAACCCTCCTCCGGCGGCGTGCGTGGATCCGCCACGCTCCGCTCAAATGGAGGCGCCGCCTTTCCTTCCTTCTCATCCGCCTCCGCCTCCTCCTCCTCCTCCTCCTCCGCCCCCGGACCTTTCCTCCGCCCTCGCCCGCCTCCGCTCCCTCCTCTCCGCCGCTTCCTCCGCCCTCGCCGCGCTCCCCTCCCCTCTCCAACCCCACCCAACCTGCCCCCGCACCATCAACCCCTCGCCTCAGCAGCCCACCCCTCCGCTCCCGCCGTCCTCCACCGCCGTTACCCTCACTCTCCCGGCCCGCCCAGACCCTTACTCCGACTGCCCCGCCGTCGTCCGCACCACCCCCACCTCGATCCCGGCAGTGTCCACTCTCCCCGCCTACATCGCTGCTGAATGCGCAGATTTCTCCTCTTCCAGTACCGGCCGGAGCACCTCCCCTCCGCCCCGCATCCTGCCGTCGGAGCTCAGCCTCCTGCGCCGGGAGGTGGACTCCTGGGGTGCGGGGGGCCACCACCTCCCGGGGTCGTACTCCCTCGCTGTAACCCGGGTGGCGGCTGCGTTCCGCTTGGGTGTGACGGTGCGGTGGGAGGCCGAGCTGCGGCGGTGGGTGCTTGGGAGCTCACCGAGGTACGGGGTTAAGGTCGACGTGGCGGAGGCCGACCATATCTGGGTCCTACTGTGGCTCTGCTTGAAGGTGATTGCGGCGGAGGCTAGGTGCTCGCTAGAGGGGATGCACAGTGGGGATGGCAAGGAGGGTTCAGGTTTTGATCCCAGTGCCATGAGGTTTGAGTGCCCAAGGCTGGTGGAGGGTGTCTCATGGTTAGGTGCACAGCTCGGGGTTCTGTATGGAGAAAGCAATGGGAGACTCTTTGCTCTTGCAGCAGTGAAGGAGGCGGTGCTACAGATGGCGAATTGCTTGGCTGTTGGTGTAGGAGATGGTGTGGCTGGTGGAGGAGATGGTGAGATTGGAGCCGGTGGAGGCGCTGGTGAAAAAGGAAGTAATGCTAGAGATATGGCAGGCCCTGTATTTCTTTCCCAGGTTGCTACTGCCATCATGGCATTGCATGAGAAGTTCTCCTTTGAGAAGACCAAATCGTTGCAAGCTCAACGCCTGCCAAAATATCAGCTGTATGCTTTCTTATCGTTTTGTTTTATGCTTATTCAGCATTGCATGTTATCATTGTAGTTTGTGATGTTACTACACAAAAAAGGGAGAACATATTTAGCTTCTAACGTGTTGAGGATGCCTGTTTAGGACAGGGAAATTTATCGATAAGCGTCAAAATTCAACACCAAGGCAATTCGGAGTATAAATTTGAATATCTCCAGTTCCTTTTTCTAGCCTGTTTAACAAACTGAATGTACTTACATAATACATCGATATTCAATTTTTATGGCACACACAATCGAGAGGATTGAGCATGAACTTACTATCTTATTGTGTAGCACACTGCACACACTTGTTTCATCTTGGAAGAGGAAAGGAGTGCACTGCATGTCTTTAATGTGCATATTTCACATAAAAGGTAGCGTCGTAGTCAGCAATTTATGGTTAAATAACCTTGATGTACACACACTTATATGTGTTTGTATGTATCAGGTTATTGCTTGTTGATCATGTGTAAGTAGCATTTTCACACAGTATCCATATGAAAATAAAACTTTTAAGCTCTGGTGATGAATGATGATACTCATATGTGTTTGTATATGCTGCTATCAACTTATCAAGGTTATTGTTTATTGATCATGTGTAAGTAGCATTTTTAAACAGTATCCATATGCAAATTAAACTATTAAGCTCTGGTGATGAACTGATGATAGCAATCTGTATGTTTTTCTCCTTTTAAATTGTGATTACTTTTGCTTGTTTTGGTAAATATTTTTTCCTTGATAAATGCATGCAATTATTTTATAGATTACTTGAATATTCACAAGCACTGGAACGAGGGAACTTGGAGCGATCAAACAGACCAAACTACAGAGCTATTCTGGAGTATGATGGGATTCTGTCACGGCGAGTAGAGAACCAGGTATAGATATGCAATAAATCTTTTGGAAATATTTGCCCGAATCTATATACCATACGGATGTCTGTCCCAGTTATGGATTCAATTACTCTCTCACTGTAGGTTCTGTGAAGCTTAATTGCTCTGTAAGCACTATTTTATTTGACATATTCTCTTTCTGTACTGTTTAATAGAGAAACACTTGCTAAAATAAAATATTATCACATAGGTAAAATGTCAAAATATATACACAGGCTTAGTGGAGATAGATTTGGAAATAAATTAAGAGTTGAAATTGCATAAGTTTTTGCTACTAGGCACTTTACTATACTTGATATCAATTCAGTAGTCATTTTAATATATGGTACATCTTTTTCTTTCTTTCTTTCTTAAGGAATCTGCTAGATCCAAGACAAGGGAGGAGCTTTTAGCTGAAGAACGAGATTACAAACGAAGGAGAGCATCTTACCGAGGCAAGAAAGTGAATCGAAACCCTACAGAGGTGAGAAGTGCATGGCAAATTTGTAAATTATTTCAGATGTTCTGACTATCCTACATTTTAGAACCGATTTCTATCTCTTTTCCTTTTTTTTCGTGAAACTCTATCTCTTTTCCTTTGTGGTTTTGTGTAGCCCTTAGCTTCTTGTGTGATATTAGATTGAACATTGGAAACACGACAACCTTTCACTACAAGTAAAAAGGCTACAGCAATTCTTGTCTGCATCTGGTCAAGTCTCATTTCTCTGTTGTATCTAATTATCCAATTTAAAGTTATTTCTCTAGATTTCTTATACTGTAACCATTTGACCTCATTTTCTGCTGACGGAACAACTGAAAAAGCTTCTGCCTTCTGCAAATTGATCACCTCTTGTTCTGTTGATTTCTGAAAGTCAATTGCCTTGATCAAGATATGAATCTTATGGCTTCCTTACTCTTATGAAGGTACTAAGAGACATAATTGATGATCATATGGAGGAAATCAGACAGGCTGGAGGTATTGGTTGTCTTGTGGAAACTCCTGCTGACATTGCACAGAATGTGCTTAAGAGCAACTCTCATGGCAGTACAGATCAAGGAACTTATGGTTTTTCCAGCAGCTCTTCTCATGATAAGGCAGCATTGGGCTCTCAGTCACCTGGTTATGACAACTCACCACATGCTGATTCATCGAGAAGATTTTCATCAAGAAGCCATGGCACAAGGGATTCATACAAGACCTCAAGATACATATCTGAGAATGAAAATAGGTGGAGTGTAGGATCAAAACGTGAAATAGATCAAAGTTATCCATATGATCAAGAGAACCATATAGGACAAAAAAGCTCCAATGATAGTAGGACTAATGGCTACAAGTATAAGAAGGGTGTCTCAGACCAACGTCCTGAATCTAGTGATTGCACAGTATGGTCAGCACGATCACAAAGGTCTTCTGTCACAGAATATGATTACATATCAGGAGAAGGGTACAGTGATAAAAGTAGAGCTAGTCAGAAGCGAAATAGATCGCTATCTGCAACTCAAGATCAGTTCAGCGATAGATATGATCCCCAAAGTGCATATTCTGATGGAGATCCTTCGACAAGAGTGCTTGATGCTGAAGACAGAAAGCGTGAGATATACCATGATGAAGTGCATCGTCGTAGGCATCATGAAAGAAAGCGTGATTACCACCATTGAAGGATGATAAATATTTTTCTTTTGTTTTTTATGTCAGGTATGCTCGTTATAATATGTTCTGTTTTTAGTGTTTGGCTCTTGTTTTTTACACTTCTATTTGACATGATCTTGCAGTAGCTAAATAATACAGGCCTCTGGGTTATTAACCTTCAGCTGTATCCTTTTATGTATCCTCATGCAGCTTTATGACTTCTTTACTTTCCAAGTTAATATCTGTTGCAGCTATTACCTCTCTTAGATGCTCCAAATTGTAGATCGACTTGTCTTTCCAAGGTGCATAGATGCTTGTATGCATCTAGACATACACTATTTAGGTGCATACAAATATCTATGAACCTAAAAAGGCCAAAAGGACCTACAAATTGGAACAGAGGAAGTAACATTCAAGAATTTTATTTTAAATCTTAATTTATACTGGATATTTATTTTTACCCTCACCTGGTTAAGACTATTGATGCGTAATCGCATAGACATATTTTGTTCATTTTATTCATGTCTGATATTTAGGATAAGAGTTGGTACGTCATTTGTCCATTACTTCCATGCCTGATCTTTTTACATGGGTGTGTAGAAATGAGATCTTACAAGGAGCAACTATTTTTTTTGAGGGTACTGTTAAATCCTTGAGCACAATTTCACTATCTGGTATGATGTAGGGAGCCACTGATATCAAGATTGTAACACCGATGGTAAATAATGGAAAACCTGAATTGCCTAGGAATTGTTTTTTCTTTCTGAATTATCTAAAGTACCCTACCTTTCAAATGAACTGAAGATGAAATATTTTACTGAATAAATAATGGAATGGTTTTATTGTTATCAGAACTTGCAAACAACATTTTTAAGTATTTTCTTACACGTGTGTTGCTTCCTTGATAATAGTGAAAAATCTAGGGCTATTCAAGTAGTCACTGTGTGACTCTTGATCAGACAAAGTCTTCTTTGGGCTTAGAATTTTGTAACATACAGGGTGCTAAGTTCATCAACTTCCATGGCAAAATATGAGTTTTTATATGAAGCTTGAGAGTTATAAGTGAACCTAGACATTATTATTTTATTAACCTTGTATTCTGTTTTTGGAAAATTGGAGGAAACATTTAGGAGGCCACATCTTTTTTTGTGTGTTTGATTACCTCAGTTTATTTGAAATCATGACAAAGACGAGGGGATAAGTTACCATGCTCTTTTGGAAATTTTCTATTTCCAGTATGTCATGTGATTGTTTTCCCCTATGTTTTGTTAAAACAGTTGCCTTTTTTGCATGAAAAACTGCCAATTAAGTTTCAATGCAAGACTTTATATATGCAGATATGCTACCTCCGCACTTGCAATATTCTGTAGGTAGCTTTTCACATTCTTGCCATAGATATGTACTGTTACAACCTAATTGCCTCTCAACCCCTTTTCTGCCTGTAAATAGTCACTGGTTCACGTTAATTCAATCTATGTCATCTCATTGTGCAGTAGTTGTATAATTTGTTGACATCATGCTCTCTCTCAAAACGTATCTAATTTCCTATCTTATTTCTTGTAGGCAATCAATCTGAGCAATGGAACTAGTTCATGAACTACTTAGGTAGCAACTATACTTCTTTTCTTGGTCAGCTTCTCGTTATGTTCTGCAGTAGCATTTCTAAGTGGGTTTACATCATTTTGTTGCAATGAATGTGCACTCCCTAGTTACTTTTATTCCCATAGAGAGAAATACTTTATATAGCTGTATTCAAGAGCTACTGTGACTTTGGTTGCAAGTGACTGTCAGGCACAATTCTCAGTGTTTTATTCAAGGCACACCTTTGAACAGTCTGCATCTACTGCTACTGTGTACTGTCCATTCAACATTGAGGTTCATGGACTTGTTTTGTGCACTTGTTCATATGCTGGTTCTTGAGATCCTCCCGTCACCAGGCACCATAATGTAGTATGGTCGTATGGATGTTTTCTTGCTTTGCTCAAGTTAGTGCATACTTGAAAAATAAACGGGTGGTTGTTTTTGAACTCTCTGAGTTGTCTCCTTACTTGGATGCTGTATGTATTTGGATTCTCTTATCATTTCGTGCATTTGTAATTACATTATTATTTAGCGAATGTTTGGATGTCATAGATTTGAGACCTAGAGGCGTGCAATACAAAGCTTCGAAAAATCAGGCCTTGAAAAAAATTAATAGCGACCATGAGATAAATAAATTACGAAGATAGTAGTTATATGACTAATTAACTCCCTTCGTTTTGCAATGTTACGAAAGGTGCCATATGACTCAATGGAAACAATTTGGTAAGCCGTTACTTGTAACTCATTACAGTTAACAACCATTTGTCTGTTATACCTAAACGAGTGATTAACAACACATCTCTCATAATAAAAACTAGGCATGTGGGGGTAGACCACCCCACGGTGTTGCTTTAGCGTTTGTTCGGTTCCATCGGATTGGTTCCATCGGATTCAATCCAGGTCGGGAATGATAAATATAACAAAAAAAAATTCTGATAGCTATAATAAGAGGCCGTGATTCATTTTGGGTCAAGAGCTAATTTACTCACAATAGTGACACCAAAAAACCGGAAATCAATCCACTAGTCAAGAGGTGAGGAATCATTCCGGGTGTCTAGTTGTATCTATCATGAGCAAATTAGTTTTCGACCCAGAATAAATTCCGGTCTCTAGCTTTATCTATCATGAATTTTTTGTTATATATATCATTCCCGGTTCGGATTGAATCCGATGGAACCGAATAAGTCATTAAGAAGGAGACCTCGCGCAGGACTAGAAAACCAATCGAACCCCGCCCCACCCTCACACAGGGAACGCAAGCCCCACAAGTGGGCGGTTCTTTTACTGTGCTTTTTTTTAGATTACACAGTACAACGTAGACTCTCACACGTACGCACACTCACCCCTATGAACACACGTACGCAAACCCTACCTCTATGAGCACCTTCGAAGGACTGAGCCGGCAGATCTTGAGATTCACGAAGTCACCACAGGCGCCTTGCTGTCGACGGGGACGTGCCTACCACCAAATGCATAGCGCCGGTAAATTTCGGAATAAATCTAGAAAAATGCGAGCACCAGGATTTGAACCCTGGTGGGCAGGTTTCACCACAAGGAACCCAACCAACTGATCAATTCGCGTTCTTTTACTGTGCTTTGGCAATGTAGGACGGGCAAAGGGGATTTTTATTTTTCAGAATTCGAGCCGTCCAGACTTCAAACTCCCGACCTCCCGTAGGAGGCCCAGGGACAGCTGGCCTGACCAACTTTTCCTTCGCACGCTCCCTAACACATCTCTCATAATGGACATATAATTCGTTACCTATGGCTATATATGTCTGTTACTAGGTTCTCGCGTAGTGGGTTCTTTGTAACAGCTGATTTAACAAATTATCTGCTCCATAAGAGTGGATTTATTCTGATTTGAATAAGGCAAGGTTCCAAATATTGTCATGGCAATGTTGGATGCGTATGTGTAGTTTTCATGCGGGTATACATCAGGCTTCTAGATTGTCATAGGTCCTACATGAATTTTCTCTAAAGTCTGTTGAATAATTTATATGGATTCGTTCCCTACTACAAAGCACACAAAAGAGGTTGTCTACCGTGGATAGTTCACCTGCTGCTTTTACGATGGTGCGCAGGCCCAATAATCAAACGGGTCCCAATAACATGATTCAGGTCAGCTTCCATGCAAATTGATTTTCTTGGCAGCCGGGTTCAACAAAGCAAAAGAATCGGGCCCGCCTGTTTTGATTCCAGGAAATCCCACAAATTGTGCGGAGTGCCTCTGTATATATAAATAATTTACTCGACATGTGCCATACTATAAATTCTAACTGACAAAATCACATTTCAGAATGTTCAGAACTCCAATTACTATAATTTTTTGCACTTATGATAGTTTGACTGACAGTTTACAAGCATGGCTTAGATACTCTATTTCTGTCCATCTCTGTCCAAAGGTCAAACTAGAGCAATGCCTACTGTCTTGCTCCCCTCGTAGCTAAGCATACTCAGATCTCATCGTCCTCAGAGTCTGAATAGTCAACAAGTTTTAAAACTTTGCTTGGCTTGTCACCATGATGATCATTCCCCCCGGAACTGTTATTATTCAAGACCTTGTTACTGCTATCTGCAGAGAAAGTTTCAGCATCACAAACTTGTGCATTAAAAACAGAAGAAGCACTTGTGCCATCATCTTGAGCAGATCCATCTTCCATTGTATATACTACATCCTCAGTTGCTTCATCATCAGAAGAGGAGAAATATTGGGACTCATCATACATGGTTCCAAATTGAATGGACCTTCGCATTGCAGCACAAACATTGTTATCAGACAGGCCTCTCCTCAGAGCATGGGACATGTCATCCTGCATACCAATCAAAGGGAGTACTTAGACAGCTTCCAACATTTACAAAATTATATCAACTTGTCAGTAATAATATCTATGTTGTCCTGCATTATAGGCTCACAACTCTTATTTCTTCCTGTTGGATGTCCGGGCTATTAATCGATGTGCTAGGGCCTTCCTGATGACTCTTTGGAGATTTGGATGCTGAGATTCTATTTACGCACTTCTTTGAGGTTGTGGCCAATGCACCGTTTTGTTTTGCTGCTTCCATGCGCTTTCGATACTTCTGGAGTAAGATAGATTTTACAATTACCTTAATGCACGGTGGCTAAAAGGGAAACTTACTAGAAATATCATTACATATACATATAGGTATGTCAGTGGAATTATTTTCAGGTTACAATTAGAAGGCGTGTACTTTTCATTTCAAAAAGAAGAAAAATGTGCAGATTTTCTTTGTATAAGCATACCTGAAGATGAGAAGCAATATGTTTGCGGTTAACACCTTCCATGTTCATGAGAATCTCTATGTTTCTAGGAGAAGCACCTGAAATAAATAGGATTGCATAGTTTGTAACCATCTGATGTTCTATTGAACTTTCTAAGCCAAGTTTTGCAAATAAGAAATCTAGTAACCTTCTCCAAGTATTTCAAGAGCACATTGAAACTTCCTCTGCAGATATTCATTCCAACAAATATAAGCTTTCTTCGTTTTATTATTCTTCTTGATGTAACTTTTATTGCCTGCCTCTCCATTACCTATACATGCATGCAGAATATATTGCATAAATTTTATTTACAACCAGCTTGCTTTTGATCCAGATGAGAGTGCATTGTATTGGATTTTCTAGCAAGTATTATAAGAAAAAATATTACTATATTAGTAACCATATTTGTTTTGACCTTGCAATAAGTTCTTGATATTGTCCATTCTTGAGTTTTTTATGTCAAGATGTTGCCACATGTTATGTATGGTGTGAGAATCAATAGGCTTCTTCACCAGAAAACAGGCGCCAAGCTCTACACATCTTTTCATTATATCCATTGTTGTCTCCTCTGACATCACTGGTTCAAAATTTTTGACATTATTAGCTATTTATCTAAAAAGAAAATATGTCAATAAAATCAAAGAAATAAAATTTAATACACGCATTAGAAATAATTGGATCCAAAGTTAGGAAATAAATTAACACTTACTAATCACTTGAACATTTTTATGGTCTTCTCTAACTATGTCAAGGAACTGAAAACCATGCATCAGTTCCATGTCAACTGCTACCAGAGCCAAATCAACCACCTGTGCATGACCCTCAAGAAACTCAAGTGCTTCTATCGGACTTGTATACGCTGTTGCTGTAAAAACGATAGGAAAAAGGTTACGCTTTATGTGGAATAAAACATCTACTAAAAAAAGATTTCGAAATGAAGCTGTTTTTTCAGGAACTTCACAAGTAAAAAAAAAGGTAAAACTATGATGCACGCCAAATCATTCATAGTGGACATGAGTGTTTCAAAAATGTATCCCATAAAAACTGTATAATTGCATGGCTTCTCTTCCATGAGCTATACATTTGCACATCGGAAATTCGGAAGGGAAGGAGCTTACCATGATAGTTAAGAGCACAAAGCATAGACCTTGCAGAGTTCGCATGATGTTTATCTTCATCAACTACGATGACACTAAACCCATTAGTAGGGCATAACTTTTTTCTTCCACCCATGAGTTTTCAAAGTTATGATTCAAATACTTTGGTGTTTGTTAAGGGTTAGAAGCACAGTAGCTATTTATAAGGCAGCAGTTTGACCTGTGTTGCTGGCTGTCCACAAAGAGGACAAAACCTCCTTGCAAAGTTTGAAAACTAACCAGTTTGTGTCGTGATCAAATCACTATAGCCTAGGGATTTTCTTTGCAGATATAAATGATGCAGACCAGTTTGGGCTGCGTTGCATTGAATAATGCAAACATATATCCATATTTGTCCCTCTAGAATATTGCCCTTATCTTCAAGGGCTAGCTTAGATGATGCGTTCTGGGGTGGATATGGAGTCTCACTTGACTTGCATGTGTTACCTTTACAACTAATCAAATGTCTATTCGTTGTGGTAAAATCACGCAGAAGTCTTATACTTAAATACATAAATACTCTTAATGGGTCATTTTTCGTGATTTAAAGAATTGAGAAATCAAAAGAGGATGGTTTATATGATTTAATTTTTACCGATGAAAAACATAGATGTTAAGACGTTATGGATTTCTGCAAAAGTTGATAGAACCTTCGGCAGCATAATTGCCCACCGGGAATATACATATACCGCCCTATTCGTTCGCACATCCCTATTTGTCACCGACTCATTGTCCTACCTACCCCTCCCTTCACGACTCTAACCAACAACCCTTTATCTTGACCTTTATCCAATTTGCGACTCGACCACTAGATTGCTCCCTCACTAGCAATTTATGGTCTATGGAGGAGAGTAACATGATGGTGGAGAGATGAAGCAATGTGTCATGGAGTGAAAGAGGTGAGACAGACTCCATCAAAGGTGAAGTCTTCGTTGCTGGTTAGGATGGAGGAAGATGAGTAGCATCTTATCTTATTAAAAATCAATATAGATAGTCAAAGTAAAAAATGTGGAGCAATCTAATGGTTTAAGTTTGTTTTAAGATTCCTGTTGGACACAACTAATGAGAGTATATCTCGCATCCTTCACTACAATATATGGCCTTTAAAACAATATGCATTTTACATAGGGGATCATCATAAAATAAAGTTACGTATATGCAAAAATGAAACACACCAACACAACCAAGGTCCTCTGTGCTAACTCACCTCTTTGAGGTACGGCTATATTGCAAAAGATCTATACGCCTGCACATGCTACCATGCGTGCAGTACAACATAAATGATATGCAAAGGCTTCAAGATTTAGCATATCTTTAATTAATAAAAGTATATCTTCCACCGTTCACTAAAATATAGATTCCCTTGAAAAAATTGGGTGGGATGGCATTCAATGCATCCGACATGGCACTTCTTAGCTTATAGATATTGTGATATCACATGCCACTTCAATTAGAGCATCTCTAGCAGTCCCATTTTTCCAATCCAACTACCATGTTGGGAGTGGTTATGGGAAAACAATCCTCCAATCCAACTACCATATTTTTTTTGTGAATCACACAGTACAGACGCAGACACTCATATACACGCACGCACACTTGCCCCTACAAACATACGCACGCAACCCTACCCCTATGAGCAACTCCGAAAGACTGGGCCGGCAAATCCTCCAAATTGACGAAGTCACCACAGGCGCTATCGACGGGTACGTCGCCTACCACTGAAAGAATAGCGCCGGTTAAATCCTGGAATAAATCTAGGAAAATGCGAGCACCAGTGCCGAGTCGAGGACTCGAACCCTAGTGGGCTGTTTCCACCACAAGAAACCTTGCCAGCTGAGCTAGAGCTCAGTTCGCAATCCAACTACCATATCCCCTCCATAAAAGTGGCACGTGGCTATATTCTGCGTCAGATTTTTTTTTTGAACGACATTGTGCATCAGATGTTGTCACGTATCATTGTTCTGCATCAGGTGCCTGCATGCAAGCTAGTTCGGCACACTGCAGCGACACTTGACTATATTCTACATCATGCATTGTCACGTGTTATCAACCTTTGCCTATTTTCTTGCCAAGTTGCCCGCGCGCAAGCCAATTTGGACACGCTAGCAACACTTGGCTACATTAAATGAGATACTATGTTTCTATTTTTTTCTTGTAATTTCATGAATGAGATATATGTTATAAATTTATATAAAATAGATGCATCTTAGGCATGATAATTAAGTATGGGCTTCCACTATACCACTATACTAGGGGAGCACCGCCGCCGCCACCTGCGGAGAGAAGGGGGAAGGACCGGGAGAGGGAGCGGAGACGGCTTGGCAACGAGATGTCGGGTGTGAGGCGCATGTCGAACACGGGATGGCCGGAAGGGTGGGTGGCGAGAGGAGAGCTGGAGTGGATGTTTAGGGTTTGGGTGGACGTTTATATATGCAAGGGATTAATGGGCCGTGGGCTGTTCGTTTAAGTTCTGGGCTTTGTTTATGAGGTATTGCATGCAGTTTTGCTGATGGATAGTTCGACCCTAATGTTAGTATATGCTGACTGATCTTCCAACACTATAGGTAAATATCTATACCGACTGTTACTCAATCGGGAAACGTTCAATTACCGACTGATCATCTGTTGCAATGTTTTACCAACTTACAGTCCAATGGTAATTGTCGAGTTTTAGCGATTGATGTGTGACGGGATATTGGTGTTGTGGTATAGTGTTCATAGGTAGCAGCCGAGCCTAAAAAATATGCTAGGCAAAATTGGGCATCACAACAGTCACAAATCATATAGTGGTTAATTTTGGTAGTTAGAGTTCAAAAATAAAGAGAGAATAAAATTAGAGAAATAGAACACAAGAGCCAATGTGTTCTGTTACGAAACAAGCAATTGTATACACAAACAGATTTTATCTCTTGTTTCTTGGTAGATTCCATCTCTCTGTCACAGAGAGGGACCCTCGCACTATTTATAGGGATTGACCTTGTGTGATTCTTGCATGACAGTTACTTCCCCGCCACTACAGCTAAGATACAACTCATATAATCGACTGCTGGCTCCTGCCACTTCCATTACAAAACCAACTCATGCATTTCCCACCGTTGGCTCCCACAACTCTAACAGCTTCGACGGTTCATACGAAGCTGACATTTCTTCCCCTTCCCAACTTTGCACCTTCCTAGATACTGTTAATCACCGTCAAAGCTCATTCCCAAAGCTCTATAGGAAGCCTTGAAACTGACTCTGAAGCCTCGAAACCACTTCTCATCACCTTTGAACGCTCAATTGCCAAGCCGAATCTTCGAGATTCGCCCCGCTAGCTTTGAAGCTTCCATTCTCCCCTTTCGAGCCTCCTGTAAAAAACTTGATTACAGCAAACTCTTCCATTGTTAGCTTCGCATTCCGCAACAATAGCCCCTTCGAGTTTTGGCTTCAAAATTTTAAGTCAAGGCTCGAACCAAAGGAGAAAGTGTCCCCTCCTCGAAGGTGGGGAGACATGTGTCGAGTTTTGATTGGTTGTCTCTGAATTTGGACATCGCGAAACTCGAAATTTTCCGCGTCTATATACAGAGGGTTGGGGTCCGGGTCCCCTCTCTTAACCATCGTTTCCCCTTTTTGAAAGCGACGTCTTGTCAATATTGTTGCTGAATCCGTGAATCTTCGGTTCTCACGCTTTTGAAGCTTCTCTGTTGTGTCTTCGGACGAGGTTAGTTTTCGCATTTTTCGTTTCTGAAATTAACTTTACAGTAAGCTTGCTTATTAACCAAACTTGTTTTTTTTGTGCAGATGGCTTGCATTAAACAATCGCTGTAATCAACCCGGAAAGTGTTGAGAGTCCAACTGAGCCAGAACAATCAGAGCATGAACAAACTGAAACCAAACAAGCGGATGTCGAGGGTGATGACGTCAGCGAAAATGACCTCGATGATGTCGAAGCTAGCGTGGACGAGCTTGCTGACAACGAAGCTGCTGTCGAGCACACCTTCGAAGTTCGAATTCAGGCGCTCATTGGTAGGTGAAGCGACATAGTGGACAGGTTGACAGGAAAAGATGATGTTCTCATCCTTGAAGATGAGCGCGCCATGAGGCTGGAGCTGATGAGGTCTCTCACTGCCATGCTGGCGACCGCCAGGGACAGCATTGAGGCTATTGCGGCATCCCTCTAAGCAATGCTGGTGGTCTGGTGGAGTTCCTTAGACCTTACCTGAAACATTCAGTTCCACACACATTGGACGCTAACATGTCTTGATGAACAGGAAACGGTAAGGAGCAACAGATCGGGAGGAAGGCCTGTAGTTTCCGTCACTATTATAATTGATGATTAAGTTTCTCTCCTATTCAGAAAAATGTCGCATATATTATTTGGGTATCATTATCAAATATGTTTCTTTGACCACTAATCCCATATTGTTAAAGCCTTGATAACGACATAACCCCCAAATTCTTACATAATACTATTTCAAATAACTATGATATACACATAGCCCCTCTGTGACATGGTGTCCAAAATATAATTTTAACCAATATTTTTTGCTATAACATATTTATAAAGTATATTCAATGAGTATTTTTACGAAATATTTCTACCATTTTCATGTTTGTAAACTTAACATATGAAAAATACTTGTAGTCAAAGGTTAAAAAGTTTTCAAATGGTCAATCTCCGTATGCAAATAGCATTTTATGATTGCTACTTACAAATTTTTATTACCTGCAATAAAAAATATCATTATATGCTACCAGATCTATCTTCCAAAATATTTATTTTTTAATCTATCTTCTCTGATTTTCTTGTATTCCTTACTAATGAACATTTTGATTTTCTACTCTATCCTCCTGTTTCATTAATTTCCAGCATTTATAAATTATGGCCAAGCAGATCTTTTTTTTTTTGAACTTATGGCCAAGCAGATCTAAATAAAAACAATCATATCCGTTGCAATAAAGATATTGCCAATTTCAACAATATACTACTACTTGTACTGAACCCACACATGGTTTTTTTGAAATTCTTTCCAGCGTCCACACGGGCACATGCTTCACGTCTTCACACCTACCAAGCCAGCAACTCCTCAAAGACTTCTCAAACTGCATGCAACCTCTCAAGATCTGCGGCTACCTTCTACTCTCTATCTGAATTTCACCTAATATAGTGCATTTATCCATGGGTAACAAAATGCAACGAGTTTTTATCAACAGTAATATACTATATTCTTCGTACTTACTCCCTCCATCCAGAAATGTAAGCCATATTAGGATCAGCCAAAAGTCAAACTTCACAAATTTTGACCAACAATTAGTTAAAATATAAATATTTAGTATATAAATTTTACATCAATATATTTGTACTTAAACCTATTTTGAGATAACATTAAGTCTTTACTAATTGATATTATATTATGAGAGAAATTAAGAGTCAAAATCTATTTTGACTGATTTTTCCCCAACTCTTATACGCTTTAGATTTATGGACTGGAGGGAGTATTTTTGTTTATTACTGCCAATCTGCCATGACCTGTACACGCTGTACGAGCCACCGGAATTTACAGCACTGATTAGGAAGGCTGACGTGGCGTGCCGTGGTGGCTGGAAACCCCACCCAAACCGCTGAGCATTAATTATACACTTTATTAATAATAGGGGAAAAATATAGGCCCGGGTCCTCCTCCTTCCCCTCCCCCCTCGCAGCGCGGCGCAGACAATGGCGAAGCCGCCGCCCGCGGAGGAGGACTCAGCGGCGCTGCGGAGGCGGCTGCGAAGGTCCTTGGCGGCGGTGGCCGCGGGCGGGGCCACCGGGGACGTGTTCGACGATGCGGCGTCGGCGCTCGAGACGCTGAGGGAGGCGGAGCTCGGGACCGGCGGGAGGAAGGGCGGCGGTGGCGGGGAGGGGAGGCGGCCCGCTGTGGTGGGGGAGGGGAAGAAGGAAGCCGTCCCCGTGCCGCCGCACTTCTTGTGCCCGATCTCGTCCAGGATCATGAGCGTCCCTGTCATCGTCGCGTCTGGGCAGGTGAGGAACCAGCAGCGATTCTTTTACTGGTTTTGGTTGTGCTCTTGGTTAATTCTTTTGCGCCATTGCCGTGGAAAATGAACTAGTGCCCGCCATTGTTTTCGTGTTCGCTGATTTCCCATTTTTTTGTTGCTACCGTAGTCGATTTTTGCTACTGATTCTATCGTTGTAAATGATAATTGGGTAGAATTGGTCAATTGGGGTCGATTGCTACTCTTGTATAATTATTTTTTGTTCATACTAATCCGTCACAATTAGAGCAAAATTATGGCACTTTGCGCTTCTGGGGATTTGCATGTGGTTTGCGCTGTGCCGAATTCATGATGTACTTTCCCCGCGTGGGAGTACACGAAACATGACCATTACTGCTATAATCAGTACAAAGATATGGTAGGTGTCCGCTATCAGAGTTTCCAGTAGTACGTTCTTGTACGTATCTACAAATATCTGTGGCTACAGTAATTTAAGGCTAAAAGATTTAAGACGTGATCAGCCATGGATCTTCTTTGGTTTGGGTAAACAATTATCTGTCCATAGTATGACGCTTGGAGTATCCAAAGTTGGCAACTACAAGTGTCACTTTGGTACATTTTGTTGTATTCTTACAAATGTCCATCTTCGTTCTTACAACAGTGTGTAGTATTATCTAGTATTTCATATATGCTCAGAATGCAGATCTTCTTGGATTTGGGTTGATTTCCATTGTTTTGTGATTGAAAGTGCAATTTCAAATTAGTTTCCTCGCGTCTAAAAGTTGCAAATTCATGTTAAATTCATGTACCTCTAAATCTGTGATTAGTAAGTACTAAAATTAGTTGGGTTTCTTACTTGTGAAGCATGAGAGTTGAATGTAATCTTTGTTTCCATGTGCTATTTGTTTAGTACTTGCTACAGGTTCTACTGCTTCATTCCTCCAGTAACTGTGTAGCATGATTTATATGCTTCACAAGTAAAGGTCATTTAATTTACATAACTAAACATGCTTCTCACCGTTTCTACTAGCCTGCAAGGTCCATGGGGACCGTACTTCTTTAACTTTTTACATACTGACATTATATATCACAGTTTTGTCAGTATGTTTTTATGAACATTTGGCTACAAAAGTGCTTACTATGACAATTGTGCAGCTATTTATCTTGCCGTATAATGTGATTGTAATATCGTTCAATGTTTGAAATGTTTGACCAGATACAGATGATCTTTTACTGCAAGGGTCCATATATGGAAACATATACAACCAACTCTTCATAATGCTTGGGTGTGCAATTAACTCTATGTTCAAAGTTTGTTACAAAATGTCATAAATACATAGGTTGATGTTATACTGTGTCATGCTTGGATGTAGTGCAGGTTTTTTGTTTTGTGTTTTACTTGATAGCCTTCTGTCGTTCACATCATATTCATCTCTGACAATTCAAAGTTTTTTGTTACATGCTTGTACTATAGTAGTTTACTGTGCATTGTCTAATTTTGAAGTGATTGGAACCATTGAACCAAAATAACTTGCATAGTATCAATTGCAATGTAGTTGTAGACCTGTAGCTTTAGATGATTTAGAGATGAGAAATTTCCAAGCAATTGAAATTAGCAATGCTGAATTATTATTAGCTTAGCCTTTAATAATATTTTTTCCTCCCTGCAGACGTACGATCGTCGATTCATTGAGGAGTGGTTTAGTGCAGGAAACCGATTGTGCCCACAGACTCACCAAGCTCTTCTGGACACAACTCTCATTCCCAATCACCTTGTTCGAAGCATGATACTCCAGTGGTGCACAGAGAACAGATTTGATCTGCCACCAGTTGAGAGCCAAGAGGAAAACAATGTTACCAACAGTGACCAAAAAACATTTGATGAAATATTCACAAAAATCACTTCCTCAGCAAAAAGTACTGAAATGAGGCAAGCAATCAAAGATCTTAGACTGATTACAAAGCAGAACAGCGATTTCAGAGCTGTTTTAGAAGAGAGGCCGGATTCCATCTCACGAATGATCTTTGCTCGATCCACTCCAGGATTGCAAAACGATCCACAAGTTCTGGAGGACATGGTGACTATAATTCTCAATTTTTCCCTTCATGATAGTAACAAGAAGGTTATTGGAGATGACCCAGAAGCAATCCCTTTTCTGATATGGGCATTAAAATCAGGAGACATGGGTAGCCGTGGCAACTCTGCAGCTGCCATCTTCACTCTGTCAGCACTTGACTCCAACAAGGAGAAAATCGGGGAGCTAGGGGCAATGGGGCCTTTGGTTGATCTTCTAGCTGATGGCAATATCATAGCAAAGAAAGATGCAGCATCAGCTATTTTCAATCTTTGTCTGCTCCACGAGAACAAGTCAAGAGCTACAAAAATTGGGATTGTTGATGTGGCAATGAGAGCCATCGACGATCAGTTGCTTGTCGATGGGTCCCTGGCTATACTGGCTTTGCTATCGAGTAACCATGAGGTGGTGGAGATGATCACCGAATTTGATGGGACTGCTTGCATGCTCCGCGCAATAAGAGAAAGCGAGTGCAGCCGCAGCAAAGAGAACGCGGTAGTGGTTCTCTTCGCGATCTGCATGTTCAACCGGCTGAAGCTGAAGGAGGTTGAGGCGGATGAGAAGATAAACAGTTCGTTGGCTTTGCTCGCCCAGACTGGGACCTCAAGGGCAAGGAGAAAGGCTGTGGGGATCCTTGAGAAAATGAAGAGGAGCATGCACAACAGGCATATGTCCTGCTAGGACCCCCAACAGAGATGCCATTAAAGGGAAAAAAAAAAGTGGTCTTCATTTGGCGTATAGATATCATAATACATAAGTATAGTATCTGTTTTCCCGTTTCAGTGTACAGGCATGTTAAAGATGCAGAGCTAGCTGTAAAGGTTTTGTCTTGCTTAAACTGTCTGTTCTTGTCATTCTGAACATGCAAGCCTTAGCTTAGGCTTAATTATTGGTTGCTTCTTTATTCTGTTACTAAAATTCGTTTGGCGACAAACTTGTCTCGGAACATTCGTCAGCTAGCTTTCAGACAATGTTGGATGTTAATTTTTACATCTCTGCGTCCCAAACAAATGCTTGGACGCCTACATACAAGCTGGGAAGCTGCTCTGAATTCAGACAACCTACTACGGGATGCATAATAACTGGTAATATAAGCTGAAACTAGGCGCCAAACTGCACTTCAGAACCGAGGATTAGACTGTCAAGCCACTGATTAGACTGCCTATAGAGTATAGAATATAATACAGTAGTAGGCATGCTTGACAGGGCATCATCAACTACAATGTCAACGCTTCGAACCATGTCGGTGTCGATGACACATCTAGCCCCTTGGAATGCGGGATTTTTTTTTGCCCCCATTCGTAGGGATCCACACTCCACACTGATTCATGCGAAATTTGTGCGACCCAAAAGGGACCTCTCATGTTTCTCTTTTCCTTTTTCTTTTTGACCATGTCCGTAAAACCAGGCTGTGGTGTCGTCCTGTTCGCTAAAAACACGCATTGTGAATAGGGAAGCGTAAAAGGCGTAGCATGCGTCACTGCCCTGATGGAGGGGAGTGATGCAGCATCATGGCATGCGGGCCCTTGTCCTCCAAAGGGTAAATAAATGAATAAAGAAAAAGAGGACACTTACACCGTCTTACGACATGGCACGTTTAAGCCAATATAAGCCAGCATCACGAGGTAAAAAAAACGTTGTGATTGTTCAGTATAGCGAAGTGTTGGGAGATCTTTCATGATTCTGCTTGTAAGGATTAGAGAAGTAGCAAATTTGTCAGGTCACCACGCAATGGGCATTTTCAATCAAGAGGAAAGACATATGGAGCATAAAGAGAAGCAGGACGGATCCCATCTTGTGTTATAATGGTAGTGCAGTAATCGCACACATGATAGACACTTGCTCCTAATTACTACTATTACAAATGACAGTACACCAAAGAGAACGGTGCTGTCAGAAGCAATGTGATAAAATACAGAGAACAACTCCGGCATAAATTTCCTCTTCCGCTACATACATCCACCCGAAGAGCAGCAAAGCGCTATGTAAATCCACCCTAAGAGCAGGGAAGTCGATCAAGGACAAATTCGATACGATAGCCAGATTGTGAACACCGATAAGAATTTTTAAAAGGAACATGCCAAAATGTGTAGCCAAGGTGCGGCATTTTCTGCACCCGAAGAAGATTTTACCTTAATGAACTCCTTACCCAATTGGGTCTAGTTTTTTTTTTTAAAAAAAAAAGCAAGCTTCACCACCCAAAATCCGAAACCAAATAATCCCATCCACAATATTGGATGGCTTCCGCAGTTCCAAGCTTTCCAACAGCTAAATAGTATTGTGTTCAGCAAAAGGCTCAACGATGAGTGTTCACTGTTCACATTCTAGTAAGCATCCAAAGAAAAATGACAGAATTGACATTACAGGAATCTGACATCTGTAAAGTTCCCCCGCAATCATGGGCATAAAATGGAGGGGAAAAACTCAGCATTTCTACATCTATTAGCTCTCAGTTGGCTTCACACAGGATACTGACAACTTCATCTTGTCTTGACATTTTTAGCATTTCATTAGCAGCCGGACGATTTGCATTTTAGACTCTTCATTACCTTTGACATAGATTGTTACCTTGTCCCGTGCTTGACTTCAGCTCTCACATAAAGTGTGACGATATTTACTCAGGAACCATGTCATTCTGCTCATTTTTTACAGCATCATCCAAGGAGAAAGTAGTGTTTCCTTCACTGGCAGCATCCACAGACAAACTGCCATTGGAATTATCCTGACTTTCTAGCTTGGATTCATCGACCATGTCACTAGCTTCACCATTCATGGTGACATCAACAAACATTAAGAGAATCAGGAGAGTTCTGCTGAACAGAAGCCTCACAGTTATCCCCTTGAGTATCTGGTGCTGGGGGAACAGGACCAACGAAGTCCCCATCCACATTACTGTTGTCCACATCCATCTGATCCACATTGATTTCCTTGATTCCCACAGGTTCCTCATCAGTAACACTGATCATCTGTTCTTTGTCCCCTTCAACATTACGTCTCCTTTCATTTTCTTCCTCGGTATTCTGTGCTGCAGCCTCTTCTCGAGCACGGTTTTCTCTTTCCATCGCCTCCTGTTTCCTAAGTTGGATCTTATGCTCCTCAAGCTGTTCATGGATTATATTGTAAGTAGACATCAAATCACCATAGCGGCTTTGGAGTGTCCGTTCTAATGCTTTCTGTTTATCCACTTCTTCAGTCAGATTTCTGATACGGTAGGAAGCTGCCAATTGTTCCTGCTTCTGGAGCTCTTGGAAGCATTCAAGTTCCGTTGCAGCAGTATCCATCTGTTTGAATGTATCTTGGACCTGTGACCAGAGTTTCCCAGCCCGTACCTAAAGATTCAAACAGTGAGTCAAAGTATCAGCATTAAGAAGACATATGACATGAAAATATAGGAAAGGGCAAAGTAATTTACATATGTTACAATTTTATTTCAATAAAAAAGTTATTATACAACAAAGTTTGGGAGCATGAAAACTGATATGTCAAGGAATCACAGAAGATAATTTCCATTCTCCACATAACTTGGCACTGGCATATGCCACACTGCCTGAAAGAAAGTTTGCAGTCGAGTATTGACACACTCCATTGCAGATGACAATGATCTCAGCTTACCTGATACCCTTGTGTCAGAAGTTTGATCTTCTGCTCAAGACGAGAGGCCTTCTTAGCTTCATCATCCATTCTCTTCTTCACAATTTCGAACTCATTTTGCAAAGCAGATATCTTATCAGTATTTCCGGCAACACTTGCAAGACCATAGCTGTTGTTTGTAGGAAAGTACATAAGATCCTCCTGGCATGCATCATGAGCTTTCACAAAATCCTCAAAAGATTCGTTTTCATGCCCCATTGCTACACGAAGATATTGAATCTCCTCTTCAACCAAAGAACTAGCCTGCAAATAGAAGAAATGTAGTCATATGAACACCTTTGTCAGCATTACATGATATACAACACTATCCACAGCATAGTAATCCATTAATAACACCAACTAGAAGGTAATCAATTTAAGAAGTAATTAAATGTTATTTGTGGTGTGTGAAGGTATAGTACATTACATAATAACACTAACAGATGCATCTTTATTCCCTTCCAGATTGTAATATAAATATTTACTGTTAGAACTGAATTGCACAATGCCACTCTAGAAAATCTCTCTAATTCACATGATTAATTTCACCAGGGAGATGTAATTTCTCAAGGAAACTTTGGCCTTTCAGTGAGAGGAAAGAGAATTTTCTCTTCACCCAGATTGTGCATGAACCAAGGGAAACATTTCATCTTCCCTCTGACTGTCCTCAAACAGTACTGGATCTATAGGAGTCAAAGAAAATCAAGTGTATCTTTTTTCGTGTGTGACAGTACACCAACTTGCCTGCTATACATATCCAGAATATTAAAGTGCTCACTAAATTGTCACTCCCTTTGCCATAATATTCCTACTACATACACACTTGCCCAACTAGCAATACAAAAGTTCATGACTTCATGGCAATTTCCTGACACCCCATCTCCAGAAAATATTCAATAATCACTAAATTGGTACGGTAATACTAAATATAAAGAACCTAGCCAATCTGGATTAAAATTGGTAAACATGATTCGCATCAGCTACTCTATCAAATCTCATCAAGATAATAAGTGAGGTACAGAAAACAAATTTATACATCTTTATACTGGGGGAAAAACTAAGTATAAATCAGGGAGAAGGGCAATAGGATAATTGTCAAATTCAATTATAACAGTAAGCAAAGAAATGTACCTCTTTTAATTCACCCTCATCAAAATCCTCAATTTCAGGAATCACTGCCACATTCGCCTTCCGCTTGTTCCCTTTCTTTTTCTCTTTTTGTGTTTTTTCGTCAAGGGGGTATTTAGCATTATCATGCTCAAGGAGCCTAAGGAATTCCTCATTTATTAGATCATCAGCCTGTTCCAGTGATGTTGGAGGCACAAAGGTACTTCTGTTTCTGCTCTCACCACCTTTAATCAGAGAATGACGGAGAACATCTACTGAAGCAGCGGGTGGCCTAGGCAAACTTCTCTGCAACACTTTGGATCTCTTTCTAAGCAATGCCTCCTGCCTTGCTTGTTCCTCAGCCCTCTCTCGGACTAGCCTGTCTGACATATCCTCTTCAATTCTCTCTTCAGCTTCTTCCTTATCATCCTCTGTGATAGGTGGCATAACTATCTGGTACTCATTCTTAGGCTGTGGAATAGAAGCAAAACCAGATCGCAGGCCCTTTCTTAATTCAGCTTGTCTACGAAGCTCAAGCTTAGCACTGTCATGCAATTCCACCTCTTCGTTTATGCGGAGCTCATCTCGAAAGGGTGTAGCTTTTGGAGTTAAACCAAATGAATTCCCATCCCTGGAGGGTGTCATGCCAATCCGTGGGGTGGTACCAGGACCAGGGCTTGCCAATGCCAAGGGTGTCGCCATGGGGTTTGGAGTCTGTATCTCCTTCTTACGTGGCGTCACACCAGAAAAATCTGATGGATGAAGATCTGGGTTATCCCCTCCTAAAAGAGGTGTTTGAGACTCCCTTAAACGTGCAAGATTTTCTGCCTCCATCATAATAGCATCACCCTTACCAGCTGGGGTTCTCTGTGGAGTTCGCAATGGTGTCATACCAAGCCTTGGGGTCTGGGAATAGCTGGTTAGCAAGGCTCTAGTTGCAGTACTTCCATCGCCAAGGTCCTCAGCTAGAGCAGGATCACCAGCACTACCCATCTTTGCTATCTCCTCTAACTCATGATCAGAAATTTGTGGTGGTGGAAGCATTAGTTTGGACCTCTTTGTGACAGCTTCAGGGTCATTGAGCTTATTGGCTTGCATTATTGCAGCTGGGGCATCTTGCCGCTGCAGAATCTTGTTCCTGGCAATGTCTTGCTTTCTCAATTGTGCCTCTATATCCACTCTCCGCTTCCCTTCAAGGTCCTCAATAGTAGTCGGAAATTGCACGTGCTCAGGCGCCTTGTCCTCACCAACCGTATCATAAAAGCCTGGAGGTGGTCTCTTTTCAAAAGGAATCTCAGCATTATAATCAATACCCTTCCTCTTTCTCTTCCTCTGCCGTGTATCAATGCCAGCGGCCTTCAGCTCTCTCCTTTTTTGCAGTGAAGCAAGCCGCCTAGCCTCTTCAAGTTGCTTCTCTCTAGCTTTTCTTTTAGCCTTTTTGCCCCTAGTGTTAGCTAATCGAGCCCTTGCCTCAGAAAGCATCTCCTTTTCATCTTCATCCATGTCAACAGGATCAGGACGAGCAGGTTTTGACTCGGGATTTGGATCAATCTCACCAGGTCGCAGCTTCCTCGGGTCATCATTAGGTTCATAATTCTCATCTTTTGCACAGGCTGCGTCAAGCAGTTTCTCATAACGCTCAAGGCACTGAGATGGCGTTCGACCAACAATAGGCGCAATTGTCCTCCACTGTGTAGGCATGAGTTTAGCGAGATGGAGTAGCTTCTCATCCTCTTCCCTTGTCCATTCAGTCTGTAGTCAACAAAAACAGTAGGTAGATGAAAATGCAAGAATCATTGTCACTGTGGCATGATAAAGCAAATAAGCAATTAAAATACAGAAATAGCATGGGACGGCATCATCAAGATGACCGTATTCATTTATTGCAGAAGTAAACTACCTGCACTGAGTTGATTTTAAACTCTGTTTATTTCAGTTTTAAGTTCTAACCGAACTATATCAAATACACCAGGAATTTGATAAGAAAAAATCACTGGTTTTCATAGGAGTTCCTGCTCTGCATTTGCAATGCAGTTCAAGATTTCAAAATAATACATGTGTGGTTGAAGATAGGTATTTAGGTACATATCCAACGAAAAATGCACTTCCCTACTATTACAGTAGTGTTATTATGCGGTATAGAAGCTATCAATGAAGACAGGAGTGGGCATTTTCTGTATCCATGTAATAATTGAAGAGCTAAAACCATCGCATCTCGGAAATTTGGAAACTTCTCAAACATTTCTATTAGCCCGTGCATTTTTTTAAAAAAAAAAAAAAGACCACGAGCTTATGCGCATCTGGAATATCAAAATTTAGCCATGCTTTACAGTAGCATCAGTTAATCATGCACTCGGTTAACCTGTCTCAAAAGCAATGCCTGCTAGCTAAACCTACAAACGCCCGCTAGAGATGTTGGCAGCAGAAAGGGAGCTACTGCAGGTGGCGGTGCAGAAAGTTCTGTTTCCATACCTTCTTGATGGATGGGTCGAGCCACTCGTACCAGCGTGCCTTGCACTGCTTGGCGGACTTGCGGACGAGCAGCGACGAGATGCGAGCCCACTGGTTCTTGCCGTACTTCATGACCGCCGCCTTGAGGATCTCGTCCTCCGTGTTCTTCCACACGCCGCCCTTTATCATGATCCTCATCTTGGCGCCCTCCTTCCCTCAGCCCCCCTCCCACGGTTTTCTCCTCCGTAGAGGGACGAATGGTGGCCTCCGGCTTCCGCCCCGGCCGCCCCTCGCCCGGGCCGGGCAGCTCCGGGGAGACGAACAGACCCCCGCCTCGGTTCTAGGGTTCCGTTGAGGCGGCGGCGGCGGCGGCGGCGGTGGAGGTTAGGAGGGATGGGTCCCACACCACGGAGGTTCCTTCGTGAGGGGCTCCGCGTGGGTGAGAGTTACGGTGGGCGGCACGGGGCGGGTGGTGCGGCGGTGGCGGAGGCGGTGGGGTGGGATGAGGGGAGGAAGACGACGGGCGGAGAGGAGAGGGAGGAGCTGGAGCGGGAGGGGAGGAAACGATGGCTGCTCTGCTCAGTTTTGGGCTTGGGCTTTGCTTAGAAGGGCTATGTTGGAGGTGGGCGGTCGTGTCGTGGGCCGTCACCGAGATGCATGCCTCTGGGCCTGTTTATTTGGGCTTTTTATTTAGGCAACGTATCTAAGGAAAAAGTCCTTTCGAGGTCCCTCAACTATTGCCCAAGTCAGACTTTCGCCCCCTCATCTTTAAAACCGGGTATTTGACGTCCTTCATCTATGTAAACCGTTTGTTTTTAGTCCTTTACTGGTTTTGAAGGCGGTTTTAGATGCCTGACAGTGGGGCCCACATGTCAGGGGCGGGACCCACGTACATTTCCTATCTCTCTTCTTCCTCCTCCCTTCGCCCCCCCCCCACACCGCTGCGCAGACCGTCAACCACGACGACCGTCGGCCCCCGAGCTCTCCGCTCTTCTTCGAAGGCCCGCTGGAGGAGTGCTTCTTCATCCTCAGGTCGTGGCGGCTGTCCAGCGGCGGCGACGTGGTGGTGGCGCGGACGAGGTGCGTGCGGGGCTGTGGCGTGTGCCGTGCTCCACCTCGTCGAAGGTCGATGGGCTCGGATGCGCCGGTCGAGCAGCCTGAGCAGGAGGAAGAACAGTTCTTCGAGTCTGGATCGGATCCTCTCCCCTGTTCCTCCACCTCCTACGACGACGCCGACCATCGCCGCTGCAGGTGCACCCACCACCACCACCCACATCCGCTCACCTCACTAGCCGTCCCCCTCCGGATCCCCCACGACCTCGCCTCCGCCCCAGCCGGCCGCCGAGGAGCCCAGATCCGGTGGGCTCGGGAAGCCGCCGTGGGCTTGGAACTCAGCTCGGAGGACGCGCGAGCGCCACCGTCGGGAGGAGAAAGAAGAGAGAGGGGAAAAGGTACGTGGGTCCCGCCCCTGACATTTGGGCCCCACTGTCAGGCATCTAAAACCGCCTTCAAAACCAGTGAAGGACTAAAAACAAACGGTTTACATAGTTGAAGGACGTCAAATACCCGGTTTTAAAGATGAGGGACGAAAGTCAGACTTGGGCAATAGTTGAGGGACCTCGAAAGGACTTTTTCCCGTATCTAATTCTTACGAGAAATATGAGAACTAAGTCTAGACCATGATCCGTGATCCAACGGGAAGGTAGGAGGGAGATTTGCAAAAGTTAATCATACTTTTGCAAATCCCCCTCCCACCTCTCCCTGCGCACTCTCTTTGGATCACAATGATGTGACTCAGATTTGAGTTCTCCTAGTTCTCATAGAATATACTGCCAAGGAAATGCTAAAATACTATATTCGATCGAGCAAAAAAGAAAGGAACCACATGTGTAAGTTGCCTTTTTATATGAATGAAATTTACATAATGCCTATTGGTTTTTGCAATTATTGAAACTCAAATTTTCAAACACCGAATCATTTGGCCAAACAAACAGACCGATTTCCAAATTGGGGCCCTTCCATGTGACAGAAATTAAAATGGATTCTCATTTATAGGAAGCCTCCGATGAGTTGACTCGGATGGATAATGAGATTGGCTGTGTTGATATTAGAAGTAAAAAGTACTTTTTCTAGATGAATAGTGCACTGGGAAGCATGTTCTGTGAGTGGGATGAATAGAAAAAACTTGTTGGAGAATTACTTTTTCCTGGATCTGAACACAGCCTTGTCTACTTTATCCATTGCATGAAAAGTACAATTCTGATTTAAAAATATCATAAAAATACAATCGTAACAATAATTAACTATCTACTAAAAACAATAATTAACTATCTACTCCGTAATTAAGATTTTAAATCGGATTTACATACCAAAATTAATTTCCTACCATCAATTTAGAAAGTCTCGTTAGTTGCATGCGAGGACATGAGAGTTTTCACATTATCACTATTTTTCTTTAAAAAAAAAAAGCTAGACCTGCATTTTTATTGGGACGACTATTAGGCATTTCCCTAGTCCGTTGTCCGTTGAACTTTTGTTAGGCATGCGAGTATGTAATCAACATTGAAAATACTGGAAATTTTATATGAGTCAAATAAACACAAAATGGTCACGTGTAGGCCCAACTATGAGCGACCACCTTAATTCAAGAACTAAGGGTGCATTTGGCAACGAGAAACTCTTTATATTCTCAGTAGAATCACTAGAACCATTTGAAAAATATTTCTAAGAGAAACATTTGAAATCGGTTCTCATTATTACACTATTCTAAAGAAACTAGGCGTTTTACTATAATTGGCAGGTACCAGGAGGTACCAACCGATACTGTGTGTCTAATTAATTACAGTTGTTGATCTTAATATGTAGTATTTGGCTAAGTATTTGTTTTTTTTTAGCAAATTCCTTCTATGCCATTGAAAATTACAACACATCCCTTATGTGACATTCAAAATTAATCCATCCCTTCCATGCCATTGGTTATAATTCTTTATCCCTTCTGTGCCACTACCGTTAGAAAACTTGCTAACGGTGTGAAATTGGCTCAAGTTTGGACCTTTTTACCCAACCTCCCTCCTCTCGGCCACTAGGAGCAGAGCAGCGGACAGTCGTCCCGGCACGGTACGTTCCAGCTCGAGGTAGCCTCACGTGCATGTAGTGCCAGAGTGCCATCACGGCCATAAGCAACGCGACCATCAGCGAGGCTACCAGCTTGCTGTACTGATTAAATATGGCTTTGGCTGCCACTGATTCATTACAGTGAGGCACAACATCCGATGCCCAAGCTGCTAGCTAATTGAAAATCATTGGCAGCCGCACGCGAACGCCTATGAATTGACCTTGTCTTGCCGGTCGGCTCTGCAGCCTGCCTCGGCGACCCTCGCTCCCTGTTGCGGCCCTCCGCGTGAGGCAGGTCGTCGCAGGCGTCGGATGGCCGGGAGACGGAGGCGCGGGACGGTGGGCCAGCACGAGGTCGAGAGACGGCATGGGATGGCGGAGCTGCGGGACGATGCGGGAGCAGCAAGACAGCGCAGGATCGGCGCGGGATCCCTTGAGCGCATCGGCGTTTGCAAGGAGGGAGCAGAGTGGAGGTCGTGCGAGCCGGGGAGAGGTTGAAGATGAACAAAGGAAGATCCAGCCAAGGGTATTATTACCTTTTCATCTTTCCTTTAACAGCTCAGTTAGTTAAATTTGACGGTAATGACACGTAAGGGATGAGAAATTATAACCAATGTAAATATTTCCAATGGCACATAAAGGATGGGCTATATTTTTTCAATGGCACATAGGGAATTTGCTCTTGTTTTTTTAGAAAAAACAAAAGAAAAGGGTATTAAGGTAACTCTGCATCCCTCCTACCTCCACGAGAATCCTTGAGTTCCGATTCCTCCGTCCTCCCTCGGTGCCGCAACTGCGCCTGCACTCCGCGCCATCACATCCCGCAACCTCCTCCCTCTGCCTCCACCCCACCGTCTCCTCCATCGCCGGCAGTGCAGATCACCCCACCACCTCCCCCCTTGGCCGCAACCCCGCCGCCGCCTCCCTTCGTGGACACCCAACCACCACGGCTATCCTCTTTGATCCGCTCTAGGAGGTGACGCCGCCCCACTCCTCCTGTGTCTACCTCAGATGTGCTCCGCAACCAATCCAAGGAATTGGAATTGGGCAGCACAACTAGACCAATCTCATAACTCAGAGTGATTTGTCATGTCGTGTATAATCTCACGATTACTATCCAGCTAGCTACAGCAGCAGTGTATAATAATTATTCACTTAAAAAATTTTTATTAACAGCCTCCGAGTCGCCTTCGATGAAGGATCCTATCGCGGAGGCCTCTGCAGAGGACACCATGAACACAACCTCGCCGCAGGCGCACGCGAAGAACGGCTCGGCCTGAGGCTGCCCTCGCCCGTCCCCTGCCAGCCGTGGCGCTCCCGACCGCAAACTAGCTTCCTCTTGCAGACCGCCGGACAAGCAGCCTCAACCACTGGCCACGGGAAAGCCGGAGCGTGGAGCCACCAGGCCGCCAGGGTGGAAATCACGAGACAGGCCGGAGCGAGGATAAGCGTTATAGCGAGAACGAAAAAAAATTTGGTCGTATTAGAGGCAGAATATTGTAATACTTTCATGGCAAATTTACCTATTTACCCATTTTATTGATACAGACAATTATTTTTTATTGGTACCTGGTACTTTAACCTCTCACCTTAGTACTATTAGATCTTTGGGAATGGACGATTCTTATTTTTTTCCAAACATTGTAAAACTCCTCGAAAGAAACACCTATAACTTTGTTTCGCCTGATTCTAGTTCTCATTGTGAAGAATATGGCCATCTAGCCAAACAGTTTTGCAAAGTGATTCTGATTCACAAGAAAAATATTTCTAAAGAGAATTTGGAACCAAAATGTTTATGTAAGAATTAGAGCCCTATCAAATGCACCGGTACAGACCTATTTGCCTAACAAACGTTATATAAAAGGTATTCACCAAAACTCTTTTGTTGATACTAGAAAAGATGGTGAGGAAAATTATTACGAATGCCAAACAACTTTCCTAAGAGGGAGAAATATTATGGATGGAATAATAAACCTACATGAGATGTTACCTGAGACAAGTATTAAAAACAAAGAAAAACTTACTCTAAAACTGTACTTAAAATAAAGCATATGACTAGGGATGGCAATAGGTTGGGTTCGGGGCGGATATCCGCGGATTTGGGTTTGGGGTTTGGGTTCTATTTTATGCCCACGGATTTGTGGGTTTGGATACCCGAAATAATATGGGTTTGGGGTGGATTCTAAATTTGACTCGTGGAGCTCCATCGGAGCCCCGAAAAATTCGGCCCACTAAAAACCCATTGAATTTCCCAAGTTGTCAACCTAGATTTGATAAAAGAACTATCAAGTAGTCATATGTCGTGTCTATGTATATCATACTCATTGTTTGTATGAATGTTATGAAATCTGGATATTTTTCTTGATGTATTGTTGTATGTTGAATTGCTATTTTGTTGTTGTTGGCCTTTCTGAATGCTGATTTTATTATGATATTCTTGCGTTTCGGTTAATCCATGGGTTTTGGTTAATCCGCGGGTTTGGGTTTGGGTTTAGAATTTCACCCGAATAAGAGTTTGGGTCGGATTCGGATTTTAGGTTTGGGCTCCCAGACACTCCACCCGATCAGGGGTTTTTATACCGAACCGGGACTAGGAACCGCCGCCCTCCGGTAGCGGCTTACCAAAGCTGTTTGAGAGATTCCTGGTGGAAACCGGACAAATTCAAATCTATATGAATCCCTAGTTCAGTCGGTTTGAACCGGTAAGCCGAGCGGTTTGGTCGGTAAACCGGTCGGTTTGGACCGTAAGCCGGCTCAATAAAGAATTTGTCATGTTTTCAAATTTAATTAAAAACTTAAAAAAATAAAAAAAATTCTAAGAATATTTCAAGGTGTATAGAATCTAATGGTGTCAACATTTTTCAAATATTAGTGTATTTAGTATTTTTTGTGTGCATTAGAAGTTCAATCGACCAAATTTTTTTTCTTTTCCTTTTTTGGTTGAACTTCTAATGCCTGCAAAAAATACCAAATGAGCAAATATTTAAATATATTTTATACCAATAGATTACACGTACCTTGAAGTATTTTTAGAAATTTTTCAAGATTTTTTATTTTTTGAATTCAAATTTGGATATTTTAAATTTAACCGGTTTGAAACAGCCTCGAACCGCTACCGGTCCGGGGCGGTTTCACCAGGAACCGTGGGAACCGGACCGGTTCCCAGCGGTTTCGTAAACCCTGCACCCGATCTGAACCCGACCCATTGCCATCCTACATATGACTTAGCTAACGTGCTTCACAGCTACAGCATAAGCGGCACATCAAAGAAGGCTGTGAGAAAATGGCGCCGGTGGCTTGAGACAGTGACATTTGGAACTTTTAGTGTTAAGACTAATGAATTAACGATTTCATATTTCAAACGCGCAAGGGGTTTAGACAAAGGGATATGTTGCCTCCTTTCTTGTTTATACTCAGCTCGCCAAAATGATCAATATTGTCCAGAAAAATATTTTATTATGGTTTAATCCCAAAAAAACATTTATGATGTTATAGTCATTTTGCAATATGCAGATGATGCTACTATATTACGAAACTGCACAAAACATAACTCGTCCGCCCCCCCCCCCCCTCCCCCCAAACTCTATCTATCTATACGTTTGTCTGAAATAAGCTTCAATGAAAGTGATGTGCTATTGATTAGAGAAGAAAACAAAAGGCAAACCTCTTCAAGTATTATATTGGACTAGTTACCAATGGATGAGAAACTCCTAAAAGGATTAGATGGCTAGCAGGGGGTCCTTTCAATTGGAGGTCTCGCTTGACCCTGTTAAATGTTTGTGGAATTAATATATCTATATCTCTATCTATATCTATATATCTATATATATATATATATATATATATATATATATATATATTGTATGCCCATGTCTTGCTACATAGAACAATTTCTTAAAAGTTTGGACAGAACACGCAAGAGGTCCTTTTGGCATGGAGGGGGGGGGGGGTCAAGAACCCTACTAAAGGGAGGCTTACATAGTGCCACCCAACCATTTATGTACGACACACACTATCTTACGCACGGCAAAAGTTATTTATCAATATAACCAAGTATAGGTGTGTTAAACTGGACACTACTCTAGCAAGACGTGTGGGTTGGGTTTAGGTCTAACTTACCGATCGCTTTCTAAGAGCATCTCCAGTGGAGCCCTCAAATGTGCCTCTATCCCTTGATTTAGTCTCTTATTGGAAGAAACCTCTCCAGCAGGGCCTCTAAATGAGCCCCCATTTTGGGGAGGCCACCAAATTTTGGTCCAAAGCCTCTAGAATTGGAGGCCCTCCAAATTTAGTCACCCCATTAAAGTTTGAAGCCCCTAAATTATTTTTTGTTGGCCCCTAAAAACAAATTTGGTCTCTCCACTGGAGTTGCTCTAACATCTGATGACTAAAGTCAAGGTTGAGACAATCCATGGAATTGTGACTGTTATTCCACTGAAACACCGGTGCTGGCACATTGGAATTGTGAGAATAAAACACACACATTCCCTAATTGGCCACAAAGATTAACAAAGGTCCCACAATACGAGGTTTGTGTCTGGTTCACACCTGCTTGTCTCTTGCGTGCAGCAAACCATTACCACTTTGCTCCTGCCAACCTTGTTCATCCTCCCAAGAAACGGTACACGATTACTAGAAGCGCGATGCACTAACTTTCCCCAAGTCAAATGATCAATCGTTTATATTATTTTTTAAAAAAATGTATATTGTTCGTGACAGTCCGTAACATGGCCACTGTCTGACTTGTTAGCAGCCACCGGGAATCAGGAGTTCCAAAGATTAGATCATTAGATTAGATAAAGGCACTTGCAAAGAAAAAAAAAAGCGTTAATTCTCTTCCAAACAATTAAAAGTCGGACGAACGGGGCAAATGCCAGACTGCCAGTAGTAGGCAGTAGGTGACGGCGTTATTTATTGTCACACCGACTTTTGGTAGGGTCCATCTTTTGTGAGAAGATGGAGGGCCCACATCACCTCATCTCCTGTTGTGCCCTGCCTGCTTGCCCCTCCTGCCTGGCTCCTGCACACTGCCCAAAGCACGCCCTACGCATGCGCGCACCTCATCACGCCATCTTTTGTCCCTCTCTCTCTGCGTTCGTGCTCCCGGTTCACCGTGGCCCACAGACTGACTCGCAGCAATAATGGGAAACAGCAGACCGAGTAGGTCCAGTGCACCTAGTCCACCGCCTCGTTGGAGTTTTTTCCTGGCAAAGGGTACCAACCGTGCTCTTCCCCAACCTGCCCCACGGAGGTCAATGCAAAGTAGCGTCATGTTCGCTTCGTTGTGTTTTTCTTTGCCTGTTGAGTTCGCTCATGGTGTGTTTAGACGGGAAAGGTACTCCGAAAAAATAATGTAGACTCGAAAAAACTGTGACATCCCACCTTTTTGTTAAGATCAAGAATTATGGTGGAATTGATAAAAGAAGAAGAAGAGAATTATTTGACCAAAGTCAAAAAGAAATAAATCTTTGAAATTTTTGGGAGCCAAGAATTTCTAAATATAGTTCACAAGATAAGGAACTTATGATTCCTAAATGGTGGAAAAATTTGGGGAAATGATGCTTCAATTAAAGAGAAGAAGGAAAAGGAAAAATGGTACTATTCACAATCCGACAACAGCACTTAGCTGTTTTCAAATTTTCGATGGAAATGCTTAACGAGCAGCGATTTTCAAGGCAAGTTAGTGATCGATCTGTGGTTTGAATGGCCAAGGTGTCTTAAACAAAGTTGTTAAGGGAAGTATTTGGAACAACTTTTGTTTTTGGGTCACACTCAGAAGATGGCTGGATCAAGGAGAAAAACACGAGAGAAAATCGTTCAGAATATGTTTTCAGTAAATTCAGTATGTCTGACAGCTGATTTGAATTTGTGCAAATTGAGATCGAATTTGAAGTTTTCTGCAAAAACTTCCAACTAGGAAGTTGTACTCCTGAATGTGAATTTCAAATTTTTCTTTAACACCAGAGGCATGTTCTATTTAAATTTTGAGAGTAATTTGAGAAATTCAGTTAAGGGTTCTGAATTTGGGGATGTGTTACAGCAGCAGCTTTGAGGCTTAAATTCGACCCCAATTCGTGCTCAAATGGAGTAAGTGTCAATGTAAGAAATGAAATTGGATGATCTAGCTACAAGTTTCATTTTGGGAGTTTTGGATGTTACCATACGATTTTGGGAGAAAATCGGAGCTCAATGTCGGGGGATTGGAGGCTCAAATGGGGAAAAGTGACGTAAGGCAGGCAGGCAGCTGCCGCCGGCGAGCGGCGCGGCCCACTTCACCGGCCACGCGTCGATCGCGTTGAGAGCCAGCTCGAGCGGCGTCGCAGCAGGAGGTGTCGCGCGTCGGCCGCGTCGATCCGTCGTTATAGCCTCGCCATCGGTCTCTCTCTCCCTCTGTTGTTTCGCTGTTCTCTGTTTCCTTTCATGGTCGCCGGCGAGCCGTAGCCTCTGTTCGCCGTCGTCCGATCTCTCCGCTCAGTTTCTTTCCACCAACAGCTTCGCCATTGTCTCCTTGTTCGATTCCACCCGCTCTTGCTTCTTTTCCACCACTCCACCGTCCGGCGCAACTCGTTCGTGCAGTTCACCGTCGACGTCTCGCCGGGGTAAGCACCTCTCGCCGTGTTGGTGCTGTTGTTGTTGGTTTGGCCGAGGGAGGAGTGTGTAGCAACGTTGCTTCGAGGGCTAGGATGATGCTTAGAGGTTTAGTTGCTAGAGCGCGACGTTTCCCCGGCTGGGAACGCCGTTCGTCGCCACGGCGCTCGTCCGCCATGGCAGCCGCACGTGGGCAGCCTCGCTCGGGCCTTCTCCGGCCGAGTTGGTGTGCGCGCTAGGTGCGTCTAGGGTCGCTGGTGCTCGTGGGGTAGTCATCATCCGTCGTCTCGTCGTGGTCGAGCAGCTAGATGCTCGCCGCCGCGTGCGCCACGCGCGCTCCCGCCATGGACGGCGTGGTATGCTAGTGCGTGTAGCGCCGCGCTGGGTAGCTAGGCTTGCGCATAGGGTGTCTCTAGCCTTGGTGTTGCTCGTGAGCCGGTTGTGAGGCCGGCTGGTGCGGCGAGTTCGCCGGAGTACGGTGTGTCGCCGTGCGTCGCCGCCGAGCCGACATGAAGCTAGGGTTGGAGCTTGCCGAGGGAACTTAGGGCTAGAATGGGTGCGCGGTCGTGTAGGGTAGCCCTAGGTCTAGTCGTCGTCGCCGGAGGACCCCGCCGCCGGCGAGCGTGCGCGGGTCAACGCCGGCGAAGGGGCGGTCTGCGCGGGAGCTCTGCTCCGCGTAGACAGGGGTCTCGGTGGGGAAGAAAAAGAAGTTCGAGGGGGTTTTTGCAAGAAAGCCAAATAGGTTTTAGAATTAGATTTAATTTATGTTTTTCCACTGTTTTAATTATAGAAAAATATAAAAAAATCAGAAAAATATGAAATAAATTTTGATAATTTCTTTAGACTTTCCTTTATAATCTAAAAATGCTGAACCTTTAAATTGGTGTTTAGGATTTAATAATCATATCATCTTAGAAATTTAATTACTAAAAATAGTTAGAATAGTTTTAAAAGCATCTAAAAATAGTATTCATGTTTTATAAACACCTTTAAAGAGAAATAAAGTGTTAGGGGTTTTTAGAAAAATAATTTTAGCACACTTAGAAATTCTTCTTTAATAAATAAATAAAAGAAATAAGGAGTAATTCACCCACAAAAGAAAACAACTTTTTCTTTGGGAAAAGATTGTGTAGTTTTGTTGGCTTGCAACTGTATCGAGAAATAACGTTTGTTGTGCTATGTTTTAAACTGTTGCATCACTAATCACTGACTTGCATCGCATATAGAATCTGAAGCCTCGGAAGTGGAGTACGTGGAATTTTCCGACGACCCAGTTCAATACGAGGAGGTTCTAGTGGTTGCTCCGGAGTCCCAGGAAGTCACCGAGACCGCTAACCTTTTTGAAACTCAAGGCAAGCCCCGGATGCATCTTTACCTATTTCATTTCAGAAGATCACGAGTCCGAATATTATGCTTTTATGTGTGCATTAGGTTAGGAGTTGAATGAGAACTTTTGATGCATGAACTACTCCTTGGTAGAACTACCTTTGTTAGGAAGGGAAATAAATGGATTATAGAACATCCACTTAGTTATGCTTTGCAAGGTTTTATATATATAAAGATGATGATCTAGGTTCTCACTAATCATAGATGAATCATATATGAGATAATAAGAGAAGAGAGAGTGGGCAGAGGATGATAGAATGGATTGAGGTAAGCTCGATCTTTAGCTCTGCCTACTAGCTAAAGTCACTAAGGACCGATCCGTTGTTTACCTGTTTGATCAAGTGATTCTACCTGGTTTCTTACTGGGTTATGGGACCAGTAAAGCCAATTAGATTAGCTGGCTCGTTGATTGAAAATATCGCTTACCGGTGCTTGCTGGGTCGGAGAAAGGCGGGATCGTCATCTGGAACTCACGGGGTGGTCGCCAGACGTGGGGCCTACGTGGGGATGCGTTCCCGGGTTCGGGTAAGGATATTTCTGGTCTTTGGTCCAACTGATTGAAAGGTTGTTGCGGGCAGCCGGCGCAGCTGTACGTAACTGGGGGCTAGGTATCTCCTGCAAGATGTACATTGATCCGGATCGACACTACTCTTGGTTATGAGTGCAATTGATCAGGTGTTAAACATCGTAGAGGAAACAAGTTGAACTTTTATATGTGAGTGATTCAAATTGCTGTTTGAACCTAGTATCACGTGTATGAAAAAGGCATTTACAACTTAGTGAGTAGTTAATACCTAATTGAAATAAAACTGCCAGATAAGGACCCATTATTAGTAAGCTTTTCCGCAAAGGTCGAGTCAGCCAAACAACCACCATAAAGCCTAATCATCCATCCTTGAGAGTCTTTTCTTTGGTAAGACGGGTAAGTCTTGCTGAGTACCTTCGTACTCAGAGTTCTCCCCTTTCTGTTTTCCAGAGGAGGTTCCACAAACCGAAGGCGAAGAGGAGAGCCAGAAGCCCTAGAGCATCGGAGGTCCCAGATGGCTCTAGATGTTTAGAAACTTCAAAGTTCTAATATCCCTTCAGTTGTATAAATCTAGTTTGTATTTGGATCTTAGTACTATGGCTTGCAGTTAAGGTTGTTTCAAAACTCGGTTTGTAATAATTCGCATCTTCTCGTATGTATGTAAAAAGGTAATGCCTGTTGTGTTATTTCCAACTTGGTATGAATCCTGAGCTATGGTTAAGAGAATGTTGTCAGTGGATGACTCGGGATGTCCCGGGGACACTCGACAGACTACCGGGTTTAAACTGTTTGAAGTGCGTGCTGGGAATATCCTGAGTTAGGGTGACTAGACGCACTTGAGCCAGTTTAAATTGGGCGGTTCAAGTGAGTGTTTGAATTCAAGTGAGTGTTTGAATAAAAGAAAAACCTTTTCTTTTTTTCTCTTTTTCCCTCTCTCTTTTCAGCCCAGCCGGCCCAGCTCCTTCGCGCCAGCCCGTTGCGCGGCCCAGCAGAGCCAGCCCAACAAGCCGCAGCCCAGCCCGCGCTCTCTTCTCTTCTCCCGCTGCGGCTGACAGCATGACCCCACCTGTCAGCGCCTTCCTTCTCTCCCCGCAGCGACTGACGGCCCGGGCCCGCATGTCAGTTTCTCCTCCCTCCTCTCGCCGTGAGCGAGCAGAGCTCCTCACCGCCGCGCCGCCGTGCCGTGTTTGGACTCCTCGGCTTGGAGCGCACGCCGAGGTCTCCACCGCCCCTTTATAAGTCGCCGCTACCCCCTCTCCGCAATCCTTAGCCCCTGCATCTCAAACCCTAGCGCCGCCGCCGTAACCCTAGCCGCCGCCGTCGTCTCGAGCTCGTTTCGCCCGCGCTTTGCCACCTAGATCCGCACCAGAAGCTTCGCCGTGTGGTAAGGAACTCGCCGAGGCCCTAAACCCCCTCCCTCTCGCTCTCCCGCGCTTGCTCGAGCTCGTCGGAGTTCTCAATCCGCCGCCGCTCGTCGCCAGCCGCCACCGCCGTCCCATCCTCGAGTAGGACCCCCAAATCGAGTTCCCCGTCTTCTCCTCTCTCTTTTGAGCCAGCCGCGGCGAGGTTTGGAGCCCCGTAGCCCCCAGCCGAGCCTACTCCGGCGAGGTCGCCGCCGCGCGCCGCCGCGAGCCGCTGTGCTCCGGTGAGCCGAGAGCCCGATCTGTTCTGAGCCATTCAGATCCAATCCGACGGCCAGATCTAAAAGCCGTTTTAAACCGAGCCGGTTCCCATAAACCGCGGTTCAAGCCGGTCCACGGTTCGGTCAATGGTGACGTCAGCCGACGTCAGCATCCAGCCGTTGCCGTGGCGATTTTGCAAAAGAGCCCCTCTGTTTTTCAAAAATCAACCCGCGGTCCAGTGCAGTTCAAAAGTATTTACAACTAAATCCTTTTTCTTTCGGTTTAGCCCCTGTCCTTTTTGAAAAATCATGCCCGCAGTCCTAGAAGTCGTTTTTACGCCGTAGCCCTTGTGTTTTTATTCAAAATTACGTTTTAGGTCCCTGGTTTCTTTCAAAAACACCCCTGGAAGCCTAAAATCTTTACCAGCAAGCCCCTAGAGCCCGTTTTTAGCGTAGTTTCTCCGTTTTAACTCCGATTTGAGTGATTTTCGCGCTCACGTGTTCGTAGTGAAGCGTAGAGTAGTTCTAAAGCCTTCTTTTCATCTTTTGTTTATGTTTGGTGTACTGTTCTAATTAAATATCTTGACTGCATGTATGTGTGGATGCTTGTGTGATGATCGATGTGAGTAGTTGCTGAGCCGTTCGAGTTCGCCGACGATCCCGTTCTCGAAGATCAAGTACAGCAGCAGTTCTCTGAGGAAGGCAAGTATAACACGGACCATCCTTGTTACCTATACACCGATTAATCACATCAATCATATGCATGTGTCTAAAATTGTTAACCATTAAGGATGTTCCTAGTCTTTACCGTATTCCTTGTTACCCGGGGTTTTATGCATTATGGTTAGATTATGCTACGCGCTGCAACCAACATTTATTTTTTTAATGTCCATATTGAATTAATGGTTCACTTCAATGATGGTTAAAAGATGCTTTTTAGCAACATGGTTCGGGGAACTAGAGCATGTGTTGTGTGCTTTGTTCTAGTGTCTCTATAATGTTTGGTCTAGGGAATTAGAGCATGTGCTTTGTGCTTTGTTCTAATGTCTCTCCATAAGGTCCGGTTCTTAAAGCGGCAACCCAGGAACCTGTTCGCCGCCGTTGGAACTATAATGGCTCTGGTCTTGGATAACTAGCTTGTACGTCTCTAGCTCGCCAGTGGTTACCGAAAGGCGTATGTGGGGTGCATGGGTGAGAGTATAGTTTGATCCATCGAGGACGGTTTTATCCGTTGGCTATGCCCCGTTAGGCAAAGTCCCGTGATGTAAGCGCCCGAGGTACGGCAGCTTCACACGTTGCGATGATTGCGCTCTCGCTCTGGACGCCATTGACCCCCTCACGTTGCGCCCTGAGCGTACGTCAATCTCGATGCCTCGGGTTATGCTGCCTATGTTGAACCAAAACGGCTACTGTGCTTGTTAGGGTGTTTTGTGAAAGTCCTCGTAACATAAATTCTTGTGGATTTATGTGACCGGCGGGTAAAGGGCGAAACCTCTGCAGAGTGTTGATCTATCATGATAGCCGTGCTCACGGATACGAGCGGCCTGGATCCTTTTTGATTAGAAGATGATATTAGTGGTTGATGTTGGTTTGATCTATAATCACTTATACCTTTTTAATGGGTTATTATTTGGGTTCTACTCATTCGTAGTAAGTTGGATGATAATAAAATGAATCAACTAAAAGTGCTAATGCAGTATAACCGTGTCAAGCCTTTTGTTCTTGCATAACCCGTGTTATACTTGTTAAGTAAGATGGTTTACTTACACTTGCAACTATTCAACAAAATCCCGGATGGGTAACAGATGGAGCAATGAATGATCAGTCGCTTGCTGAGTTTCCGGAGGATCTGCCGTACTTCTAAGCTGTGTTCAGCCAGTCGGTGTCCCTGTGGATTTGAGGCTCTACCTAGTTGAAACGTTTAATAGTATTAAGTCTTCCGCTGTGTTATTTGTTTAAGACTATGTCTTGTGCCAAACTCTGTTATAAACTATTTTATTCGAGCATTGTGTTCTCTGTGATTCAATATTTGTAATCTATATGTGTTCTGTGGACATCCTGGGCACACATATGGAAGCATTCGGATTTCTTGGAAATCTGGGTGTTACAGGATGCTACCATGATCGCCCTGGTTTCACTAGAGTTCTGTGGCAGATCTTACAGGAAAAGGGCTTTGAGGAGCCGCCATTGTACTTCTGGAAGCAGTTCGACACTCTACAGCAGGTGGGGTGTACTGTCTATGTACACATTCCAGAGTCGGAGGCTCATGCTAAATGGAAGCTGGATGAGACTCGAGTTCAGGGTTTTGAGTTTGAGGATACTGTCCAGACTGCAGCCTTGGCAGCTCTCACTGAGCTATGCCAGAAGAACAAGTTTGAGATTGGTACAAGCTCTGCCAGGTTCTTTCCGCTGCAGGATCCGGAAGATGGGACTTGGAAGCGGCGAGTCAAGGCTTTGAAGAACCAGTCAAGGGTAGAGAGTGATGAGATTGCAGCATCTTCGGTGGACTACATGGTGTCCATGTTTAACCTCCTACAGATATGTCAGAAGAGTTATCAGCGACAGATGGAGAAGAACACGGATTTCAAGATGAAGATGCTGGGAATGAAGTCTGGTCTGGAAGAAGCTCAGCAGGTTATGTATGATAGAGAACATGAGATGGAAAGATCTATGAGGGACATGGCTCGTAGGATTGACGAGAAGGATGTTGAGATACAACGTCTCAAGGAAGTCGGCGCAGAGACTGTTGCAGCACAGGCTGAAGCTATGGGAGCCAACACTCGGGAGTTGTAGGCCCGCATCTCGATGCAGCAGGATGAGATTGTTGCGCTCAGGACAGCTTTGGAGCAGTATGAGCATTTGGTAGCAGCTGCCAATCAACATGTTGAAGCACCACCAGCTCCAGTTGAGGATCAACCGCCAGCTCAGGAAGGGGCAGAGGAAGAGGTGGATATAGTAGGCATGGAGCCTGCTTTAGCTGCACCACCTGCACCGGAGGATGCGCAGTTTGCGGATGAGGTTCTGGAGGGTTTCGAAGGTTTTGAGTTTGAGGTCGAGGAACACAATGAAACTCTGCCAGAGGACCCCAATGCGTTTGCTTGGGCTAATGCAAATGCGGATGGATTTGATCCTGAAGGACTCGGGCCACTGGAGTTCCATCCAGTGGTGGTGGATGATGATAGTGATGAGGAAGATCCTAGCGAGATCCAGGGAGAGTCCGGTATGACCTCAGTCACCAGTTCTTCGTCTTCTTCGACTTCGTCGTCGGCTTCCAGTGCAGTCAGGTCGGATGGAAGCGAGAACTCCGTCAACCAGCCTGCTCCGATGGAGGGTGGAGAGTGAGGGAAACTTGGTTTGCAGGGTTCTTTTGGGGGTTTGTGTGAGAATGAGAGCAAGATGTTTTGTGCATATGTATGTAAGCCTAGCATGATAGAACTTGGAACCTTGGGCTTGTAAGCTATGTATATATATGTGGTGGCTTGAGTTTGTAGGATCTAACTCCTAGGGAGATGTATAAGTTCTGATGTGATATCGGTTGAACCACTGTCATGTGAATGAATAAATATGTGGCATATGATGGTTGTTTGCATTCATGTGAGGGTGGTTAAGGAAGGAGTCTATCGTTTCTTTTGCAAAGTCTTGATAAATCAGTAGAATGGAAGTTAATGCTCTCTTGCACTGAACTTTTTGTAGAATGGCAAATCAAAGGAATCAGCAGTCTAGCTCGAGGGCGGATCCAAATGCTCCACCTGGACCTCCTACCTTGACAGACGCGTTTGCTCACCTCATAAACTCCGGGACTGAGCAGACTCGGCTGTTAAACTTGATTGCTCAAAACTTGGGTAATCGTCCGTCCGGAAGGCAAGCTGGGCATCAGGGAGTTACGTACTCTCAATTCCTGGAGACTCATCCACCCGTCTTCAGTCATGCCGAACATCCACTTGAAGCACGGGAATGGATTCAGACTCTGGAGCAGAAGTTCCGAGTTATTCCTCAGTGTACTGAAGCTCAGAAAGTGGAGTTCGCAGGATTACAGCTGCAGGGACCCGCTGGTACTTGGTGGGCTAGTTTCTTGTCTCGACAACCGGCGGGAGGAGCACTGAACTGGGAAGATTTCAAAACGGTTTTCTGTGCTCATTTCATCCCTGATGGTATCTTGAAGCTGAAGTTGGAGGAATTCCTGAGGCTACAGCAGGGTAACAGGAGTGTGCTGGAATATACTCGTGACTTTGATCATTTGGCCCAGTATGCTCCTGAACATGTGGACAGTGAGACCAAGAAGAGGGATTGCTATCTCCGAGGGCTTAATGTCAGAATGCAGGAGAAGTTGGTCACTTGCACCTTGCATAATTATGGGGAAGCCGTGAGTATGGCTATCTCGGCCGAGGCAAAGATGAAGGCCTTGGATGAATCTCTCAGGCGTGAGGAAGCTCTTAAGCGGAAGAACCCTCCCATGGGGGCCTCAAGCAGTGCTCCACCACGTTACAAGGTGGTATATCGGGGGCCACCTCGACCTACTTTTCGAGCTCCACCACCGCAGCCTCCACAACAATCATGGGCGGTGAGAAGTCCTTATAATGCACCTCGCCCAGTTAATCCTCAGCCACAAGGTAACCGTTATCCAGCAGCGCCAGGCAATAAGCAGCCATGTTACAATTGTGGGCAAGTGGGACATTTTGCTCGGGATTGTCGCCTTCCCAAGCAGGTTGGCACTCAGCATGTCAAGGCACAAACTTCAGGGCAAGGTGTGGGCCAGAGGTTTGTGAGAAAGAAGGTTTTTAATGCCAAGACTGGATGAGTCCACTTTATGAATGTTGAAGAAATACCGGAGGGATAACCGGTTATGGCTGGTATGTTTCCTCTTAACAACCAAACCGCCATTGTTTTGTTTGATTCTGGTGCCTCGCATACTTTTATAAGTAAGGCTTTTGTGGAGAAACATCAGTTAGCCACTCGAGAGTTAAGAAATAAGTATGTGATAGAATCCACGGGGGCAAAACAAACTACTAATTTAGTGGCTAGTGATGTGGCTTTGAGTTTAGAGGGGCACATGATTAATGTTTTACCCTTAGTTCTTGAAGATCAAGGGATTGATATCATTTTGGGGATGAATTGGATGACCCAGAACAAAGTGTTGATAGATACGGGATCTCGGGAGATTTGTTTTAATAATGCTCTTGGTCGTGAGGTGAAGATCACTTTACCTGCCCATCAAACCTTAGAATGGATGGTCAGAAAAACGAGAGCGGTGACCTTAGAGTCAATACCTGTGGTTAATGAATTCCCGGATGTCTTTCCGGAAGATTTACCAGGGTTACCACCCGTTAGAGAGGTGGAGTTTACTATTGAGCTTGAGCCTGGGACAGCTCCTATATCGAGAAGACCTTATAGAATGCCACCTAAGGAGCTAGCAGAACTGAAAGTACAATTGCAGGAGTTACTAGATAAAGGTTTCATTCGGCCCAGTGCATCTCCATGGGGTTGTCCGGCTATATTTGTGAAAAAGAAAGATCACACCTTACGGTTATGTGTTGATTACCGTCCCTTGAATGCGGTAACCATCAAGAATAAATACCCTTTACCCCGAATTGATTTGTTGTTTGATCAATTGGCTGGAGCAAAAATCTTTTCTAAGATTGATCTCCGGTCAGGGTACCACCAGATACGGATTAAGCCGGAGGATATCCCTAAAACGGCTTTCTCCACTAGATATGGTCTTTATGAATATCTAGTGATGTCTTTTGGATTGACAAATGCCCCAGCGCATTTCATGTACCTGATGAACACAGTGTTTATGCCTGAACTAGATAAATTTGTAGTGGTGTTCATAGATGATATTTTAGTCTTCTCTAAAAGTGAAGAAGAACACGCGGAGCATCTGCGTATTGTTTTGCAAAGGTTGAGAGATCACAAACTGTATGCAAAATTAAGTAAGTGTGAGTTTTGGTTGAAAAATGTACCTTTCTTGGGTCATGTTTTGTCTGCAGATGGTGTAGAAGTTGACCCGAGTAAGGTTGAGGATGTATTGAATTGGCAACCACCGCAATCGGTAACTAAGGTTAGGAGTTTTCTGGGAATGGCTGGCTATTATCGGCGGTTCATTCCAGATTTCTCCAAGATAGCAAAACCTTTAACTGAGTTACTTAAAAAGGACAATAAGTTTGAGTGGAGTGCTCAATGTGAAGAAGCATTTCAAAGGTTAAAGAAGTTATTGACTACCGCTCCAGTTCTAGCTCAGCCAGACATCGAGAAGCCTTTTGATATATATTGTGATGCTTCCGGTAAAGGTTTGGGCTGTGTATTGATGCAAGAGGGTAGGGTCATTGCTTATGCTTCCAGGCAGTTAAAGCGGCATGAAGAAAATTACCCCACACATGATTTAGAACTTGTTGCCGTAGTGCACGCTCTTAAGATATGGCGACACTATCTTTTGGGAAGTGGGTGTCGTATCTATTCTGACCACAAGAGTCTAAAGTATATTTTTACTCAATCCGAGTTAAACATGCGACAACGAAGGTGGTTGGAGTTGATTAAAGATTATAATTTGGATATTCACTATCATCCGGGTAAGGCTAATGTGGTAGCCGATGCTTTGAGCAGAAAGGCTCAATGTCATTGTTTGACAGTCCATAGAAGGGCAAAGACCCTATGTCAAGAAATGGAAGAAATGGGAATTGAAATGGTTATTCAAGGCTCTGTAAGAATATCGTGATTCCGGATGCTTTGAAAGAGCAAATTGAGAGGGCCCAATTAAAAGATAAGAAAATGAACCTCCTAAAGAAGTTGATAGCCGAAGGGGAAACAGTCTGTTTTACTCAAGATGAGAATGGAATCTTTTATTTCAGAAACAGAATTGTGGTACCGAAAGATTGGGAGTTAAGGAGGAAGATCTTGGATGAAGCACATTTGTCTAGGTACTCTATTCATCCTGGGAGTACAAAAATGTATCATGATTTAAAACAAAGAGTCTGGTGGACTCGAATGAAGAGAGAGATTGCTCGTTACGTGTCGAGGTGTGACACTTGCCGAAGGGTGAAACCTATCACACAGAAAGCTGCTGGGTTGTTACAGCCTTTGAGCATTCCTGTGTGGAAATAGGAGGATATAACCATGGATTTTATTGTGGGCTTATCTACTAAATCTAAAGGATACAATTCCATTTGGGTCATTGTGGATCGGTTAACTAAATCGGCTCACTTCATACCGGTCAAGACTTCATATTCTTCGACGAAATATGCAGCGTTGTTTTTAGAGCGGATCGTGTCTTTACACGGGGTACCCAAGACCATTGCTTCTGATAGAGGTTCACAGTTTGTATCTCGATTTTGGGAACAACTACATCAAGCGATGGGTACCACCCTGATACGAAGTTCTGCCTATCATCCACAAACTGGAGGACAGACAGAGCGAGTTAACCAAATCCTGGAAGACATGTTGAGGGCATGTGCATTGACCTTCTCCAAGAAATGGGATGAATGTTTACATTTGGCCGAATTCTCATATAATAACAGTTATCAGTCCAGCATTCGAATGGCACCTTTTGAGGCTTTGTATGGCCGGAGATGTCGAACGCCTTTGAATTGGACTGAGGCTGGGGAAAGGTTCACTTTCGGGCCGGATCTTGTTAAAGAAGCCGAGCAAAAGGTTGCTCAAATTCGCGAGCACTTACGAATTGCTCAATCTCGTCAAAAGAGTTATGCAGATGAGAGAAGGACGCCTTTGCAATTCAAAGTAGGGGATTACGTCTATCTGCGTGTATCTCCTATGAAAGGACTTCAAAGGTTTGGAGTAAAAGGAAAGTTAGCTCCGAGGTATATTGGTCCTTATGAAATTCTGGAACGAAAAGGTTCCGTGGCTTATAGGCTGGCTTTGAGTCCACAGTTGTCGACTGTACATGACGTATTCCATGTATCCCAGCTCAAGAAGTGTCTGCAAGTGCCAGAAAAGATTATTGATGACACTCAAGTGGAACTAAGTTCCGATATGACTTATGAAGAGCAGCCAATCCGAATCTTGGATGAAAAGACCCGGGATATCAGAGCAAGAAGTATCAAGTTCTATAAAGTGCAATGGAGTAACCATACTCCCGAAGAGGCTACTTGGGAACAAGAGTCATATTTAGTTTCCATGTATCCCGAGTTGTTTAAATGAGTAGCAAGGAAAATCCTTGTATATATGTAAGATGAGCTCGATGTTTCCGTTCCCTTATGAAATAAGTGAAGATTTTGGGTAATGACACATTATCCTTTCCATTGTCAAACTTGAGCTTTACCACTACTTGAATCTCGGGACGAGATTCTTTTAAGGGGGAAGGGCTGTGACATCCCACCTTTTTGTTAAGATCAAGAATTATGGTGGAATTGATAAAAGGAGAAGAAGAAGAGAATTATTTGACCAAAGTCAAAAAGAAATAAATCTTTGAAATTTTTGGGAGCCAAGAATTTCTAAATATAGTTCACAAGATAAGGAACTTATGATCCCTAAATGGTGGAAAAATTTGGGGAAATGATGCTTCAATTAAATAGAAGAAGGAAAAGGAAAAATGGTACTATTCACAATCCGACAACAGCACTTAGCTGTTTTCAAATTTTCGATGGAAATGCTTAACGAGCAGCGATTTTCAAGGCAAGTTAGTGATCGATCTGTGGTTTGAATGGCCAAGGTGTCTTAAACAAAGTTGTTAAGGGAAGTATTTGGAACAACTTTTGTTTTTGGGTCACACTCAGAAGATGGCTGGATCAAGGAGAAAAACACGAGAGAAAATCGTTCAGAATATGTTTTCAGTAAATTCAGTATGTTTGACAGCTGATTTGAATTTGTGCAAATTGAGATCGAATTTGAAGTTTTCTGCAAAAACTTCCAACTAGGAAGTTGTACTCCTGAATGTGAATTTCAAATTTGTCTTTAACACCAGAGGCATGTTCTATTTAAATTTTGAGAGTAATTTGAGAAATTCAGTTAAGGGTTCTGAATTTGGGGATGTGTTACAGCAGCAACTTTGAGGCTTAAATTCGACCCCAATTCGTGCTCAAATGGAGTATGTGTCAATGTAAGAAATGAAATTGGATGGTCCAGCTACAAGTTTCATTTTGGGAGTTTTGGATGTTACCATACGATTTTGGGAGAAAATCGGAGCTCAATGTCGGGGGATTGGAGGCTCAAATGGGGAAAAGTGACGTAAGGCAGGCAGGCAGCTGCCGCCGGCGAGCGGCGCGGCCCACTTCACCGGCCACGCGTCGATCGCGTTGAGAGCCAGCTCGAGCGGCATCGCAGCAGGAGGTGTCGCGCGTCGGCCGCGTCGATCCGTCGTTATAGCCTCGCCGTCGGTCTCTCTCTCCCTCTGTTGTTTCGCTGTTCTCTGTTTCCTTTCATGGTCGCCGGCGAGCCGTAGCCTCTGTTCGCCGTCGTCCGATCTCTCCGCTCAGTTTCTTTCCACCAACAGCTTCGCCATTGTCTCCTTGTTCGATTCCACCCGCTCTTGCTTCTTTTCCACCACTCCACCGTCCGGCGCAACTCGTTCGTGCAGTTCACCGTCGACGTCTCGCCGGGGTAAGCACCTCTCGCCGTGTTGGTGCTGTTGTTGTTGGTTTGGCCGAGGGAGGAGTGTGTAGCAACGTTGCTTCGAGGGCTAGGATGATGCTTAGAGGTTTAGTTGCTAGAGCGCGACGTTTCCCCGGCTGGGAACGCCGTTCGTCGCCACGGCGCTCGTCCGCCATGGCAGCCGCACGTGGGCAGCCTCGCTCGGGCCTTCTCCGGCAGAGTTGGTGTGCGCGCTAGGTGCGTCTAGGGTCGCTGGTGCTCGTGGGGTAGTCATCATCCGTCGTCTCGTCGTGGTCGAGCCGCTAGATGCTCGCCGCCGCGTGCGCCACGCGCGCTCCTGCCATGGCCGGCGTGGTATGCTAGTGCGTGTAGCGCCGCGCTGGGTAGCTAGGCTTGCGCATAGGGTGTCTCTAGCCTTGGTGTTGCTCATGAGCCGGTTGTGAGGCCGGCTGGTGCGGTGAGTTCGTCGGAGTACGGTGTGTCGCCGTGCGTCGCCGCCGAGCCGCCATGAAGCTAGGGTTGGAGCTTGCCGAGGGAACTTAGGGCTAGAATGGGTGCGCGGTCGTGTAGGGTAGCCCTAGGTCTAGTCGTCGTCGCCGGAGGACCCCGCCGCCGGCGAGCGTGCGCGGGTCAACGCCGGCGAAGGGGCGGTCTGCGCGGGAGCTCTGCTCCGCGTAGACAGGGGTCTCGGTGGGGAAGAAAAAGAAGTTCGAGGGGGTTTTTGCAAGAAAGCCAAATAGGTTTTAGAATTAGATTTAATTTATGTTTTTCCACTGTTTTAATTATAGAAAAATATAAAAAAATCAGAAAAATATGAAATAAATTTTGATAATTTCTTTAGACTTTCCTTTATAATCTAAAAATGCTGAACCTTTAAATTGGTGTTGTTTAGGATTTAATAATCATATCATCTTAGAAATTTAATTACTAAAAATAGTTAGAATAGTTTTAAAAGCATCTAAAAATAGTATTCATGTTTTATAAACACCTTTAAAGAGAAATAAAGTGTTAGGGGTTTTTAGAAAAATAATTTTAGCACACTTAGAAATTCTTCTTTAATAAATAAATAAAAGAAATAAGGAGTAATTCACCCACAAAAGAAAACAACTTTTTCTTTGGGAAAAGGTTGTGTAGTTTTGTTGGCTTGCAACTGTATCGAGAAATAACGTTTGGTGTGCTATGTTTTAAACTGTTGCATCACTAATCACTGACTTGCATCGCATATAGAATCTGAAGCCTCGGAAGTGGAGTACGTGGAATTTTCCGACGACCCAGTTCAATACGAGGAGGTTCTAGTGGTTGCTCCGGAGTCCCAGGAAGTCACCGAGACCGCTAACCTTTTTGAAACTCAAGGCAAGCCCCGGATGCATCTTTACCTATTTTATTTCAGAAGATCACGAGTCCGAATATTATGCTTTTATGTGTGCATTAGGTTAGGAGTTGAATGAGAACTTTTGATGCATGAACTACTCCTTGGTAGAACTACCTTTGTTAGGAAGGGAAATAAATGGATTATAGAACATCCACTTAGTTATGCTTTGCAAGGTTTTATATATATAAAGATGATGATCTAGGTTCTCACTAATCATAGATGAATCATATATGAGATAATAAGAGAAGAGAGAGTGGGCAGAGGATGATAGAATGGATTGAGGTAAGCTCGATCTTTAGCTCTGCCTACTAGCTAAAGTTACTAAGGACCGATCCGTTGTTTACCTGTTTGATCAAGTGATTCTACCTGGTTTCTTACTGGGTTATGGGACCAGTAAAGCCAATTAGATTAGCTGGCTCGTTGATTGAAAATATCGCTTACCGGTGCTTGCTGGGTCGGAGAAAGGCGGGATCGTCATCTGGAACTCACGGGGTGGTCGCCAGACGTGGGGCCTACGTGGGGATGCGTTCCCGGGTTCGGGTAAGGATATTTCCGGTCTTTGGTCCAACTGATTGAAAGGTTGTTGCGGGCAGCCGGCGTAGCTGTACGTAACTGGGGGCTAGGTATCTCCTGCAAGATGTACATTGATCCGGATCGACACTACTCTTGGTTATGAGTGCACTTGATCAGGTGTTAAACATCGTAGAGGAAACAAGTTGAACTTTTATATGTGAGTGATTCAAATTGCTGTTTGAACCTAGTATCACGTGTATGAAAAAGGCATTTACAAATTAGTGAGTAGTTAATACCTAATTGAAATAAAACTGCCAGATAAGGACCCATTATTAGTAAGCTTTTCCGCAAAGGTCGAGTCAGCCAAACAACCACCATAAAGCCTAATCATCCATCCTTGAGAGTCTTTTCTTTGGTAAGACGGGTAAGTCTTGCTGAGTACCTTCGTACTCAGAGTTCTCCCCTTTCTGTTTTCCAGAGGAGGTTCCACAAACCGAAGGCGAAGAGGAGAGCCAGAAGCCCTAGAGCATCGGAGGTCCCAGATGGCTCTAGATGTTTAGAAACTTCAAAGTTCTAATATCCCTTCAGTTGTATAAATCTAGTTTGTATTTGGATCTTAGTACTATGGCTTGCAGTTAAGGTTGTTTCAAAACTCGGTTTGTAATAATTCGCATCTTCTCGTATGTATGTAAAAAGGTAATGCCTGTTGTGTTATTTCCAACTTGGTATGAATCCTGAGCTATGGTTAAGAGAATGTTGTCAGTGGATGATTCGGGATGTCCCGGGGACACTCGACAGACTACCGGGTTTAAACTGTTTGAAGTGCGTGCTGGGAATACCCTGAGTTAGGGTGACTAGACGCACTTGAGCCAGTTTAAATTGGGCGGTTCTGCCACAAAAACATTGTAGATGAATAGTATTCTGTGAGTGGGAGGGATGTGATGAATAGAAAAAAAGTTGGATAAATAATGTTTTTTCGGAATCTTCCTATATCTAAACGCACCCTCACTCGTGTAGTTTGAACCACTGTCACTGTGTCACAAGATTTTACCAACAAATTAGCTCGAATGCTTTGCCAAGGTTTGCCCTCCTTGCTCTTTGATTTACAAAAAAAAAACAAAAAAAACGTGTGGTCTCAAATCGAGCAGCCCTGCCGTGCACTAGCTATCAGTACGGAGCAGGATCGAGGTTATGTTCAGATTCAGGAAAAAAGTACTTCTCCAACAAGTTTTGTTTATTCATCCTACCCACAGAACACGCTTCCCAGTTCACTGTTCATCTAGAAAAAATAATTTTATTTTAAATCTAAACACAGCCTCATTGCATTTCGTTGTGGTCCAAGGTGAACCGGCCCCATCTGGCCTAGGAGTAGCTGTCTGCATGGATCTAGGGTAGGCTCCTCATTGCCCCCCTGCCACTTTTTTGAGGTAAAAAAGAGCCCCGGGGGTCGACAGAGATGACACAGCACAAGCACATTACTAGTTATAGATGGGGAATGGCTATAAAGATAAAAATGCATGCATTATGTTGACCATACCACTTGCTAGGGCTAGCTAAACATTTTATACTAGTATTATCTCTCCAATAATTGAGATCTGTCAGTCTGACACTACACCACCAACACCAAGGGTTCTACATAACATAACCCATCGCCATTACAAGTAAGAAAAAGAAAAGGAATTACAGATTAAGTTCACCTCTAATTCTTTCTGTTCAGGCTATCCCAAGATCCTTTTTTTAGTACCCACTGACCAGGCACATGCGCAGCTAAGTTCTTGAGATCTGTACCACCAAGGAATAGATGCGATGCAGGGATATGTGCAGCAGATGACCAACTGACAAGGCTAGGAGCTGTTGTACAGGATCTTCAGCCGCTTTGCTGTTTGAATGAAGTCCAGGATAACCTGCATCTCGTCCAATTGCTGATAATTTTTAGCATTTGGAGGAGGGCACCGGCAAAGATTAGATAGTCTCTTTTCATTGTCGCAGGGGAACTGCATATAGGTTGCAGGCATTAGTGAGTTGCAATAATTTTGCAGCTACCTGTGACTGGAAATGCTGCTGGACGCCGTGGAAGAGCTCCTCCTTTGATGGATTGGGGTTCATGCTTACCTGCAAAGGTTTTCAGCATTAGGTGGAAATTGCAGCATGCAGGAGGCCAGGAGTTAAGACAAGGCTAGTTGGTTCAGCACGAATGGTACGGCCAGGCTACTCACGAGGTTGAAGTGTTTCCAGTATCTCCACAGTGTGGGTGTTCCGAGCTTCCTCAGATTTACTTTCTGCAAACAGATGAAGTTGGTTCAGTGCAATACGATGCAATGATAAACACAAAATTAGCACATTAGCAGATGATTCGGAATGAAATGTCAGTGGCACAAACTTGGCCTGACAAGGACAAAGCAGGCATGCATTGTGCAACAGCTGAGCCACAGAACTGCATAACACATTAACACAACAGCAAATCCTACCACACCATGGGCCAAGCCACATGAACGCTGGTTATACTAGCTCTGAACCTGGATGGCACTACCTTGTCTATCGAATTGTACAAGCCTACTACATGTGTTTTCAAACCATGAAGATGATTAGTGATTACCGCTCGCAGCTTTGAAGTCGACTGGACATTGCCTCGGTTGCTTGGCTTTGCGCAGGAGGACCATGGCTTTGTATGCCGAACTCTTGGCTTTGTTGGCTTGTGGTACTCTATGCTTGCTATTTGCACAAAAGGAGCAAAAGAAAGTCAAGCTCATCGAAATATTGGTAGCTTGAAGCAATTTGCCAAAATGCAATTCTTGTGGTGTGATCTTACAATAATCCATGTCTTTCTCTCCCATGTCGGAGCTGCTGCAGAATGAATTATTGCCATCGATGTCATCATCTTCGTTGCCTGTTGGAGCTTCCAAGACACTCAGAGCATTTCTCTGCAACTTCACCTCGACACCATTCTTTAGAACCTGAGATTTGGCAAGAATATATCAGGAATTGGAACAAAATACCACAATCAGATGCCGTGTTCCACTAAGCCAGCACAAATCTTGTCTGCTTTGAGTTCTATCCCCATAAAAATTAGAACACTTTGTGGTATATCTGCCTTTTTGAAAAGAAAGCATAAACATTGAGCCCTGGTAAGCGGTAAGCTCACATGATAATATTTGCAAAAAAAAAAAAGTTTAAACCTGTACAAAAGTGCTTAACTCTCTACTTTCGGAGAAGAAAGGTCAATGTGGTTCTTTTCACTTATTAGGCACCCATTACGAATTTACAATATTGACAAAGCAGAAACTAAGAAAAGTTTCAGTAGAATGATTGTTATTGAAAGGAAGAGTCATGCCATGATGATATTTCTAAAATAAAAACAAACATTTTGAAACTGTATAAAATTGTTAAGTAGACTATCTACTTTCTGAAAAGGTAGGTCAATGTTGTTCATTTCACTTATTAGGCACCCATTACAGATTTGCAATATTGACAAACCAACAACTAAGAAAATTTTCAGTGGAATGCCTAAATAATTGGAAGGAGACTCACCAACCAATGCCAGCCTCCAAGGCCAACAGCCTTCTTGACAACGCCTTGTAGGCCGACCAAAACAGACTTTGTTCGGTTGTTCCCAGTGACAATAACCTTGGTATGCTGGGGAAGCACAGAGAGCTCCTCATCGCCATTCTCATCTCGTGGAAGTGACAGAACTCTGGAAGAACATAGTTGAGTCCCCATCATCATATTGCCTCTCTGGCCTTAGCTCCCTCTGGTGAGAGCTGTAGAACAAAATTGAACTCAATCAGGACACAACCAACTCAAATACTCAATACATAAAACAGGGTATGATTGACTTGCAACAGCAAACAATAAATATCATCACCACAGTCACACAGCAATTTCCAAAATTAGCACAGCGTTCACAAATTCTTCCAGGGTGCAAGAATCAAGTGTATGAAATCTGGTGGATTGGTTGTCTTTGCTAAAACAGTGCAGATCCTGATTAAAACTGTGCCAGCTGGAACCAATATTGAATTGCTAATCCGTTGTACAACTTTGTTGTGCATAGGTTGTGATCCCTCTCTTTCCACCCAACAAACTTTTGAATTTTAAGGATTCTGACTGCCAAATAAATGCCAGCAAAATCTCACAGCATGCGGAATTTTTACACAAAGAAATTTGCAAGGGTCAGGCAATGTATCATGAAAACGACCAAGATGATGTGATGCCTCCATGTCCATGCAACACGATACGGATCTGACTAAATCTCTCATCCGGACAGGAGCGCAAACAGGCTGGAGAGCATTGCTGACTCCCAACCACTAACCATGATGGCGATGAATCGGCAGAGACACTTATCAGGCCCACCCCCAGCTAAGAGAATTGCTAGTTACTTGCTGGATTAGCAATTTGGAAAGTGACATTTCGAAGGAATATGTGCAAAAGTAACTTGGATACCACTCTTGCATGCGTAATAAGATATTTGTGAAATAATACCATATCTTGATCAGATCGTTCAAATATATTTCTGCAAAATTGGACAATTAAAGTATTATATGTACAGTAGTCTTGAATCCTGAATCTAAGTATATGGAGCCTTCTCTAGAAATTAAAGCGTTCAGTTTTTGTAGGTTCTTCAGTAAATTCGCAATGAAAGTGACATGGAAATTTCAGACAACAGTGACAATCAGGATGATTATAACAGTGAAGCTACAGTGCCATGTTGTGGTCCATTTCCCCCAATTGACATTATGAATTTTTCAATGAAATTGCAGTACTAAAGCACAAGATCATGTCTACGGATCTGTCAAATGCAAGGATCTCACTCTCCCAATTAAAAAAGAAATTTACTGCTAAACCCAAGATAAATTTCTCAGTGGAGAAGAAAGCTAAAATGGTTTAACTTCACAGATAAAGCAGTTTCAAGATCCTATTGATGCAGCAAAGATTTTAACTCTACAAAAAACTAAATTTCCCTTCCATGTTAGAATCTCACGGCGGATATATTTTAGTTCAGAAATGGGATCTTTAACTTTAGTGAACTGGAGCACTCTGCCACAGTGAAATATTCAAGATACAGGATCCTCGTACATGCAATTAAATTGCACCTAATCTAGTTGCAGATTCCAACTTGAATTTCGAAATGAGCAAAGAAAGATGCGAAATTCGAAAAGTGCGAGCCATAATTATTGAAGAAAATCGTTGCCCAAGCGATTCAATTAAGCACAAGAAGATTGATCCGATCCAGGATAGATACTAGAAGATCTGAAAATGCAACTCCAATGAGAGGTTCCGAACTCAATCATGCAATCCTCAGACTCAATTACAAGTAAATCCATCCAAATTCAGCAAGATAAATCCAAATCAAGCCACCAAACCCAGCAATTGAGCAGGAAAAGAAAAACTGCAGCGTTGTGCTAACACTGAGGTAAAGCCGCAATTGACCCCTGAAGACAAAATCCGATCCAGAAAATCAAACAGGAAGCGAATCCAGTATAGGAAATGGGTGCAAACAAGTATACCCGATAAATTCTTGGAAAAAATCATAGTCAGTGGGTATAATGCCCATATGCACGTAATTGGGTCAAATCCGAGCGCAGAAAACTTACATTAGGGTCTGCGGTGCTCAATTTAGCACCGCGGGAAGGGATGAGGTCTGCTTGGTGGACACCCGTCGCCGGCAAAGGGCGGCGTCGCTCGCCAAGGCCGTCGTTCGCCAGGAAAAAAGAAGGCCAGGGGAGAGAGAGAGGGAGGGAGTGACCGGTGTGGAGGTGAAGTAGAAGTAGGAGTAGGACCGTATAGGAGGCCAAAGGGAGCATCCCAGCTGGCCAGCCCTTCACATATTACTCCTTCCGTCCAATATCTGTTTGGGGTTCGTGCCAAAATTTTAACTAGATTTATGTCAAATGTATGTAATATTTAAATCTTCAAATAATTTGTATAAAAATAGTAGATTCAAATATATTTAACTTGTATCATAACTTTGAATATATTTTTATATATAATTAATCAAATTTTAAAGTTATTTATAAAGAAGTGAGAAAGACAGTTATTTAGAGACGGAGGGAGTGCTATGATCTTAATCTTTCTTTTTTCTAAAAATACTGATATAAATCTTTCATCTGAATAATCCAACAAACACATGAACTAGAGCATCCTAAACCTCTGGGCACTAGCCCGGCTCAAAACCCGTGGACTAGCCCAACCCAGCATTGATTTAGGACGATGAATCTCATGGGCTCAAAAAGCCCAACTGAAAAATTATTTCTATAGACAAAAGGTCTGGCAACTGGTCTTCAGCCCCACTCAAATCTGACTCGGTTTATGCCCGAGTCGGGAAACATATAAATCTTTCAAAAGAAACTTTTTTTCTTATATTTCAATGTTTGAGATTCATATATAGCAAAATCAAGGATAAATTCTCTCCATGCCATGAAAAATATAGCTCATCCCATGTATGCCACTGGATAGCATACATGATTTTTTTGTCTATGAATTATTGAGCTATGTTTGAATAAATGTCGTTTATAATGTTTAAAATGTTGGCTATATTGATTTGCTAATTTGAAAGTACAATGTTAGAGAATATTTAATCAAACAATAAGTTCTAATTATAAATAAAAAATATAGTATATATTCCCTTGCTGAGGATTGTCATCATGGTCTTGGAAAGATGTTGGTTTCCACCCATATGGAATAATACAGAGTGGGCCGTGGCAAGCCGTGCGATGCATTCCTTATGCATTTTCCGGAAGGCATATAGAGCGCCCCAGTAGAGTTGGACGTTGCTCTGAGCTCAAAAGAAATCATGTTTGGTTACCATCCTAGTTGTTTGTTATGCCCATTTACGAATATAATCTTCTTGTGAACTATATGTTAGATCTTAAAGCCAACCAATGCAAATCTTCAAAGTCTCTGGGCATGTCAGGCTCCTACACATGTCGCGCATGCGAGAAGTGCAATGTCACTACACTCTTGGTGAGAAATGACACATAACACAAAGGAAATTATATCATATTTTTGGGTCGAAGGCCAAATGGAGCTACTTGCTTGCAGCCAAATTAACAAGGAATTTGAAAAAAAAAACGAGGATCGAATGCATCGGGCATATAATCATGTCTTGCGTTTCCTAGATCATTGGCCGTTTTTTACCGGTCATTTTCAAAGCTATCCATGATGCACATTAATTTTAGAATTACAATTGTATTGGGTTTGATCCCGGTATAAATTCAAATACGATGCCGGATGTTACGGTTGGGTTGCACTCATACATCTTCTTCCTCTCACATTATTGTCCCTCCCAACAAATGTCTCGTATGAGTTGTTTCTTTTTTCATGCGTGCTTGCAAGCCAGCCATCTTTTAGCAGCGTCCCTACCCTAAAATCCATTCATATCTAATTTCCTCTTTCTCTCAACTAGTTTTCTCTTATTAGTGTATTTATAAACATTTAACAACAAAACTCCTCTGATTAAATATATATAGATTCAGGTCACGTACTCAAACGAGCCGGTTCAGGTTCAGTTGATCCAACCAGAGATATTGTAGATCTCACGTGGTGCACACCCGTGGGTGGGCCCATCTCACATGCCCGTCTCGTGCCCACGGAGCCATCAGGGATCAGGCCAAGAGCCCGACCCAACCTCATTAAAAAAAAAACAGTATGATTAAACAAATAAAATTAAAAAAAGAAAGGGGTGTTGCATCAAAGGCGCCCTCCGTACACGTGGTCCCCACGCCGGGACACGCGTCCGTTCCAGCTGTCGACACTCTTATTTCCACGGGCACGAAATCTACTCCGCCTCACCGGCGCGTTGGGCCCCGGTCGAGCCTCATCGAATGGGAAGGGCGGGTACCCACGATGGTGCGTGCGTTTAGTTCTGATGCGGCGGGTGCTTTTATTGTCCGGAGCTCAAATCCGTGAGGCGCAGGGCCATACGTCCGGTCCGGGGTCCTGCCCGGCTGCCAGAAGCGCCCCCGTCCCCCGCGCGGAAACGTCCGTGCCTTTTCTCACCTGCCTCTAGCTAGACGCGAATCACCGACATGTGGACCAGCGCGGATGGGCCCGACGCGTCAGTGGAAACAAGTGCAGCGTAGGAAACGGGGCGATATCTCGAGGCGGGACGCGGCCGGAGGGGTAGGCTAGGCTCCCGCGCTTCGGTTTTTGCTTTTTTTTTTTTTTCTCGCGAGGCTTTCGCGGGCTGCCGTTCGAAACTGCAGACATCACATCATCAGCGCCGGATTTCCTCAGCTAAATTTGCGCTTTGCTGACGTGGCGGAAGAACCGACGGTCGAAATTCGAAAAGAGTCCTGGTTCTCTTTCCCACTTTGTTTTGTCTGGATCTGGTCTTCCCTGCTGGTGAGCGGCGAGTGACAAGAGGTTTTTTTTTTCTATCGGCGAGTGACGAGAGTTGACCATGCGTAGTGTACGTCCAAGTTTAACGAGAAACGCCCTATTTGAACTTTTGTAAAAAAAGAAATACCCTATTTTTTTAAAAAAAGGTCGTTTTAATTTCGCTTAACTCATTTTTCCTAATCTCTAAAGAACGAAATGTGGCTGTCTGTGGGCGCTAATTATTTTTCTCTGATTAATTTACTCAAATTTATGTTACGAGTTAGTACCTCACTTGACACTTGCTTAATTAATTTTTTGCCTTATTCCGTAAATCCCATTGCATAAACTTCCTTGAATGTTTAAAAAATATAATATTTCAATTGCAACAAATTATAATATCATATAGACTTAAATTTGAAAAATTGCTATTAAACAAATAAAATTAGGTGCCTGGCAACCAACAACAAACAAAATAAAATTAGTTTCATAGCTTTAATCTATATATTTTAGAACCTAATACAATCCAATACTGCCACACAAAAAAGTAATACCTAGTAATATATATCCCTATCTTGGTAATATAGTATTCTTAGGCGACCATTCTAACCCCGACGTATATAGCCGACCATTTTCTAGCTGTTGGAGGTAGGGGTGTTTGGATAGCTGGACTGAAGTTTAACCCTTGTTACATTAAATGTTTGGATGTTCATCAAGGAAAAAAAAACATGAACCCATCATAAAACTAATCGCAAAAGCGCTGATTCGCATGACAAATCTCTTAAGCCTAAATAATTAATCATTAACACATAATTACTATAGCACCACATTATTGATCTAAATTATGGATTGATTAGTCTTGATAGATTGATCTTGCAACTTAGTATTCATATGTGTAATTAGTTTTATAATTAATTTATATTTAATATTTTTAATTAATAACTAAACATTCCATATGGCATGGCTCAAGTTTAGCCTCATGGATGCTTGAGAAAAAAAAGGGAAATTTTATCCTTCATTGCTATTGGGCTGAACGTAGTGCGCTAATTTTAGGCTGGGCCTTCCCCCTTTGGCCCTCTGGCGGCCTACTAAACAATTCCCCGTAGTAAGCCTATTCAGATAATCTCGCCGGAACCAACGGCGGGGCTAAAACCCTAAGACTTTTTCTGCAACGACAGGCGCTAAAACACCTAGAGCTTCTGATTAACATAGTAGCTAGGCCACAATTGAACAAGGTCTCAGGCAGATAAATTCTCGTTTGAACAACTAATATTCAACACAGTGTTCGACTGGCTAGCTACAGCTAGCAGGTGTAGTAGCAGCAACAGCAGCCGCTGCTGGCAACGGTTAGCAACAGGTGCTGCAGCGCAGCGAACGACAGAATATAACAGCAGGGAACATTCCTTGCTTTACAATCAGAAAAAACCCAGCTACTCTATATCTATATAGCTTCACAAGTTACTTGTGCTACAACTTCACAAGTTACTTGATTGTTTCCGGTAGCAACAATTCTGTCTTAGCATATGTGCACTGCAACTTGATTATTTCCAGTAGCAACAATTATAGTGTGCTTCTCATAGTAGTTCGATCTCCTATTGGGCCTTCTACTTCGTTCTCTGTGCAGGATCAAGAAACTAATTGACATGGAAGCTTTGTCCTCGTCACTCTTGAAACTAGTTGTCCTTGACATGCAGAAAGATGCGAAATCCCTCAATTTGTTTACACTATGTAAGAAAAATAGCCCTAGGCCATTGTTTGTGATTTTGCTGATTGATTGACAACATAGTCATTGGACTAACATATGTTTAAAGATGTATTTTGTAGATTTTTGAGGATGTGTTTTTAGCCATGCAAATGGTTAGACATGAGCTCCTATCTATTAGAAAGGTGTAAAAAAACGGGACAAAAATCGGCGAAGAAATGATGTAAAAACGATCAAAACAGTGCTCTCAACAGTGCTGCGGATAAGGCACAGTAGCAATTGAAATGCATCGGTGCTCCCCCACTGAATGAGTCGCCACCCCACCAAATGTGTCGATACCCCTAGAGGAAGGCGTTTTTGGCAGTGAAAAGGCCTACCACCGATTGGTTCGGTGGTACCTCGTCAGGGCACCGAATTAGTCGGTCCCCCCACCGAATTAGTCGGTCATTATTGCTGGAACGTGCTATTCGGCTCTGGTGAGCACCGATTGATTCGATGGTGGCAAGGAGAGGGCACCGAATGAGTCGGTCCTACCCAGAAAATATGCAACGGCTATAAAACGACTAGTTCCTTTGGTTGGGGCTATAAATATGGGTTGTCTCGACCATTTCAAGTGTGCTTGAGCTGAGAGAAGCTATTAGCAAGTGTTCTACGCATTTTTAAGTGCTCAATCCACCAAAGTACTAATTAGAAGATCAAGGCAATTAGTAAAAGTGTTTAGTGTTAGTTTAGACCTATTAGTGCATCTCTTAGGTGTTTAGCCTAGAGCTTAGAGATGTTTGCATACCTTTTTCCTATCGGTGCTTGCACACACCAAGTATTGTAATCTGTAGCTTGTAGTCCTGTGAGACCCTCCAACCAAGTTTGTGGAGAGGCCGTCGGTGCTTGTGCAAGGGAGGAGAGGCCCTTGATGTTTTGGGCGAAGCTCTACCAACTGAAGGCGGCGAGGAGCATCCGGGGAGGGACGACGGAGACCCACTTGCACGTGGGGAGGTCCCGTGGTCACCTACGAAGTTACTCGACCGGGGAGTTTATGCCCTTGTGCAGGCATTTTCTTTGAGAGGGGCTCCAACAATGAGGATTAGTGGAAAGCTCATGAGCTTTCGATACCTCGATAAAAATTGTTGTGCTGGGAGTTTATCCTTCTCTACCCTTTAAGCTTATGCATTTCATACTTGTATTACTTTCCGCATTTACCTTTCCTAGACTTACAATGCTAGCATAGGATTTGACCTAGGGTGCAAAACTTTGTAGCGGTAGATATAGCAACACATAGAGAAAACCTAGAGCACATTTAGATAGAAATTGAAATAGGTTTTTCTATGTGCTTCGAGCCTTAGTTTTTAGAGACACATAATTCACGTCCGGTGTCACGGTCCCTTCACACTACCACAAGTCAGATACTAATTTTGTCAGAAGGATTTAGCTCCCAGATATTCGTACGTCACATCCTAATCTTTTTATATGAAATTACAACTCAACAATTAGTTCTGGGACTTATACAAGGGCTACCTAGATCCAAAGGTCCGAGAAAAGAAAACGAGAATATGTTTCTATGGTGTTGTGTCCGAGAGAGACATCACCAAAGCACTTCAACCCGCTGAGTAAATGTCCGTATGAGTCCATTGTATGTGAGCTGAGCTGAGATGTCTTTCTACATAGTAGACTTATAGAACCTCATTAAAAAGCATATTTTTTATGAGGTCAAGAAATTAGGAATTTTGACGTGTTATCTTCTCTCCGAGTGTTTCTGTTCCGTGCTAATTGGGGGTAACTGTTGGTGCAATTATACAAAGGGTTTAGAAACCCTAACAAAGTGGAAGTGCCTCTGTCTTGATCATCATACAGTAGTTCCACTAGGTGAGCACTGGTCATGCTGGAAAGTGGAAATCGGTTGCTAAGCCATAGGGGCTTGGAAGTGTTGTCTGATTTTGAGGTTTGGAAAACCATTTAACCTATTACTCTTTCTGTTTCAAATTATTAGTCATCCTGGCTTTTTACCATATTCATTGAAGACGATATGAATCTAGATAAATATATGTCTAGGTTCATAAAATACGTCATGAATTTAGACACTCAAAATGACACCTAAAATGACTAATATTTTTGGAACGGAGGGAGTAGGTTTCAAATTTGCACAACGCTGATTGTTCCTGTAAGTGCGTGGTCTACTGATTGATAAAATTTATTGGAAGATCACAAAGACACCATGGTCAAAGTATAGGAAGGGAACACACTTCAAACTGGCGATGACGTGTGATGGCCTCATGGGACGCTCCATATGGAGCTTAAGCTCTTGGAAATTTGCCTATGGTGCGGAAGCATCGTTTGCACATGACAAGCGTTAACGTCGTCATAAATCATTTGCTAACATATCTTTAACTCTGTTTTAGGTCACTCATATTGGTGAACTGAACTGAGACGAAACTCTGTCCAAACTGAATGGTGAATAGTCTTTCTGCGTAAAGGTTGGATGAGATAGGGATGTCGTCCATTTCAAATCATGTGGTGGAGGGCGAAGCTAAAAGAGGTGATCACTCTATTATTGCTAATTTCGTTTTAAGATGTTAAATAGTACTTATTCAATAATCAATTATGTAATCTAAATCCAAGCATATCCCATATAATGCTCAGGTCCAGGGCTGGAAGAGTAGTTAATGATGCGATTAAAACCCTAGTAATTGGTAGTCTAGCTGGCAGTAGAAACGCGGACGTCTTGTATGGTATCGAGGTTCTTCTTCTTGTTATCCGTGAATTAGTTCCATCAGGTCGCTAGCTACCATTTGATCATGTTCTTCATTCTCATTGGTTTCTTCCTCTACAAATTCAATTTAGGTTTGGCTGAGTTTGTGAGATCCTAACAAAGGTATATAGAGCCATGACATCCTTGGCCAGTTCTAGCCCAATTCTAGAGCCAATTTCTTGGATCTTGTTCGATCGGTGTCATGGAAGGTGGTTTCGACTCAACTGTGTAAAACCTCACCTCCCACCTAGATCCCCCAAATTAGCGGGCGATTTCTCAACGGCAAGGGTTGCAAGATAGTGTTCTTGTGTAAAATTTCGTAAGTTGTGTGAGAAATCATTCCCCTGGCGGCACAAGTGTAACATCCCTCCACTTTGGGCCACGCTCGCTTACGCCTGGCAGCTCTCTAGAATCGCAAGAACGCCCTCACCGACTAACACATGTCTTTTCTGCGTACTTTGTCCTCACTCATGCACACCCGGGAAGGACTTCCCGGTTGGTCACCCATCCTGAATTTCTCTAGGCCAAGCACGCTTAACCACAAAGTTCATTTAGAATGAGCTCTAAGAACAGAAGTTGCAACTTATTGGTATGAGTATTCTTATCAATCCTATTAAGCCTTGGGCCAGAGTGCTACACTCACCCACTTAGAAGATGGACGTCCTCGTCGATCAACCCAAGCCAGGAACGTCCCCTCCAGCCATGTCCGTGGGTCTAGTACTAGCGCATGTGCCATACCGTGTCCACACAGGACCCACGCGTCGTGCGCACCGTGCCTGTACATCTGACCCGCACGCGCCCATGAAACCACGAGGGTCGGCTCTCATACCATTGTAACGTCCCACCACTCTGGGTCGGGCCCGCTTATGCCGGACATCTCTCTAGAATCCCAAGAATGCCCTCACAGACCAGCACTGTCCTCACTCATGCACACCCAAGGACTTTCCGGTTGGTCACCCATCCTGAATTGCTCTGGGCCAAGCACGCTTAACCTTAGACCTGAGCATTTGTGGCCCAGCCCGGCACGGCCCGTGGGCCCGGACCGAGCCTGGTGGGTTTTGGCCGCCCACGCCTTCTAATGGGATGGGCGTGGGCAGCCAACACCAAGCCCTAAAAAAATTCGGGCCGGCCCAAGCCCGCCCAGATGCTTTATGTCATTTATTTTTCAACTAAAAAAGAACAGGAAGCCCGAGCCCGCCCACGGCCTGGCCTGAAAACTCGGCCCGGCCTTGACCATGGGATGGGCGTGGGCACAAATTTTCAGCTTGAAACAAACCGGGCTTTTTTGCGGTCCGGCCCGCAAAATGCTCAGGTCTACTTAACCTCGAAGTTTTTTCAGGATGAGCTCCCAGAAAAGAAGTTGCAACTTATTGATATGAGTATTCTTATTAGTCCTATTAAGCCATAGGCTAGGGTGTGACAGCAAGGAGGAAGATGCTCTTGGTAAATGTTGCAGGCCAAGTGCTTATGTAAAATCCCCAAGCCAATCGACGTCTTAGAAGTTGAAGTTAGTTGTGGAACTAATTAGGGAGGTCTTGACCAAACCGATTCCACAACTACGGAGATGAAAACATGGGTGATCCCAAGGAGTAGGTGGCCTATCTAATGCAGTGAAGGTGGATGCTATTTTGGAGGGACATAGGGAACCCGCATATTGAGGGATATTTCTCCTAGGATCAACCCAACCCACCTAGCTTCCCATCCAAACATGGGTCGACGTGGGTTCAACCCATTCCAAGCTCCTCCAACCTTCAATCCAAACACATGGTAAGTTTTCCAACCTTTGTGTATTTTAGTTCAACCATTTTGAGCAAATTAATGTCTCATGCCCCTAGACGTTTGTTCTGCAATAGTAGTTTCAATTGACGTGCTATGTTTAGGAGTAACTGAAAGGACCTTGATGTCGCCTAGAGGGGTGGGGGGATAGGCAGACCTGAAAGTTATAAAAAATAGCAACGAAAAATATTTCTTGACATAAATGCACTTCATAGACAAACTAGGTGTACTGGTTTTACCAAATCGGGTTATCGTTTTCCTCTGAAAACTAGCACTTAGCTCAAGCCCTCTTTTCTCAAGATCTTGTTTTGATGTATCTTGTAGATGAAGGCTCCTGCAATGTTTCTAAGTAGGTTCACTTACGTGTCCCTGCACATAGAAACACTACCGAACGAGTAGATCAACTAGATTCACAAATACGACAACAAATGCAAGAATGAGTGAAATAAAGGAGATGCACAGTGATTTGTTTGACCGAAGTTTGGATTCACTATACGCCCGCAAGCAGCCACACAGGCCCAGTGAATCATACTCTCCATTGGGGAACTTTTTAGGAACTGAGTCTTTTTGAACTTCTCCCACCGAGTCGGGTCTCTTTCAACCACTTCCCCACTTTCATTACGCTTGCTTCTTCCTTTGCGGAGGTGAAGCACAACCCTCACAAACTTCTCGTGGATCACGACACACCTTGGGAGTTCATAGGAAACCTCTAACTGTCTAGGAGGCAAAACCTCCAAGAGTAACAAATGCACAACTCATGGATGCTGACAAAACAACAGTGCTCAAAGGTTCTTGTGCTCTCACAATGTTTGCTCTTAGTTTCTCTCTACTACTGTCGGTGCCTGATTTGGTCACACCGGCACAAACAAGTGATTGCGATGCTAACCACTCGATGCCCCGATGGCGGATGGAGAGACGAGAGTTTTTATCCTGGTTCCGGCCACGGGGCCGTACGTCCAGCAGTGGTGCGGAGCACCGGTTTCACGTTGCTCGTAGTAGGGGATTACAAGCAAGGTGGGAGAAGGAGATGAACTCCCAAGTCCCTGAATTTGTTGGCTAAGTGTTTCCGTGTGTGTTCTGTTGTGCGTGTGCTCTTTCCCTTCGCATGGGCTTCCGTTCCCCTTTTATAGGCCTAAGGGGGAGGGCGTGAGTACATGTGTTCGTGGTGCTGACGCTGCTAAGTGCACTGTGCCGCCCATGCCGCGCACAATGCAAGCGGGAATCGCGCCTTCCAACTCCGGCTGACGGCATGGCAGTGGTTGACGTGATGTTCTTCTCGTGACGGCTCACGACTTCGAGGGTGGCGACTTGAGCACGGCGTCCGGATCGAACCTCCGTAGTCTCCTTCGAGGGTTGCCTTCGAGGATGGTAGCGCATCCGAGGCGAGCAAAGTCAAGGAGTGGTTGGCATAGTATTACTGCCAGGACCGACCTGTGCAGTGTTAGATCAGAATCCACTGTGCCAGGTGGATTTGACCGGTGTCTTCTCCGCAGTATGGGCGGTGGCGTGGTGCAGTGAATCCCTCCTTCTTTTTGACCGCAGAGGAGAGTCATTATGATCGGTGGTGATGGTCGTAGAGCACCGGGCGCTGTTCCCGGCGTGGAAAGCTCGAGCTTGGCCCGCAAGCTCGAGCTTGCTGAGCCTCGAACGTGACGGAAACGCCCGCTCGAGGGTGAATGTCCTCCTCGAGCTTGGCTGAGCTCGATCGTCACGGACATCCCCGCTCGAGGGTCTTCGAGCGGGACGAACACCGTGGCGAAGTTTGTCGTCATGGGCCTTTGCTGGGCTACGGAGCCAGGCCAACTTTGTTTGTGGGCCTTGTTATCGAGTGGTTCTGGGCCCAAGTTAGGGTACCCCTATTATAGGTACCCGACAGTAGCCCCCGAGCCTCCGCAAGGGTGAGGTTCAATCCTGCGGGGGCTGGTATCTGTCGAGGCTTTCGAGGCCTTTGTCCCTCGACGGGTTTTCCTCGAGCATTCGAACTTCGAGGCTTCCTTTCGAGAGTTTGCGCCTTGAGTGCACCCTTCCTCGTTTCGCGTGGGTGATGATGACCACCGAGGAAGTTATCGTGGTTTCGTGGGAGAAGTGGGCGCGCCTTTTCAGGCGAGGCGTGCGGGCATGATTCGACACGACCGCACGTTTATTGCGCCGGGCTCCTTGATTATTGCGGCGCAGCTAACGCGGTTGACGCGGCCGGTGCCGTTACGTCTTTCGGGGTGGGCCTGACTCTTAGCCTAGGGGGCTGGCGTGTCACGGCTGGTGTCCTGCCGCGCCTTGCTCCGCTGGGAGTATAAATAGCGCGGCAGGGCTCCTGCCAAGGGTACGCCTCCCTTGCCTTCTAGCTCTTGCCTTCTCGCTCTTGCGTCGTCATCTTCTGCTTCGTCTTCCTCTCTTGCCTACGCTTCCACCTGTCGCCATGGTCCGACTCGTCGATCCTGCGCCATGGAAGCCACCGACCGCCTCCAAGTCCTGTCTGGAGGGGCTCATAGAAGTCGGGGTGTTGCCGCCGAACGTCGACGGCGAACCGGCGGTTTGGATTTCGCCGGGGGCTGGCCCGGAGCCCGCCCTGCCGGCGGGCTACGTCGTCAGCTTCGTTCGCCTCCATGAGCGATTCATGCGGGCGCTGTGCTTCCACTACAAGGTGGAGCTACACAACTTCTCGCCGAATGCGATTTCCCAGGCGGCAGTATTCGTTGCCGTCTGCGAAGGCTTCTTGGGCATCGAAGCCCACTGGGACTTGTGGCGCCACCTCTTCTACGGCGTGCTCTTTTTAGAGGGCGTTTCCAAGGGGGTTTGTCGCCCTGCTCGTGTTGGTGGCCTCGTGCTCCAAGTCCGGAGGAGCCATAAGGACTTCTACATCCCTTGCTCCATGGTTTCCAATAACCACGACTGGGACAAGGGGTGGTTCTACCTTCGCAACGATGGGGGGCGTCTACCGTCCTACACCGGCAAGGTGCTGACGGAGAAGCAGGATTTCTGGAGCTATGGGGTGTCACCGCCTGAGCAGAAGGACAAGCTCGGTCCTCTGATCGAGGCACTTCAGCGCCTGTCGAGGCACGGCCTTACCGCCAGTGGAGTTATCACAAACTTCCATCGGCGGCGGGTGCTTCCCCTTATGCAGAGGAGGCTCCCGCTATTTGGGATGGTTCCAGATGCCGACGTCTCCGGCACAGCAATGGCGGTGGAGCCGTTATCCGACGCCGTCGCCGTTCAGCGGGCGCGGCGTGCCGTCGACCGGCTGGCGGACAACCCGTGGGCGGTGCCGATGCGGCCCGAGGATGGTTATCTGAGTTTCGTAAGTGTCTTTCAACCCTCTTTTTTACTTCATGTCTCGCTTTCTCGTGTTTTTGACCTTGTGACTGGCGTTACGCAGGGGCTATCCCGCGGCCATACTTCCAAACCTCCTGTCCGTGAGGACAGGGCCGCCAACCGCGCCCTTGCCGAGCGGGCGAAGTAGGAGAAGGATCGGAAGGATGAGCGGCGGAAGCGGAAAGAGCGGAAGAAGAGGAAGCATATGGAGGAGAACCGCGAGCGGGAGAGGCAGGGGCTCTCTCCGCTCCCGACGCCGGAGACTTCCCCGGATCCCGCTGGTGAGGGGTCCGAGGAGGACGGTGGGGCGAGGAGCCCGTCTCCTCTCGAGCCTCCCATCTCCTCTTGAGCTTCCCCCGGTGGAGTCGCCCCGGCTGCAGCGTTTAGGGGTGGCAGCGGAGAGCCTATTGACCTTGAAGCTCCGCCGTCGTCCATGGTGCCCGCTCTTGGGACTCCGTCGGGGGCAGCGGCGGCTGCCCTCGAGAGACCCCAAGATCGGGGCGAGGCACCCGAGCGGCCGGGCGCTGTCGAGGAAGCCCCAGCCCGTGGGCCGGGTGCCGAGGCTTCCCAAGGGGAGGCCGGCGCCTCCACAGGAGGCGAGGAGGTTTCGAGGGTGGCTCCTGTCTCAGCCCTGAGGCAGAAGCGGGAGCTGCCCATCGTTCGGTAAATCTCTTCGTCGCTTACTTGTTCGTCGAGACTTCATTTTTGTTTCTGACTGGATTCTTTCCTGGTGTAGTCGGTCTGGTGCACGGGCCATACCTTCCCTTGCGCCGACCAAGGCCCTTAAAGTCGGGCCAAGCTCGTCGCCCCACCCGTCCTCGCAGCTCCTGGGCCCGACGAACGAGGCGGTCCAGGACTTCGTTACTTTCTTTGACACTCAGGCAGGGCTGCAGGACGAGCGGCAGACATGCGAGGAGGCGCCCCGGGTCCTCGAGGAGCCAAGGCCGCCTCAATTCCTCGAGGGCGCCGTCGAGCCCCGCGCTGAGATCGCTCGGACTAAGGACGCTACCCCCGCGCCACGGGGGGCTCCTCTCGTCGAGGAGCTGCCTGTGGCGCACGTGGAGGCGGACATCGCGGTGGCCCCCCGCGTGAGGGGGGAGAGAAGCGAGCCCTTGGCGGCGGGTTTACCCATCTATCGGAGCTGGCTGAGGCTCTAGAGGTGCGAGCCCTCGTGCCGCGGGAGCACGAGAGTGGCGAGGCCGCGCCGTCGACCCTCGTCTCGCTTCCAACGGGGCCAGCGACGGCCGAGCCCAGTGGGGTGCCTGCCCGTGTCGACGAACGTGGATCCCCCGTGATGTGGCAATTTTTTTCTGCCACCCCGCAGCGAGTTTCCCGAGCAGTTCGTTCGTGAAGCCGCAGCGGAAGAGCGACTATGGGACGTCCAGTTGGCGCACGGTCAGGAAGTTGTCCGGGCGCTGCGAGACGTCCTCCGTCTTCATGAGGAGGCCGGCAAGGTCCACCAGGTGTGTTTCGCTGCAGCCAGTGTTTTGTCGCAATTGCTTTTCGGATGATGCTTACCTCGTCTTACACAGGAACTCCGCAAGGACGCGTTCGCAAAGAACGACCAAATTGCGGTGATGCTGTTGGAGCTACGCCGTTTATCGGGGGCGGTGGAAGTTCGAGACCGCCAACTGGCCGACCTTCAAGATGCTCGAGACCGGGCCACCACCGAGTGTCGAGAGAAGGGCGAAGTTATCTCCCGCCTAGACGACACAGTCCGTACCATGCGCGATCAGCTCGCGAACACCAACACTTGGCTGGACAATGAGCGAGCCGCGCGTGAGACGGCCGAGTCGGCGCTTGGAGTGGAGCGGCGTCTCTTGGTGGAGGCTCGAGACCAGCTCGAGCTAGGGCAGGTGGCTCGGGCCACGGCGGAGCGGCAGGCTCGAGAGGGGGAAAAAGCCCTCGAGGCTGCCCAGGGTCAAGTCGAGGGTAAGCCGATTTTGCTCGGGTTTCGATCTTTTTTGCTTTGTTCTTTTTTGTTTCTGACAGCCTTGTTGGTGTAGCGCTGAGGCAGGCACTCAAGGTCGAGACGGAGTCGAAAGAGGCTCTGCTGGTGGCACACTCGGTGACCCAGCGTGAGCTCGATGAGCTGGTGCAGGCTGCCTCAGCAGCCTGTAACGAAATTGCTGGTGCCGATGTGCAGTCTGGCAGTTCCCTTGCCAGTCGCCTTCGAGCGCTTGGGGGCACTTCACCTCACGTGTGAAGGAGGCCCTCTTGCTTGGGATTCGGAAGGCGCTCGGAGTGGTCACGACCCACTACCAAGCGGACCTCTCGAAGCTCACCGCCGGGTACGTCGTTGCCGACAACCTTAACGACAAGGAGGCAGTGGTGGCGATCGAGGAAGCTGACGCTGCTGCCGATGAGACAGCGCGTGTGCTGGCGGGCCACTTCGAGGGCGTCCTCTACCCTGGCGAGGATGATGGCGACTGGGACGACCTTGGCGGCGGGGGCAATCCCTGAAAGTCTCGGGCCATCGAGCCCAAGTGTAGAAAAGTAGTTTAGGAATTCGAATTTCATGATGTAAGATTAATTCGCTTACATCCTACTTGTTTACATTAAACATCGTTTAAACGAGGTTTATTTTCATGCGATATCCTTGCGATGCGCATTGTGTCCGATGCATGTGCCTCGAAAGAAAGTCGTCACTAGGATCGATCGTACGTGAATGACTTAGGCGGAGGGAAGTGAGGTGTTGTCGTAGCCTCGAGGCGTAGGCGTACGCTCGGCTCAGGCGACCCTGCCCTTGTCCGTTTCACGCCTAGCGCGTTCCCTTCGAGGGTTTGCAAAGGAGTTTGAAAAAAGTGACGATTTTTTCGGGGGTCCTTCCCCATTTAGCCCCCGAGGGAGGGGTGGTTCTATCAAGGGTAGAACCATTCCTCCCTGGAAACGTGATGGAAAAAAGTTCGTTTTATTCATTCACAACCTACGGAGGCTATAAGCCGACACTTAATCAAGAGATTTGTACAAGTCTAGAGTATGTACAAAAGTTTCGAGGGCCGGCCACTCTAGGGATAGAAGCGACGTAGCTGTTGGATGTTCCAGGCGTTCGTGAGGATCTGCCCTTCCTTGTTTGCCAGCTTGTATGTCCCGGGCTTGAGGACTTCGGCGACGATGTACGGCCCCTCCCATGGGGGTGTAAGCTTGTGCCGTCCTCGATTGTCTTGCCGAAGCCTTAAGACGAGGTCTCCTTTGCAGAGGTCTTGGTGCTGGACTTTTCGAGCCTGTTATCGACGCAGGCTTTGCTGGTATCTTGCCGAGTGGAGTAGGGCCACATCTCGAGCCTCGTCGACCTGGTCCAGCGAGTCCTCTCGAGCCTGGCAGTTTCGCTGTTCTTGGTACGCTCGGAGCCTAGGGGACCCATACTCCAGATCCGTGGAGAGGATGGCCTCTGCCCCGTAGACGAGGAAGTACGGGGAGAACCCTGTTGCTCTGCTCGGGGTCGTTCTTAGGCTCCAGATCACCGATGACAGTTCTTGCACCCACCTGTGCCCAAACTTCTTCAGCTTGTTGTAAATTCTAGGCTTCATGCCTTGCAGAATCATGCCATTGGCACGTTCTACTTGACCGTTTGTTTGTGGGTGAGCCACCTCCGACCAATCCACTCGGATGTGGAAGTTGTCGCAGAATTCTAAGAACTTCTTCCCTGTAAACTGGGTGCCGTTGTCGGTGATGATGGAGTTCGGAACCCCAAATCGATGGATTATGTCGGTCAAGAAGAGCACCGCCTGCTCAGACTTGATTCTATTGATGGGTCGAGTTTCTATCCATTTGGAGAATTTGTCGACCGCCACCAATAGGTGCGTGAAGCCCCCGGGCGCTTTTGCCATTGGCCTGACAAGGTTGAGGCCCCATATGGCAAACGGCCATGTGATGGGGATGGTTTGAAGCGCCTGGGCAGGAAGGTGCGTCTTGCGTGCGTAGAACTGGCACCCTTCGCAGGTCCGTACCACCTCCGTGGCGTCAGCTACGGCAGTGGGCCAGTAGAAGCCTTGTCGAAAGGCGTTGCCTACGAGCGTGCGTGGGGCAGCGTGATGTCCGCACACGCCCGCATGGATGTCGTGGATGAGCTCCTTTTCCTCGGGTATCGAGATGCAACGATGCAAGACCCCCGAGGTTCCCCGTCTGTATAGTTCCCCTTCGATGATGAGGAACCGCTTAGCCTTCCTTGCAACGCGCCCTGCCTCCGTTCGATCGTTTGGCAGAACGCCTTGATCGAGCCAGTCAAGGTACGGACTCCGCCAATCTCGAGGTGCTGGGACTTCATCAATTTCCATTGCCTCTGCTTTGTCTTCTTCTTCCGAGCAAGCCTCGTACCCCATGGGCTCGTCCTCATCCGCCAAGAGTTCCGTGCTCGTGGGACCGAGGGCGGCCCCTTGAGGGTCGACTACAGTCGAGGTTCTGGCCGAGAAGTTGATGGTAATCGAGGGCCTATTGATGTCCTTGGCGAATACGTTCGGGGGAACGGTGGCTCATCCTGACGCGATTTTTGCCAATTCATCGGCCTCCTGATTATATCTTCGTGCAATGTGATGAAACTCGAGGCCGTCGAACTTGTCTTCAAGGTCGCGTACCGCCTGGCAGTAGGCCGCCATCTTTTCATCGTGGCAGCTTGACTCCTTCATCACCTGGTCGACGACCAGTTGCGAGTCGTTGAGGATGTCGAGGCGCTTAATGCCAAGCTCGAGCGCGATTTTCAAGCCGGCAAGGAGCGCTTCATACTCAGCCATATTGTTGGGCGCGGGGAAGTTGAGTCGCACGGCGTACCGGAGGTGCTCCCCGTGGGGTGAAATGAACAGCAGGCCGGCGCCTGCACCGGTCTTCCTCACCGACCCGTCGAAGTACATTTCCCAGCAGTCGAAGCTGGACTTCGAGGGGGGGAGCTGAGTGTCGGTCCATTCGGCTATGAAGTCCGCCAAGATCTGGGACTTGATGGCTTTCCTTGGTGCATAAGTGAGGGTCTCCGCCATCAGTTCCGTCGACCATTTCGAGATTCGCCCGGAGACCTAGCGGTTCTGGATGATTTCGCCCAGTGGGAAGGACGATACGACGGTCACTGGGTGAGCCTCGAAGTAGTGCCGCAGTTTACGTCGACCCAGCACAATGGCGTAGATCAGCTTCTGGACGTGGGGATACCTCATCTTGGTCTTGGTCAGAACTTCGCTGATGTAGTACACCGGTTGCTGGACCGGCAGGGTGTGTCCTTCCTCGGTTCTTTCCGCCACTACAACCGCGCTGACGACTTGAGTGGTTGCTGCGACGTAGAGGAGGAGAGGTTCGCCCTCTTTCGGTGAGGTAAGGATCGGCGTGTTTGTTAACGCCGCTTTGAGTCGATCGAGAGCTTCCTGGGCCTCCGTGGTCCAGGTGAAGTGCTCTGATTTCCTCAAAAGTCGATACAGAGGTAGCCCCTTCTCCCCGAGACGAGAGATGAAGCGGCTTAGGGATGCCAGGCATCCCATTACCCTCTGTACGCCCTTTAGGTCCCGGATTGGTTCCATCTGCTGGATGGCCGTGACCTTTTCGGGGTTGGGCTCGATGCCTCGTTCGGAGACAATGAAACCCAAGAGCATACCTCGAGGCACAACGAAGACGCACTTCTCGGGGTTGAGTTTTACTCCGTGCGCCCTGAGGCAGCTAAACACGACCTCGAGGTCGCGCACCAGGTCGTCCGCCTTCCTGGTTTTTACGACGATATCGTCGACATACGCTTCTACGATACGACCTATATGATCCCCGAAGACGTGGAGCATACATCGTTGATACGTGGCCCCGGCGTTTCGAAGGCCGAAGGGCATCGTAACGTAGCAGTACATACCAAAAGGAGTGATAAAGGAAGTCGCGAGCTGGTCGGACTCCTTCATCTTAATCTTATGGTAACCGGAGTACGCATCAAGGAAACACAGAAGTTCACATCCCGCCGTGGAGTCTACAATCTGGTCTATATGCGGTAAAGGGAATGGGACTTTCGGGCATGCTTTATTCAAACTGGTGTAATCTACACACATTCTCCACTTCCTATTTTTTTCTTTTCTAGTACAGGATTAGCTAGCCACTCGGGATGAAAAACCTCCTTGATGAACCCGGCCTCCAGAAGCTTGCGTACCTCTTCGCCGATCGCCCGCCGTTTTAGTTCGTCGAAGTGGCGAAGGCGCTGTTTGACCGGCTTGGAGTGGGGGTGGATGTCAAGAGAGTGCTCGGCGACCTCCCTCGGAATGCCTGGCATGTCAGAGGGTCTCCACGCAAAAATGTCAGCGTAGGCGCGGAGACAGTCGACGAGCACCACTTCCTATTTGTTACTAAGGGTGGAACTGATCCTCAGCACCTTGCCGTCGCAGCCGTCGGGGTTGAGGGGGACAGTTTTGGTGTCCTCGGTGGGCGTGAAGCTCCTAGGTTGTCGTTCGTTGGTGTCAGGGGGCGTGTTGACGATCGCCTCTAGATCCGCTATGAGGGACTCACCGAGGGCAAGAGCCTCCGCGAGTTCGATGCTCTCGACGTCGCATTCATAGGCGTGTTCGACCGTTGGGCCGACCGTGATGACTCCGTGAGGCCCCGGCATCTTCAGCTTGAGGTAGGTGTAGTTGGGGATGGCCATGAACTTGGCGTAGCATGGCCTTCCCAAGATGGCGTGGTAGGCTCCTTTGAAGCCTACTACCTCAAAGGTGAGTACTTGTGGAAGTTTGCCGGGGTTCCAAAGCAGACGGGCAGGTCGATCTGCCCGAGAGTTTGGACGCATTTTCCGGGCGCAACTCCATGGAAGGAGGACTTGTTGGGGCGCAGTTCACTGGTGCTGATTCCCATGAGCTCCAAAGTTGGCGCGTACAGGATGTTGAGGCTGCTGCCCCCATCCATGAGCACCATGGAGAAGCGCGTGTTGCCGATGACGGGGTCGACGACGAGGGGATACTGTCCGGGGTTCGGGATATGGTCGGGATGATCCTCACGACCGAACGAGATGGTCTCTGAAGACCAGTCGAGGTACGAAGGGGTCGCTGGTCGGGCCAGCAGGACCTCCCTGCGTTCCCTCCTCCTCTGTCGAGGTTTTAGATTGGCTGCGGGGCCTCCCATAATGAAGAACATGTGTTCGACTTTGGGGTATCCGTCGTCGTCCTTGCCGCCGCCATCCTTGGGCTGACCGCCGTCCTTTCGAGGGATGCGGTTGTAAAACTTCCGCAGCATCTCACACTGCTCGTGGGTGTGAGCGACTGTGGTCTTGTGGTACGGGCATGGCTTCTTGAGGAGGTCGTCGAAGATGCCCCCACCACACGGGGGACCTCGAGGCCCCTTGTGGTTAGGGTCGACTGCGAGAGCTGTCGCCCGCTTCGCAGGGTGCCCGGAGCTTTTTTCCCTTCTTGCCGTGTTTCCGCTTCTTCGAGGGGCCCTTTGTCTTCTCGTCTCCTGCGGGCGTTTCCTCGGGACGCTTTCCCTTCTTACTATTAAAAATGGCATTGGCCGCCTCCTCCCCCGAGGCGTACTTCGAAGCCACCTCGAATAGCCGGTTTGCGTCGGGGGGTGGGCTCCTCCCTAACTTGCATACCAAGCTATAGCATGTGGTGCTCTCGAGGAAGGAGTGGATGATCTGATGGTCGGTAATGTTGGGAAGCCCGGTGCAGCGCTTGGAGAAGCGCCGGATGAAATCCCTTAGGGATTCTCCGGGCTTTTGGTTGCATCCTCGAAGATCCCACGTGTTCCCGGGGCGCACGTAGGTGCCCTGGATGTTCCCCACGAAGGTCTCGACCAGATCATCCCAGTCGTGGATCCGATTGGGGGGCAGATGCTCGAGCCATGTCCGCGCGGAATCCGCCAGGTGAAGCGGCAGATTGCGGATAATCATGTCGTCATCTGTAGCGCCGCCGAGCTGGCATGCTAGGCGGTAGTCGTTCAACCATACCCTGGGGTCCGTTTCCCCGGAGTATTTGGTGATGGTAGTAGGCTGTCTGAAACGAGGGGGAATCGGAGCGGTGCGGATGTTACGACTAAACACGCGCGTTCCGGCGGTTCCGGGGCCGCATCCCGGTTCCATCCAACGTCGGTGCGCCCGCGTTGGCGGGTCCATGCTCCCTCTCGCTGCCTCATATGGTTCAACGTATTGCGGGCGTCGCCATCGTTCATTGTGCCTCGGGTGTCCCGGAGGCGCGACCTCGCGGGCGCCCGTGCGGGAAGTGGCTCCGCTTCGAGTGCGCGTGGTTCTTTGGTGTGGCGATGCGCAATGTCCCGGTGGGAGTCGCCCCGGGACTGCGCTCGTGCCCAGCCGTTCGGCCGGGGTGAGCGTACCGATGACTCCCCTCTCCGTTCGCCCTTTGAGGCCGATGAGCGCCGAAGGCGGGAGGTTGAGCTCTCGGCCTGCTGTCGTGCGGTGTTCTCAACCAGCTTTTGGGCCTCGAGATGCAGCTTCCGCCCCTCGGGGGTAGCTGACTCTGGCATGGCTCGGAGCAGCGCGGCCGCCGTGATGAGCTTTTGGCTCGTCCTGAGAGAGAGGTCGTCATCTCTGTCCTCGGCGAGGATGCGGGCCTGAGCTACCCGCCCCGCGCGCCGCGCGTCCGTGTTGCGTCCGTTGCCTGGATTGGGCGGCTCGTGGTCGGAGTGCGCTAGTGGTGAGACGTCGCCGCCTCCAAAGTCGTGGGGGCGAGCAACTCGCGGCTGGCGGCGTGGATGCCGCTCGTCCTCGGAAGGCAAGTGATCCGATGGGTCTGGTGGCTGCGCGCCTACCGGGTCTACGCCGTTGTTGCCTCCCTGGTCGTCATCTTCGCCATCGTCGTCCGACGTCGATCCTAAGCTGACCCGCACGTCGTCAGTGACGAAACATTCCCTGGTTGGATCATACTCATCATCGGAATAGCCGAAGCAATAATCCGCCGCTGTTTGGAAGGCCAGAAAGGCCTCTGGGTCGCGGAGACCAGAGTAGTCCCAACCGGGGTGCTCATGCCCAAAGGCATATCCATCCTCCGACTCCGTGTCGGGTGTCAAGGCGACGAGGTTGCGCTCCGAGGCCGGATGACAGCCTGGTTGGCCATCATCCGCACCCATGACGGTGCGGGTAAACGAGGCGTACGTAGCCATGGGACCGCGTAGCTCGTAGGCATAGGGACACGCTGTTGTAGCACGTGGTGCAGCAATGGGTCCCGGGAGGAAGGGAGAAGCCCTTTCCCATAACCCTGATCGTAGGATCTCCCCATCCCTTGCGGGAGGAGGGATGCTGGCACTGGCAGCACGCCTCGCAGCTCGTGCTCGTCGTGTGCGGGGTCCAGGACGACTCCGTCGTCGCGGAGCTGCCGGTGGCGGTTGAGGAGGCTCCGGCTGGTTGCTTGGTTCCTCTCGGGGGATGCGCGTGTGGTAACCATTACCACATGCCTGGAACCGCAAGCTCCCGAACCAGATCTCCTGCCCCATTGGAAGCGGATTGCTTTCCCCCAGCGGGGGCCGACCTTGGTTGAAGCTCGCCATCGGGAACGAAAGGAGAGTTGCGCAGCGCTGAGCCCCTACCTGGCGCGCCAACTGTCGGTGCCTGATTTGGTCACACCGGCACAAACAAGTGATTGCGATGCTAACCACTCGATGCCCCGATGGTGGATGGAGAGACGAGAGTTTTTATCCTGGTTCCGGCCACGGGGCCGTACGTCCAGCAGTGGTGCGGAGCACCGGTTTCGCGTTGCTCGTAGTAGGGGATTACAAGTAAGGTGGGAGAAGGAGATGAACTCCCAAGTCCCTAAATTTGTTGGCTAAGTGTTTCCGTGTGTGTTCTGTTGTGTGTGTGCTCTTGCCCTTCGCATGGGCTTCCCTTCCCCTTTTATAGCCTAAGGGGGAGGGCGTGAGTACATGTGTTCGTGGTGCTGACGCTGCTAAGTGCACTGTGCCGCCCATGCCGCGCACGATGCAAGCGGGAATCGCGCCTTCCAACTCCGGCTGACGGCATGGCAGTGGTTGACGTGATGTTCTTCTCGTGACGGCTCACGACTTCGAGGGTGGCGACTTGAGCACGGCGTCCGGATCGAACCTCCGTAGTCTCCTTCAAGGGTTGCCTTCGAGGATGGTAGCGCATCCGAGGCGAGCAAAGTCAAGGAGTGGTTGGCATAGTATTACTGCCAGGACCGACCTGTGCAGTGTTAGATCAGAATCCACTGTGCCAGGTGGATTTGACCGGTGTCTTCTCCGCAGTATGGGCGGTGGTGTGGTGCAGTGAATCCCTCCTTTTTGACCGCAGAGGAGAGTCATTATGATCGGTGGTGATGGTCGCACAGCACTGGGCGCTGTTCCCGGCGTGGCAAGCTCGAGCTTGGCCCGCAAGCTCCAGCTTGCTGAGCCTCGAACGTGAAGGAAACGCCCGCTCGAGGGTGAATGTCCTCCTCGAGCTTGGCTGAGCTCGATCGTCACGGACATCCCCGCTCGAGGGTCTTCAAGCGGGACGAACACCGTGGCGAAGTTTGTCGTGATGGGCCTTTGCTGGGCTACGGAGCCAGGCCAACTTTGTTTGTGGGCCTTGTTATCGAGTGGTTCTGGGCCCAAGTTAGGGTACCCCTATTATAGGTACCCGACAACTACCCAACTCAAGGATGTGATCAAGGATCAAGCTACCTCACAAGAGGGGTTGTGGAGAGCTAGGATGACTTTCTTTCAGCTTGGGAAGAACAAGATGCACTATAGAAGCACCAACAACGGCAGCCAGCCAAGGAGTAGGGAGAAGTTCTTTTATAGCTTTACCCCACGAAACTTAGTCATTTGAGATCGTTAGAAACCGGGAATACCGGTTTACCCTAAAACTAGATCTATCGTACTTCAAATAAATTAGTTGTTGGATTTTGAGAGGTATGAACCGGGTCCAACGTTTTTTCAATAAACCAGGCCTAGCAGTTTTGCCACAGTTAGCACAATACCAAGTGTAAGTGAGGCTAGTGTCCTCATGAGGCTTGCATTAACCTTTATTGTATTTCTAAGCACTTTAACCTTTGAGCCTGTGACTTGGACTCAATTCTCTTTTGCATTGACATGACAAGCTCATATCAGTCCACTCGGTCACTTTCATCATTGTTGATACGAAATTGTTTATGCTTTCCAATGTGTGACTCACTTGACTTTTGATACTTCAATACTAACCACTTGGCTTGATTTTTTACCTTAGCTGGGTTGTTCGCGGCCAAGTCGTCACTTGCCTTCACCTTTGCTTAGTCCCTCAAATACAAGCACTAGATCAAGCAACCTTCACCTTAGAACCACTTGAGCTTCATAAAAGATTGCACTATAATATGTTCCCTTGAAAACAATTCCATATCGAATTATTAATTTCAATTGATGATGCCCATATTTCTTCACAATGAATTTGCATTTGAGAGCCTTTCCAAATGCTAGTTCTTACTAATTTACAAAGAATATCAAATATATTGCAAGCTTCCAATTAAAAAGACCAATATGTGTCACATAAGCATATGCCTTTGCCAAATGAAATCCTTGAAGTCTTGCAATACCAATATTGAGAACTTAACATTCTTTTACTCAATAATTTATTCATTCTTAAATCATCTTGATCATAATGATATTTTGACCTTTCTTGTCACTTGAGTATTCTTTCCATCATATTCATTTTGACACATGAGCATTCTTCTCATCACAATATGTATTCACTTTTTATCTTCATTCACATGACAGTCACAATAATTGTCAATATGAAAATTAATGCTTGATTAAAACTTGCTCGCGCATTTGAATAAATCATTAGCCCTTAATAATGTGGTCCAGGGTTTACCTTACCGAACCGGACGTCCGAACCGCCGCCCGGCGGTAGCGGTAAACCGGTCCGGTTGGACCGGTTATCGGTGGAAACCGAACAAATTCGAATTTTGAATTCAAATTCGGTTTGAGCGGTTAACCGGTCGGTTTGACCGGTTAGCCGGTCGGTTTGACCGGTTTTTTTTATTTAACTTGTATTTGCCAAAAAAATATCAAATGAGCAAATATTTGAAAACTTTTTACACCAATAGATTACACACACCTTGAAGTATTTTTAGGAATTTTTACGACATTTTCTATTTTTAAATTTAAATTTGAAAATTTTGAATTTCTACCGGTTCAAACCGCCCCGAACCGCTACCGGTCCGGGGCGGTTTGGTCAGGAACCGGTCAAACCGGACCGGTTCCCGACGGTAAGGTAAACCCTGATGTGGTCACGCAACACAGCAAAACACACTAGAGGCTAGATGCTCTGTCAGTAAGGTCAATCAACAACATTATGGTAATATCTTTAATTTCTCCCTGTGGATGTTAAAAATAGAAACAAAAATTAGCATTGAAGGTAATATATGATTTACAAATTCGGATTGGGTCTGTACCATTTTTTATTGTATAAAATTATTTGAAATTTATAAAAATACTATGTATACAATATCAATAAATAAGTGGGAAGCCCCATCCATATCTAATCTACTCCCACCCCTATCTTTTCGCAAGGTAGCTTATATGTTGTCCACTTATTAATAGCCACGTGAACATGCTATTTTATTTTGAGTTAACTCTCTATGTAGCTATAATTCCAAATAAAGTACGATGAAGAACTCATTTAGGACTCGTTCGTCTGCATCGGAACGCCCAGGAACAAGGTCCATTCCGAGCGAATTGATTCGGCCTGGTTTTGAATCCGGCCCATAGAAAAATAGCTGTTCGGTTGAAACTGACAGGGTAAACGGATCCGGCCCATCTTAGCCTTTTTGTGCAGCCCAAGTCTGGGATTTCTTCCCCACCTCCTAAGCTCGGAAACGAAAACAACTGGATCAAGTTCCTGGGCCTATTTCATTCCGAAGAAAATGAACGCCCTTAGACGACAAGTTGAAAACTTCTGTACCACCAAGAGATGCACTCAGATCAACAGCCCGACTTCGAATGTGGTTACATTAGAGTTGGATGGTTCAACTTTTTAAGTTTTTCCATTTTTCTAATTTATCATGGTAATGTCTATCTCCTCTAATTATTGAACTTATGTTACTTTGCCTCATTCTTTTTTTATATATATTTTAGGAAACAACTGGTTTGTAGAAAGTAAGACAGAAGACATATTTTGGCTTTGTTGCTTGCGTATAGATGAGGAAACAATATGTCATGTGATGTTTTCCTGTCGGATAAATGCGCAACGGTCAACCAATACATGCGCCGAGAGTATTTGGATCGAGACTGTCACCGTGACGCAATTGTAAGCCAGAGATGATGTGAACAGGTTCAACACATGTTGGAATGATGCCATCACGATTCAACATCATAATGTTCACTCAAAGACTACCATCACCTTCCATGTAGAGCTATAGTGAGCATTCATCGGATAGCAATGATGGAAAAAGACAGTAATTCAGATTTACGTGATGAAATTGTGACGATTTAGCTCACAAAATGTATTGTGGATCAGCTGAGCTAAAAATACTAATGACCATAATGATGGTGACGTGAGAATGTTTCGGAGAGTGCATGTGAATAAGAGAAGTTGGCAAAGTTGTGTCTCATCCTATGTGTTGAGAAAATAGGCATCAAGCTGTACCAGTACATCTTGGAGTAAATATGAATCAAACCATAACAACAGGTCTTTAGCTGTTCATGTGCTGCAAGCGGTGTGCTAACCTGTCCACATGCACATTAATTACTTACAACTGACCAGTAACTCCATTATGGATATTAAAACCTCTAGCTGCTAACAACCATTGTACACTATGCTACATAGTCAAATACTCGACATTAAAAGTTATATAAATGGCACGTGCCCTGCCTCTCTAGCATGTGGCATATACTCACCATGCAACCTTCAGCCGCTTTGCTGTTTGAATGAAGTCCAGGATAACCTGCATCTCGTCCAATTGCTGATGATTTTTAGCATTTGGAGGAGGGCAACGACAAAGATTAGATAGTCTCTTTACATTGTCCCAAAAGAACTGCATATATGGTTGCAAGCATTAGTTAGTTGCAATTTCTTTACCTGTGACTGGAAATGCTGCTGGACGCCATGGAAGAGCTCTTCCTTTGACGGATTGGGGTTCACGCTTACCTGCAAAGGTTTTCAGCATTAGGTGGAAATTGCAGCATGCAGGAGGCCAGGAGTTAAGACAAGGCTAGTTGGTTCAGCACGAATGGTACAGTCAGGCTACTCACGAGGTTGAAGTGTTTCCAGTATCTCCACAGTGTGGGTGTTCCGAGCTTTCTCAGATTTACTTTCTGCAAACAGATGAAGTTACAATGCCCTTGGTTCAGTGCAATACGATGCAATGATAAACACATAAGTAGCACATTAGCAGATGATTCAGAATGAAATGTCACTGGCACAAACTTGGCCTGACAAGAACAAAGCAGGCATGCATGGTGCAACAGTAGAGCCGGTAGAACTACATAACACAACAGCAAATCCTACCAAACCATGGGCCAAGCCACATGAACCCAGGTTACACTACTGAACCTGGATGGCACTACCTTGTCTATCGAATTGTACTAGTCTACTACATGTGTTTTCAAACCATGATGATGATTAGTGATTACCGCTCGCAGCTTTGAAGTCGACTGGACATTGCCTTGGTTGCTTGGCTTTGCGCAGGAGAACCATGGTTTTGTATTTCGAACTCTTGGCTTTGTTGGCTTGTGGTACTCTATGCTTGCTATTTGCACAAAAGGAGCAAAAGAAAGTTAAGCTCATCGAAATATTGGTAGCTTGAAGCAATTAGCAAAAATGCAATTGTTGTGGTGTGATCTTACAATAATCCATGTCTTTCTCTCCCATGTCGGAGCTGCTGCAGAATGAATTATTGACATCGATGTCATCATCTTCGTTGCCTGTTGGAGCTTCCAAGACACTCAGAGCATTTCTCTGCAACTTCACCTCTACACCATTCTTTAGAACCTGAGATTTGGCAAGAATATATCAGGAATTGGAACAAAATACCACAATCAGATGCTGTGTTCCACTAAGCCTGCACACATCTTGTCGGCTTTGAGTTCTATGCCCATAAAAATCAGAACACTTTGTGGTAGTCTGCCTTTTTAAAAGAACGCGTAAAACATTGAGCCCTGGTAAGTTCACATGATGATATTTCTAAAACAGAAAAAAACACTTAAAACCTGCATAAAAGTGCTTAACTAGATTCTACTTTCGGAGAAGAAAAGTCACTGTGGTTATTTTCACTTATTAGGCACCCATTACGAATTTACAATATTGACAAATCAGAAACTAAGCAAAGTTCAGTAGAATGATTATTATTGGAAGGAAGAATCATGTCATGATGATATTTCTAAAAGAAAAACAAACACTTTGAAACTGTATAAAATTGTTAAGTAGACTATCTACTTTCTAAAAGGGTAGGTCAATGTTGTTCTTGTCACCTATTAGGCACCCATTACATATTAACAATATTGTCAAACCAACAACTAAGAAAAGTTCCAATAGAATGCCTAAATAATTGGAAAGAAGACTCACCAACCAATGCCAGCCTCCAAGCCCAACAGCCTTCTTGACAACGCCTTGTAGGCCGACCAAAACAGACTTTGTTCGGTTGTTCCCAGTGACAATAACCTTGGTATGTTGGGGAAGCACAGAGAGCTCCTCATCACCACTCTCATCTCGCGGAAGTGACAGAACTCTGGAAGAACATAGTTGAGTCCCCATCATCATATTGCCTCTGGCCTTATCTCCCTCTGGTGAGAGTTGTAGAACAAAATTGAATTCAATCAGTACACAACCAACTCAAATACTCAATACTTAAAAGGGAGTATGATCGTCTTGCAACAGCAAACAATAAATATCATCACAAATCCAGTCACACAGCAATTTCCAAAATTAGCACAGCGTTCACAAATTGTTGCAGAGTGCAAGAATCATGTGTCTGAAATCTGGTGGATTGGTTTTCTTTGCTAACACAGAGCAGATCCTGATTATAACTGTGCCAGCTGGAACCAATAATATTGAATTGCTAATACGTTGTACAACTTTGTTGTGCATAGGTTGGAATCCCTCTCTTTCCACCCAACAAACTTTTGAATTTTAAGGATTCTGACCGCCAAATAAATGCCAGCAAAATCTCAGTATGCAACACGTAATTTCCTATAAAAGTTCAGGGAATTTTTACACAAAGAAATTTGCAAGGGTCAGGCAATGAAAACGACTAAGATGATGTGACGCCTCCATGCAACACGATACGGATCTGACTAAATCTCTCATCTGGACAGGATCGCAAACAGACTGGAGAGCATTGCTGACTCCCAACCACTAACCATGATGGCGATGAATCAGCAGAGACACTTATCAGGCCCACCACCAGGTAAGAGAATTGCTAGTTACTTGCTGGATTCAATTTTGAAAGTGACATTTCTAAGGAATATGGGCAGAAGTAACTTGCATACCACTTTTTCCTACGTAATATTAGTGAAATAATACCATATCTTGATCAGATCGTTCAAATATGTTTCTGCAAAATTGGACAATTAAAGTATTCTACGTACAGTAGTCTTGGATCCTGAATCTAAAGTATCTGGAGCCTCCACAAGAAATTAACTTTTGCAGGTTCAGATCTTCAGTAAATTCGCACTGAAAGTGAGTAATGGAAATTTCAGAAAGCAGTGACAATCAGGATGATTGTAACAGTAAACTACAGTGCCATGTTGTGGTCCATTTTCCCCAATTGACATTATGGTTTTTTCAACGAAATTGTAGTCCTAAAGCACAAGATCATGTCTACGATCTGTCAAATGCAAGGATCTCACTCTCCCAATTAAAAAAGAAATTTACTGCTAAACCCAAGATAAATTTCTCAGTGGAGAAGAAAACTAAAACGATTGAACGTCACAGATAAAGCAGTTTCAGGATCTTATTGATGCAGCAAAGATTTAACTCTACAAAACACTAAGTTTCCCTTCCATGCTAGAATCTCACGGCGGATATATGTTAGTTCAAAAATGGGATCTTCAACTTTAGTGAACTGGAGCACTCTGCCACAGTGAAATATTTAATATACAGGATCCACGTACATGCAATTAAATTGCACCTAATCTAGTTGCAGATTCCAACTTGAATTTCGAAATTAGCACAGAAGATGCGAAACTCGAGAACTACGAGCATTAATAATTGAAGCAAATCGTTGCCCGAGCGATTGAATTAAGCACAAGAAGATTGATCCGATCCAGGATAGTTACTGGCAGATCTGAAAATGCAACTCCAATGAGAGGTTCCGAACTCAATTATGCAATCCTCAGACTCAATTGCAAGTAAATGCATCCAAATTCAGCAATCAAAACCCAAATCAAGCCACCCAGCCCAGCAATTGATCTGGGAAAAAGAACTGCAGCTTTAAGCTAACACTGAGGTAAAGCCGCAATTAACCCATGGAGATAAAATCCGATCCAGAAAATCAAACAGGAAGCGAATCCAGCATAGGAAATGGGGGCAAACAAGTGTACCCGACAAATTCTTGGAAAAAATCCTAGTCAGTGGGTATAATGCACATATGCACGCAATTGGGTCAAATCCGAGTACAAAAAACTTACATTAGGGTCTGCGGTGCTTAATTTCGCATCGCGGGAAGAGATGAGGTCTGCTTGGTGGACGCCCGTCGCCGGCAAAGGGCGGCGTCGCTCGCCAAGGCGGTCGTTCGCCAGGAAAAAAGAAGGCCGAGAGAGAGAGAGAGAGGGAGAGGGACGGAGCACCGGGGGGAGGTGAACTAGAACTCTAGAAGTAGTAGGCCCCCTATATATCAGGCGTCCGAAACTTTCCACAAAATGGAACAGCCAAGTGGCCAGCCCAAATTGATTTTCCCTTTATATATTACTTCGATCAAAATCTTTCTTTTTTTTCTGAAAATACTAATTTAAATATTTTCATCAAAATATACATGGAGCAAAATCAATGGACCAGATCAAAGCTCGTGTGGTAAAGTTGTTTGGCACATGTCGGGACATGTGTGTGTCCAGTTCCCTATTTTTACAGGGAGGAGTGACGCGAGATATTTCATTGGATTCAAAATTTTGATTGATTTCTCTCAAATCATAAATGCCTTCTGTATTCCATTTAAACCATTGTGTTATTTAAGATTTATGCAATGGAACAAGATTCAGTATCAGTATATATTGATTTTTCATTGAAAAATATAAAGTTAACATTTGAAATATACGAAATCAACGTCTTCGATATCCTATTTCAACCTCTTGCACATAAAAATGTTGAACTACTTCACTGAATTATTGAGCTAAGTTGAATAAATGTTGTTTCTAATGTTTTAATTGTTGACTATATTGATTTGCTAATTTGAAAGTGCAATGTTAGAGAATCTTTAACAAAACAATGAATTATAGTTATAAATAATAAAATATACCAGTATGCATTCCCTGCTGAGGATTGTCGTCAAGCTCACGAAAAGTTGTTGGTTTCCACACATGGAATAGTGTAGAGTGGGTTGTGGCAAGTCATGTGATGCATTCCTTATGCATCTTCCGGAAGGCATATATACGCCCCAATAGAGTTGGACGTTGGCTTCGGGCTCAAAGAAAATAATATTTTGTTACCATCCTAGTTGTTCGTTATGTTCATGTACGAATCTCGTCTTCTTGTGAACTGTGTTGGATCTTAAAGCCAATCAATAATGCAAACCTTGAAAATCTCGGGGCATATCTGGCTCCTACGTATGTCGCACATGTGGGAAGTATAGTGACACTACACTCTTCGTGAGAAATGACACATAATACAAAGGAAAAGGGTGCCATACTTTTGGGTCAAATTAAAGGCCAAATGGAGCTACGACTTGCAGCCACACCTTAAGGAGGGCGGGGTGTGGCATCACCACATTAACAAGGCAATTGAAAGAAAGAGAGGATCGAATGCAACAAGCAGCTAATCATGTCTTGCATTTCCTAGATCACTGGTTAGTTTTTTTACCATTCATAATCAAAACTCTCCATGAGACACATTTTATAATTACAATTAAATTGGCTTTGATGCCAGTATATATTCAAATGCGGCGCTAGCCGATGTTACGGTTGGGTTGCACTCATACATTTTATTTCCCTCACATTTATTCTTCGTCCCAGCAAATATGTTATCCTATACCAAATGTCCTCTAGCCTAGTTGGCTAGGGGATTCAGTCATATGGTCGCAACCAATAGTAATTTTTTTTAGTTTGGCCCTTTTTTTTAAGAATTTTATATATGGACCCCTATAGGAAAGAATTCTAGAAATGGACCCGAAGCTCTGCGCCAGGTCTTATGACGCCAAGGTTAGATGGCTCGGCACCATGCTCTACAACAATGAGGCCTGCCACATAGGATTCGACGTAAACTTGGCGTTAGGTCGCCTGGCGCCTAAACATGTGACCTAGGCATTGAGTGGGCTGGCGCCGAGCTTGGGGACTTAACCTCAGTGCGCAACTGCCAGCCCTAACCTAGCCCTCTGTCTCCTCTGTTCTAACAGAGAACATAGTCCACTGTCTCCTCCAGATCTGGCCGGCGACGACCTCCATGAGCTTGTCCAAGGTGAGCTCCCTCCCCTCCCTTGTATTGTTCCCTTTTTGTTGGGTTGTGATGTGTAAATGGAAGGAAGCCCTAGGTGATTCCAATATGTTGGATTAGATGTGTAGATGGACAATGTGGATATGTGTAGGTGTTTCCCTCCCAAATTTGCCATTTATTGAGGTTGATTCGATATAGTTACTGGTTATGACCCAAAATGCATATGAAAATGCATGTGTCCAATGATTTCTTAGAAGCAATATTTGTGATGCAAATGTTCAATGATTTTTTGTTGTTGTATTTGATGAAATAGATGGACAAACTAGTGACATAGCACCATGGTGGTACCGTGAAGTGAAAGAACATCTAGTTCCCTAGTGGGTTTTGGTGTATTGTGTGACAACAATAATTAAAAGACTAATGTTTGTCATCTAAGTGCATGAGCAGGTCCAGTTGAAACAAAATTGAATCTTGTGATATATATTGATGAGAAAGAGATGCTTATGTGACAAAGGTATACATTACGGCATATAATGTGATTTGGTTTGATCAAGATCATTAAAAGTAAAGTAAATGACTATATTCCTAGACTGAAATTGTAAAGTTTCATGGATATTTGCATATATTTATGTGACACATATTGATCTTATCATTGGAAGCTTCAAATACTTGGATATTCTTTGACAATCAAAGATAAGTGTTTGGAAAGGGTTTCAAAAGAAAAAAGATTTATTGTAAATCAGGAAAAAGAGATTGAGAAGGTTCTCAATTGAAATCGGAAGAAATATGGACATGGTAAATCAAAATGGAGAATTGTTCATAGAATGGATTTCATAAGAACGTATTGAGTTGCAATCTTTTTGAAGCTCAAATGGCTAAGTGAGGTGAAGGTTGTTTTGACCAAGTACTTGGATTTGAGGTACTAAGTACAGGTGAAGGGCAAGTGGCAACTTGGTTGCAAAAAAAACCCAACTAAGGTGAAGGAGCGAGCCAAGTGGTTGATACTGAGGTATCAAAGGTCATGTGAGTGTCATAGTGGAAAACATAATCATTTAATATCTAAGATGATAAAGGTGACTAAATGGACCAAAGAATGGATATCATTCTCATGAATTAGAGATCTTGGTTCAAGTCACTAGCTCAAATGTTTAGGTGCTCAGAAACAAGAAAGAAAATGATGTAGATCCTCATGAAGATTGAAGGCACATTGATCAAGTATGGATCAAAAGTTAAAATTGAGGCTCAAGTTACTGAAATGCATTTATTCTTAATCTTGAGTTTAGGAAAGTCGTACTATTAAGAGGGATGCATCACATTGCGTCTTGACTAAATACTAGTACTCAAAGTAACCTACGTGAGTTGGTGAGAGACACAAAAGCCACATAGACACTTAGTTTTGTGTTGTCTGGTGCAAACCAGAAAGGTCTGGTTTGTTCAAAATGAAAGTTTTAGTTCTTGGGTAGTTCATGTGCAGACAGGGTGTAATGGCTAGTTTTGTGGAGAGCATCTATAAAAGCCTCTCTACCCCCTCTTGTGCTGGCTATTGTTGTTGTGGTTGCTATAGTGTTGCCTGTGCATCCAGAATGAAAGAAAGCCAAGTTTAGCTCCAGAGATGGGTCAGACTTCCAATCGTGGGAGTATCCGCTTGAGTGACAATGACGAGACTTATGATACTACAAAGGCTATCGATTCTGATGATGACCGTGCTATGCCTTCTTTGTCACCACACATTGTTGAATAAGAGGAAATTTATTTTCATAACCATGCAATATAAGCATATCAACATTAAATAATCAAATATTTTTTCAAGTAACAAAAGAACTCACCAAATCATCGGCAACCATGTGGCCACAATAATAACCTAATCCAAGCTCTTAGGGCACATAACTATGGTTAGCTTTTACCCCACAATCACACTCCCAATCTGGTGCGATATACCTCTCTTTCTGTCTTTTCTTGTTACATTCATTCTCCTCGGGCCAAAAAGACTTGGGACCATAATCATACTTTGGAAAATCACATACCGGATATCCATTGTGCTTTGTGCAATACAAAATATTGACTAGGCATACGAATCAATCCAGCTGAATAGAAATTTGAAAAAACTTGCTACTGTACGGTTGTGACACTCGCATGTCGAGGTGAAAGAATAGTTCACGGTGTGATGAATCTGAGCAGGATCACCACAATTGCTTTAATAGTGGTGTTGCCCTATGCCTGGCAATGGCTTCTTTCTTCTCCTAGAACATGACATGCTAGTAAAAGAACTCAAATTTCTAGGGATTCATGCATCTAAGGCTTCAAACAAACCTGCACTTAAATGCGCAATACATAAAAGAGAGTACTCGATTGAGAGGTGTGAACCTGGGTTATGCACGGTGCTTGCCTTGCGATGGGGCTTCTACACAGCTGTGCAAGTCTTGATCAGTTGTAGCTCTACCAGCTCGTAGACACCATCACTGAGAGAGTTAGCCACAAGAACAAAGGACAACCTACTGTGCAGCAATTTTCTATCGACAAGAACACAACAGACATCGCAAAAAGCGGTTCAAGTTCTATTTTCTCAGAAGAAGTTATTCATTGAGCGTTGTAATGGCTCTGCAAACTCAAGAAAGAACTTGCCAAGATTGCTAGATGAAAAGTGGATTCATTTTATACTCAGGTCACGAGTATTTCATGTTCTTCACCTTTATGTGCTACGGGTGAGGTTATTTAACATCATTTTAACAGATGCAACAACAAAACATGTACTGCAATAGTTTCTTGGATGCAGAAAACAGAGGAAACACTGATAAACGGCCAAAGAGATGTTTAGAGCTAGGTTTGAAGTACAAGGGACATCAGATAGCTTACCAGAGAGAAGCTTTGGTCGGAAAGCGTCTACACCGGGAAAAAACTAGGGTGAATGGTGTAAACTCTCAAGCTTAGGCAAAAGTATACTTCGACTCTTGTGGCAGAGGGAACAAGAGAAAAGAAGGCAAGGGTGCTGGCTCATCTAGGAAAAGGAGGAGGTGCTCGCTAAGTATATAAGGAACAACGGAGGCTTCCGATGGAAGGCTCGGGGATACTGAGTTAATGGCGTGGGTACTCAATCAGGCTTGCAAGTGAGTACTGCCAACAATAGGATAGATGAGACAACAGGGGAGGCGTGGGCGACATGTCAGTGAGCAGATGGAAAGGAGTGGATCATCTCGTGTGGTGATGGCAACTGATTGGGCATGAATCCGTATGACAGGATACGACGCTAGGGATATCCTGATGACGGAAACTACCAAACACAAGAGGACAAGAGATAAGGGTCCAATGGTAGGGATAAGGTTGACCCTGGTGTGAAAAGGAGTTCATGGGTGATACATCGCACTGGCTGTCAGGCAGAGGAATTAGATGACTAGCAGTCGGGGTTATTTTCCCAAATCGGTAAGGTGTACACTATCGGCTGGAATCAAATCGGTTGCCCGATGGGGTCGGAAAGAAGTCTGATATGGTGAGGAATACCTGTTAGCAAAACGTAACTTAGGATTGGTGCAAAGACAAGCATCAACAACTCGGATGGGCTTGCCTAAGATCAAGTAGATCGTTCACGTGTAGATCAGATATACGAAATCGACTGACCCCAGAATCATGGCAGACTAGAAAAGTCCGCGGCGTTGCCACGCATGGTAAGTGGATGTTCCGGTGGCTGTAAAAATATTTTTTAAATAAATTGTCAAAGCACATTGAATTTAAATATTTTTGAGAAATATTTCAGATTGTGAAAAGTGGAGTTTTTTTTCTTTTGAAGTTTATCTTTTGTTGAAATGTGAACATTTGTACAAGGAACATAGTAAGGACCTTTGAATTTTAAAATTTGCTATCTCCAAAAGGTTTTGGAATTTAAAACAACATTTATGTTGCAAAGTTTTAAATTTGAAAGTGCTTTGATGTTCGAAGGTTTGATTTATCGGGCAAATTAGAAACTGTTGTTGTTTTAAAGTGTGATCTATAGCAAATTATACGTTTTGAAGTTTTGAGCTACTTTAGAATTCAATATTTTTAAATTTGAAGGTGTTTTAAGTGTTTGGATGCTAGGTTTAATGGGCAATTGGAAAGAGCTTTGGATTTAAAGTGTGATCTGTAACAAATTTATTGGTTTTGAAGTTTTGAGGTACTTTAAAATCCAATATTTTTTAATTTAAAGATGTTTTAGTGTCCGAATCGTAAGGGCAGCGGATCGTATATAAACATTGTGCGAACGAATTATGAAACACTTAGAATATTTCAAATTTTGAGATATATTGAATACTTTTAAATTTGAAGATATTTTGGAATAAAATCATATTTTTGACGGATCATATAAACATTTGTGCGAATGGATTATATTTAGCAGAATTTAAAATTCAAAGCTCATTGTTAATTCTCGTGCATACATTTTCATACTTCAATAGAAGATATATTTTAGAAGGAAAGTTAAAACACATTCTAGAATCTAAAACCTTTCCATAGAGAAAATTCTGAAATTCGAGATGCTTTGATATTGGACACCTTTTAACAATGTTGTATATTTTGAAATGTTACAATTACATTGTTGACACCATCATCCAAAATGTTTTGTATGTGTTATAAAAATAAAATATAAAATTATAAATAATTATGCTAAATCATTCGAAATTATATTATTTTAAATAAATAAATTCAGAAATAGATGAAAAAACTTTTATGATGTTATATTGAACAAATAAAATAAGAACTACTATAACATAACATTTTTTAAATAAATGTTTAAGCAATGTTTGTTATTTTTTTTAAAAAAACCACTGTGGTGGGCTCACATATAATGTGTTAGTGGGGCCCATATATGGTGGGACCCACTTTTGTCGGGTGCCATGGGCACACCCATGGGGCGCACTTGTTCACATCAGCGGGCCCCGCGTGTGGGGTCGCGTGCCCTAGGATTGCCTAGACCTATCTACCGTCGGCGAGGCCGATCCGGCGGCCGAGAGAATGCGAGTGATGTGGCGTGATGCGATTGCCCGGTTTGGGTCCAGGTTTCATATCATAGAGATATAGATGGGATATCAAGGTTGGCGAGATAGACATTGGATCGGACGACAAAGGTCGGATGAGGTGATTAGCTTGGGAATTAAATCCAGAAATGAACACCAAGATTTATTAGCTTAAGTTGTGTTAAGATTGTCTTAACAAGGTGATTAAAAACAGAGTTGTTAACCCATGCTTGGCGCCAAGCCCGCTAGCACCTTGGGTACATAGGTTGGTACTTTGTGCCACAGGGGTTGGCACTGACATCTTGATACCTCAGTGCCGTGGGATTTGGCGCCATGGTAGTTTCAGCGAAACCAACGTGCCACGACGGATCCTAGATGGCATATCTAGGCGCAAGAAAGCATGGCGTCGAGATATGTACTCTTGGCGCCGTAAGACCTAGTGCCAAGCTTCGGGTTCATTTGTAGAATTCTTTCCTGTAAGGGTTCAAATGTAAAATTCTTACACAAAAAGGGACAAATTAAAAAATAAAAACCAATAGACATAGGTTCAATTTTTCGTGGAAGCTTTTTGGGACTAGTTCAATTCATGGATGCTTTGAAAAAAAAGGAAATCTTTACCCCTCATTACTATTGGGCTGAACGTACCGCGCAAAATTCGGGCTGGGCCTTTCCCGGCCCACTGGCGGCCTACGGAACAATTCCCCGTAGAAAGTCTCTCCGAACAATCCGGGCCCGAACCAAATCCCGGACCGAGCTAAAACCCTAACCTACCAAACCCGAACCCCCCAAAATGGCGCCGGTGACGGAGCCGACCGCCGCGGCCGCCGGCCGGAAGCGCAAGAAGCCGCACGGGCCATCCAAAACCCTCGCGAAGAAACGCTCGGATCCCAAATCGAAGTCAGGGGAGAAGAAGAAGAAGAAGGAGAAGCTCAAGCACACGACGCATAACAAGGAGAAGCAGCCGAGGCCAACCGGACCGCAAGCCAAGGAACCAGCGGAGCCGGACCAGACCGCCGTCGGAGATGGGGCCTCAGGTGGAGGCGTCCTTTTGTCGGCCACGATGCCGCCGGCGCGGCAGCTCGAGTTCCTCCTCCGCAGCTTCGAGCGCGCCGTCAAGATGCGCCTCTCCCCCCTCGAGCTCGACTCCTATTCAGGTATGCTGTTCGTCCACATGCTGAATTCAATTCAATCTAATAGAATTCGGTGTGTAGATTTGGGGGACAAAAACCTGAAGGCCTGTTCTGCTCTGGTTCTCTGCAGAAGGGTGCATGGTCCAGCTCGGTGAACACGCCCAGGACGTGGACAGCTTTGCTCACCATGTAAAGGATGCATTCGGCGTGTGTTGGAAGAAGGAGCTCTGCGAGGGGCAGGTTGTGGAGGGTGAGATTGGCGTGGGCAGCCCATCTCTCCTGGTTATCAGCTCGGCAGCTGTGCGATCATTAGAGCTTCTCAGGTATTGTTGGGACGAGTGCTGGAACAGAGCCGTGCCCTGCATTTTTGTTTTTAAAATCTTTTAGAGAATCAACAACCTCTTTTGGTTTGTAGGGGCTTAAAAATGTTTACCAAAGAATGCCGCCCAGTAAAGCTCTTTGCTAAACACTTGAAAGTGGAGGAGCAGGTATGTAATTTCTCAGCAATTGAAAGCTCCTGTGCTTCTTATAACTGCACCCCTTGTTAAGGGTGTGTTTAGATTGGGAAAGATTCCCCGAAAATACACTGTAGATCCAAAAAAGAAACACCGTAGATGAATAGTGTTCTGTGAGTGGGAGGGATGGGATGGATAGGGAAAAGTTGGATGGATAGTGTTTTTTTGGGGGAAAAATTTCCTAACTAAACGCACCCTAAGTCTGTTAGTGCATTGAGTTACTGTGAATGTTCTGTATTTGCAATGCAATTTCTGAATTGTTAATTTTACCTTTTTAGTTATATTTCTGTAAAGATGTCTTATTTGTACCCAGTAATAGGTTGGTTTCTTTAAAGTGCTGTGAGAAATATAAAGAGCTTTAACCAAACATGACAACTCTGTACTAATTAAACAAACACTGTTTTGGCAAAATAATGTTCTGCTTATCTACTGATAATCTGCAGACATTACTCTGTTGAGCTTGCACAAAATCCAGTAGTAGGCCAGTACATTTGTCGTAAGTCGAACAATTTTCTTTCATTACCTTCTACATGATTAATTTCTTTAGATTCTCCATTTCCTTGTAATAGTGTGAATGTGCTATGTCCATGTGGGAGTTTTGGAAATAAGAGCATCTTGCTTCTTTTGAAGAAAACTGCAAATGGAAATATTAATGTCGGACTGTTTGCTATTTTGTGTCACCAGTAATTGTAGCTATTGTTTTTACTTCCTACTATTTGGGCTTTAATTTTTGCAATTCTAATTTTGGCATGCAGGTGGCGATGCTTAATGCTCGAGTAAATATTGCCTGTGGTACACCAAGCAGGCAAGCAATCTTGAGTTTCCCAGTTTTTGCACGACTTTCTATCGCTGTTTTTTTATCTACATCACTTGGGTTTATTTAGCTTGTGTCCTTGTGAAACCAAGAACGTTTTTTTTTTCATAGCTCCAATTTTCTAAGTGCTTGTAATTGATGTTTTTTATGTTCACAGAAAGGCCACCTACTTTGTTTGGTTGCAAAATATTGGTATCTGCTTTCCTTTTCTTAGAGTAGCTTTGCAATGTTTGGTACCTAGTCCTGTTGTCTGTTTCACCCTGTTTGCCTTTAAGACAGCCCTTTGAAATATTTATTAACATCAGGCACTTATCAAGCCTGATTGTAAATCCTCATGCACCTATCCTCTGTCTGCAAACCTCTGCCTAGAATAGCATCGGTCATGCACTCGCGCTTACATTACATTTGGTTCTGGTTGACAACACCGACCAAGTCTTCTCTCTGTCTTGCCTATCAATATCCTAGTGAGGACAGCTGTAGTTGCTTGTGTCAGATTCTTGCGTTGTCACTGTCAAACACTTTAAAACCTTATAAATTGTGGATTAGAGTATGGGTATTTCCATCATTAAAGGGAAAAAAACTATGGGGTTACTGGTTTTGCTTTCTCTGCAAGCAGACTGTTCTATTCATACTTGGTAATTGTCATTTGTCCAGTACTTGGTAAGGTTAGCATAATTCTGTCTTAGCATATGTGCACTGTAACTTGATTATTTCCAGTAGCAATAATTATGGTGTGCTCCTAATAGTAGTTCGACCTCCTATTGGGCCTTATACTTTGATCTCTGTGCAGGATCAAGAAACTAATTGACATGGAAGCTTTGTCCTTGTCACGCTTGAAACTAGTTGTCCTTGACATGCAGAAAGATGCAAAATCCTTCAATTTGTTTACACTACCACAAGTCAGGTACTAATTTTGTCAGAAGGATTTAGCTCCCATATATTTGTACGTCACATCCTAATCTTTTTATATGAAATTAAAATGCAGCAATGAGTTCTGGGACTTATACAAGGGCTATCTAGATCCAAAGGTCCGAGAAAAGAAAACGAGGATATGTTTCTATGGTGCTGTGTCTGAGAGAGACATCACCAAAGCACTTCCACCTGCTGAGTAAATGTCTGTACGAGTCCATTCTATGTGAGCTGAGTTGTCTTTCTACATAGTAGACTTATAGAACCTCATTAAAATGCAGGTTTTTGATGAGATCAAGAAATTAGGAATTTTGGCGTGTTATCTTCTCTCCGAGTGTTTTTGTTCCCTGTTAATTGGGTGTAACAGTTGGTGCAATTATACTAAGGGTTCAGAAACCATAACGAAGTGGCAATGCCTCCGTCTTGATCACCACAATAGTTCCACTAGATGAGCAGTGGTCATGCTGCAAAGTGTAAATCGGTTGCTAAGCCAAAGGAGCTTGGAAGTGGTGTCTGATAAGGTTTGGAAAACCATTTAACCTGTTTGGTTTCAAATTTTTTTAGCGTCGATTGTTCTGGAAAGCGCGTGGTCTACTGATTGATAAAATTTTTGGGACGATTGCAAAGATACTACCGTCAAACTATAGTATGGGAACTCACTTCAGACTGGCGATGACGTTTGTACATGACCAACGTTATCGTGGTAGTAAATCATCGGCTACATATCTTTAGGGACTTGCTAGCGCCTGGACGTCGCGTCCAGGCGCAGTACCGGGCGGTGTTACAGTTCAAGTGAAAAATGCAACATATATCAGATTTTGTAACATTGTGTTGAAAGTTTGAAACATTAAAACATTCGTGTGAACATACAACATATGTTACATTTTGTAACATTCAGCAATATTGCTGAAAGTTTCAAACATTACGGTGTCCAAGTGAATTATGAAACATTGAAACAACCCCGAGCAGAAATATTGAAAATATTTCAACACTGAAACATTGCAACAAAGTCCACATCGTTTACTGCCGCCTGGACGACTGAGCGAGACCATTGACTTGCTTCTGTCATGCTTGATTTATCTACTGCAACATCTCAAATTGAAACATCTAAGATTAATGCATCAACCCGAGTAAACTATGAAACATCAAAATTTTATCTATCGGAACATCTCAATATTGCAACATTGAAACATTAGATGAAATATTGTAACATCCAGCTGAACATATTGAAACATCGATCGAACATGTCGATTCTTGAAACATTCACATGAAAAATTTGCAACATTCCGATCGATGAAACGTTGCAACATTCTAGCAAAATATCAACAGGAGGAAGATGGCGAGCACGGAGCACACGCGGCCAAAGGAGCATGCGCATGAGGCAGGAGAGAAGGTGGAAGAGGGGTGCACAGGAGGAGGAGCTAGCCAAAAATATTGCAACATCAAAAGAAAATCATTGCAACATCAAAAGAAAATCATTGCAACATTGAAACACCTCAATCTCACACCTCGATCTGCAAAATAGAAACACCTCAATCTCACATCTCGATTTGCAACATTGAAACACCTAGATCTCCTCCTCGCTGGGGCTCCTTGCCGCCATGCCAGACCACCGCGCCCGACCTGTCGTTGGCCACGCTGCCACGGGCTCGTGTGTCGGCACGCCGCACCCAGCCGCGCCGCTGCAGGACGCTGGGCCGGCCATGTTGGACTACCATGCCCAGCCTGCCGCATCTGACCGCGCGGCCATGGGTTGCCGCGGTCCGCACCGCCGCGGGACGTTGAATCCCGCCAGAGGACAAGGAGGAGGCCACTGGCCCGGAGTTCGTCGCAGGGTCACCGACGTAGGGAGAGGAGGAGGAGGAGGTCGGCTTGAAGCAACCGTGGCCGTCGGACGCAGGGAGAGGAGAGCACGGGCGCAGCGCAGGGATCGCGTGGGTATGAGAAGAAGAGATAGTTGGGAGCGTGGGTTGGGTGGGATCGTGGAGTGTTATCCGATTTTTTTTTTATGATGGGAAGAATTACAGAAGGGGCCGGGGTTCGGTTGGTTTGTGTGGACCATAGCGTCCGATATTTTCCTCCCACGTCGGACGTCCTGTGTGAAGCAATACCGATAGCTTTAACACTGTTTTTGGTCAAGCCGCTCAAACTGCCCCATATTGGTGAATTGAAATCAGACGAGGCATACACAGGAGATACTGAGACTCTGTCCAAACTGAATGGTGAATGGTCTTTCTGCGTAACGGTTGGATGAACCAGGGATACCGTCCATTTGAGATAGTGTGGTGGAGGGCGAAGCTACCGGAGGCCATCACTCTGTTATCGTTAATTTGGTTTTTGGATGTTAAATAGTACTTATTAATTAATCACTTCTGTAATCTAAATGCGAGCGGAACCCATAGATCTCTTAGGTCCAGGGCTGGAAGAGTAGTTAATGATGAGATTGAAACCCTAGTAGTTGGTAGTCTAGCCAGCAGTAGTGCCTGCATCCTCCAAACTAGCACTAAGGGCGACATTCATGCTTTGAGAGTCATGAATCTTGCCACACACTAGGGATAATATTTTTTCAAACATGGATTCTAAGAGAGCTGCAGGCAAGCATCTCTTGGATAATTATGTGTTTTTGACCATATTTAATTCCAATAATCAACAATATTTCCATGATTAATATGAGTGAAACAAGGCGTGTGCAAGTGTTTGAGTTTATCATAGATTCAAACGAGGACATGAACAACAATAGAATTAAACAATGATGTATCAAATTATACCCATGAGCGACTAGCGAGACAACTATCGGAGGCAGCGATTGCGTTGTCACCAGCTAGAGGAGGAGTAGCCATGATACTACTGCTCGACTGGCCTTGCTCGAAGTAGTCGATCAAATTCGATGCATGGAGAGATGACGCAATGCCATCCACGAGCTGGAGATGACGAGGTGGGTGAGGCATAGAGTAGTTATACGTCGGCGACATGCTTTCTAGGATGGAGTCGTACACGCGAACGGGTTGTCGACGAAGATGAATAAAGCGCCCGTGAAGATGTCAACGTTCTAGGTGAGCAATCGCGTAGAGACGCTCCCCAAAAACCTGATTGCCCATATCCCGAGCAGGATCTCGAAGGAAGCAATGGTGTTGGAGGCACCTGCTCTCGCCGGAACTGTGTGAGCAAAACCGGCGATGGGAACATAGAGGTTTGCAGCAGAGGAAGGGAGGTGTTTTGGTGTGTGTTGAGAGAGAGGCAGAGGCTGGATCTTATAGCCGTGCAAGAGAGAGGGAGGATGCACCTGGTCGGAGTCACATATGGAAACTTCTCGTATGAAAACAATCGGTCGCCTCATAAGGAAGCAATCAATAGCTCCAATTACTTTCATTGGCGCAAAAACCTTCCTCCCGCAGTGTAAGCACTCAGGCTCAGGCTTAGACCCACACCCTCGGCCCGGCGAGGCGAGCGCGCGCGTATGTGTGGCATGCCAAACTCCTCTTATCGACTTCACAAGGGGTGCACCAAAGGTACAACCTTTAAGTCGGTTGAGATCCTCTCAATTAACCATATGGGATTTAACCATAATAACTACAATATTAAAAGGTAGGCTTTAATCCTTTAAATTAAAAGAATAATGGGACAAGCCTAAATTCTAACAATCCCCACCAAAGATTTCAAGACGTATAAGAAATGATCTCAATTCCTCTTTGATATACCAATATTTGCTGGAGACTGTTAAGTTGAACTTTCATCTAGGACTAAGGCTGCACTCATTCACAACTGTGCAATGGACTGTGCCTTGAATTACCAGTTATGTGCAAACAAGTTTCACTAGAGCCTTACACTGATACGTGGCTGCATAAGCGTCCCCACTATTTTGGAGCTTATAAGTCATACTGCATGCCTGTTAATAAGTTTCTGGGATCACCCAAATCTCAGAGACTGACTAGTAGTCGGACTCATATAGGTGTACCCCTTAAAGATGTTCTATAGGAAAACATCTCTATTTTGAAGAGACAACTACCTTGTTTGTAGGAAACCAGCTAGGATACATTAAGATATTAACCATCCTACCATATAGATTTGTAGAGAAATGCACCTTCATATGGAATGAAAAAAAAATCCTTGTATGCTATCTAGTGCACACAAGGGATGAGTTGTATTTTTCAATGGCATGGAGAGAATTTGCTCCTTTTACAAAGGTTATCTTCTCCCAGTCAAGCTATAGCTTGTTTCACCATCCTACTTCACGGGATATCCGATCACACATAACGGGTTACCACGATAGAGTGACTCACATGGGTCTCAAGCCAAATTCCAAGGATGCATAATCTATCACATTTTGTGAAAGGCCATGTGTGATATGGGGGCTTGCCTGATCTTCTCAAGTAGGATTGTTGGGATAACCTGACAAATCTATGGCACTACCAGTTGCAACAACAACCACTTGTGACAAGGATTTCACCCAAGCACACGCTTTGGTCGATGCCTTACCTGAACCACACAAAGGTAGAGGCAAATCACAAGAAAAACGCAAGAAGCAAATGGTAGAGAAAACTCCCAATCCCCAAGGGGGCAATAATGACACAACCCTATAGACGAGAGTACTTGACTTCTCTATTTTCTTTATCTCAAATTCGTGGTTAGGGTTTCCACCAGGCATACAAGTGCTATTTATACTAGGAACAACCCTCCTAGTTGGGTTGGAGACCTTACACACATGCCCAATTGGAAATAACAGGTATCTGGGTAAATTTACGACTAGACCAGTTCAGACTAGGAGGATCTGACCCGTTACTCAGATCTGTACATTACTCAGCTGATTAGTTCGGACCTGGAGGATCTGCACGTTACTTTTTACCCGTTGCTCAGATCGGCACGTTACTCAGCTGATCACTTCGGACATGGAGGATCTGCATGTCACTTGTTACCCATTACTCAGCTGATCAGTTCGGACCAGTCTGAACTGCACTCCTAGGACAACCTTTACTAAATTAGCCATAGCTCTTGCTACAAAACTCCAAAAGACGATCCATTAGTTTTGTTAGAAAATAGACTTCAAGATGCTTCAAATGGTGTAGAACACCCCTGGTGAATCTTCTTGGATTGGTACAGAATTCACCAAAAGCTTGCAAGTCAAAGTCTGGACAACAACACACCGCCTTCAAGTTGCTCTTCTCTGAGTGTTGAGGAGCCTACTCATACCTTGTATATCCTTCAAACCTGAGAACAAGTAATGCACTACTATTAGGTAGTAAATAATTCTTAGTAGTTGCATGTTCAAAATCAACAACATGTTGCAGCCGTTGCATTCTCACCCGAGTCATTAGTCCTTTGTTGATCTTACATTTTTGTTCAGCACAAGGTTGTTTATTGGGGATGTCCTCATTACTTTGTGAACTGGCCTGCCAGGTTCTTAGCCATTTGAGTGTAATCTAGGGCTATCACTCTAGAGTTTCTTAATTTCCTGACATACTTCAACCGCCTTTTCATGTCTGGATGACTTCATGTTATCCTTAGAACTATTCACCTTGACAATCAGTTTGATTATCATAGTTTACCTCTTTAAGATGGTTTCTTGCAAGATTTCCAGAAAACAGCACCACCTCCAGGTGTAAACACATAACCACTTGTGGTTTTTATCTCATCAGCATGAGAGATCCATTTTGAATCATTGTATCCTTCTAAAAGCTTTGGGTTCCCGGTATAGTGAATGCCATAGTCCAGTGTCCCTGCTAGATAGCGCACTTTCAAGAGCATTCCAGTGATCATCTCCCAGATTTGAAACAAACCGGCTCAGTTTGCTCATGGCAAACGCGATCTCAGGTCTCGTAGCGCTAGCTAGATACAACAGTGAACCAATTATCTTAGATTACCTCAACAAATCTCTCATTATCCTTTTATTCTTCTTCAATATTATGCTGGCATCAAAGGTGTAGAGACAGATTCAAAGTCACTATATCTAAAACGATTTAAAATCTTCTCCACATAGTGAGTCTGTGACAGAGTCACCCCACCATTTCCATCCTTTACCAGTTTTATGTTAAGAACAACATCAACCTCTCCCAGGTCCTTCATCTCAAAACTTTGAGACATAAATTCCTTGACTTCAATTCCTTAATCACATTAAGGTTCATTCTGAAGATCAATATGTCATCCACATAAAAACACATAATCACTCCATCATCCCCACCAAAGCGATAATACACACACTAGTTGGCTTTGTTCGAAATGAAACCGACAGATGTCAGAGTTCTATCGAAGTTCTCATGTCATTGCTTAGGTGCTTGCTTGAGGCCATATAAAGACTTCAACAACTTGCACACCTTTCCATCTTCACCATTTTCTACAAATCCATCTGGCTAATTCATATAGATCTCCTCTTCCAACTCTTCATTTAGGAAAGATGACCTCAAGTCCATTTGATGAACAAGAAGACCATAAGAGGCTGCCAAAGAGAGTAACACTCGAATCGTGGTTAGTCAAGCAGCATGTGAGTAGGTATCAATGAAGTCTTCTCCTTCTTTTTGGGTATAACCCTTGGCCACAAGCCTAGCCTTGTACTTTTCAATTGTACCATCAGGCTCTTCATCACCCCTGACAGCTTATGGGTTTGCATCCATAGGGGCGATCAACAACCTCCCATATACCATTAGTCATAATAGAGTCCATCTCACTCCTGACTGCTTCCTTCCAATAGTAAGTGTCAGGACTTAGGGGATAAATATGCCTCTTTAATGGACCTGAGTGTGTCATCCACGAGGTATACAATGAAATTATCACGAAAAGATTTTAAAGTCTTCTGTCTCTTGTTCTTTTGGGAGCTTTATTGTTGTCCTCCTCTGAGTGATCCACATGAGTATATATGTTCATAGTGTTCAATCGATTTAGTAGAGGTATCATCCTTGATAATTGTTGATGGTGCTTAGCCACGTCAATTATGAACCGCAAGCACATGGGTCGGTTGTAGCTTTTCCCTTAGAGAATTCCCCAAGGTTATCAATCCGTGGGACGATTGCTATGCTTATCTAAGCACTAAATATGTTGATTTTAGAAGTGTTTAAGATGATGTTGATGAGTCAAAACTAGCCTAACCTAATCTGAATTAAAGGAAATTTAAATATGAGCAACGCTTTGTAGAGAATAAGATGTGGAGAGCATTTGTCCATAGGGTTCTAGGATCGCTAGGTTATGCAACCGCTGAGTTAACACGCCAACCTAATATCTCAAATACAAATAACCGATGCCATTCCCACCCACACACTGTCACTGCATTAGGGGTAATAATTTATGAAGCTAAGAGGATCGAGATCTATGTGCAAGATAGATTGATATCACAAAATATGTCAGCGATTACAGACCAAGTGCCCCATGGACAAACGAGGACTTTCACCCCCATAAAACTAGTCATGACAATAGAGTTCATGTTGGCGAAGCCCGCTGTCCTTTGTCTTACTCTTGAGTAGTGCTTCAATTAATCACTGTTGACGCTCCTTATACGCGTCAATTGTAACCCGCAAGCACACAGATCATTGTAGCTCTTCCTATAGACTTTTCCCCCAAGGTTTATCAATCAGTGGATCGACAATGAACTTACTAGGGTTTTCTATCTAACTCAACGGATCTATTCCTATCATGAAGCACATATATCATATAGGGTTCAAAGATGTATGTGTATGGTTGAGATGAGCGAACACATTGAATGATCACAACCGACCCTCTTGAGATAACACGACCTTCGGTAGCACGACCCCACCATCTCCTTCATTGCAACTCTGACCTAAGTGATAACCTAACCTATCTCGTACTTCGATAAGGGGACATGATCCACTAAAGTTCCGTAAGCCGATGCCTTTCCGTCCCACACTCGTCACACATCACTAGGGTATTCAATCATCAAGCAAAGAGAACCGATAAGTGGGCATGATCCCACAATACACGTTTCATCTGCCCTACTCCTCCCGCATACTGTCACTACACGAGGGATTCTAGTGACCGGCTTCCCGCGCATCGTTAAGATGTATCCGCATGACTTAGACTAATCACCACGATTAGATCTAATCTTGCTAAGAACATATGCTAGCCAAACTTATAGACTAATCACCACGATTACATCTAATCATAAGGTAGCTAGGCATATGAGATCAAACACGCATCTTAGAAGATCAAAGTAACGAGACAAGATTAGATTGATTCACTATTCAATGTACATGCGCCTTGACGCATCAAGGCACGGCTCCGGAATCCCACCATGGCGTCACCACGCAGGGCCAACCATGGTGGCTAGGGTCTCGCCTAAGCCATCTCCACTACAAGGGAGCCGGGCTAATGCTACACTTTCCAGCGCAACACCATGGTAAAACATTGCAATACATAGGGTTTATTGCAACACTAGCCAATTTTGGTTGCTATAGGGTGGCATATTGCAACCAAATGGTGGACCGTTGCAATTTCAATAGTGTGTGTTGCAATAAATCGATTGTATCACAACATCGATGTGTGCGATGTAATTATAGTGACATTGTTGCAACCCTTTTGTACAATTGTTGTAATAGCAGAAAATATCTCAACTGAAATATAGCGTTGTTATACTTAGTATCAAGTGGATAGAGTCTATGCTAAGGCAACACGAAAGTAAAGAGTTGCAAAAGGATTAATGGATATAGCAACGTAAACGGAGGGTATTGCAAATGAGGTTTTGCTATTGCAACACAAAAGCGAAGCGTTGCAATGAGGCATAGATATAGCAACGCACATCAGCATCGTTGCACAATTGTCGTAGGTGTACCAACTAAACTTGAATGGTTGCAACAAGGCATAGCTATAGGGCCAGTGTCCAGCTCGTTTATGCCCCATCAACATCATTTATTCCAAGTTTTACCAATTTCATCATAGTCCGGCCCAAAACACTATGATGTTTAAAACATATTGGTCACGAACAACAAACTGCTAATGTAAAAATGTTTTTATGAAATATTAAAGATCAAAAAACAAAAGGCAAGTGGAGATAGCATTTTTGCTGAAATATTGAAGAAAAAATAAATTTTCATGCTAAAAAATATTGCACAGCTAGGATTCGAACTCAAAACAAATGCTAAAGCTCGAGCTACACTACCACTACACTATGTGTTCATGTGTTAATTGAGTGTAACAAACAATATTTATATGTTATAATATCGTTTATGTGGCAGACAAGTTACCCACCACAAGAGCCACGTCACCATGGCCGCACCCCGGCCACATCACACGGCCGCAATCCACGTCACCCAACCACCCAACCATGTCACTTAGTAGCACACAAAAATCACCAAAAAAACAACTAGAGGTGAGATTTGAACCCTGCACGCAAGCCTTGGAGTGGAGCACATCTTCCGCCAGGCCATCTTCTCAATTGTGCACAATTTTTTATCTAAATTTTCTTTAACTATAGTAACCGAGCGTTGGAGCCACCCAACCACACCCCAGCCACATCACTAGGCCTCCACGTCACCCAATGAGGGTTTGCTATTGCAACCAAAATGCGAAGCATTGCAACGAGTCATAGATATAGCATCACACACCTTGCTATATCATAAGGTGTTGTGGATGTCATGAAATACATGGCAAAAGTTTATGTCCAAAAAATATTTATTAAATTATTTTATTTATATTTTTTGGATACGTTAGCATCCCTAGGGGAGAGAAGGACATAGAGATGAGTTTGTAGTGGGCCTTTTTTTTTTGTTAAACTGAAATTAGCATTAAAAATCTAGACTCAAATTCAGGAAAAAAATAAAAAACCTCAGGAACTCCAAACGCAAAATCAGGAAAATAAATTAGAAACAGGGGAAATCAGGGCAAAAAAAAGTGGAGAGAAGGACTTAGATGAGTTTCTAGTGGACCTTTTTTTTTGTTAAACCAAAATTAGAATTAAAAAATTTTGACGCAAATTCAGGAAAAAAATAAAAAACTCATTAAAAAATATGGATGCATGATCAGGATAAAAATAATAAACATGGGAAAAAGGAAGATTGACATCAAACGAACCGGGCTCTTCTAGTTTAGCATGCTATGCACTAACCATTTACACTTTGTTTTGTCTTTTTCCTTGAATCCTAAACATTTTTATACAAATGTTTTATGTTACCCGCCATGTCAAGCCACATCGGCATGCCCACTAGCACCACATCATCGCCCGTGGCCCGGCCACCAACACCAAGTCATCGCCTAATCAACAGCGGAAAAAACAAAAAAAGTTATGCACTGGAGGGGAATCACAATGAGAACATGATCATTGGGTACTACAAGCCTTACCACTGAATTATTCCACCAATTTTGTTTATAAAGAAAGTTATCTTTATATGATTTAACCGTATGGCATTGATTAGGCTTGCCACGAATTGAAGGCAACACTTCGTGGTGAGGCTTGGTAATCGGGTACATCTTTTCCTTTTTAATCTGAAATTTGATTGGTTTATATTAACAATAAAAACCCAAAATTTTCACCAAATTTCATCATCTAAATAGGGCCTAAGTGGTATGTTCCGAAATATGTACATAAGCTACTATATTTTGTAGAGTGGAAAGTTTGTTGTGTGGGGGATCAATCGCTAGTGTTCCAGTGTGGGGAATCGGCCGATAGGGGTGATTTGTTTCACATTGGAGATCACAGCATTGCAAGTATTGTATGGGATTTGTGCTCATGTGGTTATATAATGCTCTGTAGCTGCCATCCTTGAAGCCTCGGCGAGGTGGGACAAAACAACAGGATGCAAGCAGAATGCCCGAGTGCATTGCTGCGATTCAGCTAGCTCAGATAATGGCCCGAACCACATTGATTAGCTAATGCTAGGTGTTTATCTCCCTAAAAAACAGTTAGGTGCTTATTTAAAAAAAATACAGCTAGGTCTTATGACTCGTGTTACACCTGATTCTATCTTGAAGCCAGTATTAACATGTTAGTGATTCAATGTGAGATAAAAAAATAACAAATTTGAGATACTTGGCTGTTCCCTCCCTCCATTATAGATTAGTTTTGCCAATGGTATGAGTTAGTATCTACTCACTCCGTAGGATAGTTCTCACTTTCCAAGGAATCAAAATGTTTCTAACTTTGACCAAATATATATAAACAAATATTAATATTTATAATACATATGTAGCATCACTAGATAGATTGTTAAATCTATTTTCATAACAACGTTATTTAGAGATGCAAATGCTACTTATATGTTTTACAAATGCAGTCAAACTTAAGAAAATTTGACTGGCCCGCGTATCATAGCTACTCTTATTTTGGGACGGAGGGAGTAACTCTAAACACTTTAACAGACAACAATTCCAATAAAATAAAGAGATTTTGGGATGTGAACCATTAACAGTATAAAATAAGAGATTTTTCTTATATTTATTAAAATGTCCAAGATTAATTCATAGAAAATATTTAATTGGAAGAAATAAAAAATATATTTTCTAAACAAATCATTAATATAGGTTTATAGTTTGATATTGTGCATTCGTGCTGTATAATTTGCATTAAGAGTTTATTGATTGGAAAATGTTTGAAATCCGATTGATTTTATTCTTGCTCGAAATAGAAATCTGAGTTCTCAAAATCCAGAAATTCGTTTTTGCTAATAATCCTTTTGGCCCCGCGTTTCCTTTTGTTGGTCTCAATGACCAGTGGGGCCGCCATCACCCCTGTCCATCAGAATGTAACCGCAGCCCATGCAAAACTGTCGGTCGTGCCTCTGCACGATCCATCGATCTCGGCCTCTACAACTTCCCCTTTGCAAAGATAGATCATAGATGCCGAGCCCTCCTCTTCTATTTGCATCTACACCACAACATCGTCCGTGATGGAGCCAGCGCCACCGGCGGCGGGGGCGGCGGCATCCTCGATGTCAAGACCCAAGATGCCGCTGCCCTCCCTGTATTCCTTTGCGCCCTCTCATCCCTACCTCTCTCTGGACTGCGCACAGGAACGTCGAGGATCATCGCTCCACGCGCGGTCCGCACGAGTACAACACTAAGAGCTGTCATCTTCGTCTTCGATTCGTGCCCGAACCACGCCATCGCAGGTGTTCGAGAAGCCCTAGGTGAGATCCCCGTCCCGATAGCTTTCCATTTTGCCGCTTCCAGTTGAAATCCGTGTACCCTTGGTCGATCTGCTAATTCTCTGTTAGAACGTCCATGGAGTTCTCGTACTGCTCGATGCTCGTTATCAACCTGTGCGTGAGGAAGAAGATGATATGGTAGCCCTTAGATCAAAATCAATGACCAGGATTAGATCAGTATATACCCCTTCATGGTAGACTTGGTTCACCGTAGATTCCTTTGGTCCATGAATTAATGGATGGAGTTCACAGCATAGTGCCCATCCATATCCCACGTGAGTTTTTTTTTTTCGGCATATCCCACGTGAGGTTGCTGTATAAAATTCTACTTTTCATTCCAGCCCCTATTCTTGTTAGTAATTGCATTGTTTTACTTTACGTTGCTCCTTTCTAATCCTGAAAAGTGGTCCTCAAAAGAAAATGCTTGCAGAGAATGCTTGATATCAGTGAATGTTGGATCATGAAAAAGGTTATGCACACTTTCACTAACTGGCTGACCCCGCCGACCCTGCGGCCCCGTTAGTACCGGTTGTTGCAACAGGTACTAACGGCGCTGCCCATTTAGTACCGGAAGCTCGGTCCCGGGCGCATAACCGGTACTAACGCGGCTTTGCGTCCTGTACTAATGCTAGGTTCTCCAGTAGTGTTTGTTTTACACAATTATGTCATGTCAGTGCCATGCCTCTACTAAACTCTTGTTCATCCTGTCATGCATGCTTCTTGGTTGAGCCCTGAGTATTTATAGACATAGCAGTACTCTTGTGCAGCAAATATTAATCCAGTTAGCTTCTGTTACTTGTGTTGTACTTCAGTAATCATTCATTGTTAGTGCTATTCTTTGGCCAGAGTGGTAATTTAATCTTTGCTATATTATTCTCAATACAAAGTGTTAATTTAATTTTTTTCCTGGAGCTTTGGTTAGTGGTGAACAATTAATCTTCATTAATCACCTATGTTCGTATGTCCGCTCTTGTCTAGAAATACAAGCTTATGTGACATTGTCTATTTAATCTGCTAGGTTCTTGTGTTCGAGTAAGGAACATGGCAAGTTAGCAATATGCCTTGATATCCAGGTAATACTCCTCTCCTTTGGTTGCTCTAAGTGTCCTAAAACTCAGATGCCGTGAATGAATTCATAATGTGTTGATCTGATCTGCCTTCCGTGCCCTAATGTGTCATAATTTTTTTTTCTGATTTCTTAACCAAGTTTTACTAGTAATTAGTAAAACTTGTGATGTTGTGACTGAACCAGTAAACTTGTATTTCTGTTGCTCATCCAATAAATTAATAAAGCAAGATTTTGGCATTTATTATTATGTTTGTTTGATCAGTTACATGTTACTGTTAGACCTATAAAAGTCAAGCTATGGAAAGTCGATCTTTGGAGTTCTGCTCACATATGTAATGCTAGCATTGTATAGCCTAACATATTGGTTTCCATACACTTGAGTACTGTTTATACAATGGCATAGAATTTGCAACTAATTCTCAATTTAAACATATGAATAGGGCCTATTTTCCTTTAATCTGAATATATCTGATCACATGTGTTGTGCATCAATCTTATTCATTCTTTTGCCTACAAAGGAATCTGTTCTTATCTTTAAATAAAGAACCTTATCAATATATCCTCGTCAATGCATTCATTGCTAGTTTCTCTCTACTTCTCAATCTGTTTTTTTCTCCAATCTTAATATTGAAAAAGCATTCTATCCTGAGAATGTATTTTCTGATCCACTTTTCAGGATCACTGTTATTTGCTTTTCTGAAATATAATTTGCTTTGGTGGTGATGCTGGTGGTGACGTGGTTAGTCCTCTTCCGTTCACTTTCTTCAGCTCGTATCTCTAAGATTCAGAATCATATCTGCATTTTTGGCTTTGTATCTGATGGCTGCTGCTGCTAAAATGCGAGGCCAAAAGAAACATGGGGTACAGAATAAATTGTGCTTACACAAAAAAAAACCATACAAGATGTTATTATCTTATTTAACTTTATGACATACTTTTCCTTACGCAGGCTAGAGTAGCTGGGGCAAGGAAATAAAAGTGATGTCTTATGGGAGAGGAGCTAAACCAACAATTCTGCATTGAAATTTTTTTTGTTGAATTGTGAGATTGTAGTTACATTTGTGTCGGATATTTGAAAGTGTTGCAAGAGAATGATGGATTGATTTATTATTGAAATATATAATATACTCGTTTGTGAAACCTTTTGGTTGCAATGCCAATTTATATGGCGTTGAGACACCCTCCAAGCGTATAGTGACGACCTCTAACATCGTTGTGATACCCTTTAAGTGTATAACACCGACCTCCAACATCGTTGCAGTACCCTTCAAGCGTAGAGAGACGACCAGCAACATTGTGGAGATACCCTCTAAACATATAACAACCTCCTCTAACATCGTTGTGATACCCTCCAAGCATATAGCAACGACCTCTAACATCGTTGTGATACCCTAGCAATGACCTCCAACATCGTTGTGATAGAAACTAAGGCTATTGCAATACCATTGGCGTTTTTGCTACTAACATATAATGTTGCGATATTTGGTATTGCTACCACAAGGATGCATTCTAATACTCGTTAGTGGTTGCTAATGCCACTAATGCAACACCAATTATCGTTGTTGTTTCATCGTATTGCTACACTAAATATAGTTGCGACAACCACATATGTATAGCAACACTGAATAAAATTGTTGCGATATGCTATTGCAACTGTCGCAAACTCAACGCCTGCCAACGCCACGTCTGTGTTGCGCTTCCTCACTATTGCAACGAAAATACGCTTAACGCAACGTTTTGGCGTCGTTGCGATAGCCATTTTCCCTTGTAGTGAGACCAGTAGTGTTGCTTTTCCTCATCTTTCATCTGTTTTCCTATAAGTTGTTTTTAATTCTGGTGTTAGCAAAAACTCAGCATGTGTATGTACAATGTACAACTGAAATTGTATTCATTGTAATCTAGGTACTGAAAAATCATTACTAGATTCCAATCCCACGTGCAAATAATTATTTTGAAGATTTAAAAAAGTTATATAAGACGGAGAAAATTGTGTGTCAGCGAGATACCAGAAGGGGCATTAAAGCGGTCCAGTACAGCTGATGGTATGGACGTTTTGGGAGACACCGAGTGCCGGTACTTGTTCATCTCGGACGCGGAGGCATAGTACGACAAAGTGGTCCCTTCCTCTCCTGTTGCTAGTGCTACATGGCGATCTCCTCCGGACATGACAACCTGCATCGCATCACCGTCATGGATCGTTGTTTAAAAATAAGGCACAACGTGTAAAAACACATTCGATGCCATGGATAGTTTAAGTTTCTTTCAAATCGCGCGAGATGATGTATCTCTAAACCCAGAGCTAGAGAACTTCAAATAAGGCTGCCATGTAGAATCATTTGAGGTTTTGAGTCCTACTAGCTACACGTTTCTAGACACTACGGATGAAAGAAAAGAGAACCATGATCCATTATCTTTCACATGACTCTGCTTATGTGACTATTTTTAAACTTGGTGCACTAGTTTGATTCCATGGCCGATCCCCTATCAAACAAAATGGTGTATGAAGCACAGGACATACCATAAGTGACAGGAGGAACAGAAGAGCACCCATGCGTTCCTTCTACTACCAGCTAAGCCTGCAGGTATGCTTCCCTGTGTTCTCTACTTCTCTCCAGGCATCAGGACACCCGTATTTATACAGGAGAGACAGTTATTCAGCTGCCAGTCATGTATAGTTGACAGATGCAAGATGCCAGTTAGACTAATTAAATATTGCCGAGGAGAAGGCCACGTCGCGGCTGTGTTAGTTCCACGTTGAACGTTGCATGGTGAGTATATGCCACATGCTAGATACGCACGCCACGTGTCATTTATATAACTTTTAATGTCGAGTCTTTGGCTATGTAGCATAGTGTACGATGGTTGTTGGCAGCTGGAGGTTTTAATATCTATAATTGAGTTACTGGTGAGTTGTAAGTAATTAATGTGCATGTGGACAGGTTAGCACATTGCTTGCAGCCCATGAACAGCTAAAGACATGTTGCTATGGTTTGCTTCATATTTATCCATCATGTACCTGCATATCTTGATGCCTATCTTCTCAACACACATAGGATGAGACACAACCTTGCAACTTCTATGATTCACCTGCGTTATCCAAAACGTTCTCACGTTACCATTATGGTCAATAGTACTTTAAGCTCATTGTATCCAAATACATTTCGTGAGCTAAATTTGCACCGCTGTCATTTTTCATGATGACTCCAATATATGCATGATTTACACTATGACCTCTAAATGAGTACTCCATCATACTTTATCTGGAATTATAGCTACATGGAGAGTTAACACACTATAAGATAGCATGCTTACGTGGCTGTTGATAAGTGGACAACACGTAGGCTACCTTGGCAAAAGATAGAGCTGAGAGCATATTGGATATGGATGGGACTTTCCACATATTTAACGATACTGTGTATATAGATTCTTTAATAAAATTTCTATACGAAATGGTAGGCACCCAATCCAAATTTGTAGATCATAGATTACCTTCAAAGAAAAAAAACGTTTTTCTAGTTTCAACATTCATAGGGCACTTTCTATTTATGAAAAAACTTGTCATAATTATTAATATAAAAAATGGGTTTACCAAGTAGATGTTTGGTAGCAGTTTGAGTATTTAGAAGGATGTTTAGTTAAAGAATTTTAATTTGGGGCCCAAATAAATAGAAAGGAAACTTGACCTTAAATGACTCTTTGCCATCAGCCGTCTTCTCATAAGTCACTTCTCTAACCGACTCTTTTGAAGACGGTCTTTCCTCTCCAATCACCACGTTCTTCCCTTTGGTAGATTCGGCTTGATGCGGCCGAACCAAGACCTTGGGCTGCTGCAATTCCATGGTGTTGACCGGAAAAGGAGTCTCATCAATTTGCATCTCATGAAACTTCAAACGGCTCTCATTAATAGCCGATTGAACCTGCCGACGGAAGACATTGCAATCGTTAGTAGCATGCGAAAAAGAATTATGAAACTTACAATAAGCACGCTTTCTCAACTCTTCCATAGGTGGTATGACATGAGAAATCTTGATGTAACCAAATTTGTGCAACTCATCAAATATACGATCACATTTGGACACATCAAAAGTAAACTTTATGTCTTCTTGCCGATTCTTATGAAAGCTTAAGAAATGAGCACGACATAATTTTCTTATTAGCAGGCCATACAAATTCTGCTAAATAAACATCATTATCATCGTCGGTCGAATCATCGGATTCATAATCAACTATATGAGCATTAGACCGACGTGTCTTAAAATTCTCCTTCTCTTTATTCATTCGGCCTTCAGCTACCTCAGCTCTAATATGTAGTTGTGTGACCGAATAATAATCACAATTGTCTATTTTTTCTCTAATGGAGGATTTTAAACTTCTAAAGCATAGCCCAGCAAGATCAACCTCAGAAATAGACAAATTAAAGCAACAGTTTTTAATGTCTTTAAATCTTCTCATAAATTAAGAGACAGTTTCGTCCCGACCCTGTCTAACCGATGCCAAATCTGCTAATTTCATCTCATGGTTGCCACTATAAAAATGATCATGAAACTTACGCTCTAGTTGATCCCAACTCCTAATAGAACCAGGGGCTACTGAAGAAAACCAAGCAAAAGCAGTACCAGTAAGTGACAATGAGAACAAACATACTCTAATTGCTTCATAATTTCCAGCCTCCCCTAGTTGAGCTACGTATTGACTAATATGTTCCCAAGTGGTGCACTCATCATCTCCACTAAATTTCACAAAATCAGGCAAGCGCCACCCATTGGGAAAAGGAACAGTATCAAAGCTAGCATGATAAGGTTTCTAATATACTCTAGTATTACCAAAATCAACGCCTAGCTTATTTCTCATCACATCAGACAATTCATCCCTGAATCTAGTAAATTCGGCCCATTGGGGGTCTTGTTGGGCCGAAGATTGTATAGCATTCATATAATTCAAGTGAGGTGCTTTTCTATTCTGCATATCCCTATGTGCATTAAAAACATCATCGGGAACACCACCCGAATTTGCAGTATGCATGGTCGTGGAATAAGTAGCGCCTGCTGTAGCTACTGGACCAGCACGGCCAGGAGAGACCGAGTTTGAAACAGTAGACATCAGCAAAGGTTGCTCTGGCACGAATACCATAGCATTAGTAGAATTCATCTGACCACCAGAACCAGCGGTCTGACCGCCTATACGCGCGGTCTGACCGCCTGTCGTGGTTGGACCGGCCGTTCTGGCGGTCTGACCGGCTGTGAAACCTGTTAGAATTGTGTCGAATATTGTGTACTAATTGGTTTCGTTTGGACTTGGAGTTGTATTAGCGGTAGGGTGTAGAGTACGTGTCGTACTCTTGTAACCCGGGCTCCTCATAAATATGAGAGGAGGACTGCTGTTGTAACCATGACGACATAGCGACAGGCTCGCAGGGGGGAGGCGGCGCATTACCGGGACCCCGGAGCGACCGGTGTTGCGTATTGGGGAGGAGCGCCCGTAGTCATGCCCCGGGGATGTAGGCTTCGGCTGAACCTCGTTAACAAATATCGTGCCTCTGGTGTCGTCTGTGATCATTATCTCGGTAGATCGGTAACTGCTTCCGCGCGCTTATTATCTAACAAGTGGTATCAGAGCCATGGTTAGATTGGATCTAGCGATTGTATGGTGATCACGGTGGAGGCGCGAGGATCATGCTCGATGGGTGCCGCGGGACTGCTCAATACGGCGCAAGGTGGAGCATGGCGGCGATCGGCGATTCGATCGGTGGTGTCGGACACTCTGGGCAGGAGGCTCGGACCGTTCGACGGGCTGCGGTTGGCAAGGATCGGCCAGGCGTGGTGATTGGGCTAACAAAGTGGCCGGTGAAGACGGCGCGAACAGGGCGGTGGCTTCGGCTCGGGATCAGACTGGCGGCCAAACGCAGGTGACAGCCAGAGAGATTGGAGCGTGGGAGCATTACAACAAGGGTGGTGTGACCGGTGTCGTACAAAGGCAGCATTGTGGCACGGTGAGCAGGTTGTGTTGATGATGCAGGTGGCCATGGTGCGACACATTCATGCACAAACGGTGTGTGAGGCACGTCTGGTGGCAGGGCCGGCGACATGTACGGCGGTGCTCACAGCAGGGCGTGCATAACAAGATTAGCGTCGTGGTGGCAGGGCGAGTGCACGGACATGTTGCGGATAGAGATGAAGCTGCCTGGGCGTGAGAAAGCTGGAACAGAAAGGAGCCCTGGTGGTCTACTAATGCACGTGAAAAGGCACGTTGTCTCATGTGCTACAAACCAAATTCGAGAAGGAAAAAAATATAGATGATTAATTGGTTTCGGTGAGACAGAGGTGTTGTGCCGTGTGATTTTAGTTGACCAGAGGCTAGTAGCTGTTGGTGCAGGTTCTCGAACGTGGCACGACTGTTAGGCAGACCGGAACAAGCCCAGGTTACATGCATGCATGATTACGTGTTGATGCAGGTGCCCGTGAGTTGGGCCTGATCGAGTCGGACACGGTGTTGAGGTGCCGATTGACGACGAAGCTGTCCATGAGTCAGTTTTGTGGCAGCCTGACTGTGTTGGAGTTAGACTTGGACGTGATGTGCATGGAAACCAAGTTGGTGTGTGCGGCTTGGAAAGGACCAGAGCGACGCTACGAGGCACATAAAAGCAGACAAGGCGCTGGAAAACAGAACCAGACAAGCAAAGCAAGACAGTTGTTTTGATTAAAGGGTTTAGTTGACTGTGGAAGAGGAGCTTTGGGGTGTGCCAGCAATCGGCGAGAGCTCTTCGGCGGGCAGTCTGGCTGAATCAGACAGCGAACGCGTATAGCGGATCGATCCGTCTGTCGGGCCGGTCGACAAGGCGAGCGGATCGGGCGGTACTACCAGCGGCAAAGGGTCGGTCAAACCGCGTGTCGACAGGATGTCGACGGCAACCAGATTTGAGGTGGTCAAGTTCGATGGTTCTGGCAACTTTGGTTTGTGACAGATAAGGGTCCAAGACTTGTTGGCGCAACATGGGAACTTGGTGGGTCTGCAGGAGAAGAAGCCAGAGAAGATGGATGATGACGTTTGGAAGGAGAAGCAGACGATGGCGGCCGCAACCATACGACTATGTCTGTCTGACCAGGTCATGCACCATGTGATAGGACTGAAGACACCGAAGGAAATCTGGGACAAACTGGAGGGTCAATTCATGTCAAAGACTGTGACGACCAAGTTGTATCTGAAGCAGAAGTTATATGGGCTGAAGATGCTGGAGGGGTCGAATCTCGCAGAGCACATCAATGTTTTCAGTCAGCTAGTCACGGACCTAGAACAACTAGGTGTCAAGGTTGATGATGAAGACAAGGCAATTATTCTTTTGTGTTTGTTACCATCATCTTATGAGCATGTGGTCACGACTTTGACATACGGCAAGGAAAGCATCAAGACTGTGGATATTACTGCAGCATTATTGGTACGGGAACAAAGAAGACAAAATAGTGCAGCGGAGAAACCACAAGGTGATGCATTGCTGGTGAAAGGTGATCGTAGAATGGAGAAGATGAAGAAGAGGAAGAAGAATGTGCGGTGCTATGATTGCGTGGAGTTAGGACATGTCAGGAGGGACTGTCCAGAAAGGAAAAAGGGGACAAGTGCTAATATTGCAATTCAAAAGAGTGATTCGGAGAGCGATGGTGATGTTCTCTCGGTATCAAATAGTGTGCAGTCAACTGAAGCGTGGGTGTTAGATTCGGCAAGCTCTTTTCATGTGACACACAAGAAGGAGTGGTTCACTTCGTACAAGTCTGGTGATTTTGGCTTAGCTTATCTAGGAGATGACATGGGTTACCGTGCTATTGGACTAGGCGGCATCAAGATCAAGGCACAAGATGGAGATGAGCAGATGCTTCGAGGTGTTAGGCATGTGCCAGGGCTACGAAGGAATCTAATTTCGCTTGGAGCTCTACATGATGATGGGATGTTATTCCATGCTGAGCCGGATGGGAAGACCATGAAGATCATGAAGGGTGATGAGACTGTGATGATAGGAGGGAGGACGACGTCACATCTCTACAAGCTGCAAGGGTATACAGTTGCAGGTGGAGTCATGGAAGATGGAGTTGCAAAGATAGCAGGGTCTTCTGAGGGCGGCGGGTCTGAGGCCAAGTCAGACTCATCGGGTGGCTCGCTGTGAGCTACAAAGAGAACAACTCAAGTCCGGTGTACACGGAGATTCGCACGTAACGGCTTCAAGATGGTGGAATATTCGCCAAGGTGGAGTTTGTTAGAATTGTGTCGAATATTGTGTACTAATTGTTTACGTTTGGACTTGGAGTTGTATTAGCGGTAGGGTGTAGAGTACGTGTCGTACTCTTGTAACCCGGGCTCCTCATAAATATGAGAGGAGGACTGCTGTTGTAACCATGACGACATAGCGACAGGCTCGCAGGGGGGAGGCGGCGCATTGCCGGGATCCCGGAGCGACCGGTGTTGCGTACTGGGGAGGAGCGCCCGTAGTCATGCCCTGGGGATGTAGGCTTCGGCTGAACCTCGTTAACAAATATTGACCGTTTTCGGTCTGAGCATGTTAGGTGGTGGTGGGGTCTGTCCAGTAAAGTAATTTGGTGGCATGCCATAAAAGATATTAGGCTCATGTAATTCACGAGTATCTAAAGATTTTCCCTCTAGTTTTTCGAGTCGCTCTAGCAATTGTTCAACTAATGAATCATGATCCGAAAAAATTGTACCAACAGGAGTAGATGTAGGGGGCAAAGGTGCAGAAGTGCTTACATTGTCAATTACCTCAATTTGCCCCTTACTCATCTTTAAAGAAGGCATTACAAAGTCTCGAACACTTTTCACCGAACGATCTTCGCGACCTTTCCGAAACGTCTTCAAGAACTCCGCCTCGAGATGCTTCTGGAGCGCCATAAACCTCTCACGGTCTTCAACACTAAGATCTTCAAGCGAAGTTGTCATGATGTTGTCTTCCCCAACGTCGAAGCCCATAGTGCTAGGGATAGTAGATCGGTCTTTAAAAACCAGATTTCTGTCCCCTGCGGAGTCGCCAAAATATGTTGACACACTTCTGGTCAACACACGAAAGCGCTAGATCGCGCGATCGTCGAACTCTCCTCGTCGAAGCTTCTGGACGCAGCTGGTCAGACCGCCTGTAGCAGAAGCGCCACGAAAGCCTACGATCACAACCTCGGGAGGGACCCCGTCGGAGGCTGCGAACCTAGGGTTGTTCTAAGGTCGGCAAGGCCACTTAGAACATCCTAAAACGCCGTAGAGACGAAGAAGGAAAGCAAAGGGGTTGGAAAAGTTAGGGTTTGGAGATAAAAAGTAGAACAATGATTTGTACGATTGGGTAGAGATCCTCAATCGGCCACGGCCCTTTATATTTATAGGGTGGGTAGGTCTTGCCCTGCAAGAAAGTCCTTGTACAGATCTAAAAATGTGTAAAAACCTGATTCTACTCGGACTCGGGGACAGGCGGTCAGACCGCCTGTGACCGGCTACAGGGCCCAGTCGGTCTAACCGCATGTACATGCGGTCTAGACCGGCTGTCCCAGCCTGATCGGCGTTAAGCCATTTTTGGTCATCAACACCAGGTATATTTCCCTGTGTTCTCTACTTCTCTCCAGGCATCAGGACACCCGTATTTATACAGGAGAGATAGTTATTCAGCTGCCAGTCATGCATAGTTGGCAGATGCAAGACGCCAGTTAGACTAATTAAATATTGCTAAGGAGAAGGCCACGTCGCTGCTGTGTTAGTTCCACGTTGAACGTTGCATGGTGAGTATATGCCACATGCTAGATAGGCACACCACGTGTCATTTATATAACTATTAATGTCGAGTCTTTGGCTATGTAGCATAGTGTACGATGGTTGTTGGCAGCTGGAGGTTTTAATATCTGTAATGGAGTTACTGGTGAGTTGCAAGTAATTAATGTGCATGTGGACATGTTAGCACATTGCTTGCAGCGCATGAACAGCTAAAGACAGGTTGCTTTGCTTCATATTTATCCATCATGTACCTACATATCTTGATGCCTATCTTCTCAACACACATAGGATGAGACACAACCTTGCAACTTCTATGATTCACCTGCGTTATCCAAAACGTTCTCACGTTACCATTATGGTCAATAGTACTTTAAGCTCATTGTTATCCAAATACATTTCGTGAGCTAAATCTGCACTGCTGTCATTTTTCATGATGACTCCAATATATGCATGATTTACACTATGACGTCTAGATGAGTACTCCATCATACTTTATCTGGAATTATAGCTACATGGAGAGTTAACACAAAATAAGATAGCATGCTTACGTGGCTGTTGATAAGTGGACAACACGTAGGCTACCTTGGCAAAAGATAGAGCTGAGAGCAGATTGGATATGGATGGGACTTTCCACATATTTACCGATACTGTGTATATAGATTCTTTAATAAAATTTCTATACGAAATGGTAGGCACCCAATCCAAATTTATAGATCATAGATTACCTTCAAAGAAAAAAAAACATGTTTCTAGTTTCAACATTCATAGGGCACCTTCTATTTATGAGAAAAACTTGTCATAATTATTAATATAAAAAATGGGTTTACCAATTCCTAGGCAACGTCGCGGACGGCGTTCGTCGGCTTCCTCAGGTGTGTGTCCCTCGATTCGGTGGCTCTCTGGTGAAAATTAACGTGCGGCCGGCTAGGGGCCTACTGGGACGGCCGGTCTGCCCTCTTTTTGGCCCATCTCAGCCTCCTCTTTCGCGTGTAAAGTCCTTGTCCTCTCGGGAGTTTATGTCCTTCACTTATGTGGGCCTTTTGATGTCGTTTGCTTCGGGATATGATTGGATCTTTGATATGCCTGCTGGATTTCCTCTGATCCCAAAGTCATCCGAGTGTGTTCTTCAAGCCTTTGCCCATGCACATCCTTGTTGGTCGGTCATGATCTTGGTCTTCGTCCAAAAGTTCTCATTTATTGCTCAAAAACCTGCATAAACCAACATCCTCAAAAAATTTGTGCATATGTGAAAATGGGGTTATTCCATGTGCCAAGTGGTGGGTTAGTATATAACTTAGTCCAAAAACTCCACTTAAATGGCACTAAAAGAGTGTCGCTAAGGAGCGCCAACAATCCCCCCATGCTTAAACCTTGCTCGTCCTCAAGTAAGTCCAAGAGCCTTGCTTAATAAGGAAATCAAAATTGCCTTTCAGTGTCTTCCCTACACTTATTCATACATAACAAGACACATTGCTCTCTCAAGTATATAACATTTAAGTTCAAGTTGTGACCGGCTACTTTCTCGTTATGGAAGATAGACTAGCAATAAAGAATAAGCCACAATAAGAAATAAATACAATGCTCTCAAACTTAACTGAACTTCGAACCTTTACCTTGTTACATCGTGAAGAGTTTTTCAAAAATATGCATATCATACACAAGAGAGGTTCTCTTGCAATAGTTAATGCAAACGCTCATCTCATCAAGTCACTCAAGCCTACACTAGATTATTTTCAACCTATTCTGCTCATATATGAAAGAGGAAAGCATATGTGGAGTTTGGTAGGTAAAAACAATCCTAACAAAATATTATACTCAAATATTGTCAAACTAAGAGAGAAATCTATTGGAATTACCGAGACTACTCAAAAAGGCCATGAAAAATAATGTTGGGGAGGAAGGGAGATGAAACTCACACTTTTTAGATAGTTGGACATGTGCAAGTGGCAAATGGGTGATCCCGACACACAAATGAAGTTCTAGTTATCGGATTGCACATGGTTGGAATATTTGAGTATAGTTTTGTCTTGAAAGTACTTGGGAATCAAATAGAGTGAAAAGAACTATGGAGCATTTTATTCTTTTCTCTTCTTCTTTTTTGTTTTCTTTCTTCTCTGTTTTTTTTTTTAATTTTGACATGCCTTGTGAGCATGTGGCATACCTTATTTGGGCATGCATCTTTTATTATATTTTTTCTTTTCCTCTTTTTTTTTCTTTTTTAGCTCCTTCGAATTTTCAGAACATGATACTTGATAAGTCCCCCCCTCCCCCATGCTTGAACGATGCTCGTCCTCGAGCATAAGAGAGAGGAAAATATGACCACGAGGTAAGTATAAATTCTATTTTCTATCTAGAATTTATTCTATACTCAAATTGGGTCATGGTCAAGGAGGTAATCACAAAATGATATTTGGGTTTTTGGGTAGATACCCAACGAAGTTTGTGAAGTTTCCAATGTGCATGGACAAAAAGGCTAGCATGAAAAAGTTTACACAAAGGAATGACTAGCTTCTTAGTATTGTACCTTAGAAATCAATCCTAATCCAACTAATCAAAATACAAGTTTGCAATCTAAAGGTTTTATCCTAAAGAACATATGTGTATATACTTTGGTAGGTTGAACTATGCAGGAGATTGACAAATGTAAATAGCATAGGAACTAATTTTCAATAGAACAATACAAGGTGTAAGGTCATCGCTAAACTTAAATAAAAGCGCAATGATATGTATGTGGGTCTACAATCTAGTCATTTAACCTCCACAAATAAAATAGCCGGTATTTAATCATTTAATTCCATTTAATGAAGAGCAAATAGTCAAGTCATATACAACGTGGTGTAGGTAAAACATGGTGGCAACTTTCATCATTTTTCCATAAGCAAAAGATATAAATTTTCATCGTAGTGAGCTCAATATGATGGTGATCAATTTTTATTGAAAGCAAAACAAAGCTAGGTTGTCCTCCTAGAAGCCATGTTATTGGTCGAGAGATATACAAAGGTTTCATGCTTCATAGATCTCTCTAAAAATACACAAAGAGAAAAGACTCCAATACACTAAAGACCGGGTTGCCTCCCGCAAAACGCTTCATTTAAAGTCATAGAGCTCGACTTTCTCACATATCTTCTCATTGTTGCGAAGCCATGGTCCTTCATGTAATAATCCAAAGTGTCCATACAGCTTGATGTCGCCTCTTGTAATCCATCGTAGTTTGCTCGCAACATCTTCATTTGTCGAAGATGCACCGCTCATGCCTTATTTGAAAATGCTCTTGGGGTTCTTCTTTTGTTTTAGGCCTCTGAATTCGATCATGTACGCTTGATGAAAGCATCACCAATGCTCCTCTTCATTGTTGTCATTGTCATCTCCTCTATTTTGCTCTCATCATGTTGCTCCTGCCTCTTTTTCCTGGATTCTCTCCTGTGTACTCAACAGAACATATACCAAAATATAGATCTATTGAAAATTTTATGAAATCACCTTTCCAACCAGTGATCATTCATCTTAAATGGACTTCAAACGAGGGAGTTATGCCCGTTTTACTTTTAGCGCTGCGTGCTGTCCAGAAAATTTCAGAACGCACGACCTTTGGTGTTTTGGCCATAATCGCTTATAGGAACCTCCGATTGACTTGATTCTTGATTCGTTGGATCGTTAACTTCATGGAGCTAATGAATATCCAAAAATATGCTGCTATTTTTTCATGAGGTCGAGCAGAATATTGACGAGAACAGCACCATCTTCTGAGTTGATCCGAACAATGACCTTGATGTTCTTGCGGTCTTTGCAGCATCATGTTTGGGCATGCCTCATACCTATCACTTGAACAAGAGAATCTTCCCAAAAACGTTAGTCTAGAAATTAATTGATACGGCGGCATACATTGTTTACCATCTCTCACTTCAAAGCGGATCTAGGGTTTATGATGTTCAGATGATGGGAACCCTTCGATCCTCTTGTTGGAGCGGATGGTGGATTTCTCGAAGTCCAAGTTTAGTTTCTAGCTTTCCACTTGCTTTCAAGGACAGAAACAAGAAAACAAGGGTTTATGCAATAATAAAAATTAAGTTTAGTTTGAAAAATTAGATAGATCCCCTTAGGGTTTGTGTGGCCGATCCCTGGCAACGGCGCTAGAAAAGCTTGTTGACGCTCCTTAGACGCGTCAATTGTAACCCGCAAGCGCACAGGTCGTTGTAGCTCTTCCCTTGAAGTATTCTCCCAAGGTTTATCAATCCTTGGAGCAATAATGAATTTACTAGGGTTTTCTATCTAGCTCAATGAATCTAATCCTATCATGAGGCGCATATCACATATAGGGTTCAAATATGTATGTGTATGGTTGAGATGAGTGAACGTATTGAATGATGACAACTGACCGTCCCAAGATAACATGACCTTCGGTAGCATGACTCCATCGTCTCCTTCATTGTAACTCTGGCCTAAGTGATACCTAAACCTATCTCGTACTTTGATAAGGGGACATGATCCACTAAAGTTCCGTAAGCCGATGCCTTTCCCTCCCACACTCGTCACACAACAGTAGGGGTAGTCAATCATCAAGCAAAGAGAACCGATAAGTGGGCATGATCCCACAATACACGTTCTACCGGCCCTACTTCTCCCGCATAGTGTCACTACACGAGGGATCCTAGTGAACGGCTTCCTGCGCACCGCTAAGATGTATCCGCATGACTTAGACTAATCACCATGATTAGATCTAATCTTACTAAGAACATATGCTAGCCAAACTTATAGACTAATCACCCAAACTTATAGACTAATCTCCATGATTACATCTAATCATAAGCTAGTTAGACATATGAGATCGAACACGCATCTTAGAAGATCAAAGTAACAAGACAAGATTAGATTGATTCACCATTCAATGTACATGCGCCTTGACGCATCAAGACTCGGCTCCGGAATCCCACCATGGCGTCGCCACGTAGGGCCAACCATGGTGGCTAGGGTCTAGCCTAAGCCATTTCCTAGGCAACATCGAGGACGGCAGCCGTCGGCTTCCTCCGGTGCGTGTCCCTCGATTCGGTGGCTCTCTGGTGAAAATTCACGTGCGGTTTCTATAAGACATAAGCTTTAAATAGTCTGAGGGAACCCTATCTCGAAGGAGAGGTTGAGGTGGCGCAAAAACGGCCTAGGCCGGCCGGCTAGGGGCCTACTGGGCCGGCCGGCCTGCCCTCTTTTTTGCCCATCTAGGCCTCCTCTTTCGCGTATAGAGTCCCTGTCCTCCCTGTTCTTTATCTCCTTCACATATGTGGGCCTTTTGACGTCGTTTGTTTTGGGATATGGTTGGATCTTTGATATGTCTGCTGGATTTCCTCCGATCCCGAAGTCATCCGAGTGTGTTCTTCAAGTCTTTGCCCGTGCACATCCTTGGTGGTCGGTCATGATCTTGGTCTTCGTCCAAAAGTGCACATTTATAGCTCAAAAACCTGCATAAACCAACATTCTCCAAAAATATGTGCATATGCGAAAATAGGGTTATTCCATGTGCTAAGTGGTGGGTTAGTATATGAATTAGTCCAAAAACTCCACTTAAATGGCACTAAATGAGTGTCGCTAAGGAGCATCAATGACGATGCCTTTTTCTCTTTTGTAAACCTTTCTCCGCGAAAGCATCAACAGGCCGGCTCACTGGGTGCCAGGCTAGCCGGCCTGAGCTCCTTATGGCCCACCTCGGCTTTATCTTTCGCGTGATGATTCTCCTCCTCCTTGCTGAGTCGTGCCCAGTTGTAATTCTTCATGAAAACTCCTCTATGCCTTATTTCCTACAAAACCACAACATGCTCCAAAATACAAGGCACAATCGAAAATGGGGTTATTTCGGATGCCATGGTGCCAAGTGGCAGGTTAGTTCATGAATGTTCCCGGGTTTGGCGCTAAATCAATACCAAAAGTGTACATCTAAGGAGCGCCAACAATAATCTCTTGCCTAGATGAACTTATTCCATATCTCATAGGAAAAATGGTACCGACCTGCATGTCTTATACTCTATAGTTTACTAATATAAACCTATATATACCCTATGTTGTGAAAAGCAAAACCAAGAAAGACACAATCTACTACTTTAGGTCCAAGCTTGCATTTTTTGTTGATTGGCACATTTACCTTGGTCAAACAAACCCATGTGTACAAGTAAGATAGCGTTGGCCTTTGATAAGAACACGGCTAGGGCGTCCGATAATTTTTGTTCCAATCTTTCACGGTACAGATGGCAAGAATAAAGTTTCTTTGAATTTTGCTCAAAACATAGAACAACAAAAACAATTCCACAGGCCTCACTTTGACAAGATATGCAACGTCCAATATTGATGTCTGATGCCAGATCAAATACAACAAGGAATTATCTAATTGGCCAATCGCAAGTAACAGCAGCAATAGCTTCAATACATGAGAGACACGGCAATAATCAAATTAACAGGCAGCTGTAGATATATCTCCATAGAATAATTCTCAGATCCAAAACTGGGCCAATTTATACGAACCAACTCAAACCAGATAGCAGTAAAATAATGTTTGATTAATTCCCAAACAATTCTGTGAGACCAATCCACACTGGTAGTAGCAAAGATAAATGATTTGGGATCAGCTTACAAGATATAAACCAAACCCTAGATAGGTCTTTCACCCGCGACCTCGACGAACCACGAACAGAAGTTGAGGTCAACGAGATCGGAACCGGCGCACCCAGGAGGGATCCTGATCACGCAATTCTTCACTAATCCTTGATGGATCGGCAGGATAAGGAGAGGAGCAGCCTCTGTGTCTTCGGAGAAACCTCTCGACGAAAATACGATCAACAAAATCCAATCTAATCTGTCTAACCGGTACAAGGCCAAAGGCCATAGGTATAGCCGTATAGGCCACCTGACCCAACTAACGTTAATTAACTCTTTGACCTGACTCAACCTATGGTAACCAGACTCAATATGGGAAAACAAACGTGAGTACATGATCGTTCTGGCCCTTTCCTTGTGCACGGATGTAAACTGAACTTGGACTCACTAGCTAATACATAACCCAACTTGAGTACGACTCAGGATGATCTGACCCAAACAGACTCACGTCCAGGAAATTATAAACTAATCCGGCTAAAAAACTAATCATATCTTGGACATACTAATGAAATAGGTAGAACCAACAAAATAGCTCACGTGAGGTGAACTGGGCTCTAGCTCAGCTGGCAAGGTTCCACGGGTTCGAGTCCTCGACTCGGCACTGGTGCTCGCATTTTTCTGGATTTATTCCAGGATTTAACCGGCGCTATTCTTTCAGTGGTAGGCGACGTGCCCATCGATAGCGAGGCGTCTGTGGTGACTTTGTCAATTTGGAGGATTTGCCGGCCCAGTCTTTCGGAGATGCTCATAGGGGTAGGGTTGCGTGCGTATGTTTGTAGGGGCAAGTGTGCGTGCGTGTTTGTGAGCGTCTGCGTCTGTGAATAGGGAGTCATCCTCTCATGAATAACACCATGTTCTTTGCAGAATAAAAGGAATTTATTTGAAAAGTACTCGCCACCATGATCCGACCTAATTCTTTTGGTATTAATCTCAAGTTGGTTTTCTACTTATCTTTATAGATTTTAAAGTTGTGAAAAGCTTCATCTTTTGTTTCTAACAGGTAGATGTAATAATATCTAGTTCTATCATCGACAAGTGTCATGAAATATGTTTACGACCTTTTGTCAACAAGCCATCCATCCTCAGCAACCTTATGAGCTTTTCGAGTTTGTTCTGAGCTAACACACACAACTTTGGAATTAAACCCAAATTTGCTAACAACTTCATGAAAACAAAATTAACATGACAAAGCCTCGAATGCCAAACATTAGATTAGTCAACATTAACAACGTTGTTCGCAACATTATTACACCCATCATCCAATGCAAAGCAGAACAAACGACCTTTACCAACAAAAGTACTAAATTTTGACACGATACATTTATTGGACTCGAAGATTAACTTAAAACCATGTCTACCCAGCAAAGAGCCGCTTACTCTAGATTTTTCTTGATGGAGGGTACATGCTGCATGTACCTCAACTGCACGATCTTTCTCGAAGTAAATTTCAGATCGACCATACCAACACCATGAACACACAAATGCGCTCCGTTCCCCATCAACTAGCAGGTAGTCCCCCAACCTAGTAAGAAGAAAACAGGGAAATGTCAGCACACATGAATATTAGCACCAATATCAACCCACCACTCGGGTGAACACAAAACTGAGAGAACTGTAGACAAATAATTACCATACCCCGATGTTCCTTCAGGCTCGCTAATGCCCGTTGGTGTTTCTTAACTCTTACTAATCCGCAAGCGCATGAAAATACCAATGTAGCACTTCACCCGGAAGTATTTAGGGTATTGAAATTGACAGGGAACATAATATAATTATTTCCTTACTAAACTACCCGTAGGAGCGGGGAAAGAGAGATTGAATCTTAAGATAGTGTTGTTCCTTTTCTCTAATGAAAACTCTCAAGGTGGGAAACTTCTATCTATCTCTTGCTTGCTTCGGTGACGTAGTATGATCTTTTATTCAAAAGACCCTTAAGGTATAAAATCACTTGATCCAAGGTCTTGACAGAGGGCAGAAGTACTAGCTGTATGTCAAAGTTGTCACCTTTGACACCTTCTTCCTTTTAATGGTACGAACCTGAACTAACGAATGAAATTTCTAAGTCTAGACACCACGTCTACACCTGAAATACATATCCACGGTGCCGCACGGGGATTATCCTCAGTGAGGGTCCCGTACACCAGGATAGCGAACATGCTTCCCCACAAGCAATCAATATCAGTAAATAACTTATCAATTAAGTAATCAAATGAAGAACTTGGAGACTTACTCAACTTTATGAATCCAATGAGGTACAAAATTGAAGGAGCCGAAGAACAATCCAATCAAGTATGGATCATCTTCTAATCACCTTCTAATCTCCTTATAATATCTCCCTCAAACACTTCTAATTCTAATACATCAGAGGCTTCTCTCCTCTTCCTTCCCCCTAGGACTATCTCTTTTATGGTGGAATTTACAAATGAATTCTCTGATTTTGATTAAGGGGGGTACCCACGCTTATATAGGGGTATAGGTCGGTCCGAGGGATCTAAGTATGGTGGCTACCAAAATGGACATAAGGAACCGCCACGAAAAGGCGGTGACAAGACGACCAAGTTAAATCAGGAAAAATAATTATCAATACAGAGAATTGCAGGTTCCTAACTTACCATGCACAAAACACTGGGTTTTTATTCTGTTCTTAAAGCAAGTGATGAATAGCACAACTCCATACTTTTGTTCTCTCAAAGCTTCTCCTTATATTTTCATTCCTCACAAAAGATTATAAAAACCTTTTCCTAATAAAGTGGATTTGTGGAGTTATAGGAATAGATATAAGCATACTTACATCATATATTGTTAAGCCAAACAATCAACCCACATAAGTAGCGAGTCATATCCTATAGCTGAGCACTTTAGTTGAGTTGACTCCTTTTATCAGACCATATTTTCTTTATTCCGCTTTGAACATGGGATAGGTTGTCATGCTTTCTTTGAGTCACGAATCTTTTCTCTCATTGGCACACCCCTTTAGATGTACATCTTTTTCTCTTATTTTCACATGCTCTCTTTTTTTTTAATTTTTTATGAGCTTGTAGCATGCCTTCATTGGGTCCATGCATCTTTCTTTTATTTTTTTATTGTTTTATTTATTTTTCATACTTTTGCAAGTATGTGGCATGCCTTCATAAGGTCCATGCATCTTTCTGCCATGTCTTCTTTGGGTCATGGATCTTTTCACTCATGGCGTACCCTTTTGGCACACATCTTTTTATTTCCTCACTTTCCTAACTCATGTCTTGTAGGAACTTAGAACGATGAATCATGACTCTTGGAGTATTGTATTCAATTTTCTCAGCCATAGTCTATAACAAGTTCCTTACAAAGGGCCATGTCATGATGGCAAAACTTAAATATATAACTGGTCTGAAAATGGATGATGATACATATATCACAGATCATGATCAGAAGACAGTGGTATTGTGAGACTCTTATAAGCATCGCCTAGGGGTGTCTGAGTTTACAGATATAGCTTATGACTTGTCCTCCCTACTACAGAAAATTGATTTACCGGTGCTAGATGATCCATTTTCAATGGATGAAATTGTGGCAGTGCTTAAGGATATGCCCTCTAATCATGCACCAGGGCTGGATGGCTTCAATGGAGCTTTCTTCAAAAAATGCTGGCCCATTATTAGAGAGGATATAGTTCGCTTATGTTCTGATTTTGCTACTGGAAATCTCAACCTGGAAAGTATAAATGGATCCTTTATCACTCTAATCCCAAAGAAGGACAGTCCGGAGTACATTAATGATTTCAGGCCCATCTCCCTTTTGAATTATTCTTTGAAATTTTTGACAAAGCTGTTGGCAAATAGATTACAGAAAGTCATACTTAATGTTGTACATGCCAATCAGTATGGCTTCATCAAAGGAAGGACAATACAAGACTGCTTAGCGTGGGCCTATCAGTTCCTGTGTCATAAATCTAAGAGGGAGATTGTTCTGATCAAGCTTGATTTTGAAAAAGCATTTGATAAAATTGAACATGAAGTAATACTTCAGATGATGAAGCACAAAGGCTTCTCAGATAAATGGGTGTTTTGGATGAAGGCTATTTTATGTTCAGGTTCCTCATCAGTTTTGCTTAATGGGGTGCTTGGGAAGAATTTCAAGTGTAAAAGAGGAGTAAGACAGGGTGATCCTCTTTCTCCACTTTTGTTTGTTCTGGGAGCTAATCTGTTGCAGCCAGTGATTAATTCAGAAGCATCTATTGGAAATTTGGTACATCCCCTAGGGTGATTTCGGTGGAGATTTTCCAATCATTCAGTATGCAGATGATACCCTCATAATCCTACCAGCTGATCCAGTGCAGCTGGCGCATCTTAAACAACTCCTGTAAACTTTTGCTCACTCAACTGGACTTAAAGTCAACTGTTCCTATTAATGTTGAAGAATGTAAATGGGATAGCTTGACACAAACTCTTGGATGTCAGTTAGGATCCATGCCTTTCACATATCTTGGCCTACCACTAGGTACCACTAGACCTTCAGTACATGACTTTTTGCCAATTATTACTCGGATGGACAGATGTTTGATGGGCATTTCTATACATCTCTCATATGGTGGGAGACTCAGTTTAGTGAATCCGGTCTTCTCAGCAATTCTCATTTTCTTCCTCTGTTCATTAAAGGTTCAAATACAGATCCTAGATCAAGTTGATAATCGCAGAAAACATGTCATATGGCATGGGGGTGATGTTTCTAAAAAGGGTGGATATCTGGTGGCTTGGCATCATGCCCTTAGAAAGAAGGCTGACAGTGGTCTTGGAATTATTAATCTTCGTACTCAAAACACTACTTTGTTAATTAGTTCCTGCATAAGTTCTATAACAAAGTAGATCTGCCTTGGGTACAGCTCACCTGGGAATGTCTGTACAAGAATGGTACTCCACCGCATGAAAGAAAGGGAATTGGCTCATTTTGGTGGAGAGATATTATGTCTAAAAACTTCTTCATGATAGCTTCTTGTGAGGCTCATGCTGGAGATACAATGGCTTTTTGGAACGATTTCTGGGATTTGGGAATTCTAAAATGAAAATTTCCACAGCTATGTTCTTTTAGTAGAAAAAGAGGAATTTCAGTCAAGCAGTGGATGGATTGGTCAAATGAAAGGAGGTTCTGGTTACCGTTGTCAGAACAAGCCAATGCTCAGCTTCAGCAACTGACCGATGATCTGCAGCAAATGGACTTGAATCCTACTCTGCAGGATGTGTGGACATATATTTGGGGTTCTTCTGTGTACTCAAGTAAGAGAGCTTATCTTAGTCTCAGTGGCACTTATCCAGCATCTCCCTTATTTCAATGGCTATGGAAATCAAGAGCACAAAACAAGCATAAGTTCTTCTTTTGGCTAATACTCAAAGATCGTTTAAACACAAGAAGCATGCTCAGGCGAAGGAATATGCATCTTGAATCTATATATGTGTGCTCTGTGTTGAAGAGGTGGATGAGGACATTTTTCACCTTTTCTTTCAATGTCCGTTCAGTCAAGCATGCTGGATATATTTGGGCATTGAATAGGATACTTCAATCGATCATCAACTCATGTTTCTTAGAGCTCAGGAGAAATTTGGATCTGTTATCTTCAGAGAAATTATAATTCTCGCAATGTGGGCTTTATGGACTCACCGAAATAGTATTATCTTTGATGGAGCATGCCTGTCTTTCTCGGCGTGGAGGCGTCGATTTAAGGATGAAATGAATGTGGTGACCTTGCGGGTTAAGCCGATTTTGAAGGACAAAATCAATCTTTGGATGAGTAGTCTGTTAGTTTTCGTCTCTTTCTTTTTGGGCCTGTGGCCTTGTAAAATGTACATACCTTTTTCTTATATAAAAAATATAGGTAGGGGCCTCCCCTGCTGTTTCCCTAAAAAAAAAGAGATGATAAGCAAATCTTTTTTAAAGGTTGGCTCTAATGCGAATTTTTTCTTTAATTTTTTTAACAAGAGTAAGTTGTTGAGCTATCATATATTAATGATTTGATTTAAACCCAAGAATGTTTGGCAAGGATAAGCTCAGATCCATTCATTCACTATATGAACATCAAATTACTGACTAACATGGGGGTTCTTTTAATCATATCACATGATAAATCTTGGAACAAAACATTTGCAAGCCAACATGTTAAATATGCAGAGGTTGGTGAAGCACATCGAGTTTTAATTTTTATGTTCATCATGAAATTCATTTAAAACTCAAAAGGCAGAGAGTTGGAGGGGTGTATTGCACATAGCATAGCTGAAGAGAAGGAAGCAGAAGCTGAGATGTTGTCGGCCGAACCCATAGGCTAGCCTTCCATCTCTGGATCATCCTTCCTTTGGTGTTTTGAATGTCCAGTGTAGTGCAAGATGTTGGGGAAGGTCTCGCTTAAAGTTGCACAAGGTGAGTTCGAGAGGTATCCCCCACACTTGATCTTGTACCTTCTTATCATTCAAAAACCACAAAGATGGAAACAAGAACTCTGTCGGGATGAATACCGAGGAGTTCAAATCTTCATTGAATTGAGGCACATGAATGATGCAGTTGTGACACCCTTTCTCTTTTTCACCAATTTTTAGTTTTGTTTTTTATAAGGACGAAAATAAAGGATGCATATGCATACAAAAGATGCATCTAGCAATGTGCACGATGTGTCTTTTTGCCTTTCCTACATGTCATGCAATCTTTTTGAAATACTTATGGGGCCTTGGCTCAGTTCCCATGTAAACGAGCTGGAGGACTCACCCATTAAATTGAAGATTTTTCTGCAGAGATTAGTCCATAGATCATGTGCATCCAATGTCTATGATAGTATTTACTCTGAAGGTTCATTAATCAAACTCAACATCATGTCTAATTTGATTAAAGTAGGCAATTTCAACCTAAGCACCATGCTTAATTTAAAAACCCTATAGATATCTCCATGGAAGACACCCAAACCAGAGCAAATAAACAAAGCAAACATGAATTTGAATCATCAAGCTATATTCACATAGAGATAGACAAGAGCAGAAAATTGGTGAATCATACCTGAGCAAACTTACCGACTGCGTAGGATGGATTCTTCGAATTATTTTAGGGGTAATGTGATCACAGGTGAACTTTGATTATTCCTCTATTCCGATGTCGATTTCAGTGGAGGCTGTCTTGTTCACACGGTCACGCCTACTCAGGTCGGCGAATCCCATGTACCATGTGTGGGAATGATGTGTTGGAGGCAGGATTTATCAACACCATGCTTATAGGATTTGGAGACACAGAGTGAATCTCCTCTCATGTATTTGAGCAGGTGTCGGCTGAAGGAAGTGGAGAGGGTCTTGAAGTGTGTGGATACTACTAGAACAAGCTATGGACCTTCATGTGTCTTACTCTTTTTTTTATGGCAGAGCTATCACCGTCTTCAAACTCGGATAGTCCTTGGAACTTTCAACTTTGACGTGTATCGATTTCCCCACACTTAGACTTTTGTGTGAACACACGAGAGTCGAGTGTGTGGTATCAATGTCTCCTTTAGAGTATTCCATTAAGAGTGCCAAGCATAAATGTGGAGAGGCTCCTTAACCTGAAAGAGTTAGCAACCAAAAATACCGGAAGGTGCATACTATCCTGGAAACATGCACTTGACTTCTATTGCTTAAAATAAAGAAAGTGATCATCAGGGCTATCTCTCGATAGTGCTTTGATTATGGTCGTAAGCTCGACCTTGGGGAATTTTCCTTTACAGCTATTATTATTGATGACATCCCCTTCACCACTAATTGATGATGTCCTAATGAAGCTATAGCTTCAAGATTGGCGCCACTATGTGGCCACAAAATCTACAATGCTTGCGATAGACGAAGACATCCATAACCCTTCTAAAAAGTTGGGGAACAAAGATTTGGAGGTGGCTATTTTCCATAATGGCCTTCATGGTGCACAGAGTGATTGACTCTTGATGGAAGGTATACGAGTATATTTTTGGTGGTGGTTCAAAGATGAAGCTCTCATGCTCATTTATGCAATGATTTTCATTGGACTCAAGAGTCAGTGCCTCATAGAATTCTATAGCCCATGAGTTTCCTAGATTAGGAGGGTCATCTTCTGAGATTGGGCCAGAGGGATGAGGCTCAGCTTCGTTGGAGGGTGATGATGATCGTTCACCTTCTTTTGAGTTATTATCTTCAGAAGTAGCCAATTATGCATCCTTAAATAAAGTTGACTCATATCAAGCGAATGAAGATGAATGCATTGCCATCTCGAATGGGTGCTGTTTGGGATAAGGCCTCACCATTGGAATTTCCAAACAAGGTGGTGGTGGAAGCAGTTTCCCTAAGCTCTTCATCTAGGCTCTCATGGAATGGAGGAAAAAATTATTCTAATGGGTAGCCTAGGAGAAGACCGAAATCGATGTTAGGATAGACGTAGAAGTTTAAGTGCATCTCGATTTCATTTATGATGATGGGCATGTCCCTTACTATCCTCCAACATTCAAAGTGGAGTCCTGAGGGATTTCTCAAGGGTGTGTCGGTCGGGGTTTGGGGTTTGTTTCCAACATAATCATCCATACGATATTCCGATATGATACAAGCCCCGACAGAAGGGTCATAGCATGCTTCTATAACATTCTCCTTCATGGAAAAAGGGATTATTGTGAAAGTTGGGCAAACCTTAATTACTTTAGAAGTTCGCTTTATTTCCTTTGACCAATCCTTTGTGTGCACATGAGGGAACATTCCGTTTTCCTCGGCCCAAAGGGGTTACGAGGTTTTCCCAATGTCTTGGGGAGGAACATTGTCGAGTGGGGGAGAGGACTCTGAAGGTTGAATTTCTTCTTCCTCGGAAGTACGTGCTTGGGATAGGCATATAGAGATTCAAATTTTCTAAGAAGCTTAGCATGGTCCTCTAGAATTTGAGCTATTTTCCCCTTGGACAAGTCCTGCTTGGGGCAAGATTTTGCCATTGTGTCCTCCGGATGAGTGTTAGGAGAGGAAGATGCATTATTCATAGACTCTTCTTTAAAGTTCCTTTTAGAAGTACTTCCTTGGGGAAGAATTTCCAAAGGTTGCCGAATCAAGAGATCGAAGTCATAGACATCGAAGACATGTGAATCAAGGTCAACTTTAACACTCTAATGCCGTAAATGCACGTTATGAAGAAGCTCGTTTCCTTCTAAGAGTATGCCAAATCTGTCCTTGAAGGTTTTATTGGTTGGAGGCTATGGTTTATCAGCGAAATAATTTGCAAATGACTGTGACATGATATTAGCTCTAACCTCGGGATCATACAATGCTTTCACCATAGTTCCTCTGATTTCGCACTGAATGATTGAGGGAGAGCCAATCTAAATTACTTCAGAAGAAAGCTCTAACTCACTTGACCATTCATTGGTAGAAATAGTTTTCCCTTCCATCTTGGTTGCCCTCATAGAGAGCTCCCTGATGAAGAGATGGATGTCGCGAACTGGTGGGTTTGAGGTTTCTTCCTCGAGAGGGGGTTCAAGAGGTTGAATTTCATCTTCATCCAGTGGTTCGGGTGCAAGCTCATGAGTCGAATCTATTGATGAGAAGGTTATAGAGTTGGATTCGGCTGATGAGGTCTCCTCAAGGTTTGACATGGTTTCTACAAGTAAAAAAGAAGTGTGATTCTCTATGATATGATCAAGGATCTCCTTTCCTTCTATCAGAGTTTTCTATACGAACGATCCTCCGGTAGCCATGTCAAGATCTCGGGCAGAGGTCATATCTAGTCCCAAGGAAAATAGGTGCAATATATCATCGGAGAAAAACATGCCTGGCTTGATAAATTGATGTGAAAATCTACCCCATGCTGCTCCTAGAGACTACTTTTCTAATTTCTCAAACATGAGAAGATCACCCATGGAGATGATGTGGGAGATAAAGGAGAGAACGAGTGACAAAAGTCATCTCGGAGCTGTAATACCCTGAATACGTTTAGATAAAAAAATATGTTTTGTAAAGGAGTAAACAATTTAGAAGGTTGACCAGCCATAAAAGAGAGACAAAAGTTGACTTTTGAAATCATTGCTCGGATGGATGATTGAAGACTACGATTGCGTAGAGCTCGTTGAATACTTTCCGTTTGACTACTCATATGCATCATTTGGAGTTCGAATTGCCAAGTAATTAGCGTTGCAGAACATCAACCTTTGGGGTGGTTATAGTAGCGTCGTGGCTACAGTAACCCTGCAGGATTTCTTTTCCCCTATGTCGCCCTCTCCCTCCCTCGACAGCCTCCCTATCATGAGCAGAAAAGAGAAGGAGAAGAGAGAAGAGAAGAAAGGAGTGGAGAACTAGGGTTCGTCGTCGCCATGGGATCTTTGCCATTGCCATATTCCTTTCGAAGGGGAAACCCTTGGTAAGCCATGCTCCTGCTCTGGCTAGTGAAGGTTCTCAAGTGTTAGACTTATGCCCAACTATTGATACCCGAAGCATGTCGTTGAGTGATGGTTGGATTGGCCACCATACCATACACCCTAACTATATGCTCTCGACATATTGGATTGGCGGGTCATTGTATGTGTTATCCTATTGCAGTGAAGATGTCTTAAACTAACTATAGACATGCATTTAGTTTACCTTCTCAATGATAACCTCATACGAATGATGGTACAAATGATGACTTGAATGAATCTTTTCTTTGTGTTATCATGAAGGGCATGTGACATTATTGTGGAGAATTGTTGGTTAATTGTTTATGATCACATACTATCCAGGCCCTACAACTTGTGTTTTGAGTTAGTTGCCTGTATTTTCTTGAACCTAGAGGTTTTCTACACCATTTGGGATTCTAATTTTTAATTGTAGTGGCTTTGAAGAATGTGCCTTCGCTCTAAGTTGTTCGGAGTGACAAATTGGAATAATTACTAATTGAATGGTTGAGATGTGGTGGCATCTTTTGTCATTGCAGTGCTAGTAGTCCTAATATTACTGGTTATTAATTTTCATGTCTACTAGCCATAGCTATATTCACTACGTTGGCCTAGCAAGTGTCTTGTGCTCATCCATATTTCTATTTTATGCTATGTAGCTATTATAATGGAGGATTTAAGGTTATATTCTACCAAAGGGTGAAAAATGTTATTTAAAGACAATTTTATTTGAAGAATAATGATGTTTGTTGCATTGTGGTTGTAATACTAGTTCTCTTTATATCATGGGTGGTGTCATTGATGTAATGAGCCTACGTAGGAAATCAAAATATATTTTTTTTCACTTTGTAGTCCTTGTCATTCCTAGAAAGTTTTTTTTATTGTTTTTGAGGTTTTGTTTGCAGCTTCCTTATGTGCTGCAATAGTCTTTCTTTTCCTTTAGTATATATTTATATAGTTCTTTGTCTCTCCTTGAGCTAGTGGTCTTATATATTGGTTGATATGAGGTGCTTTGTCTTGTTCATTGATTGGATTGTGGTCTTTGTCTCAAGCTTGATATCCTTAACTCTATGTTAGGGAATGTGCTTTATTCTTCTTCTTTAAATTGACCTAAACTGGTATATGCTTCAATGATGTGCTCTTATTATGGAAGTTCTAGTCCGTAGATGTCAAGTAATAAAATAGTTTTCTTCTCTTGTTGTGTGAAGGAAAGTAGATTGTTTCGCTATATTATACTTTACGCCAGAGATTAATCTCCATAAGGCGTAATATGAGTTTAGTCCTAGCAGTTTGGGATGATTTAAGACACTTTACTTTTCTTTGTCGTGTCACGTGGCAAGTACAAATTTTATGGTTCGGGTTTATTCCTGGTAGTTTATCATTTTTTCAATGTGTTCGAACTTTTTCTAGCTGCCATAATCAAATAAATTGATGAACCATTGACCTATTAGAACTCGAAGAGCAAAATTGGATTTCATCTTCCTTGTCTTAGATTTATAAACAAGTATTATTCAATTTTATGTGATAGTTTTTCTGTCGTGAGGTTTATGAGCGCGGTTGGATAGTATTGGTGTACTGAAGTTTCACAATCTTTTTTTTTTGTCTAGTTTTGCTTTACCAAATTGCATAGGATTTGTTCATGTCTGTGAGCCACTGAAAAGGGAGGTTTCTGTTTTATTCGAATACTTAGTGGTTAAGATATATTTTAAATTTGTAAAAAAAGATTGATGTGTGTGTATTTTTTCTTCTCGCTTGAGGAGGCACATTTGCTTTTATTGCACTAGTCGTAGTCATGCTTATGGGGAATTGCGAGAGATCTTTTTCTATAGTGGTCTGGACTGTTGAATTTGCCTTCATGGTGAAAACTATGTTGCAAATAGTGTTTGTTGTGTAGTATTGGACACTTTATATTTATGAGTTCTTTTATTGATCCAAAACCTATTGGTGGTAAATACAGTAGCAGATGCCTTTTTGGAACTATATTCCTATGTTTAAAAGACTACAATTGCCAATTTGGATTGTATAGATGTTCTTGTGTTGTGTAAGCCCTACTAGTGAGGAAACATAGACATCTATTAAGTGTCTCTGTCTTGTGGGTGTCTGATGCACAATGAGACAATCTTGAATTCAAGTTGTGCACAACAGAATTTCTAATAATAAACTTTCATTGTATAGTTTTTTTTGGAATGAAGATTTCAATTTTAGAGGCGTCTTTACATGATGTAGAAATCTTAGATTCAGATTAATATAATAGGAGATGTTCATTGAACTTGATGCATAGTGAGACAAAGAGGTATATGGATTTGAATTAGCATTGGAGTTTGAAGTTTTTTTAAAAAAAAATATATGGCAACTTTAAGTTGTGTACTTGGGTGAAGGATGAGTCTAGGAGGCCTGTAGGTTTATTAAAGCCTTTAGTGGTTCCTAAGTGAAAGTGAGAGATATCACTATGTGTTTTGTGGTTGGATCTATCTTATTCTCAGGGTTTGGGCACTATATTGGTTGTGGTTGAATGATTCGCCTAGTCGATGCATATCATTCTTATGTGGATGTTGTGTGGCATCTGGTGCGCCTTAGTTTACTATTTAGGTATAGAGACCAAGTTTATTTCCATATTTAGCAACATCTTGCTAGTGTTTTAGATACAAAACCTTCTCTTAGAGTTGTTTTCCACCATTATACCAATGATCAATCATATTGGACTATCTTCGGTACATAAGTTTTCTTTTCTTTCTTTTCAGCTCGGCATCCTTTGACATCGTTGTTGTGAGGATCATTTATTATTGGCTAACTTTTCATTTAACGGCTATAGAGGTTTATGAAGCTTCTCGCGATAGATTAGTACATTCGCGTTATGTTGGGAAAATTCGGAAGAGAGGTCCTTGGTTGGTCCAGAATGGATTCAAGAGACAACTAGGAAGGTATAATGGATATGACATAATATTTTGACTTCTTAGAGCCACCATAAGAGCTTGCTGATAGGAGGAGGTGAAACCTAGGATTCTCTGTAGGTGATCAAGTTCTACTCAAAGTACCACCTACTAAAGGTGTTGCTATATCCTGGAATTTTTGTTCCATTGGATATCATAACCCGAGTAAGTAGTTTGGCCTATCGGTTGATATTACCCGAGTCTATGAAGGGGGTACATATCTTCCATCTCTATATTTAGAAAGTAATTGTGGGATCCATAGTAGAAGGTCAAGTTAGAGCCAATCACGGTGAAACAGGACTTGACCATGTAGTGTCGCCCTGTTTGTATCTTAGAATAATCGAAGTGTGTTATGAGGAGAAGGACTATTAAGTATGTAGGATTCTATGGACTAATCATCCTAAGCGAGAACCTACTTGAGAGCTTGAGGATCAGATACGAAAGACGCATCCATATCTTTTCGAGACTCGTGAATTTTATGTACATTCCATCTTTCTTTGATATTTGTTATGTCATAGAAACAACAGAATTTGAGGATGAATTCATGAAAGGAGGGGAGAATGTAATACCCTGAATACGTGTAGATAAAAAATATGTTTTATAAAGGAGTAAAAATTTTAGAAGGTTGACAAGCCATAAAAGAGGTACAAAAAGTTGACTTTTGAAATCATTGCTCGGATGGATGATTGAAGACTACGATTGCGTAGAGCCCGTTGAATAATTTTTGTTTGACTACTCATATGCATCATTCAGAGTTTGAATCGCGAAGTAATTAGCGTCGCAAAACATCAATCTTTGGGGTGGTTACTGTAGGGTCGCTGCTACAGTAACCCGCCCAGGCTTCCGTTTCCCCTGCCAAAGCCTATCGTGATTTTCTTCCCCTGCGTCGCCCCCCTCCTCCATGACTCCCTCCCTACCTCGACAGCCTCCCTATCGTGAGCAGAAGAGAGAAGGAGAAGAGAAGAGCGGAGAACTAGGTTCGTCGCCGCCGTAGGGATCTTCGCCGTTGCCCTATTCCTTTCGAAGAGGAAACTCTAGGTAAGACATACCCCTGCTCTAATAACGTTTCCCTAAGGTTTTGAATGTTTTAGCACCTGCGTGTAGCGGTGTTCATCGCCATTAAGAGCTAGGGTTAAGGTTCTACCCACGTCGTTGTTGTCAGCACATTGTTGATCTGCATAGTTTTTGGTTTTGGCCGTTTTACGTGATCTTCGTGGCCTAAGAAAAAAGTCTATATATGAGTTGTAGGAGATTTAGAGCCCGTTCCATAGCCGTAAAGAACTCGTCAATCGGATTTGTGGTCAGGGAGATATTGATGTTTTATTCAGTCACTTTTTTAGTCCCGTAATTCTGTGCAGTTTGTGCTTCCTTAAGGATTAGGAAACCTAAAATACATAATTAGAATTTTGGATCTAAAGAAAAGTTGTCAGAAATTTTATAAGGTTTCCATATTGTTAAAGATCATTTTCATACGAATTTTGAGCTCTATTTATATCTTTTTGATTGGGGATGTTGTGCAACGGTTGTCAGATTTTCAGTCTAAGGTTCTCCTGAAGATTAGCCTATGTTAATTATTTTTTATGTGTTTGAGTAAACTACAAATATGCATTATTTGGAGTTATCTTTCATCTGATAAAAGGTGATAATTTTTGGCGGTTAGAATTAAAGTGTATAAAAAAGAGAATTAACAGTCCTGTTGTATTGACTATAATTGTGTTTGTTAATGTGAGGATGTTGGGTTCGGGCGTAGGAATGGTTTGATTGATGTCTTTATTTCACATGTAGGTTTATGTGGTGATGAGATGTATTTGTGAACAGGTGGTGCACCTTGAGATCATGCTTAGCTCGCTTTATTTTGATCTTCATTGAAGGCAAGTGAATGTAGCGGTGGTTTGCTACTGTTTTGGCTAGTTATTTTTATCTCCTAAATCTTAATATTCAGAACATTACCACTTTAATTATAATCTGAATATTTGTGCTAAATGGATGATATTTATGTCTTGTTCCTTATTTACTCACTCGATATTTATTTTCATATCTCCATTATTATTGAAGTTGAGTCTGTGGTTATAATTGAAGATGAGGTTGTGGCGGTTTTATTACTCATTATGATACATATGAAGCATATAATGAGCATATCATGTCATTCACATTGAAGTTTGATGCAATCCTATGGTTGCAATTGTACCGGCACACATCGTGCGTTGCCCGAAGGAGGGGTGCAATGTAAAATTGGTCATGGCATTGCATCCCGATGCGTTTCTTTGCATGGAAGGGAATAACATAATATGTTATATTGGGAGGTTATGTGGTTTTATATGCAATGGTGAATGTCTTCTATTTCTTAACTATTACCATGATGGTTTGGTGGAGTCTTACTCTTGATATTTTAAACCGATGCTTAATTGAACTTGTGGTCTAAATGGCTTGTCATAACAAATTTGCTTGCTGAGATTTTTATCTCTCCCTTGCATTACTCTTTCCAGGTTCTTGGTGTTTGTTAGAAGGGAAAGAGGGATTAGTTACACGTCATAACTCATCTTTTATAGACCCCATTTATCTTAATGCAAGTGAATGTTTTGTTATTGGGAGACTTGAGACTTATGCTTAAGGCGTAGTGTGTTTGTTAAACTCTTAATCTAGTTGACTCATATTATCTAGGATGTTGATTATGCGAGTGCGGTACTTATATGACTTATATACATTGTTATTGCTTCCACGTTGCTTATTAATTCAGAGGAGATGTTGCTGAATTTTCCACTTATTTAAGTTCAGCTGTTGTTGGTATGATTTAGTAGCATCTTGGGGTGTTAGTGGATTTTGGGGTGTTACAGGAGCTTTCCCCAATCACCATCCACATTTTTTATGTGTTGAGTGTACCATTGTTCCGCCTTCTCTGTGCGAGAGAAATGAAACAACTTCCACTTCAAGGTTTCTTGTGGCATGTCTGGGATTGCCATACACGAACACATATCCTTGAACTCCAGCAATTCTTCAATGGAATCTTCATTCTTGGTTCCAGAGAAGGGTTGTGCCCGAACCATGGTAACTATACCAGGAAGGAACTCATAGCCAGATGGTCTAAAAGTATTTGATGACTTAGTTGACTTTAAGAGTTCTTTCGAAGGAGCGGCAGGATTTCTAATAGAATCAAGCTCCATTTATGGATAATTGTTGACAGTCCTTATGTGCTAAATATCACCATTAACGTCTCAAGAAAAATACTACTTTATTATTATATTTTGTTAAGGATGAAATAGTTCTACTTGTATTTTGTCTTTGTGAGATTTCAGGAATATAAAGTGATAAAAACCATTGACGTGTAAAGGTTTTCACAGCAACACAAAAAATTGCTCACTGGGAGCGAAGGTTACAATATCATTGGCAATAGTTTATGATAAGATCCTGATGGGATGAGCCTTAAATGCACCGGTGCCATCTGAAGTACGGCCCATGCAGTCTATGGACATAGGCGTCCAATGGCTTGATGGGGATGCAAAGCGTGGTGGGCACACAGGGTAGCATCAGGGAAGCTGTTGTTCCCAGCGAACGTCTTCACAGTAGGGGCCAAGATCAACCTCTACATCGACTGGGCAGCTGGCTTGCACGCCCCTTGGCTTCACCCCGACATCGGTGATTCAATCAAGATGTTCACCAACAACTTTACTGACAATGCCACCAAGTTTGCGCCGGTGTCCGCCTCCATGGCGCCGAATGTGTTTTTACACGTTGTACCTTATTTTGAAGCAACGATCCATGACGGTGATGCAATGCAAGTTGTCGTGTCCGGAGGAGATCGCCATGTAGCACTAGCAACAGGAGAGGAAGGGACCACGTTGCCGTACTATGCCTCTACGTCCGAGATGAACAAGTACTGGCACTTGGTGTCTCCCAAAACGTCCATACCCTTCTGGTATCACGGTGACACACAATTTTCTCCGTCTTATATAACTCTTTTTACTCTTCAAAATAATTATTTCCACGTGGGATTGGAATCTAGTAATGATTTTTCACTACCTAGATTACAATCAATACAATTTCAGTTGTACATTATACATACACATGCTGAGTTGATTTTGCTAACACCAGAATTAAAAACAACTTATAGGAAAACAGATGAAAGATGAGGAAAAGCAATACTACTGGTCTGCATATTCAGATCATCTCTCCAGAGAAAATACCAAGATCTTACATAACTAGGCGCATAGGGTAGCATCAGAGAAGTTGTTGTTCCCAGAGAACATCTTCACAGTAGGGACCCAGATCAACCTCAACATCGACCGGGCAGCCGGCTTGCACGCTCCTTGGCTTCACCCTGACATCGGTGCTTCGATCGTGATGTCCACCAACAACTTTACTGACATCGCCACCACGTTTGCGCCGGTGTCCGCCTCCATGGCCCGCGACATGTGTTCTACGCTAAGCTCATGCGAGCATCCCCGCGAGTTGTCGAGCGAGCAGCATGGCCCTATGAATGTTGAAACTAGAAAAACGTTTTTTTTTTTTGCTTTGAAGGTAATCTGTGATCTACAAATTTGGATTGGGTGCCTACCATTTCATATAGAAATTTTATTAAAGAAACTATATACACAATATCGTTAAATATGTGGAAAGTCCCATCCATATCCAATCTGCTCTCAGATCTATCTTTTGCCAAGGTAGCCTAGGTGTTGTCCACTTATCAACAGCCACGTAAGCATGCTATCTTATTTTGTGTTAACTCTCCATGTAGCTATAATTCCAGATAAAGTATGATGGAGTACTCATTTAGACGTCATAGTGTAAATCATGCATATATTGGAGTCATCATGAAAAATGACCGCAGTGCAGATTTAGCTCACGAAATGTATTTGGATACAATGAGCTTAAAGTACTATTGACCATAATGGTAACGTGAGAGCGTTTTGGATAACGCATGTGAATCATAGAAGTTGCAAGGTTGTGTCTCATCCTATGTGTGTTGAGAAGATAGGCATCAAGATATGCAGGTACATGATGGATAAATATGAAGCAAACCATAGCAACATGTCTTTAGTTGTTCATGGGCTGCAAGCAATGTGCTAACCTGTCCACATGCACATTAATTACTTACAACTCACCAGTAACTCCATTATAGATATTAAAAGCTCCAGCTGCCAACAACCATCGTACACTATGCTACATAGCCAAAGACTCGACATTAAAAGTTATATAAATGACACGTGGCGTGCCTATCTAGCATGTGGCATATACTCACCATGCAACGTTCAACGTGGAACTAACACAGCGGCGACGTGGTCTTCTCCTTGGCAATATTTAATTAGTCTAACTGGCATCTTGCATCTGCCAACTATACATGACTGGCAGCTGAATAACTATCTCTCCTGTATAAATACGGGTGTCCTGATGCCTGGAGAGAAGTAGAGAACACAGGGAAGCATACCTGCAGGCTTAGCTGGTAGTAGAAGAACACATGGGTGCTCTTATGTTCCTCCTGTCACTTCTGGTATGTCCTGTGCTTCATGCACCATTTTGTTTGATAGGGGATCGCCCATGGAATCAAACTAGTGCACCAAGTATAAAAATAGTCACGTAAGCAGGGTCATGTGAAAGATAATGGATCATGGTTCTCTTTTCTTTCATCCGTAGTGTCTAGAAACGTGTAGCTAGTAGGACTCAAAACCTCAAATGATTCTACATGGCAGCCTTATTTGAAGTTCTCTATCTCTGGGTTTAGAGATACATCATCTCGCACGATTTGAAAGAAACTTAAACTATCCACGGCGCCGAATGTGTTTTTACATGTTGTACCTTTTTGGAAGCAACGATCCATTACGGTGATGCAATGCAGGTTGTCGTGTCCCGAGGAGATCGCCATGTAGCACTAGCAACAGGAGAGGAAGGGACCAGGTTGTCGTACTATGCCTCTGCGTCCGAGATGAACAAGTACTGGCACTCGGTGTTTCCCAAAACGTCCATACCGTCAGCTGTACTGGACCGCTTTAATGCCCCTTCTGGTATCTCGCTGACACACAATTTTCTCCGTCTTATATAACTTTATTTAATCTTCAAAATAATTATTTGCACGTGGAATTGGAATCTAGTAATGATTTTTCACTACCTAGATTACAATGAATACAATTTCAGGTGTACACTATACATACACATGCTGAGTTTTTGCTGACACCAGAATTAAAAACAACTTATAGGAAAACAGATGAAAGATGAGGAAAAGCAACACTACTGGTCTGCATATTCAGATCAGGTCTCCAGAGAAAATACCAAGATCTTACATAACTGGGCGCATAGGGTAGCATCAGAGAAGCTGTTGTTCCCAGAGAACGTCTTCACAGTAGGGGCCCAGATCAACCTCAACATCGACCGGGCAGACGGCTTGCACACCCCTTGGCTTCACCCCGACATCGGTGATTCGATCGTGATGTCCACCAACAACTTTACTGACACCGCCACCACGTTTGCGCCGGTGTCCGCCTCCATGGCCCGCGACATGTGGTCTACGCTAAGCTCATGCGAGCATCCCCGCGAGTTGTCGAGCGAGCAGAAGGCTTGCGCCGCATCGGTAGGGTCCATGCACGAGTTCGTTGTGTCAGCTCTTGGGACTGGCGATCTTCACGCCGTGTCCACATCCCTTGATGTGCCTGAGGAGGGTATCAGATCGCCATCATACATGTATAAGGTGGCAACGGTGCGTGCAGTCTCTGCCCATGGAGATAAGGCGGCGACGAACACTGTGACATGCCACAGCATGAGCTTCCCGTTCGCATTGTTCTACTGTCACACTGTCAACCCGACGAGGATCTATGAGGTTACCCTGCAGAGGGAGGAGGACGGCGTTGTCATTGCTTCGCCAAGAACACCGGCTGTTGTGCGGAGGGCTCTTGCAGTGTGCCATGTGAACACGTTGGGGTTTGACCCGACGTTGAAGTACTGGGTGAAGCTTGGTGCCAGACCAGGGGAAGCATCAGTCTGCCACTTCCTTACTAGGGGCGACGTCCTCTGGGCACCCACCTCGGCATCCTGAGTAGCGGCTTGCTCCCTCCAGAGCCTTGTCCTATTACAAAAAACAAATAAGGAAGTTGAGGCTGTAAGTCTCATATGCATCAAGCCGTGTGCTGCATGTGATGTCATGGGCAGTTGTGTCTTTAGCTTATGTACTAAGCATGTTCACGTAAGCATCTGTGCTCGAGTAGAAACATATTGTGTTTGTCTACTTTCTCGCACTATTTGTCTCCATTCGCATCAGTGTTGCTGACTTGCTGCTAGCCCTGCACTATTGTGGTTCACTTGCTTGATAAAGAGGCATTTGGATAACTAGTTTAGTGTACAACCGTTGACGTGTAAAGGTTTTCACAGCAACACACAAAATTGCTCACTGGGAGTGAAGGTTAAAATATCATTGGCAATAGCTAATGATAAGATCCTGATGGGATGAGCCTTAAATGCACCAGTGCCTTCCAAAGTACGGCCCATGCAGGCTATGGACGCAGGCGTCCAATGGCTTGACGGGGATGCGGAGCGTGGTGGCCTCATCGATCTTACTTGATTGTGTTACTTTGTCGAAAAAAAAATAAACGAACAGTCCTTATGTGCTTCCATCCGGCCATGACTTTATAGTCTGTCACCACCCCGCAGGACATAATCAAGTTTCCTTTCTATTTATTTGGGCCCCAAATTAAAATTCTTTAACTAAACATCCTTATAAATACTCAAACTGCTACCAAACATCTACTTGGTAAACCTATTTTTTATATTAATAACTATGACAAGTTTTTTCATAAATAGAAAGTGCCCTATGAATGTTGAAACTAGAAAAACGTTTTTTTCCTTTGAAGGTAATCTATGATCTACAAATTTGGATTGGGTGCCTACCATTTCGTATAGAAATTTTATTAAAGAATCTATATACACAGTATCGTTAAATATGTGGAAAGTCCCATCCATATCCAATCTGCTCTCAGCTCTATCTTTTGCCAAGGTAGCCTACGTGTTGTCCACTTATCAACAGCCACGTAAGCATGCTATCTTATTTTGTGTTAACTCTCCATGTAGCTATAATTCCAGATAAAGTATGATGGGAGTACTCATTTAGACGTCATAGTGTAAATCATGCATATATTGGAGTCATCATGAAAAATGACAGCGGTGCAGATTTAGCTCACGAAATGTATTTGGATACAATGAGCTTCAAGTACTATTGACCATAATGGTAATGTGAGAACGTTTTGGATAACGCAGGTGAATCATAGAAGTTGCAAGGTTGTGTCTCATCCTATGTGTGTTGAGAAGATAGGCATCAAGATATGCAGGTACATGATGGATAAATATGAAGCAAACCATAGCAACATGTCTTTAGCTGTTCATGGGCTGCAAGCAATGTGCTAACCTGTCCACATGCACATTAATTACTTACAACTCACCAGTAACTCAATTATAGATATTAAAACCTCCAGCTGCCAACAACCATCGTACACTATGCTACATAGCCAAAGACTCGACATTAAAAGTTATATAAATGACACGTGGCGTGCGTATCTAGCATGTGGCATATACTCACCATGCAACGTTCAACGTGGAACTAACACAGCCGCGACGTGGCCTTCTCCTCGGCAATATTTAATTAGTCTAACTGGCATCTTGCATCTGTCAACTATACATGACTGGCAGCTGAATAACTGTCTCTCCTGTATAAATACGGGTGTCCTGATGCCTGGAGAGAAGTAGAGAACATAGGGAAGCATACCTGCAGGCTTAGCTGGTAGTAGAGGGACACATGAGTGCTCTTCTATTCCTTCTGTCACTTTTGGTATGTACTGTGCTTCATGCACCATTTTGTTTTAGAGAGGATCGGCCATGGAATCAAAGTAGTGCATCAAGTTTAAAAATAGCCACATAGACAGAGTCATGTAAAAGATAATGGATCATGGTTCTCTTTTCTTTCATCCATAGTGTCTAGAAACGTGTAGCTAGTAGGACTCTAAACCTCAAATGATTCTACAGTGCCCCCGCATCGTCCATGGTTACTGCCACAGCAGGCCCCCAACGAGCCCCCCCTCCCCCCACCCCACACACACAGTGGTGCGCGCAACAACCAATCGTGCAGCCCATGCTTGCTCCTCTCCCTGTGCGCCTACCTAGACGCGGGACCGTTGCCGCCCGGCCTTTGCGCTGCTACCGCCCCGATGGCCTAGATTCGCCGCCGTACTCTCGTAGGAAGACCGCCTTCATCGTTCATGTGCGTGCGCATGTGTGGCGCCACCACCTTCGATGCGCAGGCGCCGCTACTGCCCTACGTTGTTACGCGTCCTTACCACCTGCCATGGTCAAAGAAGACGATGAGCTTCAACATTTTTTATTTTATCACTCAACATTTAACGATTACAAACTCAATATTTACTCCCTCCATCACGTAAAGAATGATCTTTTAGAATTTAATATTTGTCCTATAAAAATTGATATTTTGGCATGCATGCATAACAACTTAGAATTATTTTCCACATGCATAATTAAATGAAAGTTGATTTCCCTCCTAAAATGGCACTTACCAAGGGCACGTACGTTTGAAAAATCCTAAAACATCATTGTTTAAGGGATGAAGGGAGTAATGTGTAATTTTATCATTTCAACCTCAAAAGTGAACGTGTTCAACAAAATCTTGAAGTGTTTTATCTAACTTGTTGAACTAGAACTATCAAAATATTGAACATGGTGCCACATGCGGCAAGGGAGGTACGATGCATGGTGCAGGGGAGTGATGACGCAGGAGAAAGGAGGAGAGCGAGGAGGCATCAGATGCTAGGGTTGACAAACAATCCAGCTACGGTTGATTCGATATACGAATCTCAAATATTAGTAGGTGGGAAGGCTAAAATCTACTGAAAGATAGAGAAAATGCTTGCCTTTTTGGTCCATTTGCTTGTTTGGATCCAATAATTACGTTAGCCCATTTGTCTGTTACTGGATAAACCACACCGTGCGTGCAACATGCAAGTGCGTTTAACCCATCTCGGTCTTTGGGCTTAGAGTATATATTTTCACTCCAGGCCGGCCCATCCTCGTCGCTTGGCCCACCTCAAACCCAACTATCCGTACACCACGCTATCTCGACCCCTCGTGGCATGGTACGGAAGCCGCGACCCGCGATAGTTCTGCAAGATGCCAAGCCATCGAGAAGGCGAGGGCTCCTCAACAAGGCTATTTGAGCTAGCTATTTGATTGTTGACTCAGCTCAGTGCATGACGTGGATGAGAGAGAGCAGCGTACCAGATATTTGCTCCTAGCTAGCTAGAAGCACATGAATCGAGAAAAGTACATGCACCACTCTACTAAATGGCTGTGAAAAAGTAAAGAAAAATACATTCATGGGCCCTATAGAAAGAAAAAGGAATATGTAAGAACTTATATATGGGTCCACGAGATGATGTGGATTTCTCCTGACTAGCAACCGGCTAGTACGTTGGAGACGCCCTGGCTGGCAGTGCCACGGCTGGGCAGCTGAAGCTGACCTGCACGGCGCTCGCCTCAGCGCCGGCCGGATCCAATCCATCCGTACTGTTACCCCGCAGCTTAAGCAACCTCACCCTCACGCCGTACACGTACAGCCGTGCTGGCCATTAAACTAGCTAGGGGGTTAGGAGGACGCCATTAGTTTATATGTCACTAATTAATAAACTAGGAGCCGGGTTAGGTGGTGAGCGTCGTACGCCACCTGCACGGCCGCAGCAGCAGCCAGCATCCGTCGACCACGACTTGTTTCGCCCTCGAAGCTTGCGCCGCAGCAACCAGAGCAGCCGGATCGCATTTTCTATATCTTGCGGCGGGTCGATGCAGAGGGAACGGAGAGTTGACCTGCGGTGAGTGTTGCGGCCTCGTCGTGTGTCTTGGCTGCAAAAAAAAGTCGCTGGGGCCTCCTAGCGTTTCGTTCCCATGGTCGCCGCCGCCCACTCGGACGCGGCGGCGGCAATGGAGGAGGAGGAGGCCGGGAGAAGGGTAGTGGAGAGGGAGGACCAGGCGCAGCGCGGGAGGGGCAGATGGAGGGTTGCTGCGGCCGTGGGCGGCGGAGGTGGCGGCGAAATCGAGATAGAGATGGCGGACGCCGCCGCGGCCGCAGGTGGCGCCGGGGCTTCCTCGTCTGGGCAGCAACAAGACGACGACGACGAGGTTAATTAGCTCTTGTTCTCTGCCTCTTTAGTCATTACATAATTGGTCCATGGTAGGATATTGTACATGATTGCCAATGCTAGCCTTTCAATTTTTGCTCATATATATGGGTTTCCATGTACGCCCGCAGTTGCTAAATATATAGTGCTTAACTAAGATAATTAATATTAATTACAAAGAAAACAATCATTTGAAAATATATAATTATTTTTTAAACTAATTTTCTCATCTTTCAGAAAAAAAATAATTCTTATTTTAAGAGATATATTTGAAAAATTGATGGAGCAAGTTGATAGGTAGGAGTACTACATTCATGTTTCCTAGTGATTGTCACACTCGGCTGGGACGGGGACAAAAAGGTGTTTGTTGGTAGTACCATTGACATGGCCAAAATAGCACCAGCTATATATGTTTTTTACGATAAATTTGATTGACATGTGGCCCATGTCACAACTTTAATTTGGCTGGTGCCTTGGCAACTTACTTTCAACATATGCATAGTGATTTCGAGAAACTTAGTTAAACATATGTTGACTTCTTGCTTGTTACTATATCTTTTTTAGGAGAGATCAACATGGAAGAGGTTTCTAGCACATGCTGGACCTGGTTTTCTTATTTCCTTGGCTTACCTTGACCCTAGCAATGGTAATATGTCTTCTATATACTGGGAATATGAGCATACATATGACACTTAAATGAAGTGACTTTCTGCGGTTACACCTAGATTTCCTAAAATGCGCTTCATTTAGATGATGTGTCAAGGGCCTCTTGGCACAAGACGCGGCTTCGTAGTTCGTAGCCGACGACGATAGGAGCGCGAGGGTTTTGCCTCGCTGCTCAATTGGTGATATTAGAGCGGAGAAAGGAGGCAGGAATAGTAGATTGAAATTGCTTAATCTCCAAGAGTTCAGTACATAAACTTATATAGGCCGAATGCCTCAATCTAAAGGAAGGAAATCACTTCCTCGGAAATAGAAACTATCCAAACCAACTAATTCTCGTAGCCATGCTGATCCGTAGCTGGTTGTCTAGCCCCTCCTTGCGCCAGTGGCGCCTAACGTAGTGGTGGCCCCACGTGACATCTTTGCCCCCCCCCTCAATCAGCAGCTCGTCCGCGAGCTGAAAAGCTGGATAGTGCTCAATGAAGGAGTCGACGTCCTCCTAGGTGCAGGGCCGTAGCTAGAAATTGGAGGCCCCGGTGCGAAATATATAATGGGGTCCTAAAATATGATATAACCGAAGCATGCTTTCTTTTGATTCTAAAATTTCAGTATACATTATTTGTTACATCAATAGAAACATATTAAGTATGAAATATTTTGCTAAAATAGATAAGGTAGATAGAGCTTCTACCTATACCTGATGGAATTAAGACTGAGATGAGTATGCCGAAGCGAGTATGCATGGTCTGGTGTCGAGTCTCACTCGCAAGTAATAAACGACTATGCTATAGCTTGGAAGGATGTTCAGAATATCAATTGAAGGGGTGGCCTCTGAGAGATAAATAGGTTGATTCTCTAATTGTTCATGAATAAACGTAAAATGATGTGAGTACATCTGCTACCTGAAGACAAGTCCTAAACATTCACGCATGGGACTGTATATAAGTTAATAAGACCAGTGCTTGCTCATATGGGTTTCAGTGGACTTTCTCTTTTTTTAGAACTAAGTAGTAGATAATTACCTAATTAGTACAAGATTTGGGGGGCCCAAATATTTGGAGGCCCTGTGCAGTCGGCCACCTTGGCCCTGCTCATGTACGGCCCTGCCTAGGTGGCAGTAGACGCCAGTTCACCCTTCCACCGAATGAGCACCTGACAAACGTCGTGGGCCAATCGAGCTCGAACGGTCTGCTCTGGGACCAGAACACCAGCACCATGGTGGACGGGCGGCAGTGCGGGTGGAGCTTCAGGTGGATCACCCACGAACTTATTGAGGAGGCCAACGTGGAAGACATCATGAAAACGAGCTCGAGGTGGCAGCGTCAAACGAACAACAACCTCATTGATGAGCTCGGTGATGCGATACGGCCCGTAGAATCTGGGTTTGAGCGTCCCTGCAGTGGGCGTCGCTAGAGATGTCAGGGTGCGATGATGAAGGCGAAGCCAGACCCAATCGCTCACCGTATAAGCCACTGTGCGGTGACCCTTGTCGTAGTGACGCTTCTGGACTGCTTGCTCCAAGCGGTAGAATACATCTGCCAGCAGCTCATCTTGGTCAGCCATGGTCTTGGCCACCGCGGCAACCCGAGTGTCACCCGGTTCATATGAACGGATGGTAGGAGGGTCGCGCCCATAGACGATGCGGAACGGCGTGTCCTTCAGGGAGGAATGGTAGGCGGTGTTGTAGATGTACTCCGCCCACAGAAGCTAATGGACCCATTGGCGTGGACAATCGCCAGTGAAGCAGAGGAGGTACATGACGATGACCTCGAACGTTGGCCGTCAGATGCAGTGGTCATGTGGAGATTGGTCCCCATCAGGCGCATCAGCTCCCTCCAGAACGCCGAGGTGAAGACGGGATCGCAGTTTGAGACCGGCGACTGCGACATGCTGTGGAGTCAAACGATGTATGTGAAGAAAGCCTGCGCCACTGTCTCCGTCGTGTACCGTCAGTATCACTGATTTGCCCGCCACCTGGGGAAGAGCCTCCAGTCCTCCACTAAGTCGAGGCCCAGGTCGGTCCACACGGCCGACGGCACTGGCAGCGGGAGCAAGAGGCTGGCTGGGTGCAGATGCTCTGACTTGTAGCACAGACACGTGTGGCAAGCCCTGATGCAGTCCTGGACGACGCGGCGGAAGTTCGGCGAGTGGAAGTCCCTCCAGAGGTGGTGGAGAGTGCGTTGGACACCCTCGTGTACGGTGGCGTCCAGCTCGGTCAGCAGGGGTGAGGACGGCGGGATGTAGAGGCGTGAGTCATAGGTGATCATGTCGTCGGTGATGCTCCAAGGCGCGATCCGAGTACCTGACCTGATCTTATCGCGCATGGCTACCAAGGCTGGGTCGGTGTCCTGCGCCTGGTGTGGTAGGCCGATGAAGTCGAAATGAGGGCCAGAGATCGCGAGGATCATTCCGTCCTCGCCTCGGTGTCGCGAAGGGAGAGGGCGTCGGTGACGCCATTGGTGGCGCCCGGCTTGTAGGCCACCGTGAACTCGAACCAAGCAACTTGCCCACCCACTGGTGATGTGGAATCGTAGCCAAACGCTAGTCAAGGAGATACTTGAGGCTATAGTGGTCGGTACGCATCAGAAATCAATGTCCCCATAAGTATGGCCTCTAGTGGCGGATGGCGTGGACGAGACCAATGAGCTCGCGTTCATAGGCCGCCAGGGAGCGATGGCGCCATGGCGTGGTGCGACGGGTCGGCAGAAGATGGACATCGGGTGCTTATCCTGGATGAGGACGACGCCGAACCCGTGGGTGGAGGCGTCGCACTCGACAACGAGCTCTTGGGTGAAGTCCGGAAGATGCATCACCGACAGAACGTCACCGCGAGCTTGAGGGCTTCGAACTCCACCGCAACCTCCGTCGTCCAGAGGAAACCGTCCTTGTGCAGGAGGGTGGTCAAGGGTGCTGTAGTTGCGCATGAACTTGCGGTAGTATCCCGTGATGCCCAAGAATCCCCGCACAGCCCGAGCCGAGCGTGGTTGTGGCCAGTCACGGATCACCTGCACCTTGGAGGGATCCATCGCCACGCCATCGGTGGAGATGATGTGCCCCAAGTACTGGATGGAGTCGATGTCGAAGGCACACTTGGAGCACTTGACGTAGAGTTGGTGATGCTGAAGGGTGGTGAAGACAACTCGGAGGTGGTGGAGGTGCATGGCCCAGGAGCTGTTGTAGATGAGGATGTCGTCGAAGAGGACGAGGACGAAGCGGCGGAGGAATGGGCGAAACACCTTGTTCATCAAGGCTTGGAACATGGTCGGGGTGTTGCAGAGACCGAAGGGCATGACTAGGAATTCGTAGAGGCCTACGTGGGTGCGGAGCGCCGTCTTGGCAATGTCCCCCAGCGCCATGCGGACTTGGTGGCAGCTTGAACGAAGATCGAGCTTGGTGAAGAACTTGGCGCCGAGGAGCTCGTCGATCAGCTCGGCCACGATGGGGATGGGGAAGGCATCCTTGATCGTGAGGGCATTGATGGCCTGTAGTTGATGCAGAACCGCTAGGAGCCGTCAGCCTTCCAGACTAGGAGCACGGGCGAGGAGAATGCCGACGAGCTACGACGGATGAGCCCCTGGCGGACCATGACCTGCCTTTCCAGGTCATGCTTGTGGGTGGCCGGATAGCGGTAGGGCCAAACGGCCACTAGCTGGGCGCTCGAAATCAAAGTGATGTGGTGGTCATAGGCGCATGGCAGAGAGAGGCCATGTGGCTAGGCGAAGATGGCGGCGAATTCGTCAAGGAGGGCATCAAGGAGGGGCTGGACGGTCCAGACCCGAACCGTCGGTGGGCTAGCTGTCATGATGCCTGTCCAGGTGACGCGACGATGGCCACGCCAGAACGTCATGGTGAGCGAGCCGAAGTTGTAGAGGATGAAGCCCAGCGTGGCCAGCCATTGCGTCCCCAGCACGATATCATAGCCAGCCAGCGAAAGGATGATGAAGTCGACGACGAATGGCTTGGTGTAGATGGAGAACGCTCTGTCGCACAGCATGCCGAGGCATGGTACGCGCTCGTCATTGGCCACGGTTACCCGCAGCCAGGCCGGCTCTCCTGGTGGAGTCTCGAGGCCTAAGCTGCCTTCTCCCCGATGAAGCTGTGTGTTGAGCCGGAGTCGATGAGGGCCACGAGCGTAGCGTCACCCTGTTGGAAGTGGACCTGCATCGTCTCGCTAGTATGCACCCCTCAAATCACTTGCAAGGAGATGAAGGGTTCCTCTGAGTCGGCAGGTGCGTCGACCTGGTCATCCCCCTAAACTGGATTCGTCAGGTCGACGAGGAAGATGCGCTGGCAGACACTGTTATGACCCCGGCCGAACTTCTCGTTGCAGTTGAAGCAAAGGCCGAGCTTGCGGCGCTCCTCCATCTCTGTCTAGGACAGGCGGCAGATAGGTCCGCCCTCAGCGGTGGTTGTCGTGGCAGCCGGGGTAGGTGTCGGTGCAGGCGTGGTGGCCGGTGCTGGCAGAGACAGGCGAGGAGGTCGCAACGGCAGGATGCCCCTTGCCTGGGAGCGATGAGGCGTCGAGCCGGAGGCCGAACCCTTGCTGCATTGGTCGCACAGTTCTAGCTTGCGGGCGAGGCTCATGGCGACGGCGAAGGACTGCAAGGTTGTGGATCTCGACGTCGAGGCTAAGTAGCAGTTGGAGTCCCACGGTGAAGATATGGACCCGCTGGGCCACGGTGAGGTTGCCCGCGCGAGGGAACTGGGCCTCAAAGGGATCCTAGTAGTCGACGACGGAGCCCGTGCACTTGCACGCCATGAGCTTGCCAAGGGGGTTGGCCCGCAGGGGTGGCGGTGGCTCGTACCTGGTGCTGAGGAGCTCGGTAAAGTGCCGCCATTACGCTGGACCTGGATGAACCACATCTAGGCGCCATCCTCTAGATTGTATGAGGCCATCCAAACCTTCTCCTCCTCTACGATCCTCTGCTGGTGGAAGTAGGATTCACAGCGATCGATGAACACGAGGGGATCAGATTTGCCGTCGTACTTCGAGAAATCCATCTTCTGGAAACTGGGTGGCCGATCATTGTGGTTCTCGCCCGTGTTGGCCTGAGGTCCCGACGCCGAGGAGTCGGAGCACCTCTCCTGCTTGAATGCCTCCACCGAAGTCTGCAGAGTAGCGACCGATTCGGTGAGGGTCTTGATGAGCGCCATGAGGCCTGCGGTTGAAGGTTCGTCCATGGAGGAAGGCGGCAATGTGTCAGCAGAGGCGGTGGAGAGGGGTGGTGATGCGTCAGCGGCGGCCGTGAACGATAAAGACGCAGATCGTGAAGATGAGGAATGCCTGGAAGCTGATCCCAGGTTGTCAAGGGCCTCCTGGCCCAAGACAGCAGGGTCGCGGCTTCTTAGTTCGTAGCCGCCGGTGGTAGGAGCGCAAGGGTTTTTGCCTCGCTGCTCAATTGTTGAAGGGGTGAGATTAGAGAGGAGAAAGGAGGGAGGAATACTAGATTGATATTGCTTAATCTCCAAGAGTTCAGTACATAAACTTATATAGGCCGAATGCCTCAATCTAAAGGAGGGAAATCACTTCCTGGGAAATAGGAACTATCCAAACCAACTAATTCTCCTAGCCACCCTGATCCGTGGGTGGTTGTTCGGCCTCCTTGCGCCGGCGGGGCCTGACGCAATGGTGGCCCCAAATGACATGATGCATGCATACTCAAGAAATCATTCTTCATTTTCATCTTGGATTGACAATGCCTCATGAATATCTCATCTATGCCCAATGTAGGCTAGTATGTGCATGTTATGACCACCAGTTGTGCTGGATCTTGTGACCACTTATTGAGCTCGTGATGGGGCACTTCATTTAGGTTGAACTTTTAATGTTGTGCTCCCTAGTGTTGAGCTTTCGATGTTATTATTTTAATGTTTTCTAGAAAAAACTACCCAGAGGTCTTTGGTCTGAAAGAATGTGAACTAAGCTAGTATATCTAAAATAAATAGACTTATATATACCCTCTCTTTAATTATGAGCATTTATGTATCATATATATGGTTGTATTGGAACAGTGCAGACTGATTTGCAGGCTGGATCAAGTCACAAATATGAGGTAGGCTCTCAACTGTTCTTCATCTTATCAATTTTATATTTTCACTTAGAATATATTATTATGACATCTCTACGTCCTGCATTTGATTTTCTTTTTCTTCAGTTGTTATGGGTTCTCTTCTTTGGGTTCATTTTCGTATTGATCATACAATCACTGGCAGCAAAATTGGGCATCATAACAGGTGAAAGTATCTTACTATCAAGTTGATTGTGCAAAGTAATCCTTCCAGATACATTTATGAAAGACAAAGCAAAGTAATCCTTACTAATAGGATTTGGCATCAAACATGCAAATGTCCTAGTTTCTGTGGAAGTAATTTGCATATCTCCAATCCATCCGTACTATCACTAAACCTAAATTAGTTTTAATAATGAGTTGGGCACATTTTTTTTCACCACAGATTTTATTTTATGCGAATATTATCAGTGCATATACATCTCGTAGGTTCCAGGCTGTAGATAATGCATACCCTAGGTTCAACTAATCTCTCTGTTAATTGTTCCTAACTTTTGGAGTTATATAATCATCATGCCTCAATTTTTTTCCGTTGTTGAAATTATTGTTTCTTGTCTTCTTTTAAAAAGATCGTGCACTGACCAGTACTCCATCCTGGCCACATCCCCTAGGTTTCATTTCCGTAAACAACGAAAGTAACCTATACTGCCGCTGCCACTAAAGCCAAAATGGATCGTGAAAGTTCTTTATTAGTTTTTTTTCTCTACTTTTCTGTGTATCAAAGCATCTTGACAATTTCAACATAGATAAAAGAATTAATGCCCTTCTCATGAACTCTAAATTCACAGCCTTCTTGTTGGTATCCCAGCAAATGACATCTTAATTCCATTGTAACATACAACAGGAAGGCATCTTGCTGAACTGTGTATGTGTGAATACCCAAAGTATGTGAAGTATGGACTTTGGTTGCTCATTGAGGTTGGTGTTATTGCTGCCACTATACCAGGAGGTACTGAGTTTCTTCTTGCTCATTTAGTTTTTCCCGATGTTGGTTGGTTTTAAGGAAAATCCGATTTAAACCCTCCAGCAATATAAAAGTATAATATTCAACCAAAACTACAAAAGCATACACTATGAGGCATGCAAACTGTCAAAACTAGGCAAATTTGGCCTTTTGGGTGGTTTTTAAAGATGGTTTTCTATTTATGAAAATGTAAAGAAAAAATGTTTTACTACCGCCAAATGTTATTTTTAATATATTTCTTATTGGTACACTATTAGGGATATTATTTGTTCATTTTCCTAGTGTTTTATTTATTTTTCCATAAATACTAGCTAGGAAGAAATAAGATGCAAATAGCTTCAAGTGGTGTGCCAACATAATAGCTTCAAATGACGCACCAACATTTACATTATGTTTTTAGATCAAAATTGTTTACTTTTATTTTTTTCTAATTTATAATAGAATAAATAAGTTATGTATTCTGTTAGACATAAATTCTGTTTATTTATTTTGAAAAGAGAAAGCCACCTTTGAAACCATGTCAAAAGGCCAAATTCGCTCGGTTTCAATAGTTGGATAGGCACCGGTAACTGGTTTTGTAGTTAAATGTTGAAAGTCAACTTTTGTAATAATTGAAGGTTAAAATCAGGTTTTTTATTGCTTTTAACATTGATTGTCCTCTGTAGACAAATTATTGGTCCCAAATCTAATTCCTATCCCGTGATTGTCCTCTTTGCATGCCGAACCACCCAGCCATAGCGCTTTTTGCAGCAGGTATATCCGCTCCTACTTGTGGGGGTGGGAACCAAATTAGAGGCATGGGTGGGGGTTATGGTGAGCTCGGAGCCTATCAACTCAAAGATAGCGAGAGGGGAAGGAACAGCGGGGGCCTCCCTCCCTGTGTTCAGTTCGAGAACAAATTGGGTGGGGGTGGGTGGGTAGGGGGGTAGTAAGGAGGTGTGCTGGAGCTTATCAGGTGTTCAGCTGGACTCCTCCCGACAGCACATGGTGGACTCCACCACCAGAATTTGTACAAGTAGGCGGTGGTGAAGCAAACAGAGGGAAAAAGAAATATTTATGATATTTGGGGTACACTGGCACATGCTTGTTGACATGGACTCCAACGTGAGACCCATAGCCACATTTGCAAAACCACATGATAAACTGGTTTGACTCGGTCAAGGGGTGTAATTTGACTGGTATTAAAAGTTAACATGTGTAATATCCATGGTTTTGGAGATTAGAAATTTTTGCACTCTGACACAAGTTAGTAGTAATGGACTTTACTCTTTAACATATAGAAACATTTAAGAGCACCATAGTAACTCTTACTAGAATGCAATGTTTGCCCTCCATGTTTTTGCATAACCTATTAGGTTTAGTGAACTCTTAAAGATTATTTATTGTGGAAGTGAATATAAAAAGTAGTTTGCACTTTGGCTTATATTACAATAGAATAGGGCTAACTCTAGTTATGATACATTTATATATAAGCCATTGAGCGAGGGGGATTAAAAAACACTATTAATATAATTGATAAAAACAGTCCTAACTATGAAAAAAAACATAAAACATGTCCGATTGTTGTGATGGTGCTCAAGTATGAAGTGCTTTGCTGCATGGGGTGCATATATATGACAGAACACATCACCAGTGCCCATATCGCCATATGCTAATCAGACCTTACAAGCTGACGATATGGACACTGATGATGTGTACCAAGTTGAGTGAAACATGCAAATAAAAACATTTGCAACATTTATCTAATCGAATAATATATTTATTTTCTGAACATCGATGTGTCCACTAATTTCAACCTTATTTTTGTTATTTTTATAGTGTTAGGAACTGCTTTGGCATATAACATATTGCTCCACATCCCTTTTTGGGCTGGTATTCTAATATGCGGAGCAAGCACTCTCCTGATTCTGGCTTTACAGAGTTATGGGGTAAGATTCTCATCTCACTACAAAATATACAAGTAGTTTATATAAATTTACCTTATTCAAATACCAGTATAATATTACATTTTCACAGAAATAGCCCGTAAGATCTATTTGGAAAATTATATGGGTATATATCTATATAATCTTTCCATTTCATTATAAAAAATAAAATAGTTTTTTTCTGTTATCGATATAAGATGATGTAGATATGAATTATGGGAAAGAATAATAAAGCACAAAAAATCTCAAACAGTACTGTGTAAGGTATTTCAGATTGGCTATAGTCTTGTAGCTTAGTTTGTTATTGTTGTTTTCTCCTTCCATATCTCTTTGTAGAACTCTGCAATATGGTATCATATATGGTAAACAGGAAATATGTACTTTCATTTCGGCTATCATGTAACTGACATGAAGACCATTTTTTTTTATTGAAGGCTCGTAAAATGGAGCTCATTGGAGTTATTTTTATTCTCATCATGGCCGCTTGCTTCTTTGTTGAACTGGGCAGTGCCAATCCTCCTGCTGGTGAGGTAATTCGGGGCCTTTTTATCCCGAGATTGCGGGGAGCTTATGCAATGTCAGATGCAATTGCACTATTTAGTGCCCTCATTGTGCCGTAAGTATCTATAATTTGAGAGTAAGCTCTTGTCGTGAAATATAAGTATACATCTCTCACTGCTTTTTTTATATAAGTCCAGACATAATCTCTTCCTACATTCTTCATTGGTGCTATCAAGAAAAATACCATCTTCTCCTAAAGGAGTGAAGGTATGTTGTCAATATTCATGATAATTCACTTTCGATTATTAGAGCATTGCGGCATAACACTTCATCTAAGATCATAATTCTGAAGTTGATGTTTCTGGGAAAACCATGCCTCCCAACTGAACTTTGTATAATACACCAATAGCTATTTATAAAGGTAGCACATGGCACATTAAATTTTACATCATTGGACATCATGCCTCCCAACTTTGTACAAATATCAAGGTTGTTCTTACAAATAGTTCAGTATCACTTGGTTGTGTTTCTTTTTATAAACATTGATATATGTAACTGCAGTTACAACTTGACTGTTTTTATCCAGGCGACATCTACATTCTTCTTGATTGAGAATGCATTCGCTTTGTTCCTTGTGCTACTTGTAAATGTAGCCATTGTGTCAATGACAGGGACTATATGTGCTGATAGTCAGTTGGTTGACGACATCGGCATATGTAGTGGTCTTGCATTGAATTCCACATCTGTATTACTTAAGGTTAGTACTGATGAGAACATTGTGCAAGCAAAGCATCAGTTGTCAACTTCAGCAATGTAGAAGAATATTACTTACTTAAATTGGTCTGTATTGCATTAATAATTGTTTTCAAGTATAAACAACCAGTTTTTTGTAAAGCTTATTTGACCTTTCTGTTGCAAACCAATTGGCCCCAACCAAGGCAAAAAAAAAAAAACAGAAAAAAAACAAAAAAAAACATAGCTTTTTTCTCCCTTGTCGATTCCCCACAGTCAACAATGGTCCTTTTATCACTCAAACAAATTCAACAAGTCGACCTTGTGCTTCTCCATTCCTTTTTATTCTTTTGATTCAACACATGATCAAATGCTTATGTACAGAATATGTTTGGGAAATCAAGTTCAAAAATATATGGCTTGGCATTATTAGCTTCAGGTCAGAGTTGCACAGTGGCCACCAGCTACTCTGGGCAATACATTATGCAGGTAATTTACAAAGAAAGGCTACAAGAGAAGTAAATTCTTGTGCTTATCAATTTACCGAATTTCCTGATATGAATTGTCCATTTTACAACTGCATAATGTGGTTGTAATAAATTAAGAAATAAAACTGCATGTGTATTAGAGTGTGTAGGGCATAGTATATACAGGGCGCCGGCCCGTGGTGAAAAAGTTTCTTCACGCACAAGTGAACTAATAAATAGACTCAAATATTCCTAATGAGATAATGTTATCAACAACTCGCCGGTGTGGATGCCTTAGAGGGGAGGCGTGGATGCGTGTGGCGGCCAGCTAGGGTTTGGCGAACTGCACGCCGCATGATGGCACAGCACCAGGCTGCTACCGCAGCTATGGGGTTAGCTCAACAACTTGTTAGGTTGACAATAATACAGCCTATTATGCTGTGAACAATTATGTCGTCATCAGAATTGGGTTATAGTAAATGCATATATATGGCAAAGTAGTGAGCACATGTGTGACTGTTGTATTTAATCCTGTTGCTTGTATTTGAGTGTTGGCTGAATAAGTCAGCCTGTCGTTGGGCTGAGTGTGTGTGTAGGAGCTCCGCATGCAGTCATGCGCCGAGCGAGTCTTCAGGGTCTGGTGCGGCACGATCGCCGGGCGTGGGATGGCACGTCCAGAGCTGCGGATTGCCGCACTTGTAGGAGTTAGTTATTCTTCTGTAACTTCTTTATATTCAGCAATTCAAGGTGGAAAACGCTGCCAGTTTTTGCAGCACAAAATACTCTGTCTTTGTTCTCTGTTCTTTGTGTCCAAGTGTTCGCGTGTGTGAGTGCTGGTGTTGTGAGTACCCTGGTGACAGGAGGTCGCCGGAATTCCAACAGTGACCTGCACTTCGTTATATAAATCAACTCCCATTAGATAAATTATTTTACCAAAAACAATGGATAATAGAATTAAAGTACATAAATGTATTAGAAAACAACTCATGTTAATTGTGTTTCTATTCCTTAAATATATTTTTGTATTAAAAATCTAACCTATAAGTTTTGTTATTACAATCCAGGTTGTTTAGATATTCTAGCTGAACTTTACTCAATATTCAGTAAAACCTTTTGACATCTTGATGTGGTACAGGGTTTCTCCGGGATGAGGAAATGCATCATTTATATCATTGCTCCCTGTTTCACCATCGTACCTACTCTGATTATTTGCATTATTGGTGGTGTCCCTCATGTTCGACAACTTATAAACATATCTGCAGTAACTTCTCTGACTACCACCTTGTCATCATGCCACAAGCTTATTAGTTGTACAGAATCTGATAGTTTTTCTTCATCTTGCAGATCATATTAGCTTTTGTGTTGCCATTTGCCCTGGTTCCTCTCCTCAAATTCAGTAGCAGTTGCACAATGATAGGACCATACAAGAACTCAAATTGTGTGAGTTATCTTACTCAATACATTACAATCTGTAACATCATTTTTTTACATCAAAGGCAGATATTAGCTTAGGCATTATCATTAGCACCATCACTTATTTTTCTCAAACAAGATCACTATTCTACTTGTACCTTTCATGCATGGTGAAGGAATAATAAATGTGATCCTGAATATTAACAATCCATACCATTTTTTCTAGCGATACTCAGCTACTCCCTCTGTCCCTTTTTATCTGTCGCCGTTGGTGTGCGTGCCACGAGTTTGACTAGATTTGTAGAAAATACGTGCAACATTTAAATGTCCAAATATTTTTTATAAAAAACTAGATCTAAATATCTATCTAATGATATATTTATATTATATCATAAATTTTAATATATTTTTTTATATAATTGACCGTATTGTTTTTTCGGGAAGTGAGAAAGACAGATATTTAGGGACGGAGGGAGTATGTGATAGCGTAAATCATTTCCTACATGAAGAAACAAACACCTTTAACTTTTTATTTTGCACTTGTTAATACAGTATAACTTTTTGTTGTTTATTATACTTACATCGGTTTCTATCTTAACCTTTAGATTGTCCGAGTCACATGGATCCTCTCCATGGTCATTATGGGGGTTAATATTTATTTCTTTTGCACAAGCTTCATCAGTTGGATTGTGCATGGTGAACTCCCAAGAATAGTGAATGCAATAATTAGCGTCCTTGTCTTCCCTTTCATGGCGGCATATATCGCAGCTCTAATCTACTTGGTTTTCAAAAAAGTTACTGTTTCTATTCCATTCCCTTCCATGTCAATTTCCAGTGAGACTGAAGTAGAAGAAGTACGGAGGCAAGACGACAAGGTTGACAATACCATTCGTTGATATGTTTAGAAGATAGCACATAAATCTAATTCTTTCATGAACAAAATTCAGTTTGTTCATACAGCATATATTCAACGAAGACATTAAGCAACGAAAGATGTATATAGCTGTATATATATAACTTGCTGATAGTTGTAGATTTGTTATCTATTTAAGCATCTAGTATCGAACTCTGCCCATGGTGGTCTGCCCTTATTATCTATCTGGAGTACTGGAACAATTCTTACGACTCATATGAAATGCGAAACAAGTTTGCAGAGCATTCTAAGGGTTCAGTTCTGTTATTGGGTGAAATTTTGCTACTGGAAATATATATTTACCTTTTTGTCATCCATTGTATCACTAACATGTGGATTGTAGTCTAAACCCGCCATGTCAGACACAAGCAAGGATTTCAAAACTGTTCCCCTGTAGTATCATAAATTATCATTTCCCTTTGTTTTCCCCTTGTACTGTTGTGACAATGATAAAAGTTTTGCAGACATCAAGGTTTCAGTTTCAGTGACAATTTGTTACGTTCCAATCGTTTGATTTATCCAAAATCAATCTCGACTTCAACACCAAACTACTGTCGTCTGATTTATCCAAAATTAATCTAGACCTTAATCCCAAACTACTGTATATCTTTTTGAGCAAAGACCAGTAGCGTAATAACCTTATGTATTTCTGAAGATACGTACCTTGAATGGTTAGCTCAGCTTTGGTTTACTTTGGTCCGCTGGAATGGTTACCTCAGGTCCATGACAGCGCACCGGGGTTTGGAAATTGGATCCATGTGCGCATTGGATTCATAAACGTCAGTGATCTTACAAGTCAACATATGCAATGCAACATAACATTTTGCTGATGTATAGTAGAGAGGGATGTGAAGAAAAAAACATTGTCACAAAGCAACCGTCTTGTACGAGCTAAATTTATAATAACTATAAGACCACACTCCTGCCATCACGTGAGTAATTATGCCATACAATAAAAAACATTCTATCCTGCGAGCCAGGTGTGCTTGTTAATAAGAACACGTTTTAAATAATTAAGAAAACAAGACGGAAGAGACTAACTGCCCTCAGCTTTTTATTAAGAAAATGCAGGGCTCGAGCCCAGCCCGGTGGCCCGCTAGAGAGCCTCAAATATGACCTTGTTGAAGCCGGTTCTATATTACTCCTTGTCAAATATGAGCGTTTAATTTGTCCAAGAGTGCCTTGGTTCCCCTAGTTTTTTATTGTAACAGTTGCTGCCAGTATATATAAAAAGGGCTCAGCTCACAGTGCCTCGGAGTCTTGGTAAGATAAGCAAAGGGTCTTAGTGCGGCAATGCCAAGGAGCTCGGGGGCAGGAGGCTCTGACTCCTGATCATCGATGGCACCATCTGTGAAGTCTGATTTTGCTCGTTTTTCAACATCATTTTAGCTTTGCGACTTGAATTCGGTACAGCACTGATTGTTGCACAAAGCGTACAACAAGACCACTTTTCTGTTTCCAATTGACGTGCTCCTTTCCTGTTTGCAGAGTAGGCAACAGCACTTTGAGATCAACAATGGCTACCAATCAAAATCGCTTCTCATTTATTTTGGTTGTCCCGTGGTTACCACTGTATCATCAAACATTGTGTCATATGGTGACACTGCGAAATGAGATAACTGTCGAGGACAAAGCGCCTAAAAAAGGTATAGAGGGACCTGCAGACATAGAATGGCAGCATTACATTCATTAATCTTATCCCTTATGCAATCCCATTTATTTTGAGAATTTATTCCTCCGATATTCAACACCAGAATATTCCGATCTCATGTTATGCTTCCACAGCACCCAAGCCGCAAGGATGATGATTGATTTTACACCCTTCCTCTTCTCCTTTGGAGCTCGCTTGATGACCTTTCGCCACCACACTCCACGAACGACCTCTCCCTTCTGTTTGGTACGAGATCCTGTAGCCCAACTGATGATAGAATTTTGAACCAAAATTTCCGGGCAAGGACACATGTGGTGAGCAGGTGCTGGACCGTTTCATCCTCTAGGTCACAAAGTGGACATTTGCTCGGGTGAGGAAGACCACGCTTAGCAAGCCAATCAGGAGTCCATCATCTATTCCGGATTGCCAACCAAAGGAACACTTTACACTGGTGGTGCCCAAGATTTCCACAACCTGCACCATGGCTCAAACGTGGTTGACCCATTGAAGAAAGCCCTATACACAGATTTGGAGGAAAAAGTGCCCAATTTATCCAATCTCCAACTATGTTGATCCTCCTCATGTGACAACACAACTTCATGTAAGATGTCCCATAGCTGAAATTATTCAAAAAGCCCAATCAATGACAGGCCACCCTGAATATCCCTCGGCCATCCATGATCTTGAAGAGTTTGTGCCACTGTCCTTTGCTACTGGGTTGTGACAGGGACTGCCAGCAACACCGATGGGGCAAGATCACCTAAAGAGCAGCCCATCAACCATTTATCACTCCAAAACAGGGTGGAGTTACCATCTCCCACATGAGACTCCAACGCAATGTTGAACATGGCCAGCACAGGTTCCAGACACTGACTGATCAAGCTCCATAACTGATAAAGTTGCAAAGGGATGAAGCAGGCACGCAGGCCCAGGACAGCAAACAGGTGAAACTAATACTCCTAGTGTAATCGCAGCAAAAGGTGAAACTGCTACTCCTACTGTAATCAGATCTATTCATCATCAGAGGACTCGAGAAGGGCAGCATCAGACAGCCACAGGCTGCATCTTCAGGAAGCCAGTAGCCTATAGCCTTGCCCATTGTCCACACTGAGGAAGGGAGGAAGCCAGTAGCCATAGCCTGCACATTGTCCACACTGACCAACATAGAAAGGCACAGTCTCAACAGGTACAATGGCAAGGGGCTGTGGCTCCAGAACTTGATCAGAACCAGCAGCATGGTCAGAAAGGGATTTCTGATTGTGAAATCCTTCAAGCTTTCTTGTTGATCCTCATGCTACGACGCAGGAACTCAGAGCTGATAGCTGCCTTGAGTTTCTTGACTCTGCACTTGCGGGGGGTCTTGGAGACTGCCTCCTCTTTATGTGTGATCTGGACCTCATCATCTTCCTCATGGTCTCCCACCTCAAGTGACCTCTTGGCACTGTGAGCGACCTCCTCAGGATCAATTACCACCTTTGGCAAGTTGTCTGCAGTATGGTCTCCCACCTCAAGTGACCTCTTGGCACCGTGAGCCACCTCCTCAGGATCAATTACCACATTTGTCAAGTTATCGGCAGTATGGTCTCCCACCTCAAGTGACCTCTTGGCACCATGAGCCACCACCTGAGGATCAGTTACGACCTTTGGCAAGTTACCTGCAGTATCATGAGGTCCATCTGTATTGCTGGTATATGAGAAGAAATCTTTCTCTGTGAAAGCATATTTCATAAATGTGGTAAAGCTATCGCTTTTAAACTTCTCCATGTAATATTCAACTGAATGCCTTGGTGCATTAGCACTAGATTCTGATTGTGCTTGCACATTCTGCTGTTCCATGTTTGGATTAACAAGCTTGAGCCACTGAATCGGAAAGCCAAACGTGAAACTTTCACACACCTGCATAGAGTCATGAACAACAACATAGCCTTTAATTCCAAGCATGTTGGAGTAGGCGCATAGAGTCATGAACATAGATGATAATTTTTTTGTTCACTCCAAGAAATTAAATTAGCCAGGACAAGCAAGATGTATCAAATGGACTATGGAAAGGATGCAAGATACAGGAATATAATGAGTTGGTGCACATGGCACCCCATCGATTTCATTTAGTAGCAAAGCACCTTCCAAAACTCTGGCCACTGGTGGCTAATCATTCATGAGGGGGATACAGAAACAGAGAAGTTACCTCTTCAGAAAATCCGTTTGCACGTGTTCGGGGAGTGTTCAAGGCACGACCAATCTTTATGAGATAACCATCCTGAGTATCTAGAACAGTGTAGTCGCGGCGCTTGACAATGGGGGCAGATCTGAACGCCCGGCCTGCCGCTTTTATGTTTCCAATTGACGACGATACTCCTTTCCTGTTTCCACATTAGACCACAGCACCTTGAGATCAATGATGGAGTACCAATCGGAATTGCTTCGCTTTTCTTTTCTTTTTTTTCCCCTCCCCACAACCATCCAATTGCGAAATTAAAAAAAAAAATTGCGATCTACTGAATTTCCTTCCTCTAACTGGAGACAAGAAAACGATCACATTTTTTTTTCAAACAGAAAAGTGCATCTAAAGCCCATTTGGGGGGAGCAACTGGGGAAAACGGAATGGAGAAACGGTGAGGAGGAGGAGGAGGAGATGCCTCATCTGCGGGGCGCTGGGGATCCCGGCGATGCGGATCTTGCCCTCCTGGCCCTCCACCCTCTCCAGCCACCAGTCGACGAGCACCACCTGAGCGAGGCGCGACGAAGGAACGCGTGAAGGCCCCACCGGACCCAATCAGCGCGCAACGAAGAAACGTTAGGGTTCATGGTTTTACGGAAGGCGAGAGAGGGGGGGGGGGGGCGCTTACGCATCGCTGCTCGTAGGTGACGCGTGGGGTGGCCAGGGCGGTGGTCGCCGGCGGGAGCTGGGGCGTCCCGCCGGAGGAGGCCGCCGTGGGCTGCGACGACATTTCCTCGAGCAGGGGGAGAGGGGTGTGGAAGCGCCGCGGTGCGGGGAGACGCGGGGTTATCGGCGGCTACGGGTTGCCCAGCCAACTCGTGGGGAGCCCTACGAGTTTTGGCGCTCGCTTGGTTCAAATAAAAAAAACAGGGCGGGCCGAAGAAGTTTCTCGGCACATGGGTTTTGGCCTTTTGGGCTTTTTTTTATTGCCGCCGAACGACCTCCTCTAAGCGGAGTGTCTATGTGGAGAGGAAGATTGAGAGGGAAAAAGTCTATATTACCCTAGGTTGGACTACGTAATCCTCCAACCTATAAAACGGTCCATATCACCCTCTGAACTTCTCAAAACCGATCAAATTACCCCTAAAGCAGTTTTAAAAAATCATAGTAAATCAAAAAAATTATAAAATGGAAAGTCAAATTGTGTTGGACTCCAAATGAGTAGATATACAAATTGAACATGTAATATGGTATGTTTTAGTATATTTTTTCACTATAGCTTTAGATCTATTATTTTCTCCATAGTTATAAAAAAATATATTAAAACATATCATATTATATGTTCATTGTGTATACCTACTCATGTAAGTTATACAAATACGAGCCAAGACATGCAAAACAACCAAACGGACCCGGGCTGTCCGGCTTACCCCTCCGCTACAACTCCAACAAAGTTGCTATGTGACTCCAAGCAAAAATTTGGCAAGTCAATAAGAGAATCGTGATCCAACAGAGTTGCTATCTAGATCTCCATCCCATCCGAGTTGTCAGACTTCTCCTCGCACTTGCTAAACTTCAGCTAATTTGCATTGCCAAAGTGTGGGTCCCACGTATCAGTAAATCCAAAATAGAGAGGCTGTTGTAGTACATAATAGAGAGGCTGTTGGAGTGGATGGAGAGTGTGATTTTTAGAGAAGAAATTAATTGCTGGGATTTGGAGAGTGGAAAATAGATAGTCTGTTGGAGCGTTCAATTTAATATGGAAAGAAATCTTTTTGCTAAGTCCAGTAGAGAGTAAAAAATAGAAACTCTGTTAGATGCTCTAAATATTCTCGCCCTCGCCCTTTCCGCCACATCTCCTGCAACAAGCCCGCCTCCATCTCATCTCGTGTCGTCGGCCTCGTTCGACCTGGTGCTTTCTCCTCTTTAAACTAGCATGTGTTTTCACTCCAAGCATCCATTATTTTTCTAGATATAACTTCGGCCCCATATAAAAAAAACAAACACACAAATCCCCGTGGTGTTCTCATTAACACCTGAAAGATTGAAACGTGCCTGAACCGAAATAAGGACACAAATTTAAACCTGTGTGGCAGAGATGTGTATAGATGAGATTCAAACATCTCATAAATTTAAAATACCCTTGAAACATCACAATTTTTGTTTGTAAAGTGAACACAGCACGACCATTGTAGCATCACAATTCCCCCTTGTAACGCAAGGCTGTTTGGTTTGTGCCTGGAAAAACTTGCCTGGGCCAGGCAACTGCATCCAGCCCCAGGCTGCAAAAATCAGACGCCTGGGATGGCTGCCTGGGCCAGGCAGCTTTTCTCAGGACTCCAACCAAAGAAGTTAGACTAAGATCATGATGAGTTTCTTCAGAAACGGTAAAAGAAAAAAAAATATGCTATTGCATACCAGAACCCCTACAATATTCATATTGGTGAGCACTAAAGCTAGCAGCAGAATTCAGTAGAATGTGAGCAGTCTTGTGTCATCCGGTGACAAACGCTGAGACCTTCTCCTCTTAGAAGGCGGCTCCGAACTGATCCCTGCTGGAAGAATATACATGTCATCAAATACGGATGCACTTGCATGATTCAAATGGGGCTTTGCCTACAAAGTCGGCAACAAGAAAATTCCATGGACATGAGAATATGAGCTATCTGCACGAACCTTGAGGAAACTGCGCTTCCAAGTTGGTTACCCCAGAAATAGAGCCATCCTGCGATAATGAATTCAATGAGAAATACACCAGCAGGAAGATCAACTTTTATGAATCACACATCTGAATAAAACTAGACTAATTTAGCAATCACATCACCCTTGTGTGCTAATCCTGGGCATCACTGTTATCTGACAGTGATGGAAATTTAGATGAACAATTATGTTGTCACTAACCGGGCTATAGATAATGTTTTGAGTTCCTGGGTCCAATCGTGGAACTATCACCCGACCTGAAAAGAAATTTCTGCTAGGGTCAAAACAGAAAAATGATCTGTACTTTGCAGAAGCACAAATTCTGAAACCAAATGACTTACCTGATCTGGATCGTTTCATTTTCACAGAATCAGGAGTGGTAATAGACGGTGCCTTCAACTTACTTCGAGTAACTGGAGATTGAAGCACCTTAAATTTTGGTAGATATTTAAATGAATACATGTTGGATGCAAGCATCGGCAGACAAGTTAGAAAAAGTATGCTAAAATAATAACATACAAACAACGTGACTTCAAATATTATCCACATTGTTAGGGACAAAATTATTCCAAACGAGCATACAGATTTATGGTTAGATCAAAACAGGGATGAACTAAATCTGTTGAGTGTTGCAATACCTGTTTCTAACATAATCAAGGTTGCCTTACAATTAGAAATGCCAAATCAAGTGTAGTTCTATGAAAACAAATGTGTAGACGCAGCAACTTTAGCATCAGTGCCTAATACAATCAAGCCTACCTTAAAATTGTAGCCCAGTTTTGTTTTGGAATAGCTTATAGGCATGCCAGTTTAAGCAAAAAAGCAAGTACATAAGAACCTTACTTTTCAACAGCAACAGCCTAGTTGCGGTCATCAACAGATAAACAATTTACAAATATACAGACTGGAATCAATATTAAGCTCAATGGAAGAAGGATAAGATATAAGTCCTATACTTAGTATACTTACAGAAAGCGGAGCTTTAGACATTCTTGATCTACGAGTACCCCGCAAAACTTTATCTCCTGAATTTTGCTCCACCAAAGGTGTACGCTGTTTTCCCTGATTAATAGCTCAACTTCAGCGTATACATAGCACATTGAAAAAAAATCAAATACTAAAAATGACAGGTGCTCATTATAGTCAAGAAGATTGAATGAAAGGAATATTCGAAACTGGAAAACTGAGCCTTTAGGCGGAGAGTTAAAAACTCACAATTTCTTCCTTTGGTACCAAAGTCTGACTTGATGTTTTAGTAATACTTTTCCGTTTTGCTCGTCTTGATGATTTAGTAATACTTTTCCGTTTCGCTCGTCCCTTCAAAGGAGACTTATGGTTACTGACATCTAGGCTAGCAGAAGCTGCTATTACTTCATTTGGTACCCCATAATTTAGTGATTCATTATGTGTTCTTTGTTCATGTCTTTGCCCACCCAATGAAACCTCAGTACTTCTTTTATAACATGAATCAAGAGCATCATCAGCTAATTCTTCACCAACATTGCGATCTAACAAACCATCTGCAGCAGAAATCCTGTTAACTATCAACTCTTTGCCCCTATGTGCATCTGCGGCTGGACTATTTGCCACATTATCTGCTAGATTGGTGTTTCCTTCAGCAGATACTTTATATAAATAATCTTTAGAAATATCGATCATTAAGCTTCTAGGAGTTCCAGTACTTTCATCTTCCAAGCTGTGGAACATATAACCAGCAGTTTGGCTGTTAATCAAAACAGATTTTTCAGAATGACCAACACACCCCAGTTCTCTCCTGTGGAAAGTTTCATTTGGAGTTTCTCTCTCTTTATTGCCCTCACCACTCCTAGATGGTCTTGCATGAACCATAGGTATATTAAGCAAATCGATATCACCAAGACATCCTTTTGTAGAAGAGCTGCCTGGAGTCATGTGCATTCCCTCATTCGTGACCTCCTCACAGAAATTCTTGAACCCATTAATACTGCCTCCCTTTGGAGCAGATACAGTTTCCCCTGCCACTGAAATACCATTACCAATGCAAGTACATCTGTCTAACCTTGATGTCCCAATTGAAAAGTCAGAGCACCTCTCGACAGGAGTAGCAGTAGTATCATTGCTCGAGAACCTCTTAATAGTGTCAACAATGTTTCCCATGAAAGCAGATCCCAAACAAATCGGTAAGGTTGCCTAACAGAAACTTCTTAAAGGATGCCACAGTTGAGCACTCGTTAGGACCAATGGTAAGTTTGAGACTGTCAAAACCTGTTTTGTCTGATAGAAAGTAGAGCAATTATTCCAGAGTCCAGGATAGAAACCTATGGAGAAGTAGTCATGAACCTGCATGCATGACACCTAGCAGAGGTCAAATCATTCATATGTGAACAGAACAATATACCAAAATAAACACAGAAGTTGTAACAACCTACTTTGGACTTTGGTCAATAATTCGAGAGCCAGATACTAAAGATATTTAGGTCAACGAGAAAAAAAAATGTCACTGTGCATGGCAATTTGTATATTGGGGGTACCATTGAAAGAACTGTAAAAAATATAGCAATGGTAAAATAGCATGTCAAAAGTGCTATTCCTGTCTGCGGATGCCTGTGGTGATTGGTATCAACTCAGTAAAAAACGGAGTGATTTGACTCTTGTGAAGCTCCAAACAATAGTCGATGCCCATCATGTGCATTTATATATTCCATCTTAGCTATGAAATATATGGGACTTGCAGGCTGTAGGACAACAAACATATTGATATTCCCCTAAAAGCAGATACATTTACATTTAGTTCCCTTCACTCAGCATCATCTTTACAGTTAAAATTTTACCAATTTTGAAGAAAATAAATTATATAATACAAAAGGTCGGGTGGGTGAACTTGGTGACAGATCAATGCATCAGGCCCACCGTCAATGTAAATAGAAATAAAAACACATTTGGATGCAACTCTGTCCAACAAGACTTCAATGTCTACAGATTGAAGTGAGAATGAGGTGCAAGCTGAGAGAGTCAATGTACTTCTACGGGAGGGGCGACTACGGACTCAAGCGGAGGCAAAACACATGGATGCGCCCGGCGGCAACTATTTCCCCAGGAAAGGCAGTAACTTATCATCACTAGCGTGTGGGTGTGTTGTTCTTCCTTTCTTTAGGTTGTACCTCTCGGCGTAGTTTCCTTTGGGTGTCACCCGGTCCATGTGCGTGCAGTGTGTCTGGCAGGTCGGCGATGTATCTAAAACGTTGTTTCTTAATACAGAGATACGCAACTCTCTTTAGTATCCTCGGAGAAAAAGAGTCAGATGTATTCTCGATCATGTCCATAATGCGTATCAATGAAAGACTTCAAATTGATGTCTAATTTTAATACAACTTCCTAGTAACTGGTACGATCAATCAAAATTTAGACGAAAGCATCAGTGTCATTTTTTTAGAGCAACGAAAGCGCACGTGTTCTTATCACACACGTAGATCCAAACCGTGCCGCACAGCCAGGAAAACCCCATGTTGCCTCCAAACCCAATTCAAAATGGATTATTGAGGGGGAAAAGCGCACTCAGTAGTCGTAGGCAGGCAGGCATGCAGCGGCAGCGCCATTCTTCAATTCAAAGCAAAGCGTGAAAACAAACGGCTCTGAATAGGGCTAAAAGTTCCCTCACCTAGTACCAGCAGACCAGCACCGGCCACACGGGTCAGCAAACCCCCAAGCAGACGTCGGGTCCTCAGCCAGCAGCCGTTCTTCTGGGCTCGCTTCCGCCGCAGGGCGCGCCGAGTCGCCGGTTGAGGGGGGGGGGGGGGGGGGTGCTTTTCGCCGCTGGGAAGCGGGAGTGGGCGGAGGGAAGACCGCTGCGGCGAGCGCGAGGAGCGAGGCGACCGCGGAAGCGCGGATGTGGAGTGGAATGCCGAGGGAGCGGTGCACGAAGGAGGGAGGCGGGCGGCCTCCGGCGGCGGGGATCGCGCCTCGCGGCTACGGTGGACGGTGGTGGACTGGTGGTTTCCGTTGGGAAGCTGACTAGTGCTGGGCTGTGTCTTCACGGAGCTTGGTAAGCTGGAAACGAAGAAGCCCTCCAAAACGGCAAAAATCTCTAGGGCCCAGCCTGTTTGGTCGTTTGGCCCTGAAAACTCAGCATCCCGAGGCACACACCTACGAAAAAGTCTTTGCTCATAAAAAAGAAAACCCTACGAAAAAGTCGAACACGACAGGGTCCGTTTAAGTTTTTCTTTTCAAATAAAAATTCTGCCCATATAGGATTTTGATGAAAATGCCTAAACAAGAGCAACTTACTTAAAACACGGATCTATTTTCCAAAATAAAACATTGCTCTACAGTCATGTACTCGAGGTCCGGAGCGCCGGAGGGAGCTACCACAACATGTCAAAGAAGTGCAGCCAAAGGCCTTGATAAACCATCCATGCCATCGCCAACGCCTAGGTTCAATGGCGACACAGAATTCATTGGCATCTACCGGAAGACGATTTAACTCCTCCACGTGCACCCCATACATCCTAAATCCTACGACTTGAAGTCTGGACGACCATGCGCACCCATACATCCTAAATCAACGGAGACTCGGCCCTTCTCTTCTTCCTGGCATAAGTTTTCAGCTTGCTCGCTGCAGCCGGTTTAGCCCTTCTCTTCTTCTTCCTCGCATAAGTTTTCAGCTTGCTCGCTGCAGCCGGCTCAGCCCTTGTCTTCTTCCTCGAGGACGTTTTCTGCTTGCTCCCTGCAGCCAGCAAAGGGCAGACGTTAGGTGACACATGAACTTGAGAGGGCCTCGCTCGGCTTTCTTGAAACGGTTAACATGAGACATTTTTTTTAAAAAAAAAAAATAGGACGCTATTGAAGACTGCAGACCAAAACAATGAGATTCAGAACAGACCTTCGGGTGATGGTGAATCTAGGCCGATGACACCAGCAATCGAACCATCCTACAAGAAAAGAACTTCATGAGCCACTAAGCACATGAAAGGGGGTCGGGTAAAAAGAAATACATTTCACCAAATCAGAAAACAGGTTGGATGCTGATTGGCTTAAACCCTGAATTCACCAAGTGCCTGAACTTGACTTCTAATTGTATCACATTGAAAAATAAAACAGAAAAGTACCAACACAATATTATCTATGGCCGATGGCATATTTAAAGGACATGTCCATATCGTACTCAATTTGAAAATTGCATCATAGGGCAGGCATCTTAACAACTCCAACGCTTCTTTAATACTCTGCAGTTCTACTTCGCTTGCGGCACATTATTCTTCTGGCTCGACTTACAGGGGTTGCATATGAGAAACTGAACCGTCATATTCCATATTTTACGTCGTGAAGATAATTTATCTTATAATCGTACAATTGCCAGCATCATATACTGATTAAACATCTCTTGTACAAATCCTAGTTTAAGAGTTGCATACTGTGGCAATAAAATAGGAAAAACAGAAATCTGCACAAACTGAATGGCATTTATTAAACCACACCATTGCACACATTTGCTATCGCAAAGGTTCATGTGTTCACTCTTAGTGGAACTGTTAGTTTTGTCTAGTTTAAGGTATCAAATATTATCTATAGTCTACCCTATCAGGTTATTCATTAAGCATAGTATCTGTTAAATTAAAAGAAATACTAACCGTGTCATAGATAATCCATTGGCATCCTGCATCCAAAGTTGGGACTATAACACGCCCTGAAATAGAATCTCCATTTCTTTAGTACAATGGATATATGATATGTAGCTGCCTATTCAAACAACAAAGACATACCCGATCTGCTTTTTCTCAGTTTGAGAGCTTCAGGTGTGGACATTGACAACTCATGGGCCTAAAGTCATTCAGGAACATTGCAATAAATACAAATATGAATATCAATCTTGTGGTACCAAGTAAAAATAAATGTTTCAAACGTAAGTTTACAATAAACATATTTAACTTCAAACGAATGTGATAAAAATATGTACTGGAAGCATAAGGACACTTTAGTCACAGCCTGATCTCAAGCGAAACAATTAGGATGGTTTGCAGAATGGGATACAGAAGCCAAGGACCTAGGCAAACAAATAAGGCACGGAGCCAATGGAAAGGTAGTGATGCAAGGCCAGGTCATTGTTGACGTGTGAGGCAACGCAGACCAAGAGTGGAGCGTGCCAGGGAGACAGTCTGGCTCCACCCTTCTATGCTGATAGCAAAACAGCAAGCTGTCCTTTTTGTGATTGGATTTCTCGGAGCAGGCAATCAAACAGCAGCTGGAATTAGTTTGGTCAAATTTCGATGTACATGTTTCCCCAGCTAACCAACCAAAATAATTATACACATGCAGTCAGCAAGTTACAAATGGATTATAGATCTATGCAGTCAGCAGGTTACAACCAAAATTTATATATTAGCAATAGGGTTTTTGTATTGGCATTTTTTAATCAATTAAGAGAGCATTATAGATCTATGCAGTCAGCAAGTTACAACCATAAAACGCTAATACTTTCAATTATTACCTTTCTTAAGTTCTTTACAACAAAAAAAAAAGAACTATTGCACTTACAGATGGAACTGGGCTGGTCAATGGATATCTTCGAGGTTCCTGCAACCTTTTAAGTTCAGAACTTTGCTTCTTTGGAGCTGAAGGCTGCTTTCCAGGGCACATATCAATCAATTTCATTATATATACATTTTTTTATGAAAACAAAATGACATTTCCAGCCTCTGCAACCGCACTCCGCCAATTATACATGCATATAGATAATGAGTAACACAAATTGGATATCGAAAATTTGATTTGTAGCACTGAAAGATCTGCATTTTTTGAATAGACCATCAAAAGTTTTTTTCCCTGCTAAATGTCTCAATACGAGCCTTTTGATGGTATATTTCTAAAATACAGGTCTTTCGGAGCTACCAATCCAATTTTCCCAAAAGGATAACAAGCTGAAATACACTAAATATGAAGCAGGCACCATGAGTAACACAGATAGCACAACAAGTCATGAACATATAAATACTATAAAATGCCTCATAGCTAGAATGCTCATGATCAGTGGACCAAAAGTAGTGGTTTTACAGATCCTATACGTGAGATTATACCAATCTAGAGAAATGATGTTCAAGCAATGATTGAATCCATTTAAACTTTTTGAGGGATAGTATTTTAAAAGTAAAACCCTCTTTCTCCAGAGGCTAAATATCTGATCAAACTGAAGTTAAGTTGGAAAATCTCGATCCAATGTTACCTTCTCATTTGAAGGTGTCCGTAGATGTTTTTCCTGGCAACCTTGACTCTTCAAAGAAGCCACTGGAGTTTTTTTACATCCTACGGAAAACCTCTATATTAGAAACAAGGGTGAATTTGCAAGCCAAAATATCTGGTGTTAAATAGCCAAACATACCTAAGAGTGAAGTACTGTCTACCACTTCATTGACTGTGTCATTAGTTGGAATATCCACGCATCTTTCACTGTTATCATTCAAAGCAGCAGTGTCTTCATTTGTTCGAATATCATCAAGGCAAGTGTTTTCCACGAATCTTAGTATATCATTTGACAGATAGGAAGAGTTTTGCACATCTATAGATACTGAAGTTGGCATTTCTTCATCAACCGCTGCCTTCTCACTCAATGCTATCTGCTGATTTTTTGCCTGGCAACCTTGTGTGTTCAGTGACACCACTGGAGTTCCCTGAACGCCTAAAACAAGGGGAAATCAATATTCTATTAGAAACACCAGTGAAATGAAATATTTTTAGGAAAGGAGGAAACATGAGCAGCCTCTAAAAAATCTGCTCTTATACATACTTGTGGGCGGAGCATTGTCTGCCTTCTCATTACCAGCATCATTAGCACACTCCACTGTAGGCGCTAAAGAAGCATTAGTCTCTGTGTCACCATCATCTCTTAAAGCTCTGCCAGCAGTCAAGTCTATTTGCACATTATTGACCTCATTACATACAGGTTCATCTCTGTCCCCATCATCATTTGAGCAAGCAGCCTTTTCAATATCACCATCACAAGCGTGTTCCTCAAACCTTGATGCTCCATTTGAGAAACATGAGGATTTTTGGAAGGCATCATCCCTGCGTGGTGTCGTCCTTTTAACATTCTTAGTATGTTTGCTCATAAGAGTTGCTACATGTAAACGAAAACTTTCCCCCAGCTGATATTGTTCCAAGTAAAATAGTTTTGAATCCTTTTCCGTGTTGGCGGTGCCAGAAGAGCTTGGTGGGCATCCTGTGTGTGAGGTTGTCTCCTTGGGATAAAGCAGGTTGCAACTTTCCCACCAGTGTGGAAATCCGAGCATGAACTTTTCACAGACCTGCATGCATGGTTTGCAGCCAAGAACAAAGCATTCATAAGAGCAGTGCACATCTAATGATCTTTAATTCTGTCAAAAGTCATAACCAGACAAAATTTTTGGTAGATGCTATTATCTAGATACTAGATACAGCTCGAACCAAGAATAACTTTCAGTCATCTTTCCATAGGAATACAGGAATATCAACACGATGGAGAAAGCAAAAACAAAAACAGAACATGGTTTTTGATACAGCAGTCAATTAAAAAATTGGCCAAATGAGCATTTAACTAGTACGTCGAAACAAGAAACACAAAACAGGATGTGCTGCATGCACATACCGCACTCGAATACCCATTGGCACGCATCCGTTCAAGGTTGAGAAAACTATAGATGAGAAGTATAACTCCATCTTCAGTTTCAACAACACAAGCCTGATGGCGCTTTGCAATCGGAGCAGGAGCGAGTTCCAGGACAATTCCGTTCCTGTCAGAAGACAGCAACAGATAACAGTTTTTTATCAGCGAACAAACGAATCAAAGCCTCGCATCTGAAGAAGAAAAGTAGCCAACTTCACAAACACTTCAGCGTGCTTAAATCAAGGTTAGAAAAGGCGCTAGGCGGTGACCAACCGCCTAGCGCTTAGGCGCGCCTAATCGCGCTTAGGCGTTTTTAAGGCGGTCATTAGACGGTTTAGTAAATCTGGAAAATAAAAGAAAAGCTAGGGAATAATGGGCCAATAGTTAGGAATAAGGCCTAGAAGGCAGTCCAACTCGGCCCAGCCCAACCGGCCAACCCTACCCCTCTCGGTCTCTCCCTTTCCTTCCGTCCCTGCTTCCCTCCACGGCTCCGCTCCACCGCCGCAGCCACTACCGCCGGCCCCGTGCTGCCTTCCCTCCGCCGGCCCCTCCACTAGCGCCGTCGAGGTTCGTCCCCTGCCTCCTCCTCCAGTCCTCCTCCGCCGCCGCCGCTCATCCCTGCCTCCAGCGTCACCCGTCCTGGCCGCCGCCGCCACCATGGGTCGCCTAGGTACCGCCTACCCCCCTAGGCGAGGCGGTAACCCATCGCCTTGTGCTTAATCGTGCCTGGGCGGCCGCGGAATTCCGCCTTCTATAACACTGGCTTAAATACACAAGCAGTATGATTCCTAAGGGCTTGTTTGGTTCCATCGGATTCAATCCGGGTCGGGAATGAAAATATAACAAGAAATTTATGATAGGTATAATAAGAGACCGGGATTTATTCCGGGTCAAGCGCTAATTCAAACACGATAGTGACACCAAAAGACAAGGAATCAATCCACTAGTCAAGAGATGGGGAATCATTCCGGGTTTCTTGATGTGTCCATCACAAATAAATTAGTCTATGACCCGAAATAAATCCCGGTCTCTAGATATACCTATTATAAATTTCTTGTTATATTTATCATTCCGGGCCCGAATTAAATTCGATGGAACCGAACAAGCCCTAAAAGTTTAACATTACTTCAGTCTTCAGCCAAGAGGCATTAATCAGCCTCAAGTCTGCAAGGATGAAATGTACAGATAGAAAGAACAAACATTTGATTCGTGTACTCAGTTTGAGCCAAGCACTAGACCAACCATTTCCAGGGACCAGTTACAGAAACTAAATAGGCCTAGTATAAAGAAGCACATAGCAGTGAGCCGTCCATTCAATCTAGGTATCAAACTTTGCAATCACCATTTCGACAAGATCAACTCCCAGGGAAAAAAAAGAATAGAACCAAACTATTTGGTACCGATTCTCATCCAATCAAGCCCGACCTCCAGTGAAATACAGACATAGGCCACAAAGGTGGATCTTCTTTGCCCCCCCCCCCCCCCACCCTCTTCCCTGTGAAGAAAAGCTCACCTTTCGTATTGCCCCGCGACGGCGAGCTTCTGGTCGTCCCCTTCCACTGTCGCCAGCCACCATTCGTCTAGCGTGATCTAAACACCAGAAATGCAGGGGGTGGCGGGCGGGCGGGTGCGCAGCCGCCAACCGCGTCAGTCAGTACACAAGCGTCTCAGCCAAGGGGAGAGAGAGAGGGGGGGGTTAAATAAATAAAGGAAAACAAGATGCACGCGCCCTAGCAGCATTGCGCGGGGGGGCGAAGGGAGTACGTACGCAGGGGTGCTCCGAGACGGCGCCGCCGTGGTCGACGTCGGCGGCGGAGGAGGAGGAGGGGGCGAGGGCGGAGGTTGCGGGGATAGGGCAGCGGGAGAAAGAGGGGCTGAGCGGCATTTCCCGGCGGCCGCGGGGATTCGACGCCCACGGCGAAATGGGGGTCCCCAGCTCCGGGGACTGCATCGCGATCGGATTCTCTCTCGTTAGGGCAGGGAGGAGAGGGGAGGGGAGGGGACGAACACGAGCGGAAGAACGGTGAGTGGGGGGTTTTCTCTATCTCTTTATTTTTTTTTGAACTGAATCTCTTTATTTTTTTCCCCATTACAAATGGCGAAGGGTGTGGGGTTTTAGAGAGAGGAGAGAGACGGAGAGGAGTGTGGGTACTGGACTACTGGGTAGTGGGGCCGTAGGGGCCTGAGATGGCAGCGGGTGCCCCACGTTTCGAAGCGTCGAAAACTTTGCTGCGCCAATTGTGACTGACGGGTGGGCCACATGTTGATCCTAGATTTTTTTAAAAAAATAGCATTAGTCCCGTTTAGTTTCCAAAAGATTCCCCAACTTTTCACTATTCATCCAACTTTTCACTATTCATCACACCCCTTCTACTCACAGAACACTATTCATCTACAGTGTTTTTTTGGTGAACAGTGTATTTTTGGGGAATCTTTCCCCAATCTAAACACACCCTTAGTGTGGAAGTGGTGGGTACTGCCTACTCTCTCCGTCAAACACAAATTTCAAACTACCGTTGTTTTGGGATGGAGAGAGTACGTTTGTCCAATCAACGTCCTTGAGATTATAGCATTGATTTTCATGTTTCTTGAACTCTAAAATACTTTCTCCATTTAAGATTATAATTTATTTGATTTTTTAACCTTAACCTTGATTGTTTATCTTGTTTAAAAAATTTATGTAAGCATTGACAAATTCAAATCATTCTTGAAGAACTTCTATAGAAAAGATATAACAAAAGAACGTGATATTTTACAAAAAAAGATATATATATTGAGTTCGATGATATTATTGAGTTAGATGATATTATTAACCAAATGCGCTCCAAATGACTAAATAATTTGTCTGTTGATTCTTGTGACTAGAATTTCGTATATAATTGCTAATAGAAGTCGATTAGTGTCCCTCCAACAATTTGTAAAAGGATCTTTGCTACACATTTGGTAGGGGGGCAACAAACCATGTCTAGGAGCAAATATATTTATGGAAAGTTGGAATACATAGAAAACAATGAAGTACGAAGAGAATCTAGTTCACTTTTAATAGCAGTTGAATCTCCATGATCATGAACTTATTTCCATATCAAACTATTTATCTACGATCGGCATCAGTACTTTTTAATATTTAATATGGCAGAACTAGGAGTACTTTTTAATATTTAATATGGCAGAACTAGGAGTGTAACAGGAAATAGAAATGGCATCACAGGTGCTCGTGGGGAGGTGTCCATTGAAGCAGTGATGGAGTTTATGGTCCTATGGAATTTAATCGACGAGGTGGAACTGACGGAAGATAAGTCTGATGTCCATAATTGGAGGTTGTCCCACTCATGACAGTATACCACCTAGTCAACTTGTAATGCTCTCTTCGAAGGCGCTACCAGGTTCCAACCATATGAATGCATTTGGAAATCCTAACCCCTCCCCCCCATCATGCAAGTTCTTCATGCGGCTGACGGCTCATGGACGCTGCTGGACTACGGATCGGCTTGCCAAAAGAGGTCTCACCTCCTTTGACAATTGGTGGGAAAAAACTAATCAAGCGGCAGTCGGAGATTTGAAAAAGGGAATCAACTCCCTTATCATCCTAGGCAGTTGGTGTATCTGGCAACATCAAAATGACTATATGTTCAACAATGCTACACCTAGTATTGCTGCGGTATTGGCCATGGTCAAGGACGAGGCCCAGCTTTGGCGCATGGCTGGAGCTAGGGGTCTCTCTGCTCACTGCCACCGGTATTGGCTAGTTGAGAGCTCTGGTCAGGTCCTTCTTCCTGGGTTTTTTTTTCTAGCGCCCAGGGAGGTGTATATTATTATTTGTGTTGAGTATTGTTGTGTGTGGTGTGTGTGGTGGATGGACTCTTCTCCTAATGCAGTTTTCCAACGTGTTCGAAGAAAAAAAAAGGCATTAACGTGAATCGTATCAGTTCATCGCCTGTGGCGAAACTGTCGCGTCGAGCAGCTCGATGTTCTAAGGTGTCACTAAGCGATAAGGCATACCAGGGCGCCAACAGAGCCCAGTTAGTCAGTTACGCCTTGTAGCCGGCAATAAGGCATACTCAAAGTCCTTTTAGGCTTTAGTGGTTGTTGCTGTTTCAAGCCAGAAGGATGGATGACCCTATCTATTCAATCACCTGTACATTCCTCTCCTACACCATATGTATATGTATATATACGCAACTTACTACGCTTCTCCCTTTCTGCAGGAAAACAGCATAGACTCCCAGGATAGCTGCCCGTTTGTATCATCGACTTTTCCAGAAAAAAAACGTAGAGCAAGTATCAACATCACTGAGCAGCTGTACATTGTACAAGCTGGCTGGCCTTAACGCTGTTCTCTCCCACTAGACTCCTGGAAGAACAGATCAATCGCACGCCGGAGTCTCTGCTGCTCCGATTGAACTGCATCAGAGCCGGGACATTGGTTCTGCATCAGCCCAAAGAGCAGTGCAACCATGTCATCGGTGCTTCTCACCACCTTTTTAACACTTTGCTCTGACATTTGCGCCTTGGAGCCTCCCTCATAGACCTGCCTTCTGCACACCTGGATTATATCATATAAATGAAGTGAGCCTGGTGCAACTAAAATATTAAAGCGAATCAAATCCAACACAGCAGGGGAACTCAAAAGGTAAGGAAATAAAAAGGACCGGATCCTGTAAACTACTTGCACAACTATACATTGCCATGCTCTATACTTTGTAGGACTAAGAAGTGAATCGACAAACCTGGAACAGGTTATGTAGAGCAACAACATGCTCTTGATTGAGATATTTCCTAGCCATGAGCTCACTGAAGAGATTGACAATTTCTGCAGTCACGTTCCTAGCAGAAAGATTAGCCAAAATGCCAGATATCAGATGGCTATCAAACAGTGATGTGAGCCAATCTGGTACTTGGCTCAGCCTGAGCAATGAAACAGCTATATTCGCTGCAATTTTCTGCTGATTGGTGAAAGATTTGGACGTCAAACCAGGAGCAGTCAAGGCAACAGCGAATTCCTCCATTATTAACCGAAACCATTTGGATTCTCTGATCGCCACCTTCTCTTGGCTTCCAAATTTCTCCCAACCTAAAATCACAGAGAGACAGGCACCACAATTTCCAGCAACTCTACTGTCTTCACTGAAGACCAAACCCTCGGTCACTGCAATAATGGACTTCAGATACTTCAACGAGCATCTTAACTGAGCATTAAGACATGTTCTTTGATCTGAAATCCTTGTGAGCAACTCGAACAGGCATTGTGAAGCAATAATTTTAATAGAAGGTGGACCGAAGTGCATGAGACGGCATAAATCATGGCATGGAATGCCAATAACAGAAAAAGATTGGACATCATCTGAATGCTCAAGGAAGTCCTGCCAGTCAATACTTGCCTCTAGAATGGTGTGCAAACTGAAAATACAGACCACAATAAGTGCATGCGGAAGCAAATAAAATGAAGCAGTGACAGCTTCATACCTTCTAAGAGAGAAAAACACCAATAGAAGTACAAGGATTAGGAATTCTCCAAAGGATGTCTCCTGATTGTGTTGAAATAAAGATGGGCCTTTTGCACAAGCTTTGTGTACTATAACATCAGTTAAAGAAACCAGTGAACTGTTCAAGATTATGGCTTTTGCAGGCTGCACAAGAACTTTGTTTGCTGAATGATGCAAAATAGAGCATAATATCGCAATCAAAATCTTGTGCTCTTGGTTAGTAGATGTATAATCAATACCAGAATTGATAGATTCCAATAACTGTAAACAAAATGAGTTCTGAATTAGACAAATTATATATATAACCAGAAATTATATAAATTGAAATCCTAACGAGATAGCAACATATTTTTTTGGAATGTTACATTTGCATTGATCTGAAGAGAGAATTAGGGGTTAAGGACGTAGCATCCCTTGGAAATAATCCTAACCTATATGTTTAAAACACTAGATAATCTCCTGTACTGCACTAGATAATCCTAACCTATTATTACCTTGGAAATAATCCTAACCTATATGAGCTCAATAGTCATTCCATGAATGAAGCTATTAATAACCAGCCAATGATACTGCCTACATTCTTAAATATATGATACCACTTCTTTCTTTGTTTGACTTTTCGTCTTTTCTATAAACATTTATGCAAATTGATAAATCCCCAAGTTAAATTTAAAGTACATTTGATGATAGATCTAGTTGTATTTATTTTACGTAGTAAGTATTTCTGTCAAAATTTGGGCAAAAAGTCTATGGTGTCATATATTTACGAACGGAGGGGGTATTTCCTAAATTGGATCCAAAATACGCTTCCATGTTGTAACTTGCAAGGTTCAGTGCAGATAGACAGAACAAGACCTTCACAATAAGAGGAAGCCACTCTTCTTCCTGAACGAATGTCAATGCACTTGCTGAACATAAGATGTTAAAGATCAAATAGGAAGAAACTGTTCTGATCCTTGAAGAATACAGTAAGCAATATATGCCATGGAATGAATCAACAATGCCACATGATACAAACTGATCAGAAGAACACGGAGAGATCATGAGGATTTCAGCAATAGCACTGACCACTGAAAAGACCTCATCTTCTATGCCCTCCTTTACTACCTGGTTTAGTAGGGACACCAGCAAAAATGAGACAATGGTTTCCCCAGAAAGTACCAGCTCTGCAACCATTTCTATGTCCACCAACTGACTGCTGTTTGAGAGCATGACAGTTTCCTCTTCACAGAATGTTTTACAAAAATTTAGCATATGAAAGGCAAGTGGTTCCTTAAGTTCTTGCTTCTGAAAGAGCCATTTTATTGCTACTGGATGGACTCGAATCACAAGCAAATCCCACTTCTCATGTGTCATTGCATGGAATAGAGTATTCTCAGCTTCTGGACTATGTGGAACGCTGCAACTATCGGAAATACCTCTGACAAAGGCATAAAGATGGACCAGAAGCGTAAGCATAACAGAACCATTAATTTCATATGGGAAGATCCCACCATTGAGGAGGATGTATTCCTCAACAGAAGCCAGAACTTGGTTGTCAGTAGCCAGCCTGAATAGTAAACAAAATCACCACATTAGCATCCTATAAGTTACACATAGTGAATCAAAAGCAGCGCAAGATGAGTACCTTCCATTGTAGAAGGAACAGGCATAAAGTATAGAAAGAATAGCACATTGGCATGATGCCAAGTTGAAGTCTTCTGTGCTGCATTGCCCAAGTATATACATCAGTTCTGTGGGGTCAGATGGCAGATAAATGTGTGCATCTCTAATAGTTTCCCCATAATCACAGCCCAAAACTCTGTCAACAATTGAAGCAGTGACCAAGTATACTACAGATTTTACATGATTAGTGGGAAATAAGCCCATGAATCCAAATGACAAGCTAAACCATGATGATGATGCTAGCAACTCAGCAAACTTTAATGGTTTTTTGTCCGTTGCACTTGACAAAATAATTTGGTAAATCTGAAGGATCCCCATCAATGTTTCTTCATCATTACCATCAACCACAGCACTTTCAAGCCAATGCAGTAAAATCGTTCCACAAGTTTCAATGATGTTATCCTCAAGATCCTTCTTGCTAGAAATATTATGTTTGCTCCCTTCAAGGCAGAATATAAGTCCTTCTTTCAGAAGAAGAAGGGAATGAGGAATGAGGATCATAGAGTAATTCTCATGCGATAATGCTGAAGATATCGCATATTTTGATGCTTCTTCAATGAATGGTGGTAATTTCTCAATATCATGAGCATGAGGTGACTTCAGGATATCTATTAATATTGAGCATACCAGAATAAAGGTTTCGGAACTCATGCCAAGTTCACCATTGCCATTTCTTCTCAAGATTGCAGTCAAAGTACGGGCTATCTGTTCTTCTTGGGGCAGTGAGAGGATGCCAGAACAATTGACCATGCAAATCCAAACAAGTTGTAAAACATGAGACTGGACTGGGTGAAATGGTATCTCCGCAACATAGTGAACGACAGGAAGCAGAGTGGAAAATCCAACGGCAAGATTTTCTTTGAAATTTTCCTCTGATCTGGCTAAACATAATAGTACTTGAATGGATGAAATGACAAGTAGATCGTTATTTCCTGAAGCAATAACAGGAGTTCAACTTGGTAAGCCTTCATGATTTATGAATCATAATGCATACAAGCTTGCAGAAACTGGTTCGTGACTGCAGAAAGGTTAAATCTCTTACCTGATAACCTGATAACCTCAAATATGTAATCAGCAACGTTTTCATCGATCAGAGTTTGATGTAGAGCACAAACACTTGCATCAGATGACAGGAAATGATAGATCAAATCCAATGTCCCTGTCTGAACTTCTAGGTTAGTAGATAGCAGAGATCCTTTGACGGCCTCAGCAAATAGAACAAGATAAGCATTTAGGGGCATATAATCTGTCTGTGTGTGCTCTGCTTCTGTGCAGTTGACTGAACTCTGATTGCTGAGCAACAAAATATCAAAGAGCCCCTTCTTTGCTAAAGTAAGGAGCAATGCTGCAGAGGGACAAAAAAGGAACACATCTCTAAGAAGTGATGAACGAGTTACGGCAGATATTTTCAACATTGATGAGTTGTTTAAAGAGAAATTCATATTTCATTAGTGCAAATGGCTTGGATATGTTAATTTTCTAATTACCAAAGAAATTTCCACAAGTACAAACAATTTGAAGGTACTAAGTCAACATTGCGAATTCTTTCCTCCCTTGATCAATGTTTAAACTATTGAAACTCCGAAGTATGTATTGCATAACGTCAGAAATGGTGCATTCATCAATTTATCTGTATAGGCTTTTCCTAACACCAAAGTTTCTCAAACTATACGAAACATGCCCACTCACAAATTATATGAAAGTATGAAACGTGTCCACTTCTTTGATCTTTGACTAATTGCGCTTATATATTATCTTAGATTAATTAGTCACAAAGATCTTGGATATGTTAATTTTCTAATTACCAAAGAAATTTCCACAAGTACAAACAATTTGAAGGTACTAAGTCAACATTGCGAATTCTTTCCTCCCTTGATCAATGTTTAAACTATTGAAACTCCAAAGTATGTATTGCATAACGTCAGAAATGGTGCATTCAACAATTTATCTGTATAGGCTTTTCCTAACACCAAAGTTTCTCAAACTATACGAATGTATGAAACGTGTCCATTTCTTTGATCTTTGACTAATTGCGCTTATATATTATCTTAGATTAATTAGTCACAAAGAACTAAGTTATACACAGATTGCGACAAAAACTAATTGTCAGAACTGTTTGCTGTGTTATATGAGAGCACAAACATCAGTTGTCTCTATCAGGAGATTATCTCAAAGCACTATTATTTTGTATTAAACAAAAAGAAGAAATATACTAACCAACACGATTGATGCGAACAGCGTCATTTTGAGTTTTGAGTAGGACTTCAAGAGAGAGTTGAAGCAAGCTTCTTCCTATTGCCGTAAGGTCCACATCTCCATTATCACATACATTGTCCCATGGGGTGGCATTCAATATAGAAAGTTTGTATAGCACAAAAAGTATCTCTCCACGAATTTCGTCGCTGTATAGAAGAAGCTAAGGATGTTACCAGATTATGTGTTTTGAAGGTAAGAAATAAGCATCAAAGTTTATTTTGTCTTTACCTGGGTAGTCGGAGATCATTAACAAGAGTTAAGAAAAGCGAAAGTTTATCTCCTATATATGCTGCAGCATCTTTGGTAGTGTTTAGCAAGACCCCCAAACAATGCAGCTGCATTGACAAAGGAAAGATCCAGGCATTAGGTAAAATCAATTAAACAAAATTCCAAAAATAATATTGCCACTGCTTCAGAAAAATTCATAAGAAAAGTACCAAGATGCCTCACATCTTTAAGAGATCCAGTCAAATGATGAGGATAAAAGGACTGCAGGCCACTTCAAACAAAGTGCAGCAATCCACAACTATCATAACAGGGCAAGGAAGCTGATCATCCTCCAACAATATCCTGAAACCTAACTGTAGATGTTACTTCTGGAAGCAACCTTTGGATACATTTCCCGGAGTGACACTAAACAATTAAAATGATGCTGCACTTGGTTAAGCTTTTCCTACCACCAGTTGCTATGTTTACTTCAAATGGTGCATAGGGGTATCAAGCATCTACTTAACTACTAATCTATCTAGTGCCATAACCAGATAAGATCTTGTCTTAGATTTAAGTTTGATACAACCAAACAAAGAAGATTCAATTGATGCTTCTCTCAGTCTGTTATTTCAATTCATATGATGGCATGAGTAAATGTACAGCAATAATTAGAGAGGATAAAATCTCATCGTATCATATCATTCATACACAATACACATTATTGATTTTGAGATTAATGTGAATGGTGGAGTTGCAAAATTTTGTCCGGACACTACAATGCAAGCAATTATACGAAACAAAATTGGCTCAATGGGAGTAATGAATAATAAGGGGTTGCATAGTGCTTCGAATGAGAAGGATGTCAATTTCCCATAGTTCTCCCTACTCCTTAATTTGTCAGTGACTCAGTGTCAATTTCCATATCTAACGCAATAGCTCTAATAACCTCACCTGCTGGCATTTACAAGCAGCTACCAAATCATGTAGCTGCTTCAGCACCACAATAATTATCATGTGATTCTGATTCATGAAGTGCATTAACTCGCGATGTTTTTCCAGGGAAAACCCATTTCCAACGATCGAATTGTTGGATGGAGCTAGCCTATGAGTCACTGGGGGGCCGCAGACGTACCGTGTGGACGTGCTTGACGAGTGAGCCGCCGGAGGAGAGGACGCGGGCGATGCGGCCGATGAGCTCGGAGGCTGCGGGGGCGCCCACGGCGGCGGCGAGGTCGGCCGCGAGGTCGGAGGCCTGCGAGGCGAGCGCGGCGTCGCGGCGGGCGGCGGCGCCCGCGAGCGCGGCGGCGAGCGGCGCCGCGAGGAGGCGCGGGTGCGCGGCGCGGAGCGGCGCGAGGAACGCCGGGTCGGCGAGCGCCAGGGAGAGGCTGGCGAGCACGTGCGCGACGTGGTGGGACAGCGTGGAGGCGTCGCCCGCGGAGGAGAGGAGCGCCGCGGCGCAGGAGAGGCACACGCGGCCTCCCGCCGAGGTCGGCAGCGTGTGCGACGCCAGGTGGCCCGCGCCGCAGGCACGCGCCGGCGCCGGCGGGGGAGGCCGCGGCGAAGTGTCGACGTCCGACTCCATGGCAGGGTGCGGCGGGGGTTCTGGGGGACGGGGAGATTCCGCGAGCGATGGAGGTGAATTCGAGTTTTTCTTTTTTCTTCGCCCTCCCTGAGTTTAAAACTGTAGATAGAAGAAAGGCAGAGTAAAAAAAAGCTGTAAAAAAATAGAGTAAAATCGGAAATGGTCGCTATGTCTATGTGCATTGTCGTAACATATAGTCACCTCTCTTATTTCTCTTCACTATTTTTTTGCCAACAATATCGCTTACCTTAGTGGTGACTATATGTTGTTGTTTTCTAAAGCATACCAATCCATGGTTAATAAAAAAATAGTAAATCACTATAATAAGTATGGATATGCCTATGCTGTCTCGTGATTTAGACGGACGCCGGGATGAACAAAAAGTAGATTAGATTTATTCTTCTCAAACCAAACATGAGATGGGCAGGGTTTTTCTACCAGTGGGAACCCGTTGAAACCGCCCGGACTGGTAGTCAGTGGTTTAGGGTGGTTTCAAACCGAAGAAATTTAAAAATTTCAAATTTGAATTCAAAAAATTAAAATGAAAGAAAATTTCTAAAAATACTTCAAGGTGCGTAGAATCTAATGGTGAAAAAATTTTCAAATATTATATCATTTATTTTTTTTTTGCAGGCATTAGAAGTTCAACCAAAAAGGGAAAAAATCTGTTGATTGAACTTCTAATGCCCACAAAAAATACTAAACGCACTAATACTTGAACTTTTTGACACCATTAGATTCTACACGCCTTGAAATATTTTTAGGAATTTTTCTTTTATTTTTTTAATTTTTTCATTAAATTTGAAAACATGACAAATTTTTCTTTAATTCGCAACCGGTCGGCTAACCAGTGCAACCAGTCGGCTTACCGTCCAAACCGTTCGGCTTACCGATTCATACCGATTGCACTACCACTTTTGATTTGGATTTTGAATTTGTTCGGTCTTTACCGATTCCCGATCAAACCGGTTCGGCTTACCGCCACCGGTGGCTGGCGGTTTGAGCTACCGGTTCGGTAAAAAAAACCTAGAGATGGGTCGACCCATCATACAAAACAGAGTTGAGTCCAACCCATCCTTTTAGCCTCAAACAAAACACATATTTGGTGTCCCAAGCTCACTGATTTAGCTTGAATCGCCAAAGTTCCATACTACTACCGTTACTATATATCTATTCCATACGATCATTGAGCTAAAAGGGTTGGGTTAACCTCAAACCAAATACAATAACAATGGTATCATCTGCTCTTATTTTATTCCTATTTTTTTTTATTTTTCACCCTAATGATTATTCGTGAAAGTAATATTAAAGTACCATATATCTATATCATCAGTTTTCAAACTGTAAACACCTAAAACAAATGTTCAAACGTCATTCGTTCCTACCACTAGAATACCATCAATTACTTTTGGCCGGTTTAGTTCGCCAGACAAATGGATTCAGTATGGATCCACCCTACATACAAAGTGGATTATGTCATCTGGTGATTTTCCACGAAATCAGTTTTCAAGGGCTTATTCGATAGAACGCTACTGTTTAGGTCATTTCCATGGTTTCTTGTTGCTATAGTTTTTTTTTAAGGGCTTATTCGATAGAACGCTACTGTTTAGGTCATTTCCATGGTTTCTTGTTGCTATAGTTTTTTTTAATCAAACTTTGCACTGGGTTTATACGTCATGTTTTAGCCACAACTTGTCTTTAGATTAGTTATTGTGTTAAAGTTGATCACTGAGTGTTTTAGCGACATGGGATTAACGACAGACAACAAACATTTGACTTAAACAAACAGGGTGGAGGCTCCCGGTTTTGGATCGGATGGTCCGGCTGATGGCCCCATGACACAAATCAAAGGACTTGTTTGTACTTCAAGTATATTTTTATTGCAGTTTTGCTATAATACACTAATAGTGTCTTGTCCTTTTCTAGTAAAAATATCTGTGATTTATTATTTGAATACATTATTTATGAAACGTCAATGTTCACTGTAAGCCCAATAAAAATAGCGCATTGGCAAACATATAAGATCTCCATTGACCACGTTTCTTTTACAAGTCTCCGTTGTTTTTTTTTTTGGGTATTTCTCATCCACTTATTGGTCGTCTCAACCGGTCTATTGAGTAAAGCAAGTCAACGTGGAGTCAACTGTCCAGGCCTTCTTATTTCTTAATTTTGAGTAGGAGAGCGAAATCACACAGACCAAGAATCCTAGGAACAAAAAGGGGCAAAAAAAAAAAAACACTACTCGGGCGTGGAGAGATGGCTCATGCACTCATCTTCTTTCTCGTGGCTCATCCGCTCATCTTCTTGTCCAATCCTGTTGCAATCTTCGCTGCAGAATCGACCAACAAATCCGAGATCGACAGGCAAGCCCTCCTCTTCTTCCGGGATGGCATCACCATTCACCCCCTTGGCGTCCTGAGCTCATGGGCAAACGGCTCAACCTACTGCAACTGGGAAGGGGTTACATGTGGTAAGGAACTTCGATTCCGCGTTGTTTCACTGCAGCTGAACTCGCTACAGCTGGTTGGGGAATTATCGCCTTCTCTTGCTAACCTCACTTCACTAGCACGGTTAGATCTTGGAAACAATTTGTTTTCTGGAGCCATTCCCAAGGATTTGGGCAATAACATGCCTCTCAGCTATGTGAATCTTGCGAACAACAGTCTTACTGGTAGTATCCCTCCCTCTTTGGTCCGTAGCTCCTCACTCAGCACGCTAATCCTCTCGCGGAATAACCTTACTGGCCAGATCCCTGCTACTTTGTTTGCTAACGCAACTTCACTTACTACGGTTGATCTGCAGCAGAATTCTTTGACTGGTGTTATCCCGCAATTTGATAAGGTCACATCGCTGAAGTACCTGTACGTTACTGAGAATTTGGTTTCTGGAAGCATACCTCCTTCAATAGGAAATGTTTCTTCTCTCCACTTTATATTGCTAGACCAAAATATGCTTACAGGATCAATTCCAGAAAGTTTGCGGCACATTCTGAAACTTGTTAAGCTGGATCTGAGTTTCAATAGATTGTCAGGGCATGTCCCCTTGCCTCTTTACAATATGTCTGCGCTCAAATACTTTAGCTTGGGCAGAAATGGCCTTCATGGGCAGTTACCATCTGACATCAGTTATTCACTACCAAATCTTCAAGTCCTTGTCATGCAGAGCACTAATCTGGTGGGCTCGATCCCTCCTTCACTAGAAAATGCGTCAAACGTCCAAGTTCTTGACCTTTCAAATAATTCCCTGCATGGCCGTGTTCCATCTCTTGGATCGCTGGCAAATTTGCATCAAGTGCTTCTAGGAAGGAATCAGCTAGAAGCATATGACTGGCAATTCCTTGCCTCCCTGACAAATTGTTCTCAGCCGACAAAATTGTCCTTGGAGGAAAATATGCTGAATGGCAGCCTACCTAGATCTATTGGCAATCTTTCTGCAAGCCTAGAAAACTTGTTTTTTGGGTCAAATCAAATCTCAGGATCAATACCTGTTGAGATAAGCAATCTCATTAATCTCACCTTGCTTAGTATGGAGAACAATTTGTTCACAGGAAGCATACCACCTACGATGGGCAAACTGCAGAATCTATTTATCCTGAACCTATCCAGAAATAAACTGTCGGGTCAGATCCCTTCCTCAACTGGTAACATTACTCAATTGGGAAAGCTTTTCCTTGATGACAATGGCTTGAGTGGAAACATACCTAGTAGTTTAGGTCAGTGCTTGAGTATGGTTCAGTTAAACTTGTCCTATAATAGCCTTGGTGGATCTTTACCAGAAGAACTATTTGCTGGGCCTTCCCTTTCTTTGGGTGTGGATCTGTCCTTCAACAAAATCACAGGGGAAATACCAGAGGAGATTGGCAATTTGGCAACAATTGTTCTTCTAAATGTCTCCAACAATCTGATTACTGGAAGCATTCCTTCTACGCTTAGCAGTTGCTATGCTCTATCGTCTCTTTGTATGGAAGGAAACAAACTTCAAGGGGAAATTCCAGATTTAATGGGATTGCAATCCATGCAGTATCTTAATTTTTCTTGGAATGGCTTGTCTGGTAATATTCCGGAATTCTTTGAGAACTTTACTCTGTTAGAAAAACTCGATCTGTCTCACAACAACTTTGTTGGACTCCCATTTAGTGACTTCTTTCAAAATTCAACTCTTGTAATTTTGGATGGCAACAAAGGACTCTGTTCAAGCCCCTCCGCACTAAAACTACCATTTTGTTATGACACCATTGAATCAAAAAAACATGGTGTCCCTAACCATGTGACACTGCTGCTGGTAGTAATACCATCAGGTACTATTGCTTCAATATTATTATTATGGTTTGTAGTGGCTCTTTGGAAAAAAGGTGTGTTCCAATTTCCTCGCTATGTCCCATTCCATCGTCCAGACAAAGAGGCAGAGCAGAAAAGTGAAAACTTTTCCAGGAACAATGAAACACTAAAGAAGCTATCATATGATGATATCTTGAAAGCTACCAATTGCTTTTCTATGGTCCATCAAATCAGCTCAAACCGTCCTGGATCAGTTTATGTTGGCAGGTTCAAATATGACAAGAGCCTAGTTGCCATCAAAGTATTCAACTTGAATGAACCTGGAGCATATGAGAGTTACTTCATCGAGTGTGAGGTGCTGCGGAATACCCTTCATCGCAATCTAATGCGACCTGTCACCCTATGCTCGACATTGGATACAGAAAATCATGAGCTCAAAGCACTAATCTTCAAGTTCTTGGTTAATGGCAGCCTTGAAAGATGGTTGCACTGTGAGTACTACAGTGGTATGCCGGAGAGAGTGCTAAGCTTAGGCCAGCGGATATGCATTGCGGCAGATGTGGCCTCTGCTCTGGATTACATCCACAATCAAGTTACTCCTCCTTTGGTTCATTGTGATCTGAAGCCAAGCAATATCCTGCTAGATATCGATATGACCGCTCGTCTTGGTGACTTTGGGTCCGCAAAGTTTCTATTTCCAGGCCTCATTGTTCCAAAAAGCCTGGCTGAAGTTGGAGGAACAATTGGCTACATGGCACCTGGTGAGAAAGTGACTCTTGCCTTCATGCAAACCTATAATTTTTTTTATTGAACTTACTAAAGGAAATAATTCACTTTTGCAGAATACGGCATGGGCTCTGAAATTACCACAGGAGGTGATGTATACGGTTTTGGGGTGCTTCTTTTGGAGATGCTAACAGGGAAGCAGCCGACTGATGATTTGTTTACTGGTGGACTTAACCTTCACAGTTTTACAGATTCCATGTTCCCAGATAGACTTAAAGAGATTATATATCATCATATGGTGCATGGGGAATCACAATCGTGTACGGACGTATGGATTCATAGCTACATTGCCCCCCTGATTGCCCTTGGCCTGTCATGTTCCATGGAATATCCGAAAGATAGGCCTGGAATGCGAGATGTGTGCAAGAAACTCTCTGCTGTGAAAGAAAGTTTTCTGAAGTCTCATCCTGAATTCTCGAGCTCCAATTGAAATTTGTTGACAACTAAAATTGACACTTATTGGTTTTGCTGCCAGTCCAGGAAAACCGGAACCTCTGGTTTTCTCAAACCGGAACTTCCGGTCCTGATAAAGTTCTCCAAATGCTGATTGGACTTCACCAATGCGTAGGCCTCGCCGAGACGATCAAAATTCATATATTGAACGTCCGATTTGGACTTCGGACGAGAGAGTTATGACCTCGGGAGTAACTACACCCGGGTAAAACCGGAACTTCCGGATTGGAAACCGGAAGTTCCGGGATTTGCAGTCTATTCCAATTAGGAGTTATATTTAGGCACGGGATTTGTATAACTGTCGACTCCTACTGGGTCTAGACCTCCCCACCCTATAAATATAAAGGGTCATGGCCGATTGAGCTAATCCCAATCGAATCAAACATTATGCATCTATTTTTCATCTCTAAACACTAAGCTTTTCCAACCTCTCTTTGCTGTCCATCGTGATCTCCACGGCCATTGATGGCGTTCTAGGCTTGCTGGTCGACCTAGGGCACGTCCGGAAACGTCCACGCCATGACGGGGTCTCTCTCGAGCGTGAGCATCGACGGCCTTTGCTAGTTTGCTCGTAAACTAGTCGTTCTTCGCTACGTAAACGCGTTGGTTATCTCTTTGCTGGTTTGCTCGTAAACCTAGCCGTCATCCACCACGTAAGTGTGGTAGTTATCCTCTCGAATGACCGATTCCGGTGAAACCCTACAAAACCAGAACTTCCGACTCCCAAACCGGAACATTCTGTTTCCGTAGGCTGACTGTGATCTGGTTCGTTTTCGGCCCGCGCGATCTAGCGTTTGCCGTGTGTTGGCCAGAAAAAGCGTCAACACACTTTTGGCGACTCCCCTAGGGAAGAAGATCTTGTTTTTATAACCGTTCTACTCAACCCTAGCCAACACCTCATTAATATATTATTTTGACTCGTCATCGATATTGCATCGGGTCTTTGAAGACCATTGCATCTGTTCTTGTGTGCATCAGTTTGTTCAAACCGTTGCATCATTCTTTGTTTCCTACTGCAGATTGAAGATTAAAAGAGAAGCAAAATATTGGTCATTGATTGCTTGGGTCATTAAGATTATCTGGATTTCTCTATCACAAGACCAGGAGCATCAAGACTTATTATGGCGGGCTATCAGTACACTCCACAACAATATTACTATATCACGCCCGAGGTACAACGTGCGAATGCATCACATGTTTATACTGATTATTTTGCGAGTACCATAAATCCTCATGTTGATGTTGCTAGATATTATGATAGTATTCATATTGCATCGGCTAGTCATTATTCCAATAATGGTTTTAACTATGCAAATTACAATACTAAAAATTATATGCAAAGGCCAATGTCAAATAGTATACATAGTTTGAATTTAAATGATACTAGCAGCATACAACATACACTTTTTCATACATCGGCAGAGGAACACGTTCACATGCCGATATGCAATTATCAAGGCCAAACTAACATGGCGACTTCGGCCGGTTTTTATGGAGCACCGCACATTGATAGTTCTAGCAATATTAGGCAAGGTGTTCCATCTATTTATTCATCGGCAGCAAATTCACAATATGCGGTTAAATCACAGGTCATGCCGATGAATGAGAAGATTGGCCGTGATAATTCTAGTCATGTGGCTAGTTATTCTCAAACATCATGTGATTCTGATCTCAATAATATTCAGCAAGGTGGAAATGAATCGGTTTCTGCTTATAAAGGACGATTCAGTGAAATGAAAACTGTTGCATTAATATGTCAATTTTTGATACGGATCTTGCTGATGTATTTCTAAAAGGTTTAAGGTCATCTATAAGAGATAGAATAGATAACTCTGATTTTCATTCGGTTGCGCAAATATATATAAAGGCTTTACTACTGGAGTTCCGAATGAAGAAAGAAAAGGAGAATACTTCAGATCTGAACAACAGTTCGGTTATTAGAACCAGCGAACAATCTAGATCCGTTCTACTAAAAGAAGCTAGTTTGGTTATACAAAATCATGACATGCACAAGAAAGGAACTATGCTTTGTTTTTCTGAAGTTGAAGGTGTCGTGCGTTTGTCTAGTGAGTATCACGTCGGTATTAGAGAACAACTTCTGGCTAAACAAGACTCTACCGGCAAGGAATATGTATGTAGCGGCCATCACAAGTCTGGAAGCGAGGGGAAGGCATTGCGTGACGTGGGCTGCTATCGAGAGAATAAATATGACATCATTCATATCAAGGTTCCTCGCCTCTCCAATATATTTGACAAGGTATGCCACAAAAGTAATTTATTTAATTCTCAATCTGATCATATGGTTTCAGCTAGTACATCTATTAGCAACATTATGATAAATAATTCTGAAAGATCGATTGAAGAAAATACTTTACTTGCTAACAAAACATTAATTTCAGATTATGTTAGCCAATGCATTGTGAAAATTAGAAAGGCTGACAATAGTAATTCTTTGGTATTTAAATTTTCTACATCATCATTGCCAAAAGTTTTTCTCTACATGGTTTGCTTATGGTCATTCTGGGTTTAAGAAAAGAAAACCAAAAAGCATTGTGAGGGCCGATGCTGATTTGGCAATTAACTCTAAAGCATCGGCTATGAGAAGTGCAAAGAAAGGTATAGCCGAATGGGTCAATGGTAAATCTGAACCGTTCGTTTGCTTGGCCATAAAACCTTCTCCACAAAAGCATCATGTAGAGAAAATGAAGTATACCTTTGATTTAACTTTGTGTGATGATTTATTTGATATCTTGCTAGAGAATAATCTTATTAAGCTATTTGATCACAAAGTTATTCCATCAACTCTTGAGCTAGAGGATCGAAAGTATTGCAAGTTGCATAATTCTTTTGGTCATAATATTAGTGAATGCAATATGTTCGGTCAATTTATACAATTGGCCATTAACATTGGACGACTGAAATTTTCTCAAACACAAGAGGATGACCAGTTGCCTACAATTGGTCTTGATGGCAAAGGGTCAGTAAATCGGTTGAAGTTAGCCGATTTATCTGAAGATCTTATTTCAATTGCTAAAGAGAAAGATTCAAAGCTCCCAAGTGATGAGGAGAACATCGTCCATGAATTACAATTTCAAGCAACTATTGAGGATGATGAATCTATCAAAATCTTAGAAGTTACTGGGAGGCAAATGAATTTTTCTTCATCAGATCAAGAACCTACTATTACTCCTGCTGTGCTGGAACAGGAGGTTAGACCGCCTGCGACAGAAGGTCTGACCGCCTGTGACCAACAGGGAAGACCGATCTCCAAAGCTGATCGGGTCGACTCAAATATAGAGGATCCACCTATATTTAAATGTGAACATCCTAAAGTGGATAGAGGTAAAGACCATGTTAAGCACAAGGGCAAAAGACTGAAGCTTACTTTCGATGAACTTCTGGCTAAATATCAAAGAGATAATGAGGCCAAGCGTGCTAATCGGTCAAATGATGTCAGATCATCCAGATTGCCTCCTAAGCATAATCCTGGGAATTGGAATTGGCAAAGGAAGAATTTTCATTCAACAACATCATATTCTCCTTCTCGGCCATCGATGCCAATTCCATATACTCCATATCCTAATAATTTTTATTCTCATCATTTATGGGCACATACTCCTTCCTATTTCAGACCATATCATGTTGAGTATGCAGCTCCAAGGAGACCATCAAATGCAAGACATCCATATGTTGAAAACGACCGTTTGGAGCAAAAGGATCGGTCTATAGTTCAAACCAAGAAAAAGGGTGTCAAGCAAATTTATCGAGTAAAAAGGATGGCCGCAAGGATGAGTGTTCAGATCTGAATTCAATTGATGAGAAGCCGAATGATATGTCAAATACTTCGGCTACTAATGGTAAAAGAGAGGAAAAAACTATCGTTGATCCTCCTAGTGTCAAATCTGAACAAAAAAGGGAGAAGAAGCCAAAGATCAAGAAAGAGGTGCTGCTGTCCAAAAGTGAAATAAAATCAGGGTGCTTATTTCATTTATCGAATTGGCAAAAGGAGAAGCTACAAAAGCTTAGTGCTCAAGAATTGAGAAAGAAGGGCATGGCATGGGTTCCTAAAATACAAATTCATACTCAAGACAAGGATGATGCTCAAGCAAAAGGTGCAACACATTTGAAGAAGAAGTGGTATGAGAGACGATCTTCAAATACAAGGTTTGCACCAAATCATCGAAATTATTGGTCAATGCATCATCCATTTGATTTTCAAATGCCATATATGCCTATGTCATGGAATTAATCCTATGGTATGTTTGATTATCCCTCACACTCTTATTTTGATCCTTGGTTGCCATATGGGTCTTTATATCATGGAGGGTTTTCGCCAAATTATCATGCATATGTTTAATTGCAATAGCATTGCTATAATTTTCAAAAGCCGAAATGCATAATTCATAGAGAAGATTTTAATTTCATTATTTATATCTTTCTCTACACTTTATTTCAGTTGTGTGTACTATTATGGATGAATTCACTATGGATGATATTGTATATCGTCCTTGGCAACATAAGCAATCGATGAATATATTTAGTCATCGTCCTAAAGTGAATAGCCTCCCGGTAAGATACTACTTATATGCTTTTAATGCTCGGGGGTCAGGATATTAGCAAAGTTGATGATTTTCCCATGAGTTTTTGTTCAATGAATCGGCTTCTAGAGGGTGCTCAAGGTATCAAATATGTTTTCATTAAATTATACTATTTTGAGACCTTTAGCCGATTGAAAGATTCAACATTAGCAATTAAGCCGAATAGGAGCTTCTTAATTCAGGCTAGAAGATTTACAATTTCATGAGTATACATGAGTGTTTGTTGATTCATTGTTGGTGGTGCAGGTAGTATTTATGTCTAAATGGATCACTACTTTATGTATTCACAATATCTTACATATGTGAGAATAATTTTGAAATTAATATTTCAAGGATTTACATCCGAGGAATTTTACACTCAGGCTTATTTCTCACACAAAGTATATCTGCAGCATGGAGCAAGCTAAAATCAGAGTATTGGCGATAGATGCTATCGTGCTTGAAGAGCAAGACATGATCGATGTACTAGTTTTAGTCATCGTTCTTATGCAATTTTGGTTCATAAAGAATATTTCTTGGTACGCTAAGCTTTACCAAGAAACAGGGGGCCATATGTTGACAACCAAAATTGACACTTATTGGTTTTGTTGCCAGTCCAGGTAAACCGAAACCTCCGGTTTTCTCAAACCGGAACTTCCGGTCCTGATAAAGTTCTCCAAATGCTGATTGGACTTCACCAATGCGTAGGCCTCACCGAGACGATCAAAATTCATATATTGAACGTCCGATTTGGACTTTGGACGAGAGAGTTATGACCTCGGGAGTAACTGCACCCGGGTAAAACCGGAACTTCCGGATTGGAACCGGAAGTTCCGGGATTTGCAGTCTATTCCGAATTAGGAGTTGCATTTAGGCACGGGATTTGTATAATTGTCGACTCCTACTGGGTCTAGACCTCTCCATCCTATAAATATAAAGGGTCATGGCCGATTGAGCTAATCACAATCGAATCAAACATTATGCATCTATTTTTCATCTCTAAACCCTTTACAAAGAAAGATTAGGAGGGAAGGTACTCACAGAGGCACAGAGCAGATAAACTAGGGAGGATGAAATTTGACATGTGGACCCCACTTTTACGGTTGAAATTTTTTTGTTAGACAAGATAAAACATTTTTTAATGGTGGTGATATGATATAGCAAATAACTGTGACTTTGTAATGGCACTTAAGCTGATATCAAATTATCAATCGATGTGATGTAAAACGGTCTATATCAGCTTAGTATCCCAAATTTTGTTCTAGTAGATAGGTTTGTTGAATTAAACACTATCCACACGTTCATCCCCTAACTGTGATAAACATAGGATCCTAAAAATCTGCTTGATTGAGGGCTGCCCCTTAAATGAAATATTTTATATAACGATCTTCGAAGTTTAAATGTTACAAATAGTCTCAACTAAAAAATATGACGCGTGAATATGCAATGTTCTGCATAAAAATGAGCTAAAATAACACCAAAGGGTGCAAAAGAGCTAGACCACAAGAAATCAGGAGAAGAAAAATAATGCAAAGGGGCAATATTGTACTCCCTCGGTCCCTAATTGTAAGTCGTTTGACTTTTTTGACCCTAACTTTGACCACTCGTCTTATTCAAAAGATTTGTGCAAATATAGTCAAATTTAAATCATTCTTGAATTTTTTTTTATTACTAAAACAAGTCATAACAAAAAATATGATATTTTATGAAAAAATTTGAATAAGACGAATGATCAAAGTTAGGGTCAAAAAATATAATTATTATGCAGTGTAGGAGCCTTATCCGCACGCACACACACAAAAAAAAATGCCAACTGTTTTGAAGCTAGTGTGGCCTCATGCTCAGACTTGGTTAGGTAAGCATCATATTTAGTGCCATTTTTCGGTATTTCGATTTGTTATGGGGGTTTGAGGATTTGCTTTAGGGTTCAAATAACTGGTGCAATGGAACTCTAGTTTTCATTTTGATAGTTATTTGACATATATTGGTAAGGCATTTGTGTAACTTTTCCCTACAAAACCACGTTTTTTTTATATGTATGCTTACATTTATCACGAATGCACAACACACTAAACATGCTGCTATGCATTCACATCACACTTCACAAATGTATACTGGATTTGGCCCCCGTATGCTTTTCGCAAATGAATATCTACATACTTACATTGCAGTTTTACAGTGTTTAGGTATGAGAAATTGAGAATCATAGGCTATACGAGTTTCTACTTACGCCTGCTAAAACTTCTGGTTCATTTTTGCATCACTGCATTTTTTTTCTCTCTTATAAAAAAGTTAATCTCCTATCAGCAATATACCACTGGATGGTGAAATGCAGAATATTCACGACTCCTCAATGGGCATCTTGATGCCCTTGATCTCGCGTGCTAGAGTCCGAAGCTCTTCGACCTCGTCACCAGTCAGGCTCCACCCGAGCGCACCTGCAAACTCCTTGGCCTGGCTGGCATTCTTGGCTCCCGGGATTGGCACCACGTTTCCCTGGCAGGTCAGCCAGTTTAGAGACACCTGAAAAAAAAGGAACAGAGGGATGAGCAATCTCATTACGATCTCAATGCCTTTGATTCGGAGATGTTCCAAGCTTTTGTAGATGAAGCACCTGGGTTGGACTCTTGCCATAGCTTGCTCCTATCTCTTTGATTCTGCTCATTAGTGGTTGGAGCTGTGTACACGTAAGACATGAAGCATCTTCAGATTCCACTATTCCAGACAACAAAGATCAATTGCAGAGACAGAAGCAGTGTGTCAATGTAACTAGCTAGCTTTGATTTACAGAGATCTGACCTTGGTGAGGAACTCAGGAGTGTATGTATTTGCTCGAGGACCGGTAGGGGGATTTTCTGGAGTGTATTTCCCTGTCAAAACACCTGAATAACAGGAACAAGTTAGTTCAGGAAATGAGATTAGAAAACAACGAACCAGATTGAACCTACTTCAAACTAAAGCTGTTTATTATGATCGGATAATTTCATAGAGAAAATTTTGGTTCCTACCTTGGGCTATTGGGGAATAAGCAATCAAAGTGATACCGAGCTCATCACAAGCGGCCTTCACACCATTCAACTCAGGGGTTCTGTATATCAGGCTGTAATTCACCTGGTTTGCAGCAAGTGGAACACCCCTCTTCTTCAGGCGTGCATGTGCATCCCGAAGCCGCTTTTCTGTATAAGAGATCATGACATATTATTATTCAAAATTTCAAATGAGCTTTACTAAAGAAGAAACAGCTAAGGTGAAGGATCATTCACAAGCCAAAGTCAGGATACAAACCATTGTAGTTTGAGACTCCAACAGCCTTTACAAGGCCTTGCTCATAAGCATCTGCCAGGCCATCAAGGTACGCTGAAATGGGCCATTCCCAGTCATGTCAGAAAAAAGTTCCCTTATAACTGATGCTAAAAGGCAATGTAGTCAATCAGATTTTATTTTGCTAAGATTAGGTTGCATTGGATATACACCTTCATTCCCCCATATCCCTGGCCTGAAAAGGCGAAGATGAGAAGAGCTCAGTCAGAAAACGCGAATAATCTACAGACTCGTAAATGTATAAGAGAAAGAAGAGGGACCGACCAGTGAAGTTGATAGAGCTCAACTGAGGATAGGCCAAGACGGTCTAGCGATTTCTTGAGCGCAGAAAGAACGCTTCCTCGGCCAAACCTCCATGGAAGGGCGGCAAACTTTGTGGCGACGGCAACCTCAACCTGCTTCTTGTTTTGCCTCTCCTTGATGAATCTGACGCCAAGACATACATCACCTGATGAATACTGCTGTGGCAGATAATCCTTGTGCAGAAATTTGAATCAACTAACAATGGATAATGGCATATTTACCCTCCTAGTAAACTTTCAGAGTTGACTGCTCCCATCAGCTGACGCACAGAAAGATTTGAGTTAAATTAAATGTGCCTTTAGAGTTGAATTTGGAAGAAATTCTAGGGAAGGGTGAGTGAGTGGGCTAGGTTTCTAGTTTCTTTTTTGAACCGAAGGTTTCTAGTTTCTTACCGCTGTACCATACACTTCTGCGGTATCAAAGAAGGTCATCCCGTTATCGATGCTCGCATCGAACGCTTCCTGCGCCTCCTTAAGTCTCCTTTCTGACAAATTAATCAAGAGCAACCAATCACCTTTTACATACGCAACAAAGTACAACGATCATGGCCACTGACTTGCTAAATCAACGCTGTAAAAAGTAGCAGCTAGCAATGCGTAGATAATTCTGGCACGATTAAACCCACAGAGTAGTGCTCGTGCGTGCATGTGCTCCAAATTAAAAGTAATGCAGAGATCAAAGAAATGATGGGGAAACGTGACAATTTCGTTTTTCTTGAAGTGATGGCACCCGCGCAAAATACGCACACACAGCACATACGGTTCCTTGCAGGCAATGCAACGAGCAGCTCGTGCGCACGAGAAGCATGACCAAGAAACCAGGAAGCGTCGGCGGACACGCACGCACGCTTCGTGCTCCCCCGGATGGGAAAAACAGTAGCAGCAGTAGTGACACGCACGTACCGTCCCACTCGGAGTCGTTCCAGTAGGTGGTGTCGCCCCAGGACCATGCGCCGATGCCGAGCTTGGTGACCGCGACGCCGGACTCGCCCAGCCTCACCTTTCCCTCGCCTTCCTCCACCACCGCGGCCGCGCCGGACGCCACCGCGCGTGGAGCGCGGCACAGCAGCGCCGCCGCACGCCGGCCGGCCAGCGGAGGTGGGCAGCAGCACGCGACGCCGCCGGCGACCTGCAACGCCATGGCGTCCTTCTAGAGCTAACTAACTAACTAGCTCTCGTTGCAAGAACAGAGAGAACTCGCTCAGCCACCAAGAGAGCCCCCGAGAGCGCGCGAGGCAGGCAGGCAGGAGGAGCACGGATGCTGTGCGTGTTGGCGACTGGTGAGGCGAGTGGTGGTGGGTGTGGGGGGAGAGCTCGGCGAGAGCAGGGCGGCTCATTTTGATGGCGCTGGGAGCAGAGCAGCGGCCCGTGGCGCGGGAATCTGGCGCGGGACGGCGACGGGTCTTGGATGGTGTTGGCGGGAAGTGTTGATAGTTTGTGTGCCTTGTGTGGCTGCAGCCTTCTTGTTGCGTAGTAGGAGTATACTAGAGGTAGCTAGAGTTGCAGATGACACGTGAGGAACGTTGTACTTTGTAGTCTAGTGGCGTATTATTGTTGGAGGGCGTGCATTGGACCAAAGAGATGGAATGGACGGTCCAGAATTAATCATGGGAGGAGAAGGGAGATAGGGAGATGCATGTGTTTAGAAGAATAGTATATATAAAATATCTAACGGTTGAGATTATTTGTATGATATTGAAAAATTTACTCGCGGTATGGATAATATACGTGAGTAATAAAAGTAGTATAAAGAGATTGCGAGAACAAAATACAAATGATATCCTTGTATTTAATTTTTTAAACCAGGACAATACTCGTTGGCGGTGACAAATCCACGACGAATTAGACTCTGGCGGGCATGGACATGGGTCACTCGTCGAAACGGCACACTTAGGGCTGGTCTGGCAGCAGGGGCTAATCAACCTGGGGAAGGAGGAGGAGGCAGCGGCGCTCCATCCTGAGTCGAAGAACGAGGGAGGAGCGAGATGAGGGATGACAGAGGAACGACGACGGCGACGGGGAGATGTGACGGGGAGGGCAGCCCTATGTCCGTAGGCCGGGCGCCTTCCCGCGTGGAAATTGGGCGGGCCGAGATCCCCGCGCCGTAGAGAGGAGAGGCGGATCGATCTTGCCGGATGGTTGACTATCGGCTTCCTTCCCGGGGCTGATTAGCCCTGCTGCCAAACTAACCCTTAGGTTAGTTTGGCAGGAAGGGATAAACGGCCCGGGGAAGGAAGCAGCAGCAGGCTAGCTACTTTAAATGAATCGGCAATGACGGGACACCGAGAGCAGGGACGACGATGACAGGGAGGGCAGCCCGATCTCCGTAGGTCGGGCGCCTTTCCACGTGGAAACTAGGCTTGATCGGGCCGGAGATCGCTGCGTTGTAGGTTATCAAACTCGCCGGCGTTCCATCGGCAGCCTCTTTCCCCGGGCTATTTAGCCTCAGCTGCCAAACTAGCCTAATTATGCCGTCATCGCTCGAATACCCACAAATAAACAAACCTGGCCTCCTCTCTCTAATTTTTGCCCTCGCCAAAGCAGGGGCGGAGCCAGAAACTCGAAATTTCTCATGTTAGGAGGGGCCAACATGTAATCAAATTTAAATTTTAGTCAAATGTTCAATGGTTTAGTGTTAATCTAGCTTGATTAGGGGGGCAAGGCCCCTGCCCGCCCCTCCCTGTCTCCACCCCTGCGCCAAAGTCCCATGCTCGCATGAGCCGGCGAAGAAGAACGGAGAAAATTGATATGTTAACGGTAAAGGTTTCGAAAAAAGACCCTGAAAAAACCTACAAACGTAACCTTATCTTACATGTCTTGTAAATTTTGCATACAAACCCAAAGAAATTCCACCTACAACAATCAAGTCCAAGCTGTCTTTTTGCATACTTAGCCTTGACCTTGAGCTATTATTACAAGGAATTTTGATAATTAAAAACTAATTATAATTACTAAATTGTTCTTGCTAACCAACACTTGCATCTTCTCTATACTATATATATCACTAATCTTATAGTCCGCGGAAAGAGATAAAATTGTATCATTGATTGCCAATTGCACAATGAACAGTGCATGCAAAAAGTACGAGAATTACCGTCATAAAAATAGTAAACAGATCACTGCGCCATTATTAAAAGATTAACACAAAATGTTAATGCTTCCTGGTTAACTAACCCAAGATTCTCAGTTTAAGGGTTCATCATGTTGCCAAAAGTCAATGCAAGCAGCAAGCTATTCAACTCCTCCACTAAAAAAACCCAACATTACTAGTATTCATCTATTTTTCTAGGGTTTTTTTATTTCCCTATGAACAATTTGCAACCCTAGGGAAACAATTTCCCTAGGAGAGAAGTTCATCTTGGAAATGTAGACAATTGTAAGTTTAATTTCCGAACTAGATTAAACATGGCGATAAACAATCATAGCATGCAATTCTGTAGCAGACTAGACAATAAGAACAATATAACCATGATCCCATAAAACATGATTAAAACACAGTGTACGTACTGAGGGATCACCGCAGGGAAGACGAACGGCGCAGTCGGAACGACGACGGTTCTACGGACTGAGCGCAACAGACGATGTTGCAGACGATGGTACGCCGCAGCACCAGACTTGGACGAAGGATGAGCCATGGTGAAGACGTCTTGAGCAGTCGTGCGCAGCGCTTCCCAAAAAACCTTATTCGCCTTCTCCCAGTGTAGGATCTCAAAGACGGAACCGCTATCCCGTTCGCCAGTGCACGCCGGCGCTCCGGATGAGGTAGACTACGAAGCCGGCGCAGCTATCGGCGAGTTATGCTGATAAGGTTCTCGAGGGGGTACCCCGAGAGGAGGGTTTTTAGAGAAGTCGTCGGGAATCAAGAACTAAAGATGACAAGAGACGATTTAGACAGGTTCAGGCCGCATTATGTGTAATACCCTACATCCTGTTTGGTGTATCTTGTATTGATTGATGTGTTTTGAGGGGGACCTGTCTCCCCTTATATATGTTGGAGGACAGAGTTACATAGGAACTTTATAGGAGTAGGAGACTTTTACAAGTTAATCTCTAATTTCCTAACACAACATATCCTAACCGACTAGGACTAATCCTTACCTTAACCGTGAAGTCTTGTATGTGGGCCGGCCCACATAGCAGCCTTCCTGGGTTGAGTCCAGTAGGACTCCACACTGTCAAGCCCCCGAGCTCCTTGTTGCCTAAAGGACAGCGTTGTTGCAAATACAGAGTTCCTTGAAGCTGCGTGGTTACCGCATTCTCCCGTGTGGATTTCTTCAAGGATATTAACACCTTCTTGCTGTGAAACACATTTCATCAGTGCGCCCAAATGGGCACCCCGTCAGTATAGTGTATCACCAATTATCACATAGGATTTTCTGCGTCTTGTAATTAGCCCAGTTTCCGCCTTCTCTGAAGGAAGTTTGTTGTGTAAGATATAACTGATGATTGGCGCAGAACATGATGCATCGATAAGCTTAACCTCAGGTGTGGGCTCTGAGGTGGAGGTGGGTGGTGACTCAGTGATGGATGGTTTGGATAACTCACCCCGCTTGGTACTTGAGCTCGAGAAGAACCCAACTTTGATAAGACGTCGGCGGAAACATTGAAATCCCGCTCAACATGATGGATTTCGATACCGAGAAATTTTTCCTCCAATTTTCGAACTTCTTCACAATATGCATCCATGTTTTCGTGATTCCAATTCCAGTCTTTGTTTAGTTGCTTGATAACCAGCATTGAGTCTCCGTAAACCAACAAGCGCTTGATGCTGAGGGAGGTGGCCAGTTTCAAGCCGTGGAGGAGGGCCTCATATTCTGCAACATTGTTGGATACGGGGAATTGGATTTGCAAGACATATTTGAGTTGATCTCCGTGTGGGGAGATTAACAAAACTCCAGCGCCACCTCCTTCTAGCTTGAGAGACCCATCAAAATATATTATCCAATGCTCAGGCTTTGTAGTGGCCGCAGGGAGGTGATGCTCAGTCCATTCAGATATGAAATCAGTGAGGACTTGAGATTTCATGGTTGTTCGGGACCAAAACTCAATGGTGTAGGTGGCCAGCTCAACTGCCCACTTGGCAATGCGACCAGTTGTATCTTGATTGTGAAGAATTTCACCAATTGGATACAACAAAACCACAATGATATTGAAGGATTCGAAGTAGTTCCACAACTTTCGTGAAGTCATAAGTACAGCGTATAAAATTTTCTGAACTTGAGGGTACCTTGATTTGGAGTCAGAAAGGACTTCGCTCACAAAGTACATGGGTTGTTGGACCTTCTGGAGTTGACCCTCCTCCTCCCGTTCGACCATGATGGCTGCACTGATGATGTTAGTAATGGCGGATATGTAGATCAAGAGATCTTCGCGTGGGAGTGGGGCCGTGAGAACAGGTGGCGTGGTGAGGAAGGTTTTGAGACTATCGAAGGCGACTTAAGCCTCTTCTGTCCACTAGAACCTATCCTGCTTTTTTAGTAGTTTGAAGAACTCGGTGCCTTGTTCCCCTAGCTTTGAGATGAAGCAGTTGAGGGAAGCCATGCAACCGGTGAATTTCATGACGTCTTTGATTGTGCATGGCGGCTCCATATTCATGATGGATTTGTTGGCGGGTTATGCTGACAATGTTCTCGAGGGGGTACCCCGAGAGAAGGGTTTAGAGAGAAGTCGTCGGGATTTAAGAACCGAAGGTGACAAGAGACGATTTAGATAGGTTCAGGCCGTAATATGCGTAATACCCTACGTTCTGTTTGTTGTGTCTTGTATTGATTGATGTGTTTGGGGGGCCCTGTCTCCCCTTATATATGCCGAAGGATAGGGTTACATAGGAACCGTATAGGAGTAGGAGACTTTTACAAGTTAATCTGTAATGTCCTAATACAACATATCCTAACCAACTAGGACTAATCCTTGTCTTAACCGTCAAGTCTTGTATGTGGGCCGGCCCATATAGCAACCTTCTCGGGTTATTTTAGTCCAGTAGGACTCCACACTGTTAGGATTTACTTCGATGCCGCGTTCGCTGACAATGAACCCCAGAAGTTTGCCTGATGGGATGCGGAAGACACATTTGACTGGATTTAGCTTCTAGCGCCACTTCCGTAAATCGTCAAATGTCTTGGTGAGATCAACAATGAGATCATCTAGGTTCCTTGTCTTGACGACCACATCGTCGATGCATGCGTCAACGTTGCGATGAAGTTGGTCTTGGAGATAACCCTATATCGCCCTTTGATAGGTGGCACCTGTACTTTTAAGACTGAAGGGCATGGTTGTATAGCAATAACCTTTTTTTAATGTTTGTTGAGATCGGTATAATCAACACACGTTCTCCATTCATTAGAATTTTTTTTTCTTTACAAGAACCAGTTTGGCTAACCAATTGGGATAGAAAACTTCTTTAATGAAGCCAGCTTCTAATAACTTAGCTAGCTCTTTTTTGATAGCCTCCTGACGTTCAGTGGCAAATCTATGGAGGCGTTCCTTCTTAGGCTTCACGCTTTCGTCGAGGTCCAGCTTGTGCTCGATGAACTCTCTGAGGACACCAGACATGTCTGAAGGCTTTGTTGCAAAGATGTCGGCTTGGGCCTGTAGGAAGTCGACAAGCGCGCTTTCCTATTTGGGATCATGATTGGAGCCGATAATGGCTGTCTTGGACGGATCCCCTATTTCAAGGTCAACTGTCTTCGTAGCGACCTTGTCGACAGGCTTGATGGCGTGTGTCTTCTTCTGAGTTGGGGCGTTGCCGTCTTCATCAACAATAGTTGCCACGAGGGGACCAAGTTCTTGTCGATCAGAAGTGGTTGCAGCCTTGACAACGTACTCCACTGCTTCCTTGCTGCAGAGGTAAGAGCGTTTGATATCGCCTTGAAGGGAGATAACGCCATGAGGGCCTGACATCTTGAGCACCAAGTATGTGTAATGCAGGATTGCCATGAACTTGGCCAATGCTGGACGCCCAAAAATTGCGTGGTATGAAGTTTCAAAATCAGCGACCTCAAATTTGATGAACTCGGCACGGAAGTTAGCTTCTGTGCCAAAGGTGACAAGCAATGTGATTTGCCCAAGAGGTGTCGCCGCCTTGCCCGTAGAATGGGGACTCAGAGCTTTCCAACATCCAGGCCCATCTGCCTGAGTGTCTTAGAAAAGATGAGGTTGAGGCCACTGCCTCCATCTATCAGGATCTTAGTTAGCTTGCTGTGAGCTACCACAGATTCCAGTACGAGAGGGTATCGTCTCAGGCATTTGATGTCAGCCCATTGACCTGCTCTGGACCAGGTGATCTGGACATCTGACCACTTAAGGGGTGTGACCACCGCTGGTTCTGCAGCATATGCCTCGTCTCTTGCGTTCTTGCGGTTGTGTGAGGTGTAGTTGACTGCAAGCCCTCCAAGGATGACGTTAACGGTGTTGTTTATCTCTGGGAAACCATTGTCACCCTTGTCTTGCTTGTTGTCACCATCATTGCCAGACTTCTTCTTCTTCTGGGGCTTGCTGAAGGTTTCAATAAGGAGCCAATAGTCGCCCATTGGATGCTTGCTGTCAGGATGGTAAGGGCAACGTTTCTTGAGGAGTTTCTTGAATTCTTCCTTCCGTTGCTGGGTGGTAGGCGCAGTGCGGACGGACTAGATAGTGGCCACGGTGTTGTCAGGTCGGTGCTTTCGAGAGTTGCCATTGTTGTGGTTGAAAGAATCGTTAGGCTGGTCGCGATGGTCTCCCTGGTTCTTGCGCTCATTGGTGGCGGGGCGCTTGCCGTAGCGATCGCGCTATTGGTCTTCGCTGTCCATCCACTTGGCCACCATTTTGCGGAATTCCTCAAAATTGTTTGGACGATTGCGGCCGAAGTCGCGGAAGAGGGTGTGGTCAGTCATCCCATTTTGATAGTAGTCAATGACTTCTGAGTCATGGATGGGGACGCAGGTCGCCTTGATCGCGAAGAAGCGACGATTGTACTCGCGCAGGGACTCATCAGGTCTCTGTCTGCAAGTACTGAGTTCATATTTGTTGCCAGGGTGCTCGAAAGAACTCTGGTAGTTGGAGACAAACGCCTTTTTCAGCGCATGCCAGCTGTCAATGGAGTCCGGGCGGAGAGATTCCAGCCAGGTGAGGGCCGCTTGCTCCATAGCGACAGGGAAGTTTAGCATCTTGGCAATGTCGTCGCCTCCAGCTGCTTCAATTGCTGAAGAATATCGGTGTAGCCAGATGTTCGGATCCAATTTCCCATCGTAGTTGGTGATACCTGACGGTCTGAACTTGCGAGGGAAAGAGTTGATGTGAATTTCTCGCGTGAAGCAGGGTAGGGCATCGGAGTTAGGCATATCATGCTCCCCGGTTTCCTCTCTGGCACGCGACGTGGCCTTTGTGCATCCTGCTATGATCTCATTGAGGTAGTGGCGCACATCATTAGATGGATTGCCTCGTGTGCGAGTTGACTGCACATGTTGCTTGCGTGGCCTAGTGTTGGACTTCGATCGTTCTTTGGAGCTGCCATAGTGGCTGCTTTGGTGCTTCGATGAAAATGTGTGGCGATGAGAAGAACTTCTGCCTTTGGAGGAGGAACGACTGCCATCGAAATGGTCGACCATGATCGCTGTGTCTTCAAGGCGAGCTTTGGTTATGTCGATGCTTGTGGTAGCTTCAAATCTATCTAGGAGTCGTACTGCAGACATGATGTTGGCCGTTGATGATTTGAAGACGCCTTCTTCATCGAATTCCCTGTTGAGGTTGTAAATCCTGATGCGATGACGTCTAAAGGCGTGAGCTCTGTTGAGCTTGATGCGAAGTTGTCGATCCGTTTCCGTTTCTCCTTCGGCAAAAGGATCGTCTAAAGAGACAGATTCCTCATCGCTTTCACCACGGATGCTCGCGAAGAGCTGACGATCTGGATTGTTAAGCCCGGTTTGCTCATCGTCGGAAGTGATGCCGAGTTCTATGCCTTCCTGAAAAGGAAGTGGAGGTGAAGTGTCTGATGCCATGAGGAAGTCGTCAGCTTCTCTGAGTGCTGAGATGGGATCAATGTCAGTCCAATGAATGACAACTCCCGAGGGAGTTGCGGTCATGATAAGATCCGGGTTGATCTGGCGTGCCTAGTTGAACTGCTTTGCCAGCTGAGCTTGATAGATCGCGGCTGAATTTGTTAACCCAAATGGAAACGGAGGTGCGCGTATCTAATTGGTGGAGGAGGTGACGCCCTTGCTCCAAGGGTTGCTGGTTTGTGGCACCTTCCGATCGACCGCGGGGTTGTTATCGACCTGACCGCCGCAGCAGTGGTCGCGGTCCTGACAGCAGTACCCTGGCGGATGTCGGAGGTGATCTTGAGTCCCCTAGGTAGGCATGTATGGTGACGAACAGATCAGCCTTGCTACTTGGAGACGACGAGGTCGATGTTGTCACGTGCCCGGGCGGGACTCTGTTTCGGTTCTACGAGTTGGATACGATACAGAGATCCGCATAGGTGGCAATGCTGACGCAACTATCTCACCGTGTAATTCATGGTGGAACTTGCCGTCCCGGTTTGCAACGCAAAGCCAGGAACCGAAGATGAACGTTGCACCTTCTTCGAACTTGGTGTTGATGGAGGCGCTGAAGGATGCCATCGGTTCAGCAAGGAATTCTCGACAAGAGAATCCCACAGACGGCGCCAAAGTGTCGGCGAGTTATGCTGACAAGGTTCTTGAGGGGGTACCCCGAGAGAAGGGTTTAGGGAGAAGTCGTCGGGATTCAAGAACCAAAGGTGACAAGAGACGATTTAGACAGGTTCAGGCCGCAATATGTGTAATACCCTACGTCCTGTTTGGTGTATCTTGTATTGATTGATGTGTTTAGAGGGGGGGGCGCTTGTCTCCCCTTATATATGCTGGAGGACAGGGTTACATAGGAACCGTATAGGAGCATGAGACTTTTACAAGTTAATCTCTAATTTCCTATTACAACATATCCTAACCAATTAGGACTAATCCTTGTCTTAACCGTCAAGTCTTCAAGTCTTGTATGTGGGCCGGCCCATATAGCAACCTTCCTGGGTTTTTTAGTCCAGTAGGACTCCACACCGTTAGGATTTACTTCGATGCCGTATTCGCTGACAATGAACTCCTGAAGTTTGCGTGATGGGACGCCGAAGACTCATTTGGCTGGATTTTGCTTCTAGCGCCACTTGCGTAAATTGTCAAATGTCTCAATGAGATTGGCAATGAGATCATCTGGGTTCCTTGTCTTGACCATGCGATATTGATCCAAGGGCTCACCCAGGTCAGGTGGAAGGGCTGATTTACAAAGCTCAGGGAAGGTGAGAGGGGTGATTTGCAAGACGTTTTTGCAAATCACTCCTCCCACCTGATTTGATCGCGTTCTTGGATCAACATCGTGTGACCCAGATTTAAATTTCCATAGTTTCCACGGAGAGGTTGGTTTCTATATGATACATTGCCTAATTAGATAGAGTCTAGATTCAGGTGCAGGGTGTGTGCAAGGTTGTTGCGTAGCTGCTGCTGGTTGAATCAAGTCATTGGAGGGCGTGGTGTGTGTGGTGCCGATCCTTGCGGAGGGGACTGCCATGACGCGGTCGAGCAATGGCTCATAGCGTGGCCGAGCAGTTTCTACGGATCGTGATAGTGTAAGTTTATAAATTGGCAAATTGGCATCACGAGGAGATGGAATTGGAAACCTGGATTTCAAGCTAAATGTTACCATGTATCACTTTTTTCAGTAATTAAAAATGGTGTGCACACTGCAGCTTTGCAAAAAAGCATTAAAGTTGATGTCGTCACACGAATGGGAGATCTTAAAAATATTTCTGATAACACTGCTGCAAGAGTTGTAGGACAACCACGTCCCGAAACATGAAATATGAAAGAAGTTTATAAAAGTCTACATAAATTTTATGAGTTTATGTTTGATATTAAGATAAGAAATTTTAGCTTTGCAGTGTATTCTTAAATACTCTATAATTTATCTCACATATCTTTTCATCTCTACTATATTTATATCTTTTATATATGATAATTTAAATAAAATGTAATGACTCTAAACTTATTTCTTTTATTCTATTTTATTTTAATAGCATGTGTGTGTCGCACGTGCCAAAAGACTAGTCCTAGGAAATTTTGACAAACATGCTAGCTAGCAATGCTTGTAGTTTGCAAATTAAGGAACTTTGCTCATGGCAGGTAACATATGCAGAAAACATGATACATTTACCAACTGCTGCAACTGTAGAAACATGGTACCATGTATGGCCAATTTTCTGCAACTCTAGTACCACAAGTGTACCTGTTCTTCACATAGAGTGGTCATCATTTGCTCAAATGCCAAAATGCCTGATTATCTAAATCAATCCAAAATGCCTGATTACCTGCGTACCATCAAATTGTCAGAAAGATCCTCTGTACCCTTATTCGAAGTTTCTTTTACCTCTGTGCTACTTCCGTCAATTTTAGCTGTAACAGGTAGCAAAAAGGAAGATTTTACCCTCAGTTGTAGAATGCAGCAATTATTTTTTCTTACTCTAGTGCATCTATACATTTTTCTTGTTTTTCCATTCTAGTGTCACTGTACATTCTCACAGGTTGTATGTGTGCACATGAAAAATTCTAGGATGTATCCATGCAAGGATAAACTATGGGCTAAATGTTGAGATCAAAAGTCGCCTGTATTTCTACTATTTTATTTCCATTTTCTAATCGCATAATGAAAGGTATCTTCTTTTATTAATACAAATACATTTTTTTTCAGTGGCACAAGTGATTCATTAGAACCAATTGTCAGTAAATTATTTTGGTCTAAATGATATGAACGGGGGTTCCCCATCTTCCGTCAGGTGAAGGATAACTCGTTGTTGGCCAAGTGCAACACACCGATCCAGCTTCAAATTAGCAAACTTGAATCTCGCAATCTTAGCACCACAACTCCTCTGGTTATCAATCGTAGTTACAATCCAGTTGACCTCGCCGGGAAGGCTAATCCCTGCCTGCGCAACGAAGAACACAAGCGAGAACTCGAAAGAACGCAACACTCAATAAATGTGACAACTGCAGATGAATAATTAAGCACGAATGTTGGGTTCCACAAACCGATGAACAGCGAAACTATAGCAAACAGAATAATATAAGTAAAACCCGACTCTAAACGGCGACGACCGCCCTGTTTATGATGGAATAGGGGGCGCCCTAGGGTTGGGGCATCCAGAGGGAGCGCCCTCAACTTGGGCCAAAGCTCGACATGATACACGGCATAGCTGGCCCAAAACAGGTGATGCAGCACCTTTTGTGGTCACACAGTATGATCCATGAATTCTCTGGAGCTAGGACCAGAACCAAAACGACGGCGGTGGCATCCCCTTTCCAATGCATCCTTATACGCCTCGTTTTGACATCGTATGTGGGAGATATCGCCGAAACCGTCCGAAGGTGTAAGCTGAATCCGAGGTGGATGTGGCAGTGAAGCCGGAGTCGAAGCACACCTTAGAGGAGTCCATGATGTGTACAAATCCAGTGTGGCAATGTACTCGTCATTCCCCCCCTTCTTGAATTGGAGTCGTCCGCGACTCCATCTTGTCCACAGCAAGGTCCTGCAAAAGGTTAGTGCAAACATGAGCAAAGTACATGACATATGATCATTGGAAGTGTAACGCACATCTCGACGGAGCATACATAGTATAACAAGGGGCATCCGGGTTATCACATAACGCAGCAGCAGCAGAGGTAGTAGCAAAAAAAGTACCACCTTTTAACTTAATCCATTTATGTGGATCACTAGAAGATGCATTTGCAGCAGATGTAGTACTCTCTTTTTCAACATTTGTAGCATGGTCTTTGTCATCAATTTCTTAATTTCAGCAGGAGACAAAAGAAACAATTTTATTTTGTTGTTTTTATGCTTGAAAGTATATGTATTAGTTCTACCATAGTGGGAAGCATCATGATCAAATTCCCATGGTCTACCTAACAAAAGAGATGATGCTTGCATAGGTACGACATAAAAATCAGCATAGTCATGATAAGAACCAACAGAAAAATGTATGCGTGATGACTTAGTTACCTTGGCCTGACCACTACTATTCAACCATTGAAGGTAGTAGGGATCGGAAATAGAACGAGTTGGCAACTTCAACTTCTCAACCAAATCAGAGCTCACCAAGTTGTTGCAACTCCCGCTATCAATGACTGTGAGGACACGGCAATTCTCCACAATGAGGTACATGTGGAACAAGTTCTTGCGCTAAATCTTCTCTTCGACCTTGGGTTAATCATGAGAACTCAGCACCCGCTGCACCATGAGACTAGGAAGGCCCACCGATGCAGCCACGGAGCAAATGGCCTCACCCTCGTCGTCATCCGAATCACCCTCAACATCACTAGTGCTGATGTAACCATTACCATCTGGTGCAGCAATGAACACGTGAGTACTTGGGCAATTCCTCATGACATGCGACATGCCCCATGCCCTTGCACTTGTGACACACAATTCCTGCAGATTTACTAGAAGAACTAGTGGCAGAAGCAGATGGTGTCTTGACCTGTACAACAGACACATTACTTACCTCAGAAGCAACCGCAGGAGCAGGGGAGGGTGGAGAAAAACTCGGCGGTCAAGACATGGCTGGTGCAAAGGTCTTGGTTGTGGAGGCATGGCGGCGACCCTGCAATTCTTTTTCTACAAGCATAGCAAGCTGGAACAACTCGTTGGTGGTTGTAAAATCTTTATAGTCAACAATATCCTGAATTTCATGATTCAAACCACCATAAAAGCAACACACTTTATCCTCAACATCCTCAACTACACCACAATGAAGCATACCCTTCTGAAGCACTGCGTAATACTTCTGAACAGACATATCACCTTGATCTAAACATTGTAATTTCTTACGCATATCACCCTTATAAGATGCAGGAACAAAACAATCACGCATGGCTATCTTGAGTGTGTTCCATGAAGTAGGTTGGATGTTTAATTGAGCACATTCTTGCCACCAGATTATAGCAAAATCTTTAAATTCACTAGTGGCTTGTCTAACCTTATGTTGATCAGGAACAAGATGGGAGACAAACTTTTGTTCTACTGTGATCTCCCAATCTAAATACTCCTCGGCATCATAACGACCATGGAAAGATGGTATAGTAAATTTCACTTTGGCATAAGGATAATTATTACCTTGAGAGCGTCAACCTTTGGAACCTCCTCTTTTACCTATTTTACTTTTGTCACGACGACGACGTAATCTCTCAGTTTTGGTCTTGATCATATCAGGCTCGCCATCAGAACCATAAATAATGTCATCCTCGGCTTCTTCATCATCATGTGCCTCCTCTTTAGGCGGTGGGTGGAGTTCAAGCTGTTGAACCCTACCGGGCAGTGTTGAGACATGCTTGTCTACACCTTCGATCGTTTGATTGATCTCTTGGACTGCCTTCGTCAGATTGCTTATCTCCTTGGCGAAGAAGTCCCTCAGTTCGTTCTTCAGGACCTGCAAATCACTAGAGAGAACAGGTGTGTCTTGTAGCATGGTTAGCGAACAAGAGAGACCCTAGGAACTATGTGGGTTAGTTGGTGGAATCACACCCTCACACACGTCTTACCAAATTCTTACCAGGTTCTTACCAACACAAGAAGTGGAACGGTACAACAGGTGGCTGGTTCGTGATACCTGTGAGAAGATGGCACCAAGATTGTAGGGTCCTTCGCTGTGCTGATCTGAAGAAAGTATGTGGAGCTTTGGGTGGCCAAATATGGTAGCAAGGTAAGCAAATAACGAATGCAGAGTAGCAAAGTTCAATAAGTATCTAAAGCACAAGTCACAATTGCTGGCTAAGACGTGTCCTAGGTGTAGCACAACAAGTTGGAACAAGAAACAAAGGAAAAAGCTCAAAGAACAAGCACAATGGCAGTTCGGTAATTATACGCTCATATGACACTAGTAGGAATCATAGTTATTTTCGATTTTCTTTTATTTTTTTGATATCAGGAGCATCAAAATAGGAACACCACCAAGTATCACCTCAATCTGATGAGAGATGTGGTCTTCAGAAATTCAGACGCGTTTGCCGAAAAACATGCAAAACAGGAAACCGAGCAAAAAGTTATACCCGTTTTACCGAAGGGACCTCAAGTTAGGGTTTCAGAGAAACACAACTCGGCAGATAGAGCAGCAGCGGCTAGGGCAAAGCATCCCACGCCGAACAAGGTTGACCAAAGTGTCTCAGCAAACACTCAGGGGCACAACTCCTCCCTGGTATCTAATACAAGCAAGATGTAATCGCATCAATAGGTAATCGCCAGATGCGATCCAAGGAGGGCTGCGATGCAAGGCGAAAAGCGCAAGGCGGTTCGCAACCTATCTACGGCTGGCGCGGCGAGAGTTCATGCAAGGGGCTAACAAGGGCAAGTCGAGTAATGGGGTAGCACGACTTCTAATCTGGTAATGGTGGGTGGGATAGCGGCGTAAACACATCACACAACGGTGGACAACTATTGAACTATGACGAATACAAACTCTAAACCAGCAACAAGACTCGACCACGGATACAAACTCAACAAAGTGAAACTGAAAACGATATTGCAAAGGCTAAACAAGGGTTCTAGGACAACAGATTTTTTAGGCTATTTTCTGGAGTTATAGGACGATGAAACAAACTAAACTAGGATAAGCCTTACGATATACCTGAGTCTCTGGTTACCACTTGATATGAACAAGGTGCCCGATCTTCCGTCAGGTGAAGGATAACTCGTTGTTGGCCGAGTGCAACACACCGATCCAGCTTCAAATCAGTAAACTTGAATCCCGCAATCTTAGCACCACAACTTCTCTGGTTATCAACCGTAGTCACAATCCGGTTGACCTTACCGAGAAGGCTAATCTCTGCCTGCGCAATTAAGAATACAAGCAAGAACTCGAAAAAACGCATCACTCAATAAATGTGACAACTACAGATGAATAATTAAGCCGATGAACGGTGAAACTGTATCAAACGGAATAATCTAAGCAAAACCCAACTCTAAACGGCGGTGGCTGCCCTGTTTATGATGGAACAGGGGTGCCCTAGGGTTGGGGTGTCCAGGGGGGCGCCCTCAACTTGGGCCAAAGCCTGACACGATACACCGCCCAGCTGGCCCAAAACAGGTGATGCAGCACCTTTTTGTGGTCACACAGTACGATCCATGAATGCTCTGGAGCGAGGACCAGAACCCAAGCGACGGCGTCGTCGTCCCTTTCCAACGCATCCTTATACGCCTCGTTTCAGCGTTGTATGTGGGAGATATCGCCGAAACCGTCCAAAGGTGTAAGCTGAATCCGAGGTGGACGTGGCAACGAAGTCGGAGTCGAAGCACAACTTGGGAGAGTCCATGACGTGTACAAATCCAGCGTGGTGATGTCCTCCTCACTACACCTTTTCTAGTGGCAAAATGTGGGTATTCTTTTCGGAGTAAGAATATATTCAGTGGCTATTATGACTATATTATACCAAATTGCTATTCACGCCATTCCAATGCTCACAAGCAAGCATGGGAAAGTTTTCATTTTATTTTTTTGGGATTTATATATTTTTCTATGGAGAATTGACTGTAGTCTCCGACTACTAATAGTAAGATTTTAATTCTCCAATGACCAATCAAATGAAGAGGAAATAATGAAATTATTTACTATATCATTTATTTTTACAACGTTTGGTATGTTACACGCCCACATATACCTTAAAGATTTGTAGGAACAAATAAAAGACAAATAAATTAAAAGTAACATCTATACTCTTGAAGTATCAAGAATCACTAGACATTGAAGTCACATTAGAGCTGTCCGTTATAGCTGCAAGCAGCCTTGGCATCGGAGGCATATCAGCAAGGTCCACTAGGCCCTCAAGAACTCTAACGACTTCAATCATTGTTGGCCGATCAGATTCATTATCCTGGATGCACCAACATGCTACTTTGCATACTCTCTCTGCCTCATCCAAGCTGAAGTTACCATGTAATTCTGGGTCCACCAAACTCTGCACGTCTCCCTCGTGGAGCTTGCTGATGGCTTGCACCGGGAAATAAGCGACACGGTAGCTGCTGCTATTGTGAACCACAGATGCATTCCTTCTTCCTGATACCATCTCCATTAGTACCATGCCAAAGCTATAAACATCGACTTTCGACGTAATAGCAACCCCACTAAGCCACTCTGGGGCAAGATACCCCATAGTCCCTCTGAATGTAGTGAGAACCCGGCTAAAATCCCTTCCTACGACCGACGCCAACCCGAAATCTGCAATCTTAGGGACGAACGATTCGTCGAGAAGCACGTTCTCCGGCTTGATATCACAGTGTATGATGCATTCACGGCAGCTCTGATGCAGATAGGATAATCCTCGAGCAACTCCAATGGCTATTTGATACCTTGTGGTCCAGTCGAGCACCGTGGCTTTGCTGTTGAACAGATGGGAATCAAGGGAGCCATTGCACATGTGCTCATACACAAGTAGCCTCTTTTCACCTTGGCAGCAGAAGCCAATCAATTTGACGAGGTTGACATGTTGGATGAGCCCAAGTGCCCCCACCTCTGCCCTGAATTGCTTCTCTCCCTGACGCGCGCTGTCAAGCCTTTTCACTGCTACTAGAGTAGTCAGGTCACCTGCTAACACTCCCTTGAACACTGAACCGAAGCCTCCTTCTCCCAGCTTCTCTGAGAAATTCTTTGTAGCTCGGCTCAAATCGGCGTATCTGAAAGCAACAATAACTCCGGCGACGCCACCTTGACTGTCGTTGGCGTGTGACGACGACATGGACGCACCACACCAGGTGAAGAATCTTTTCCTCCATGAAATCACTAGCAGCAGCGTGATCATTATTAGCAGCCCGAAACCGATGGCACTCGCAGTCGCAGCGATAGCAACTCTGGCTACTGCCCTTCTTCTTCTACCTCTTGTTGCTGCGCTCGGGGAGTCCACGGCGGCGAGGCGGATGTACAGAGTACTATCTCCAGAGCTGATCTCGACGCCGTCGTTCTTGTTCACACTGAACAACTCCCCGTGCCAGACGGAGCATTGGCTATCCTGGTAGGAGTAAGCCGTGCAGGAGCAGTTGCCGAGACACGCCCGTTCGCACTCGCTCCGGCTCGCCGGAGCAGGATTATTATTATTCAGCTTCCATGGGGTCGTCTGGGGGCCGTAGGGCAACGTCACACTTGCCATGGGGTGGAACACGTCCGTGGACGTGTCGACGTCGCAATCCAATGGGGTGTTCCTGGAGCACCCTCCGGTCCGGTCGCCGAGGTCCCAGTCCCGAGGCGACGTCCGGTAGAAGCTCTCATGCATGCACTGGCATGGCGGGTCGGAGCTGCCGGTGCAGACGGTGAAGGGCCCACACGTGGCGTAGGGCCGGCACGGGTCGACGGGCTGGACGTAGATGCTCCCCCATGACTGGTCGGCCTGCGACCACACGTTGAGCTTGGTCTGGCCGGACGTGTCGAGGGAGAGGAAGGTGGAAGACGACTCGTCTGGCGACGTGTAGGTGTAGTACTCCTCCTCGTCGTTGTCGACGTAGTCCGGGACGACCAGGCCCCTTGTCTGCGGGTTCATGCGCAGCAGCTCCCTGAGCGCCGGGATCTGCATCGGCGAGCTGTCCGGCGACCACGACCAGTACACCTTGGACGGGTAGACGCGGCGGCTCACCATGACCCTCCTGATGGTTCCGTTGGTCTCCAGCCCGACGCTGAAGGCGCCGAGCCCCGGGTCGGTCCGGCTCCTCCACGAGATGCCCACGCGGTTCAGCCCGGTGACCTTGTTCCACCCGATCTTGGCGCCGGGGAGCGCCACGTCGGTCGGGTCGTCGAAGCTCTGCCACACCACCTGCACGGTATGGTTGGACTTGGACGCCGGGCTTTGTGATCGTACCACGAAATTTCCGGTGCCCAGAAGGACGGCGGTGGCCGTAGTGCTGGTTGTTGTGTTGACGGTATTGTTGTTGACCAGACGACGACGGATTGTTGGGTGGCGTTGTTTGAGTTTGAGACGACGACGAGGAGGAGGAGGTTGCCATCGCCGGAGAGTTGGAGCCGTGAGGATCTCAGATCGGGGTCGGGGATGGGGGTCTCACGGTTGGCGACCCAGACGGGGGTGAGGACAGGAATCTTGTGGAACCATATGGCGAGGTACCAGCCGCCGCCGGGAGAGGTCGACGACGAGCTGATGTTGATGGCGCCGGGCTGGAAGAAGCCGAGCGCAAACTTGCCGTTGCTGGAGACGAGCTTGTCGCCGGCGGCCAGCGCCTGGCCCGGGGCGAGAGTGTCGCCGCCGTCTGCGGCGGTAGTAGTGTGGAGGGAGAAGAGGAGGAGGAGGCCGAGGAACAAGGAGACCAAAGGCATGGCTGCTCCGCGATCTGCACGTACGTACGTGTGGTGTGATTGCTATGTTCTGCTTCTGCTGTCCAGATTCCAGAGCAGGAAGCCTTCGAAGATAGTAGAGCATAGGAATGGAGACACTCAGACACAGCTGGCGGCGACGACGCCGCTGCATGCGCGCGCGGGTCAACTTTGGATCATCAACTTGTTATCATGTTCCTCAACGCTGATTGATTCGAGACAGCACTGTCCGGCACTAGCTAGTGCCCACTTCTTGGCCACTTGTACAGTTGCACTGGGTGCATGGACTGTAAGAGCATCTTGGTAGTTTCCACCAGGTAGATACCAGTACAGCACTCTGGCTTAGCCGATCCAAGAACATACAATGAGGCTTCTTCCATGGAACACTAATTGCGTCAACCATTACATGCGAAACGATTCGTTCTATTCGAACAAACAACTGAACCACATGTTTCAGGGACCACTTCATCTCATCTCCACAGAATATCTCATCGTCATGTGTCTTCCTATTTTTTGTCATTTTATAGCTACTTGCGTGCTTACGAGCTGAGATTACCAAATAAGCAGTGGGAGCAAAGTGCTATTAGATGCTAATATATTGTTACAAGGGGTTAATGGCAAGTGGCACAGCATATCTCGGGTATCATGAATGTGAAGTGAGTTGCAAAAAAAAAGTATAAAGATCGTGTGACTGTCCCGAATAATACTGAGGGGAGGGGCTTGTACAGTAGAGACGTACTGTTGTTATATCTGCAGTGAAGAAAACAACTCTACTTATGGCACCATAGGCCACTGCCAATGCATAGTTTCTGTTGATGACCAAAAATGGCACGAATGCAGATCTGGCTCAACAGCCGGTCTAACCGCCTGTAACAAGCGGTCTAACCGGATGTACCCTGTAGCCGGTCTGGCAATGGGCCAGGCGGTCTGACTGCCTGTACAGCCGGTCTAGACCGCCTGTAGGAAAGTGCTCAAAATATGATTTTGACTCCACCAATGCGTAGGGCTCGTCGAGAAGGTCAAAATGCATATGTGGATCGCCTGATTTGGACTCCGGATGAGAGAGTTATGGCTCTGTCAAGGGTCAACCCCGGGCCCAGGCGGTTAGACCGTCTGTGCATGGGGTCAGACCACCTGTAGCAGTTCTAATCCGAATTAGAGTTGTATTTTGATGGAACTTCATTATGGAATTGACTCCCCATAGGGCAAGACCTCCCCACCCTATATTATGAAGGGCCGTGGCCGATGGAGGACCTCTACCCAATCGTACAAACACATTTATCTTTACTTTTTATCTCAAACCCTAGCTTTTCCAACCCTCTCTTATTCCGTCTTTGTCTCCATGGCGTTTTAGGACGTTCTAGGTGGCCTTGCCGACCTTAGAACAACCCTAGGTTCGCCGCCTCCGACGGGGTCCCTCCCGAGGCGACGATCGTAGGCTTTCGCGGCGCCTCAGCCTACATGCGGTTTGACCCCCTGTGACGGACGGTCTGACCCCTGTGACAGGCGGTCTAACTCCCTGTACGGACGGTCTGACTCCCTGTCCAGAAGTTCCGACGAGGAGATTCCGGCTACCGCGCGATCCAGCGCTTATCGTGTGTTGACCCGAAAAGGCGTCAACAGTTTCATTGCTGACTTCCAAGTGTGCCATGTCAGCCAAACATATTTGAGTTGATAGATGAAACTAGATCTCACAATGCAAAGTTCCATTTCCTTGGTTCTGGTGGAGAACATCTCCTATGCTACCCTCTTTTAGGTGCTACCGTGCTACCAAACACGGTAGCACTTAATCCGGTGCATCTAAAATTCATCCAAAGGTATGAATGGGTAGTGCACGTAAACATCTCCCATCATGCGAAATTAGAAGTTGAACCAAAATTTATGCAAGGAGATGTAAAAAAGAGAAATCAGTGCAGCGGGTTTGTGAACAGTAAAAGACACTCAATTTACACCGGACTCTCTCTCTCTCAACTAGTACGATCTCATGTCTCTATCTCGCTCATCTGCTCTCGCGGACGATTGAATATTTCTCTCGTGGAGCAACCAGGACAAGGATAATAACATAGAATGGATAAGCTGGGAAAGGCTGACTCGTGCAAAGGAGAAAGGAGGCCTGGGTTTTAGAGATATCCACACTTTCAACCTGCCAATGTTGGCAAAACAGAGTTGGAGGTTGATTCACAGTCCAGAATATTTGTGTGCTCGCGTGCTGAGATCGAAATATTATCCAGAAGGTGACGTTCTAAATGCCTCCCAAAAAAAGGAATATGTCATATACATGGAGAAGTATACTCAAGGGTGTTGGACGATCAAAAATGGCTTAAAGCCGATCAGGCTGGGACAGCCGGTCTAGACCGCCTGTACACACGGTTAGACCGGCTGGGCCCTGTAGCCGGTCTGGCAATGTCACAGGCGGTCTGACCGTCTGTCCCCGAGTCCGAGTAGAATCAGGGTTTTGCGCATTTTTAGATCTGTACAAGGACTTCCTTGCGGGGCAAGACCTTCCCACCCTATAAATATAAAGGCCCGTGGCCGATTGAGGATCTCTACCTAATCGTACAAAAAAATTGTCTTACTTTTTATCTCCAAACCCTAGCTTTTCCAATCCTTTTGCTTTCCTTCTTCGTCTCCGTGACGTTTTAGGACGTTCTAAGTGGCCTTGCCGACCTTAGAACAACCCTAAGTTCGCAGCCTCCGAAGGGGTCCCTCCCGAGGCTGTGATCGTAGGCTTTCGCGGCGCTTCTACTACAGGCGGTCTGATTGGCCCTGACAGGCGGTCTGACCGGCTGCTCTCAGGAGCTCTGGCGAGGAGAATTCGACGACCGCGCGATCTAGCGCTTTCGTGTGTTGACCAAAAGTGCGTCAACATATTTTGGCGACTCCGTTGGGGACAGAAATCTGGTTTTTGAAGACCGATCTACTATCCCTAGCACTATGGGCTTCGACGTTGGAGAGGACAACATCGTGACGGCCTCGCTTGAAGATCTTTCTTCCGAAGATCATGAGAGGTTTATTGCGCTCCAGAAGCACCTTGAGGCGGAGTTCTTGAAGACGTTCCGGAAAGGTCGTGAAGATCGTTCGGCGAGAAGTGTTTGAGACTTCATAATGCCTTCCTTCAAGATGAGTAAGGGGCAAATTGAGGTAATTGACAATGCAAACACTTCTGCACCTCAACCCTCTGCATCTACTCCTATGGGTCAAACTTTTTTGGATCGTGATTCATTAGTTGAACAACTATTAGAACGACTCGAAAAATTGGAGGGTAAATCTATAGATACTCGTGAATTGCCTGAGCGTAATATTTTCTATGGTATGCCACCGAATTACTTTGCTGGACAGACCCCACCGCCACCCAATATGTCCAGACCGAACACAGTCAATGCAAGTGGGTTGACAGCGGTTGGGTCTGCAGCTGGTCAGACCGCCAACACAGCCGGTCAGACCGCGACAGGCGGTCAGACCGTGGCTACAGGCGGTCAGACCGCGTGTTCTGGTGGTGAGGCAAATTTGACCAATGCTATGGTGTTCGTGCCGGAGCAACCTTTGCCGTTGTCTACTGTTCCAAACTCGGTCTCCGCTGGCCGTGCTGGTCCAGTGGCTACAGTAGGCGCTACTTATTCCACGACTATGCATACTGCAAATTCGGGTGGTGTTCCGATGATGTTTTCAATGCACATAGAGATATGCAGAATAGGCAATCACCTCACTTGAATTATATGAATTCTATGCAATCTTTGGCCCAACAAGACCTCCAATGGGCCGAATTTACTAGATTCAGGGATGAATTGTCTGATGTGATGAGAAATAAGCTAAATGTTGACTTCGGTAATACTAGAGTATATCAAAAACCTTATCATTCTAGCTTTGATACTGTTTCTTTTCCCAATGGGTGGCGCTTGCCTGATTTTGTAAAGTTTAGTGGAGATAATGAGCGCACCACTTGGGAACGTGTTAGTCAATACGTAACTCAATTAGGGGAGGCTGGAAACTATGAAGCATTTAGAGTACGTTTGTTCTCATTGTCACTTACTGGTACTGCTTTTTCTTGGTTTTCTTCATTAGCCCCTGGTTCTATTATGAGTTGGAATCAACTAGAGCGTAAGTTTCATGATCATTTTTATAGTGGCAATCATGAGATGAAATTAGCAGATTTAGCATCGGTTAGACAGGGTCGGGATGAGTCTATCTCTCAATTTATGAGAAAATTTAAGGATATTAAAAACCGTTGCTTTAATTTGTCTATTTCTGGAGTTGATCTTGCTGGCTTATGCTTTGGAGGTTTGAAATCTTCCATTAGAGAGAAGATAGATAATTGTGATTATTATTCGGTCGCACAAGTGCATATTAGAGCTGAAGTAGCTGAAGGCCGAATGAATAAAGAAAAATAGAGTTTTAAGACACGTCGGTCTAATGTTCATATAGTTGATTATGAATCTGATGATTCGACCGACGATGATAGTGATGTTTATTTAGCAGAATTTATATGGCCTGCTAATAAGAAAACTGTGTCATGCTCATCTCTTAAGCCGATTCATAAGAATCGGCAAGAAGACATAAAGTTTACTTTTGATGTATCCAAATGTGATCGTATATTTGATGAATTGCATAAATTTTGTTACATCAAGATTTCTCATGTTATACCACCTACGGAAGAATTGAGGAAGCGTGCTTATTGTAAGTTTCATAATTCTTTTTCGCATGCTACTAATTATTGTAATGTTTTCCGTCGGCAGGTTCATTCGGCTATTAATGAGAGCCGTTTGAAGTTTCATGAGATGCAAATTGATGAGACTCCTTTTCCGGTCAACACCATGGAGTTGCAGCAGCCCAAGGTCTTGGTTCGGCCGCATCAAGCCGAATGTACTAAAGGGAAGAACATGGTGATTGGAGAGGAAAGACCATCTTCAAAAGAGTCAGTTAGAGAAGTGACTTATGAGAAGACAGCTGATGGTAAAGAGTCATTCAAGGTCACTGTGAAATCCTCTGGACAAGGGGGGCAAGGATTGGTCACTATTCCTGGATCGCGGGCGCCCGGGACTGGTCTGCTACAGGCGGTCAGACCGGCTGCGCCAGGCGGTCAGACCACCTGTCCCCATGGACGCCCGAAGATGCTGATTCCGAAGCGTCCAGAAGTTGGTACTTGGAAGATGAACGTGGCAAAGGAACAGGGTGTTCAGAAGCACACCAAACAAAAGACACGTTTGATATGCTTTATGACAAGTACACCAAACAAAAGACCGTTCCGACCGATCGGACGCTAAAAAAAAGAATGAGATCACCGATTCGGAACGAGAGGGTTCCTTCACCTCCTCATATGAAGTTGGATCCGGTGTGGGATGACAATGGAGTGATGTGGGTGCCATATCATTCAAACGTCCAGCCTTCATTTCATCCTGGCTGGGAAGGTCCAAAAAGACGTGTGCAGGACATGAGCATTTATCCCAGGAGAGACCGATTGGCTTTCCGTCAATCTGGTCAAGAGCGGGCACAGGCGGTTAGACCGCCTATAACAGACGGTCAGACCGCCCATCAGGATCAGCCGCCAAGAATTCCTCCGAGGCAGGTTTATCGACCTAAGAGGAAGGTGGAGGTGCAGAGCATGGATGTGGACTCAGAGAGGACTACTGAGTTCGATATTATTCAAGTTGGGACCATGGATGTTCTTATTGAGAAAAGTCTGGCTATGAAGCCGACTTCCAGTGAAAAGATGGTGGAAGATCAGGGGGCTAGTACTAGTAAGATTCAGCAACGCTTTCTTCCAAGGTGGTGTCCTGAAGGGTTGACTCCACGCAGAAGAGGAAGCTTCAGAGACTTCGTTTTTGGGAAAGACAAGAGCAAGAGTTGGAGAAGCAGAGAGATGAATTATTCAACCAAGTCAAGCCCATGATTCAACAAAAGGAGTGGAAGCCGAAGGAAGGCCAGCAGGCGGTCCAACCGGCTGCGCAGGCGGTCCAGACCACCTGTCATTTGGAGACCGCAGCCCAGGCGGTCAGACCGCCTGTACAGGCGGTTAGATCGGGTGACGCAGAAGCGCCCGATATTTCTTCTTCTGGTTCTTCGGCTCGTGATGGCAAGTCAACATCGGTTCCCACTGCTGAGGACGATGAAGAACTTGTTGATTACAATTTTTCTCCGGAGCGCATGAATCTTGATGTGAATGTGCTTCATATGTCCATGAATGGGGACATGCTTTCGGAGGAGGAGGTCGCTCATCTCAATTTTGGTCCCAAGGAAGCTATATTCCAGAAGGCTAAAGCTGGTGACAATCACTTGAAGGCTTTATATTTGAAGGGACATATCAATGGGAAGCCAATCTCGCGGATGTTGGTCGATGGAGGGGCTATTGTAAACTTAATGCCCTATTCTTTGTATAAGAAGCTTGGTGGTTCAGATTCGGAGCTGATCAAGACCAACATGACCGTCAGCGGCATTGGAGGAGGAGAGCCTATTGGAGCCAAGGGGGTGATTTCTATGGATCTTACTATTAGGAGCAAGACCTTGGCCACTGCTTTCTTTGTCGCTGAGACTCAAGGTAACTTTAGTTTGATCTTGGGTCGTTATTGGATTCATGCAAATCAGTGCATTCCTTCTACTTTGCATCAATGTTTGATTCAGTGGATAGATGATGATGTAGAGGTTGTGCATGGTGATACTTCTGCTTGTGTTGCTTTAGCTGATAGCTCTTTGATTGGCATTCATGATGATGCTAGATGTTTGTCAGGCTTAGATCTTTCTGAATTTGAGTTTATCAGCTGTACTAAGAATGGCTTCATTCCTGCTGTCATAAAGTCGATGAACAATCGGCTGAATCATCTCATTTAATGGATAATCGAGAGTGGTTGCAGCAGAGACTTGAACACTATCGGTCGCATCAGAACGATATGTGTGAAGCTATTGAAGACTTTGATGATATAAGCAAGCTAGGATGTGGTTTTACGTCGGTCGATCCTCTTGAGGAGGTAGACATTGGTGATGGTTCCATACCCAGGCCGACGTTTGCAAATAAGAATTTAGATCCTATTTTTAAATCTGAAGTAATAAAGTTATTAAAAGAGTATGTTGATTGCTTTGCTTGGAATTATCATGAAATGTCTGGTTTAAGCCGAGAGCTTGTTGAGCATCGGTTGCCTATTAAGTCTGGTTTTAGGCTTTATAAACAACCAACTAGGCGTTTTAATTCTGAAATTTATGACCGAGTTAAAGAGGAAATAAATCAGTTATGAGAAGCAAAGTTTATTAGACCTTGTCGATATGCTGAATGGATTTCTAATATTGTACCCGTGGAAAAGAAAGGAACGGGTAAGATTAGAGTGTGTATTGATTTTAGAAATATTAATCGTGCTACTCCTAAAGATGAATATCCTATGCCAATGGCCGATATGCTTATCGATGCTGCGTCTGGACATAGAATGATTAGCTTTCTTGATGGTAATGCTGGTTACAATCAAATATTTATGGCCGAAGAGGATATATCCAAAACGACATTTGTATGTCCAGGCTTTGTTGGTTTGTTTGAGTGGATTGTTATGACTTTTGGTTTGAAGAATGCCGGTGCTACTTATCAAAGGGCGATGAATTTGATCTTCCATGATTTGCTTGGTATTATCTTGGAAGTTTATATCGATGATATTGTTGTTAAATTGGATGGAAGTGTTTCTCATTTGGCCGATTTGAGACTTGCATTTGAAAGAATGCATCGGTATGGTTTGAAGATGAATCCACTCAAGTGTGCTTTTGGTGTGTCGGCTGGGAAGTTTTTGGGCTTCATAGTTCATGAAAATGGAATAGAAATTGATCCAAAGAAGGCCGACACTATTGGCAAGTTGTAGGCGCCTAGTTTTAAGAAAGAGTTGCAGAAATTCTTGGGCAAGATGAATTACTTGAGAAGATTTATTTGCAATTTATCGGGAAAGGTGAATGCTTTTACTCCTTTGCTTCGGTTGAAAGATGATGCTGAATTTACTTGGGGGGTAAAACAGCAAGAGGCGTTTGAAGAGATCAAGCATTATTTATCTTCGCCTCCGGTTCTTCGGGCACCTAGGAGAGGGGTTCCTTTTAAATTATATATTGCGGCCGAAGAAAGTGCTATTGGGGTTGTTTTGATCCAAGAGACCGAAGGGAAGGAATATATTAGTGAACATCTTGATTTAAATGTCGGCTATATCACTTTTACTCCATGGAAATTGCATTTTGATGGATCGGTTTGCAAAAAGTGGTTGTGGAGTTGGTGTTATTCTTATTTCACCAAACAGTGTTGTTTTTGAGGCTCTTAACCGATTAGATCGTAAGTGCACTAATAATCAAACCGAATATGAAACTTTATTATTTGGGTTGGAGATGTTACATGACATGGGAGTAAAACATGTGGAAGCATATGGTGATTCTCTTTTGGTAGTTCAGCAAGTATCTAAGGCTTGTCAATGCTTAGATGGATTTTTGAATGCTTATCTTGATAAGTGTTTAGATATAAAGGGCCGTGGCCGATTGAGGACCTCTACCCAATCGCACAAAAAATTGTCTTTATCTCCAAACCCTAGCTTTTCCAACCCTTTTGCTTTCTTTCTTCGTCTCCACGACGTTTTAGGACAACCCTAGGTTCGCAGCCTCCGACGGGGTCCCTCCCGAGGTTGTGATCGTAGGCTTTCGCGGCGCCTCTGATACAGGCGGTCTGACTGGCCCTGACAGGCGGTCTGACGGGCTGCTCTCAAGAGCTCCGGCGAGGAGAATTCGACGACCGCGCGATCTAGCGCTTTCGTGTGTTGACCAAAAGTGCGTCAACAGGTGTAGAGGTCTTAAAAGCCGGTATTGTGTAGAGAGTAGGAGATGGCAATAAAATTAATATGTGGTACGATCCCTGGCTCCCAAGGGAGACAACGAGAAAATCAATCACCCCCAGAGGTCGAAACCTATTGACAAAGGTGGCGGAGTTAATTGATCTGGTGACCGGAGTTTGGGATGAAGATTTAATCAGATATACCTTCTGGAAGGAAGACACAGAGATCATTTTGGCCACGCCGATCCATACTGAACTAGAAGATGTTGTTGCATTGCACTACGATGCGACGGGACTCTTCACAGTTCGATCAGCCTACAAGGTGCAAAGGGACTTGATACACATAACTAGTAGAAATGGCGCAGTATCAACAACGACGGTGGAGTGCTGGAGAAAAAACGGTGAAAGCAAATATGGGGTCTGAAATGCCCAGAAAAGGTGAAGCAATTTATTTGGCGGTTCACTCATAATAGCTTGGCGACGAGAAAGAATCTAGAATGACGAGGAATGGAATGGAACTGGACACATGGTGTGTAATGTGCAGTAGGCAGACACAAGATGGAGGCCACATGTTCCTCAAATGCAAGGCAGTGAAACAATTCTGGAGAGAGTTAAATCTAGAAGAGATGAGATGCATGCTGGTGGAAAAGACTTCAGCGAAACAGGTAATCGAAAATATACTGAAGTTGGATGAGAGCATCCAAATGCAGGTGGTGCTGCTGTTATGGAAAGGAACCGAGTACGAGAAGGGGAAAGAAGAAAAGACATTAACGATCTGGCCTATGTGGTGACAAAGAATGCAGCAGAGTTCCTTGATTTCCACAAACCACAAGATGGGGCACGAGCCAAAGAAATACAGAGATGGAGCAAACCAACTTTTTTTAGATAATGGAACAAAGAGGTCCCAGCCTCTACACTATCAAAGATAGTGTACACAACAGTTTTGATACAAGAAGGGAGCACTCAGTCTCACGAATTACTCCGTAGAGTGTCGGAAAGCAGCAAAAGGGAAGTTCAGAAATAGAGAGACAACTAGATTGTAATCCTATTAGAAAACTTCCACCCGAACATGGCAAAACCGTTTCCAATAGGCGGCATGCATACTTCAAATTTGCCCTTGCCTCCTCATCCTTAAACAGTAATAACCAAGTGCGCGTCTAGTATGTCACCCTGAAAATTACCTGCATGAAAGTATTAGACTTAGACTGGTTGAAAACCATATCATTTCTATTCAACCAAATAGCCCAACATAAAGCTGTTAGTCCTACACAAATCTGTTCTTTAAGCTTTGGCCGAATGCCATGGAGCCAAGAGCCAAACATATGTGAAATATTGGACGGTGGTTGAATTCCAAAAGTGATCTAGATTGTATTCCAAATGAACATGGCAAAGTGGCAGTCAATGAAAAGGTGTTGAATGGTTTCTAAGGAACTGCATGAGCAGCAACTTAAACTTCCTTTCCAATTCCTTTTGCAAGATTGTCTTTAGTGAGGGTAACTCCATTTTTTATGTAGCACAAGAAGATTTTAATCTTTAGTGGAACTCTGATTTTCTAGATTGGACACTTGTGGGGTACAACACCTTCAGTAATCAAAGCCATATACATGGATCGTGTTGAGAAAACACCATTCTTATGTAAATTCCACATGAAAACATCTCTAGCATTCTTGAGTCTTGTTGTTAAAACTTTCTCAACCAATCTATACCAAGACTCTAGGTTATGTCCAATAATCGCTCTCTGGAAAGACACATTCAGTGGTGTAGTGCTTAGCACTTGAGCTACAGTTGCAGTTTTCTTTCTCACTAAATAATAGAGATTGGGATATGCAAATTTTAGAGGCAGATCTCCTACCCAAGTGTCATCCCAAAACTGATTTCGGTTCTACTCTTTACCTTGAACCTACCATATTGCAAAAATTGATCTTTCACATTCATAAGTCTAGCCCAAAAATGCGAATCTCCCGGATTTTTTTTGGACTTGGGTTATGGTCTTATTTGACATATATTTCCCCCTTAGGAGGTTTGCCAAATACCTTCCTCATTAATTAGTTTAAATAGCCATTTGCTTAAAAGACGTTTATTCTGAATTTTAGGTTTTTAATACCTAGGCCCCCACAATGTTTTGGCCTACACAAGATACTCCACTTAGTGAGCCTATATTTCTTCTTGTGTTCGTCACATTGCCAATAGAACCTTGAGCGGTAGTAATCCAGATTTTTAAGAACTCCTTTTGGTAGTTCAAAAAAGGAAAGCATGTACATTGCTAAACTAGTAAGGACAAAGTTAATCAAAACTAATCTGCCACCAACCGAAAACAATTTTTCTTTCCAACGACTGAGCTTTTTTTGGAATTTTTCCACAATTGTTATCCAATCCTTGTTAGATAATTTCCTATGATGCATGGGTATTCCAAGGTATTTGAAAGGGGTGTTGCCTGACATGCAGCCGAAAATTCGTGCATAATCAGATTCAACATCCTTGGCAATCCCGTAGCAATACAATTCACTCTTACGGAAATTGATCTTGAGTCCCGACAATTGCTCAAAAATGTTTAAAACTAATTTAAGATTTTTGGCATGCTCAAGATAGTGCTCCATAAAAAGAATTGTGTCATCGGCATATTATAGAATTGAGAGTCCTCCATCCACTAAATGAGGCACGACTCCGTTAAACTCTCCATTGCCCTTTTCTCTCTCAATTAGAATAGCCAACACATCGGCTACTATGTTATAGAGGATTGGGGACAACATATCACCTTGTCTAAGCCCTTTCTTATTCTAAAAATAATGCCCGATATCATCGTTAACCTTGATGCCTACACTCCCTCGTTTAACAATTTGGTTTATCCAATTGCACCACTAAGGTGAAAAACCTTTCATCCGTAGTGCTTATTGAAGGAAAGACCAACTGACTTTGTCATATGCTTTTTCGAAATCGAGTTGAAGGATAACTCCATCAAGTTTCTTCCTGTGCATTTCATGCACAGTTTCATGCAAAATCACCACTCCCTCCATGATATTCCTTCCCGACACAAGATCCGTTTGGGATAGTTTAATGACTTTTTGTGCTACTAGAGCAACCCGGTTTTTTATTACTTTGGTAAAGATCTTGAAGCTCATATTAAGCAAGCATATAGGTCTAAATTGTTGGATTTGTTTGGCTTCTTTTTGCTTAGGTATTAGGTCTAAATTCATGGAACTCATGGAAGAGAGGCAACAAGTCATCCTTGACAGTGTCCCAGAAAACTTGATAAAATTCGGCTGGGAAACCATCAGGCCCTGGTACCTTATTATGCTCTATTTGGAATATTGCCTTCTTCACCTCCTCTTCCATAAAAGGTGAGGTTAGAATTTCATTTTGCACTTCAGATACTTGTGGAATATCATCCCTGTCCGATTCAACCAAAGTGAAATTGTTTCTTTCTGGTGCACCAAAGAGTCCTTTGTAGTAGTTGGTGATAAATCGTTTAAGATTATCATCACCTTCTATGATGCCCTCCTCTTGTTCTAACTGAAAAATCCTTGTTCTCCTATGTTTCATGTTTGCCACCAATTGGAAGTATTTAGTATTGCAATCGCCATGTAACAACTTAGTTGTTTTGGCTCTTTGATACCACTTAATCTCTTCCTCCCTTAGCAACTGCGCAAGCCTTTGCTTCAGGCATTGTTTTAGATCAAGTTCTTGGGCACTGAGTCTCTGTGACTCAGCTTTCTTGTCTAATTCATCGGCTTTCCTGATTATGTCTTCCTTTTTCTTTCTTATACGTTCCACTAGTATTTTTTGCCCACCCTCTTAAAAATTGCCTAAGTTTTTGGATCTTAAATTGCCATTTTTGTAATGGTGTTTGTCCTCGGCGCTCCTATCTCCAAACTTGTGCCACCATCTCCGAAAAGCCCTCTCTCAAAAACCAACCAAGCTCAAATTTAAAAAGCGGTTGATTATTGGAGTGTGTTCCATTTCCAGTGCCCACAAGCAACGGAGTGTGGTCGGAGATCTCTTTACTTAGCGCTCTAACCGTAGCCAATGGAAACTTGGCCTCCAATTCGGTGGTATCCTATTCGGTGGTAACCAGAATGCGGTCAAGACTTTCAAAGGTAGGTTCGGCCCTGGAGTTCGCCCATGTGAATTTACGATGATTTGATAATTCCAATTCCCTTAAATCCAAGCTGTTGATGACTGCGTTAAAGAGGAAAGGCCTTGTATCTATCATTATTTTTTCTTGTGGATTTCAGATGATGTTAAAATCACCCCACCAGAAGAGGTAAGTTTTCTTTGGCACAAGTTTGAACTAGTTTGGCTAGGAATGGCTCCTTATTCTCGTCTTGAGCAGCCCCATAAGCAGCCACAAGAACCCATCGGAAACCATCATCCTTGTTTCGAAGATGGAACTTCACATAGAAGTCCCCTTCGTCAAAGCTTCCAATGTCAAATACTTCCAAATTAATACCTAGTAAGATGCCTCCGGATCTACCGTGAGGTTCCGACCAGTGCCAGAGGAAGTTTTGACCAGCATATATATTATTTAAAGTGCTTTGTGAGAAATCCTTTTTCCCGGTCTCTAGTAGAGCAATGAAGTCTAACTTCTCCTCTCTACTAGTATATGAGAGGAACCTAAATTTAGCCAAGTCACTAAGACCTCTGCTATTCCAGAAAATTTCTTTCATCTTACAATTGTTTTGTGTTTTTTCACTATTCTAACCTTAGCATTTCATCTTTTCCTTGATGAGCATTTCGATTTATTTTTCTTGAAAACAGTTTGGAAATCACAGCTTAGGTGATCACTGTCCTCATCCATTACCTCCTCCATAAAATCACCACATAAGTGACCAAGGGTAAGATTTTCAAAACCGAAGTCCTCATTCTCTACAAATTCCTTTTCATCATTGAGCAAGTCTAAATCATCTAATGAAAGATCCGGTCGAGATTCAATCTGGAGCAAACCACCTGGTGATTGGTTCAAAGTGAATACAGATGGTGCTTTCTCTATGAGTTCAAGAGAAGGAAGTTGGGGATACGTGATACATGACAGATAAGGTGATATAGTGTTGGCAGGAGCGGGGAAGCTGAAATATGTACGTGATGCTTTCCAAGTGGAAGTTCATGCTGGAATTGCTGGGATCAAAGCGACAATTGAGAAAGGGGTTAACACAATTATCCTGGAGACGGATTCGCTGAACATGAAGCAAGCACTGGAGAATGATTCCCACAGACTCGCGGAGGCAGGTGGCATGATCCTTGAGCTGAAGAATTTAACTCTTTTGAGTTTTAGTGATTACTTATGTAATTTTGTGCCTAGATCATGTAATAAGGTAGTTCATGCCCTTGCGGCATTGGGGTGTTCGTGCCCTCGAGGTGGAGATATCCGCTGGGATGTCGCCCCACCTGATGTTGAGGAACTGATGGCCAGCGATGCTGCTGCGCCGTTGAGTTAATGGAAATATGATTTCCACCAAAAAAAAATTCAGGGGTAATAAGTAACGAACGTAGACGACGACGCGCCTTCGTTTGGAGTGTCCATGGACCCGGTATCTCTCTGCCTTGCTTGGAGGTAGCAAAGCGCATGAGAGCGTGACTTCACGTTGACATTGGAAGTTTGGAACACGTCGTCGTACGTCTTGGCTCTGAGTCATTTGCTGCTGGGAAATCTCTTTCAGAGAGGGACTAATTCGTGCGTACTGATATTGTGGTGAAAGAGACGCCGCAGTATGTACCAAGGTTGAGGAGAACCAGAGAGTTAATAAAGTATACCCCGTGAAACTAGAATCATGAATCTTTCTCCCGGCTTCTCTGTCAGACAGGTTGGTGACCATATCAGTTTCAGCAACTGCCAAGGATCATAGCAAAGCTAAATTGGAGTAGCTAGTAATCCACCCATACAATTGGTTAATGGTTATACTGCTTGACTGACAGAACCAGTTATAAGGCCAACAGAGCTACAGAGCCCATTCTAATTGACGAACTACTGAACCATTCATCGCAAGGGCGTGTACCCTGCTATTCTGACGCCTGTCTGCCTGCAAATGTTCTTCTTGTTGTTTTACTAGTATATTGACACGCACGTGCTATTAAAAGAAAATAGAATAAAAAGAAACTAATTTAGAATAGTGACACATGCTATTAAAAAAATAAAAGAAACTAATTTAGAATAGTTACATTCAGTTCAACCAACCATACGGAGCTGAAATTTCTTATTTAATATAAGAACAAAATTCATATCAAGTATGAAGAATTAATTCTAGTATTGGGAAACTTAAAGGGATGTCTTTTAACTTTGGCAGTGGTGTAAATGAAATATTTTTAAGATCTTCTATTTCTGTTGCGACGTCAATTTTACTACTTTTGCGCAGCCCATACTTCACGATTTGGGTAATTTTTGTAGGAATTTAAAATGTATAACAATCAACCATCGTAAATTAACGTGATTTCCTCCATAATTTTAGTAATTATAATTATTAATTACGAAAGAGTCATATGCTTTGAAGAGTCATATGCTTTGCTGATTCTTTCTTTTTCTTTTATTTGGAGAAGAAAAATGGATCCACACACTCTCACGTCAATAAAAAAGAAGGAAAGAGCATGTGTCATGTTACATGATACAAACAACCAAACTTATTATCAATCACGTATTCAGTATGAAACAATCACATTGATGAAAGAGGTGATGAGAATCATTTTTTAGGAAAACAAAAAAATCACTCTCACAAAAAAAATTATGTTGAGAGCTGAGATTAAGTCAGCAGGCTTTTTAGCATATGCATATTTACAAGCGTATTCAATCTTTTAGCTGATGTAGTTAAAAGTGCTTCTATGTCAATTACGACTGCCGCACAAATGTAAAAAAAATATACAAGCAAGTCACTCGGAATATAGATGATTGTTGACCTCTACGAACAATCTTCTCATCATATTTGTGCACTTGTGCAGCTGCAGGGACCCCTTGGCAAGGAGGACCTTGGTGCCCATGCGTTAGTTGTTCCAGCTGAAGGTGAACAGATGAACATGATGAACCGAATGGGGCAATTGATAATAGGAAAAAAGTCCTTAAAAAATCAGGGAGATCATATCCATTGTATGTTTTTTGCGGCAACTTTCTTTTTTTGTCCAGTTAACATGCAAATCAATAGCATTCAAAGTCAAAGTTAAGCCAAGGGAATATCATGTTTCATCAATTAAACATCGCGCCATACGAATTGAAATGAGCTAAACAAACAAGACCCATTTCAACTGAACAAACTGCAGCATAGTAAGTACAAAAAAATATTTTTTTTAACATTGCTTGTTTAAGTGCCAATCTCTACAGCTGAGCACATAATTCCAAAGTAACGTTACCAAGAGCAAGTATCGATGTTTCAGCCTTCCTCCTTCTCGGTATTCCAGCTCATTCCCATCATTTATTTAGGAGACAACAAGAATGTTTTCTTTTTTTTATGGTAGGAGAATCAGCTGATTCTTTCTTGGCCAATCATCTAAAGCTAACTCTAGTCTTTCCTTGATTTTATTGCTCTTTCCTTTTTCCATTGTTTCCCCCAACCATGGAGATATCTAATATCTATTTCCTTTTTTTCCATTGCAATTGTGGCCACATGTGTGCTTTATGTCTTTGATTTTAGAAATAGAAGATACACATGATTTGTGACTCAACTATATAGTTCCACAGTGCACATGCAAATATTATATTTCTATAATGTTGCATGCCTTTTTTTTTCTTTTTTTAAACATGAGATATCCTTTGTTTAGGAGACAAAAGAATGTTTCCTTATCTAAAGCTAACTCTAGTCTTTCCTTGATTTTATTGCTCTTTCCTTTTTTCCATTGTTTCCCCCAACCATAAAGATATCTAATATCTATTTCCTTTTTTTTCATTGCAATTGTGGCCACGGATGTGCTTTATGTCTTTGATTTTAGGAATAGAAGATACACGTGATTTGTGACTCAACTATATAGTTGCATAGTGCACATGCAAATATTACATTTATTATCGTTCTTTATAGACTGACGTTATTTTCTTTTATTTATTTTCCTTTCAGCGGATCAGCTCACATAGGAAACAAGGATGTTTTTTTTAGTGTCTCCTTTAATTGTTCTAAGACACTTTACAAGCGAGAGCTTACTGCATCTAAGCAAAATATGAGCTCCACCAACCACTTCTTCGGACCTAACCAAGGACTATTTCTATTCAACAAAGGAGATGCTCAGAATCATATCGCTAAATACATCACACCCTGTCAGACTTGCACTATCAAATGACTCTCTGCATTGCCTTCGTTCATGTAGCTGCACGGAAGGTTCCAGCAGCTCCTTCTGCAAACAGCAGGGTCACCAATCCATCATACATGAGCTGATAGCTAGCTGCGCAAGCAATGGATTTTTTTAAGCTCGAAGTCGCATGTAATTTTGTTTAATTTAAGGAAAGAAATTACCTCACCATCTTGTACCAGCTCCAGCGTCAGAGGGGATTCAACGTAGAAGTAGCTTTGGGTTCTCGCACATCGAGGGCCCAGTTCAATCGAGGGCCCAGTTCAAGAAATATTCAGAAATCCAAGGTTAAATAAAATACAGAAAGACCAATTTGTTCTTCAAAAATAAAATATTTCTACAGACCAAACTTGTCTGTCAGTGGCACATTAAATTAATCAAAATTAAGATAACTAAAAGTGACCACACCAAACGAAATTCAGATAACAAAATTATTCTTTAAAATAAAATATTCTTCCAAAGGTTCCTCCCACTACTAAAATCCACTATCACTCTCACGTGCATACAAGAAATTAAATGCCAAAGTCCCATCAACGGTTGATCATGTACTCATAGACAGATTGCAGGGAACGTACGACCGGTGGCCTTACACAATCTGCTCTTGCGTCCGTCGTTATACGATCATGCGCAGCAACCGCAGCTTTGATCGCATCATGAGCCATCACATCCGTACGCAGTTCTTACCTCACAGTTGCATGAGAATAAATCATAAATAAAAAAACTTCGAATAAATACTTAAATATTTGGAAAAAGTCCAAATTACTCCTTCAACTATAAGCAAAGTCCACTTAACCCCCTAAACTAATTTTTGGTTTATTTTACCCCCTAAACTATGTCATTTGGCATAGTTCCCCCCCTTATACAATTTGTCTTTTTTATTTTTCCATGAATAAGTGTCATATTATACATTATAATACATGATAGAAAAATATAAAATATTTTTTGTTATTATTTTGATAGGGTTAAGATATTTAATATTTAATTAATCCTTAGGATACGATATTATACAAAAATTAATGACGAAAAATTCATAATATATTTTTTTGACATACATTGTGATGTTTACTACAATCATACAAAATTTGAAATTAAATTTCAACTTGTGCATGGAGAAATAAAAAAGATAAATTGTACTAGGGGGTAGAATACACCAAGTGACATAGTTAGGGGGTAAAATGAACCAAAAGATAGTTTAGGGGGTTATGTAGACTTTGCCTATAGTTGAGGGGAGTAATATGGACTTTTACCTAAATATTTCTACATAAGAACAATCACATATAAATGGTACCTTTGAGATCCGGAATCCTAGGATATACCTTACTTCCAATCAATGTGATTGAAGTGTTAGCGGTCTCCTCAAAGCACCCTGCAAAACATTGAAGTTAAAAAATTAAAAATATTATACCTATCTCTTATATCTCTATCCTATAAAGATTCAGTAAATTTTGCAACAAAACTCTGTCACGGTTTACGTGAACTCTCATCACCATCATGTAGCTGTTTTGATGCTCGGCATCAATCAGCCTACCACTAGTAACCTAGTAGTAATCCGTGATGATACAAAGGAATGCGATGCGTCTACACCAAGATCCATTAAATTGTTAAGAGTATAGTGAGAGCAAACAAAATTACAAAATAAGGGCAATGATGATACACACACGAACCTTTTGTCCTGCAAGCATATCTCCCTGGTGGTGTATGGATGCAATGAGCATCGATGACTTAGTGGCCCAACGCTAGCCACGACGGGAAATAGATTGACCTCGGATTCATGAACCATCTCAAGACCATCAACCAGAGTCACAAAAAACAATAAATAAACCATGGCCGTTGAACAACTTTTGTAAAAAAATCTCAAAGACTTTGAGGCGAGGTGTGTACGGGTAGGCGAGGGGCGTGATGGCATTAAGGGAGTGGCTACAAGAGACATATGTAGATGTGGCGTGATGGTTTCCTTTTTTCTATTTGGTTTCCTTTTTTCTACTACAGGGGACGGAAGGGAAGATTCCTGCGCTAGGAAAAGAAAGGAAGAGATCAGGCGACGTGATCAGGGGGATCAAATGATTTATTTTTATATAATGTTGCTTCCTTTTTTTCCTACTGTGGGAAGGAAGGGATCAGGCGACGTGATCAGGGGGATCAAAGGGTTTATTCAACGTGGAGGTTATTTCCTTGTATGCCGTGGGGGATATTAATTTTCTTTCTATTTTGGTCGCGGTGGATATTGGCCATGGGGACATTCCTTTTGTTTGTCTGTGGGGACATTCCATTTTTTTATTGTGTGGGTAGATTTGATGGTGAAAAAAGATTAGAGATGAGGAGGTGGGAGGGGAGTCTTTTAAAAGGGCGAGGACGACCAAATCAATCTCCCCCCTCCTTTGGTCGTCCTAGGCCCACCGTTCAGCCCTGATAGGTGGGTCCGTTGTGAGGGATAGAGGAGTGTGTTTGTGGGTGAGAAGTGTCCTTATTTGTTCATTCCTTTATAGTACAGATATAGATAATGGACTGCAAATGTCATCATCGAGAAACTATTGCTAGTGGCATATAACAAGAATAACCATTTTCAAGAGATAAGAACCCGTCAGAGAAAGTTACCTCCTCGGCCTGAAAACAATGCAAGTGGTATGTTATTACATTCCCAAATATCTTTCTTTTCATTAAGTAATTGTACATTAGAGTATTCACTTTACATGTCCACTTGTATGTCTAGGCTCGGGTTCAAGTCCTACTATGGATGGGGATGAAGACATGGCTGACACAGGTGGACCAAGTCAGCACTAGTTAGGTATTTTTTTTCTTAATACTTCAGTTTTTTATCAAGTTTTATTGTACAATTCGACTTGAAATTAAATTTTACTCTAAATCACGTATTTTAACGGCTTATGAGGCCCATTGGTGTGAATATGTACGGTAGTTTTTAGTGGTCTAAGCGCTTAGGAAGGTGGCCCTAGGCATAAATATTCATATGTTAGATTTCTCTTTTTCATATCTCCATGCACAAATTTTTCTTTGAACCTCAAACTTTGCATGATGGTAGATATTTATGTGCACTACCCATTCGTATTTTTGGATGAATTTTAGATGCACCAATTTAAGTGCTATCATGTTTGTTAGCACGATAGCACCTAAAACAACGGTAGAAGACTGTAAAATTGACGGAAGTGGCACATAGGTAAAAGACACTTCGGATAAGGGTGCAGATGATCATTCTAACATTTTGATGGTACGCAGGTAATTTTGATCTTTTATAATGGCACTTAGGTAGACTCAAATCCTTAAGGTATGATATGGGCACGTAACATGCCAAAAATTGTAAAAATAAATAATGCAGTAATTAATTTCATTATTTCATAGTCATTTGGTTGGTCATTGGAGAATTAAAACCATCATTGGTACGACACAACATGACAAGTTAGAGAACCGTGTATTTTACTTTTTCATTTTTATTGCTTTTTTACTTTTAATTCTTGTGCATTTTCTATGAATTCATATTTAATGATCATGGTGCCTGCATATGAGAGAAAAATTTGACCAAGGAAATTGAATGGAACTAAGATGTTGTCACTTTAAACAACGGCTATTCTACCATAGGGAAATAAGTTGGTGTCTGGTTAAGCTAAGGGTGCGTTTAGTTTCAGAAGATTTTCCCAAAAAAAATATGATTCGTCCAACTCTTCCCTATCATCATATCCCTCCCACTCATAAAATACTATTCATCTACAGTGTTTTTTTTTGTGAAGAGTGTATTTTTAGAAAATCTTTGGCTATCTAAACGTACCCTAAAACAGGCCGTAATCGGTTTTACAAAGCCCGTCATCTCCAAACAAATGGTGCTTTCGGTTGTAGTGTAACACACTACTACAGATTCGCTTAAATCAAACGCCCTTTTACAGCCGGTTTTGAGACAACCGGCTGTAAAAGGTCATCACAGCCGGTTGGACTACAAACCGGCTTCGTTGCTCCTTATCACAGCCAGTTTGTATTACCAACCGGCTGTGATGAGGGGTGAAGGCAACGAGCCGGTTCCAGCTACGAACCGGCTGTGTTGCTACTCATCGTAGCTGGTTGGTGGTTGGAACTGGCTGCGTTGAGGGGCTCATCAACGCAGCCGGTTCTAGCCACGAACCGGTTGTGTTGCTACTCATCATAGCCGGTTGGAGCCATGAACCGTTTGTGTTGATCAACGCAGCCGGTTCTATAGTTGGCAAATACAATTTTTGAAGCCCTAAACGTGTTCAAATTGAAAAAGTGTTGAACTACAAAGTTGTATAACTTCTCAAGATGTAAAACTTTTATATTGTTCATTTGTTCGTAGGACAAAGTGGTAGTAAAAGTGTTCACAAGTCCTACATCTCTCATATAGGTTTAGGGTATGAAACTATAAGAGAGGTATAGGATTAGTGAACACTTTTATTATCATTATGTCGTATGAATAAATGACTAAAATAAAAGTTGTAAAACTCGAAAAGTTATTAAACATTGTAGTTGACAATATTTTCATTTGAATTCATATTGTCAACAAAAATCAAGTTTGAAATTATTCAAATTTGAAATTCAAATTTCACAAACGGCCTCGGATGGAGAAACGAACAACATGAAAGTTGCAGTGTTTGAGAAGTTATGAAACTCTGTATTTGACAAGTTTTTTATTTGAATTCGTTTAGGCCCTCGAATAAGTCATTTACATTCGGGTTCGTATAAATATGTGATGAATGAAAATGTGATATGGCCACATACAGCCGCGTAGCGCAGTGGCAAGGGAGGGTACGTGCGAGGGGGAGGTCGTGGGTTCAAATCCCAGCTACCGCGTAGTGTGCGAAAAATCTTGCAACTTACGACTTACCTTTGTTGGCACACTACTTAGTTTTATATGGATATTATCTATCGATATGGTTAGTGTTTTATTGGAATAAAATAGATAGACAATATATTCTATGAGAATTCAATTCCTATGAGAAATCAAATCTGTGTCACATGATCCTGATCCAAGGGAAATGTGTGAGGACGGATTTACAAAAAGTATGATTAAGGGGATGGTGATTTTGCAAATTGCCCCTCCAACCTCTCCCTACGCACCCCCTTAAAAAATTATGAAATAAATTACCTTTATTGACACTTTTTTTGAATAACTAGCTCATATCAGAACTCAATTCCTATGAGAACTATGAAACTGGGCCACTTGAATATTCATAAGTAGTTCATTTTGAATAAAACGATTATGAAATTGGTGGCACTTTTTCTTTGAAATGTCACATACCTTTATTGGCACACTATTTAGTTTTATATGGATATTATCTATCGACATTGTTAGTGTTTTGTTCTTTCTTCTAAAAATATATGGAAATAAATAATATGCAAATAATTTTAAATGGTTCACCAAAAACCATTTAGGAAAGAGTTGTCAATGTATTCATTTTTTCTGATTTGAAATAAATTAGTTATGAATTTTTATATTATATTAATTTTATAATTTTTGAAAAATAAAAAACCACCTTTAAAACCACGCAAGCATCAACTTTTTCTGATTTTGTTGGACAATTCTAAATTTCCGGGTGTTGTAGTTTGAAAAATCACACTTTTATAACCGTTTTTTTTGGAAAAAACTTTTATAACAGATGTAAGGTTTTTTTTGAGGGGTACCATCTTTATTCATATGTTGAAAATGTTGGTACAAACTCCTTCCGGAGGAGATAAAAGACATACATGTCTTCCTAAACATTCATACGTCGAGCTTTTGGCCAGCCTATGGGCATCAACATTTGAAGCCCTGCCTTCGTGAACGATATCTGCCTTATCGAAACCTGTCAATCCCTCCTTGATCTCCCTGATGATATGGCCGTGACAGTCCATCCCAGGCCTTCGCATGTTTCTCACTGCATTCCCACAGTCAGTTGCTATTATAACTTTCATCAGCATGAGGTCGGATGCGAGAGCAAGACCTTCTCTACACGCCATCACTTCTGCAGTATCTGGGTCTGAGATCCCCTGCATCACGATCACCGGCACTCCCTGAAAACAGCTTGCCTCGTCCCTCGCGACAGCAGCCATTGTCACAGTACAAGAGTTCTTCGATAGCGCAGCATCCATGTTAACCTTCGTTGATCCTGGAGGGGGTGGAATCCAACGGGGAGCTGGTATCGCGCCTCTCTGAGATTTCATTCCTCCCTTCATTATCTATGGTGTAGCTAGCTTGAGATCCGCAACGAAATGCTCTATGAAGTTATGAGTCGATAGGGGACTCTGAAAAATGTCTTCGTGTATTACTTTCCGCCTCGCATGCCATATCGACCACATAGTGACCACTAGCTGTACAAAATCCTCCTTGGACACAACTGCTATAGCTTCATGAAGCCACCCACGAGCATCATCATATTGGACATGGCTTATGAACTCTAGAAGTTCCTCTCGCTGCAATGCCCAGATGCATTTAGCCGCGTTGCACTCAACAACGAATGTCTCTAGGAGTCCTGGTCGCCACAAATTGAGCAGCTACTATTTTGTGCCATGTTTCTATGGTGTCTTACATCACCAGTTGGGATAGACTGCTTTGCAAGCCTCCACAGGAACACCCGGACTTTTGAGGGAACTTCAACATCCCAAAAATCTGTACAGAAAGTCTGGTCTGCTTTAGCATTAGATATGCATGCATTATGCTCGATCCAGTCTGTCCTTTTTTTCCCGGTTACTAACTAGCATCAGGTACGCCGATCTTATCGAAAACACCCCTGTTCTTTCGTAGTGACATGCCCAAAAATCTGGTTGCCTTCGTGTAGTTAGGGGTATGTTCAATATCAATTCCCAGTTCATAGGCATGAAGTGCCTACAAATCCCACGCAACTGACAATGGGTCGATCAGCTCACTAATCCGTGTTGGTTGTGTGTTACTGATGCAGCTCACAGGACGCATCAATCCATCTCTAGGAAGCTAGTTCATGCGCCACACATCAGTATCCCCCCCTGTTCCTATCCTGCGGATCATACCTTGCTCGAGCACCTCCTTGCCATCGACGATCGCTCGCCAGACCCTGGACGGTGAAGGGCCTAAGGCCGCCCCCAAGAAATCTCTCTCTCTGGGAAGTAAACAGCCTTGAGGATTCTTGTACTATGCGCCAAGCCTGCCGTGCTAGAAGCGCAAGATTGAAAAGCTCGATATCTCTGAAACCAAACCTCCCGAGAATTTCGGTATAACAGATGTACGGTGAAACATAGACTTTTAAAAAAATCCAGCAGCAAACATGGGCCGCCTCCGCCGTGGGCCTCCTCAGCGCGCGCAGCAGACTGGAACAACGACGGGCCCGAAATCCCTCCCATGGAGCACATAATTTGAAGCCCACGACCACGAAGCACCAGCCCACTTGACAACCCTAAACCATTCACCCTCCCCACTCACCGTCGCACGCCGTCTCCGACCTCGCGGCTCGACCGCAACCGCTCGTCCTCCCCCACGCGGACTCTAGAGAACTCTACCACCATCATCGATCGAGCTCGGATTCATTCGCCTCGTTGCTTGCTAAACCCTCCTGACTACGTCGAGCATCTAGGGCAGTGCCTTGCCTTGCCACCAACCCCCCGCATTCCCCAGTTCCCCTTCCCGTCGCGGGACCTCGGGGCTCCGCCAGCACGATGAGGTCGCTGCGATCGGCGCAGACCCTTGCTTTCCGCTCCCTCAGCTCCGTCCGCCCGCTCCACGGCGCGGTCCCTCCGGCGGCTGCGGGAGCGCGGTCGTGCGCTTCGCTGGTGCCGCCGCCCCGCCTGCCGCCCCCGTCCTCGAGGATTGTGCCGCCGGGGGTCGCCGGCGCAGTGTCCTTCTCCCTCACCTTCGCAACCTTGGCGGCGGCCGAGGCGAAGGCTAAGGAGCGGCCTCCTACAGATCTGCTGCCGCAGAACGTCGTGCTGTACCAGTACCAGGCCTGCCCCTTCTGCAACAAGGTCAGAGGTAAGTCCTTTCCTTGCTTCATCCTCATGCTGCGTAGAACTAGAACTGTTTACTAGAGATGTATTTCCTTTTTTTGTTTCACTTCCGATCTATGCTAGGTTTGCAATCAGTTTTCGCTGTAGAAACTTTTGGGGTTAAGTAGATTTTTATGTCGTTCTACGAATTACTACTGGCTACTATTATATCATTCTGATTGCTACTAATAAAGCCCAGCGGCTACGTGATGCAGAGCTAACTCTACTATTCACCCTGTTTTTTTCTGGATGCATCTAGTAGACAAATAAAAAGGCGAGAAAGTGTTTTGTTTAGGACTATATATGAAGATTTTATAGGTACATTGTGTTAAATGATCAAATGCTCATATGAAGATTTTATAGGTACATTGTGTTAAATAAAATAGACAAATAGATGAACTTTTAATCTAGTTCAACATCAATAGGTTCCTTTTCTGTAACCTATGTAGAACAGTGATCTAGCTTCGATGGAAAAAGCAACAACCACTGTGCTGTAAGCCACCATGTTCCATTACAGCAACACAGGAAGGTACCTCATATGCCAACATCATGAAGAAGACTCAATTGGAAGGACAAGTAATTGTTTTGTGATCTCGGCAGCAACTCATAACTCATGCCCGGAGGTCCTGGTTCAACCAGCCTCCTTGTAGAACTATATAAAGATAAGGCTGTCTTAAAATTCCTGTCACCTGACCCACCCTGTGAACATGTGTGGGAAGTTTTCAGCACTGGCTATGCCTGTTTTTCAATAGGAAGTATGAGAGCATCATGTTCAATTTTGAATTGGTAATTTGTCTCTGGTTTCCATGGCAATGTACTGGCAGACTTTGGTTTATGAACTTGCACCATACAGTACAGTAAATAGTAGTTTGATATTCAACTATTGCCTACAATTTTATATTAATGTTAGTTTTAACATTGCTTAAGAGCGGGGAATAATAGAAATTGTCTGCTTGAGGATAATATCATGTTCTGTTCTTAAATATTGAATATTGATGTTCCTACTGCCATGAGATTAACCTTTTCTCCATTGCCTTCATATCAGCCTTTTTAGACTATCATGATATACCATACAAAGTTGTGGAAGTTAATCCATTGAGCAAAAAGGAAATCAAGTGGTCTGATTACAAGAAAGTCCCCATATTGACAGTAGATGGTGAACAGCTTGTCGATTCATCAGGTTACACCTTTACTCTTTTGGCCCTTTTACACCCATGTTTGTTTTCCATATGGGCTAAGCAATGAAGTCCTTTTGCATTTTTGTGATCTCTTATCGGCAGATATAATCAACATACTGCAACGCAGGATCAGACCTGATGATGACCTCACAAATGAAGATGAAGCAAAATGGCGAAGGTATTACTTTCATTAATCAGCTATGCAGTTAGTCTGAGTGATATGTTTCTTGGAGTTAGTTATCCCAATTTTTTAACCTGTGATAGTGTTCTTTAATTTCTATACACACATTAGTAAGACATGACTTACCATTGGAAAGTTTCTTGTAAGACCATGTTTCGGTCTCTAGTTCTGAACCTTAACAAATCCGTCTTTATTTATCTCTTGGAACTGCAGGTGCAGACTTTGTTTAGTTAGATGAAAATGACTTAACAAACATAACAAACAAATCAAACAACAAACTAAATTTACCAATTTAAGGTTTGGCTAGTTCCTTGAAATGTTGACAAATAACCTTTTTCATAACTCCCTGCTTCTACACATGTTCAAAGAAAGTTGTGCCAATCCAGCTCCATGTACTGTCCTTATTACTATACTGTGCACTATCACTAGGGCGGTATGAGTATGACCCATTTGGGCGAACTGGGATTCTATTGGAATCAGTTTTGATTTAATCCTGCTTTCCTCAATGCTCTCTGCCTAATTATACCTAAAACCAGCGCTTAAAAAATGTGGTGCCTATGTACTAGGCGATGGAACACTTTGCTTAATGATATGCCTTTTTTAGGAGGTTTTCTATATTTGCTTAAGTTTATTGTGTTTGGCATGCCAAAAGCATAGCTGACGAGTGCCTTGCTCTTTTTCTAAACATTGCTAGGATTGTTTGCTTGTCCCTTTTTTTTTGTTTCTTCTAATATTTTATTCCATGATCTAGGTGGGTTGATGAGCACCTTGTCCACATCTTGTCTCCTAACATATATCGGACAACTTCAGAAGCTCTAGAATCTTTTGACTACATTTCCAAACATGGTAACCTGATAAAGTCTCAACTCTGTTCTGTGTATCCTTCTGTGAATCCTTTCATTTCATATTTTGAATTTAGAGGTGCAGTTTCAGTATATTTTCCTCTCCCATGAAATTGAATTGGGTCGGTGAAGTGAGCTGTGAGCATTTATCATTATCACTGAGTACAGGTGCAAACTTAAGCTCTCGCTTCTAGTTATTGAGGGTCACATAAGGCACACTAATATAAATATTTACATAGATCCATGGACTAATATGTAGCATTCAGGGTGATCTGCTTGCCATTAATACGATAAGAAGTTGTGAAATTCTGAATTCCATAATGAAAAACAACGAGAAACATCAAACTTATCTGCATCAAATTGGAGTATAGTTTTGCTTGCCCTTTATTGAGGGGTTACAGACATAATTTGGAATTTTGAATAATTTTTTATTGTTAAAAATACTTGTTTCTTCTTGCTGCTCCCAATCTGGTTGCATTTTTATTTATTTTAGTTACCATCAAAACATCGATTGCTTCTATTGAAGATTATGACTACGACATTGGTTTTCAGTTTTTGTGATGACAGCCCAACACTATCTTCAGTGGCGTTCTGTGCCATACCTTGTTTTACCCCCCCCCCCCCCCCCCGCGACATGAATAAAATAGTCACCCATCTTCTACATATCATTTCCCTGATCAATTGTGTCATGAGTAGGATGCAGCTGTGGCTTTATGAGGGTAAAATAAAAATCCATATAGTTAGAATGCAAAGGGATGTTTGAAACTTCTGTGCCTATAAACTCAAGAGATTCAGGGTCCCCAGAAAAGGCCATTACGTCTTTTCCAGAAAGTAGGGTCTCTGCTGGGTTGTTTCATACTGGGTAAGGGAGCAGGAAATGTATTACCGATTATTTTTAAAACTTACGTGTACTTCACTTTGACCTGATGACCTCCATATGGTTGTGAAGCTTTCTTTTATATGTTGACAAAAACGAGGGACAAGAGCATGGTGCTTTTGTTAGATCTGTTGTTAGACCATGATCTATGAAACCCATTTTGCGAATTGCATACTCAGATAGATTGTAAACAATGGCAGCATCATGTCTAGTTTTGGAAGCAGCTAGCGAATTTTCAGAACTTTGCAGGGATATCACACTTAAATCTGCATCTCATTTTATTTGACATAAAAAATTGGCTTTATCAGACCAATCCATGTTCAGAAGCCTTCCATCAAAAGTCAGTGGTCTAGGCCGCTTTCCTTGACTTTGAGTTGGATTGCACATACATCAAATTGCCTGGTTGTTTTTGCCTTTTTGTTTAGTGATTTTATATCGGTGCAGAAATACCAGCACATGCATAGACTTAATTGGATTTTTTTTTTTTGGCTTTTTGCTCTGTATTCAATATCTGACAAAAACGTTTTAATCTTTTGAACCCTGCAAACAAACAACATAAAGTCTTCTCTTGATTATTGATCAACCTTGACATTTACAATTTGCAGCTAATGCATTTTGAAATAATTTCATTTTGTAATGCAAAATGTCAATTCTATTTCATGCAAAGGGTTAATATGTCCTATACATCTACCCGGAAAAATTAGTGCAATTTTGGTTCTCTGATTTTTCTCCTATGAGTTTAGATATTGAAAAACCTATTATAAGATTGCACCGTACCAACTGATGATGACTAAATTTAATTGTATGTGTAAGGCATGATTTTGTTACTTGTTTCACAAACAGTATGGTCTTATCCTCCAAACCTTTGTGATGCAGGTAATTTCAGTTTTACAGAGAGGTTTGCTGTGAAGTATGCTGGTGCTGCCGCCATGTACATGGTATCGAAGAAGCTAAAGAAGAAATACAATATAACTGATGAACGTGCTTCATTGTATGAGGCTGCTAACACATGGGTCGAAGCCCTGGATGGAAGAGATTTCCTAGGTATCTTATGTATTCATTGGCAAAAGAAAATTAAAATGCATAGGGCAGGCAAATAATAGAGACAAGTTGATTTTCTTGAACCACTAGTAACTGTGTGATTGTTTTGTCTTGGTACACATTCTTGCAGGTGGTTCTAAGCCTAACTTGGCAGACCTTGCTGTCTTCGGAGTTCTGAGACCTATTCGGTACTTGAGATCTGGAAAGGATATGGTTGAGAATACTAAAATCGGTGACTGGTATCAGCGCATGGAAGATGCAGTTGGAGAACCATCAAGGATCCAGGAGTAGAAGGAAACTATAGTTTTGACATCAGCTATTCAAAATTTTGCCAGAATTTAGTGTATGAATATGAAATAATGCTCTGCCATATACAAATTACGGAGGAACCGATTGTTTTGACCTGGGGACATCGTTTTGGTTGTCTGTGCTGCAACATTGTGCTTTAACTTTGAATACCACGGATGAACGGAGTGCTCTTGACTTGAACCATGGCTGTAAACTCAGCTGTTTCTTTCTTGCGGACTTGTGGTTATGCTCCGACTTCAACTTTGAATGCAATGTCGCAGGATGCCTGCCGGATCGGGCTGTAACATGATGTTACTAACATCTATAACACCACATCGGTTTTATTGATCAATCATGCCATATTTTGGGCAGTATTTTGTTATATATTGTAGATGTTAGTATATTTTTTCCACTAAAGGTTAGTCAAAGTTGTTGCAACTCTTGACTAAAGACGTCAATCATGTATAACCAGTAACAATGAATAATGGTGACCGCGCGTTGGGCGGGCAGTCGCAGAAGGCCGTCCGTCCATCTGATTTTCGTCGTGGTTAGTCAATGTTTTAACACGCCCGCGTGTTAAGCTTCCTTATGACATATTTAGTTTGTAAACAAATCACATTATTAAAAATAAAAACCATAATCTAAAAATAAAACCATCACACAAATGGACTATAAACCACTAGAAGAATCTAAGCCTAATTAATCTGTTATTAGACGCCGTTGTGCTACAATAACCCATTATTAAAAATGTGCTATTGACGACATATATTAGGCTTAATATATTTATCTTGCAATTCACAATCTATCTGCGTATTATCAATCTATGTTTAATTAGTGTTCAAACATTCAATATTTTCTGACATTATTTAGGTGTGACCGTGTGGAGTTCGATCGAACCTGTTGGGTGGGCTGCATACACAGCTGGGCTCATCAAATCGGTCCAGGCAAAATGGACCTCCAACGAGATAAGGCCAGTCTCATTGGGAGGGTCATCACACAGTTACCAAGACTGCAAACTTGGAGACCATTGCCAGCCAAGGGTCATGGTGATGACCCTCCCCTCTCATCTCATACCCTCTCCCTCCTCTCTCCTCATAAATAACCCTGCCATGAAAGCAAATTTACTGATGTGGCGTGATATTTAATGTCATGACCCTCCCAGAGCCTAAAAGCGTCCTCACCGCCCCTACCGTCTTCGGTTTTCACCAGAAAGGAATAATTGCACAAGTAGATGTATGATGTGTTGCGTGTGGGCCAAACGGCATTGAAGACAAAGAAATTGTCATGATTTGGGCAGAGATAGAATTATAATAATGACATATGTCATAAGTCGGATATTTATATAGTCACCATTCTAACCAACAAAAAAATAAAAATATTCTTTTATCGTAGTCGTCTCACAAAATTTTATATTTAAAAATTATACTTGTAAAAAGATTGTAACATTCCTCAAATTTGCCTTCTTGAAAATATGGATTTCAAAATTTTTGTGTGGATCGTGCAATGATTTAAATTTGCCTAAGGTCAAAATTCCTTCTCCCTTGTAAATCCTATATATATATATATATATATATATATATATATATATATATATATATATATATATATATATATATATATATATATATATATATATATATATATATATATATATATATAGGACGAGTTTTTTCTACACCCGGGTGTAGCTACACCCATGTGTGTATCTCACAAATTACTAGGTATACTTTCGTACATGACATTTCTAAATAAAGTATGTACACATACTTGATTTTTAAAAGTAGTATGTTGACATACTTTTTTTTTATTCATGAAGTATGTGGACATACTCCCTTTTCTATACAGAAAAATGTAATATATCATAAGGTGTAAAAAATATAAGTTCCACTCAAATTTTTTCATGGTTAGCACTTTGATAAATCTTATTTTAGGTATGTGTACATACTCATAATGATAAATGAGTATGTACACATCCCTAACATGGTTTTTTGGACAGGGGTGTAGCTACACTTGGGAGTAGAAAGGATTTTCCATATATATATATATATATATATATATATATATATATATATATATATATATATATATGTGCTTCTGAATTTGAATTACAAATTCAAATTCAAACTCAGGGGTTATAATCACTATTGGGCCTACACCTAAAATCCGGCCTAGCTTCTCTCTCTTTTCTCTCTTCCCTCCGTGCTGGGCCGCCTCTTCCTTTCTCTCACCGCACCGGACCGGTCCAGCCCAGCGCGCCTCTCTCTCGCCGTGGTCACGCAAATCGCGTGACCCGCTGACGCCACCGTGCGGGACCGCGCTGAGAGCGCCTCATCCTCGCTTGCATCAACCGCTCGCCCAAGCTAAGTCCTAGGAAGCCTCTAGATGCCGCGGTGCCCACGTTTCCTTAGCTGCCATGCTTTCCCCATGTCTCGCCACCGTCCGATGTCTTGGACCGCCTCAAGCGCCCAAGCCGACGGCATCCGAGCCCCAAGGCCACCCCTGCACCTTGACCGTGTCTAAAAATAGCCACCCACGCCTCCAATTCGAACCCAAATGCTCTCTCGGGGTCAATCCCCTTTCCGCCACCACCACGAACACCAAGCAGAGGAAGAGAAGGGGGAAGGAGGAAGGAGAAGGGAGGAGGAGGACCGCCGCTGCGGGGAGGAGCTCCGCAGTCGCCGCGGGAAGGAGGAGGGACACGCCAAGTCAGACGATGACCACCGCGAAGGGTACCCTAATGACGCCGAGCTCGTTCGCCACCGGGAACGCCGCCGCCGAGAACGCTGACGTCAACGAAGACCGCTGCTCCGAGCCGGCACTGCATCATCTCACCACCGCCCCAACGATCGGCCAACCTCGCCTCCCTCTTCGCAAGCCCCTAGGTGAGCCATTCCGCCGAGCCCCGCCTTGTTTCCTCGCCGGAGAGCTCGCCGGCGTTCCGCCGTGAACCATAGCGCCGCCGCTAGGTTTCCCCACCTACTTGCTTGGCCTTCGTGCCGCACTCTATTGCAGGGACCTCGCATCACCGCCAGCGTAGCCGAGCCGTCGCACCGCAGGACCGGGTTCCCGGTGCGCTACGCGCCGGCGAGGCCGTGCCGCGGCCATGGCATCGCCATTGTACACGCGCACGCGCTCACAAGTACACACACCGCCGCGGGCTGGGTTGCCAGGCCCAGCGAGCAAGCACACGCGCACGCCCACCACACACACGCTTCCAGCACCGGTCACGAGGCGCTGCCTCGCACGGCCGGCGAGCTCGCCACTGCCGCCTCGCGCGCCGCCGACGCTGCGTACCGCACTGGCACGCTCGCGAACGCGCACGCGACGACGGGCCCGCTTGGACGCACCATGCGCGACGCACGCGCACACACGCCGCGCAAGCAGGAGCACGCACGACGCGTCGATCCACCGCGCCACGGGTGCCCTTGCGGCATTTCGTCGAACACCTCGCGGGCACACGTTGGAGGGTGTGGCGCTCACGCGCGCGCCGGTGCACACCCGAGGCCACACGGGCGCAATCGCACCGGATCGGCACGTAGCCGCACCAGATCCGGTGGACGCGGTCCACGTGAGCCGCACTCACGGCTCACGGTGAACCGCGCCCACGCGCGCTAATGCGCCAAGCCGAGCCGCTGATAGGCGGGGGCCACCACCCAGTGGGCCCACCTGTCAGGTTGACTTGGTCACGCTGACGTCAGTCGGGCCCACGATGATGTCATCAAACTGGGACCCCTTTGGCTGACGTCACGCTTACGTCATGCTGACATCAGCGGGCCGCATGGCGCGCTCTGGCGCTGCCACGTGTCTCTCTCTGGTTTTTTCGAATTTATTCTTTTTGGGAATTCATTTATCTTTTTCAGAAAAGGTTTTAAACTTAGAAAATTCACAACTAATTCAATTTAAGTCAGAAAATTATGAAACCAGTTTCTATAATTTTCTAAAGATATGAACAACAGGTTGGGAGGATGTTTGGAGTTATTTGGATCTTTCATATTACGGTTATTTGGATTTCTTTGTCATAAACCGTAGGATTTACCGTACCTTCATTCAGGACACGACGACAGGGAGCAGCTGACTGAGGAACTGGCCGAGGACTTCGACGACTACCCACCTTCTCCAGGTTCACGCCCATCCCATTTCTTGAATGCCCATTAGGCATATGCTATTAATTTGGTAGCGCTTGCACGTGATGATTATATGATGATTAGCCATGCATAGCCCTTTATTGCCTTACCCCTTGATGACATACTACTTATTATATACTTGTGATATGTTGCTATCGTTGTGCATGCCTTGTGTGGGTTTGGTAAATACTCTCTGTGTGTGGGTGTGTGGGGAAAACTGAGAAGGAGTATGGTGATTTTGACCTTAGTAGATCCTTGCCGGTGCGGGTAATTATAACAACCCGACCTAGGCCTTCGGGGAGCTAGGGGCGAGCTTCTGAGTAAGCCCTGCGTTGTGCTTGTGGCGGGCACGTTTGTGACTTGTGATTGAGATTGGAAGTTAGGAGTATGGCAGTTACCTGAAATGGCAGTAGTTGCGGACCACTGCGGTGGATACGCCTTTGGGACGATGACACATGTACCGGCACTTTAAACCTTGTTGACCGCCCTCGTGAGCACTATACCGTACGTACCAGCTTGCTTTTGTGGGAGGAGTACCAGCTAGCCCTTCTCGGAGCGGCATCCGGAGTGTTGGCAACCACAGTGTGGTATTTGTGTCAGGGGGACTAAATGCGTCCTTACACCCCCGATCGACGAGCTATCCCCCGACTGGCCCTCGTGGGGACGTCTTCATAGCTCTTGGGGCCGAGGTTAGCGTGCCGAAACATTCAGACCCGAGGAAAGCAGGAGGGTGTCGTTTCCGGTTAGGAGTTACTAGTTGTGGGCTGTGTCTCAACCGGTTGATCCCCAGTTTGCAGCCCGAATTGGGTACAGTGTACAAGCTCTGCAGAGTCACTTGATCTATACGTATAGCCGTGACCTCAGTCACGGAAAGCGCAGTATTGACAAGCACGATCGTCCATTGTCTTGGGTTATGCTTTCTCTTCTCCCTAGAGGCGAGTGTGTGAGAACCTAGTTGCGAACGGGGAGAGGGAGGTTGAGCTCCGCTTCCCTTGTGATCCGTCCATACCTATTGAGATGCCAGGGATGGTAGCCCGCGCATCGCCCGAGAGCGGAGGTGTTGTGTTGAGATGGGACCTGGTGAGCCAGGACGGCCCGAGTTGCGGTAAAAGAGGGATATGAGTACTTCTTGCTGCTGCCGCATAGGAAGCCTTTATCCATTCCTTGTTATATTCTTACCCTTTAGAATTAGGCCACCTAAAGCTTGCATACGGATGGTGACGTGAACCTGTTCCACTCCTTGAGAACAGCTTGTGAGTACGCAGGGTACGAGTCCGAGCACGAGTTCAACCACGACGGATGGTATGACTAGGTTGGAGCTTCTGCCGCGCTACATTTCCTTTATGTTGCATTTAGCCCTTGAGGCCTATGTACTCATTCCAGAGACACTTACTGGTATTTATGTTATGACCTATGATATAATTCGAAGGAATGACTATGATATACTTTTGAAATGAGTTCTGTACGCGGCAGCACTATTCATGGGACTATCGCAAGGATACAGGGAGTCGGGCTTTATTATAGAAAGTCCGGCTCGTTTAAGAGATGTATCAAAACCACGCATACTATTACTCATATCAAAGCCACCGTCATAACGTATCAAAACTCCGAGTCGGACGTGAGTCCGAATTGATCTTTATAAATGGAAACAGATATCCTGAGTTCCTGATCGCCCGACACTCCACGGAGAGCCCGTACTCATACTTCCCAGATGACACCCAACACACTACCACCGGCGAAACGCCGGCAATCGGCCGCCTTCGGTGCATCAGGCATCCCGGAGGCCATATTCTTGACCGAGATACTCGTTCGCCTGCCCGTGAGATCCCTCAAACGCTTCAGGTCCGTCTGCCGGTCATGGCGCAAACCCGAGCTTCGTGCGCCGCCACCTCGAGCTCTCCACCTACCGGACGCCTCCATCGGTGCTGGACATACCCTGCGAACCTCGTCTGGAGGAGCACTGGGGCGTTGCCCGCTCCAACGAGATGGACTTCCGCCGCATCCGTCACGGCAAGACTACTACCGTTAGCGCCGAGCTGATGCACGCCATGGCTTGGCCAGCGAACCGCTTCACGGCCGTGACGGAACCCGTTCACTGCGACGGCTTGGTCCTCGTCCCCACCGTCTCCGACGAGCTGTTCATCTGCAACCCTGCCTGCCACGAGGGAGTTCGTCGAGCTGCCCCCCGGAACCCCCAGCGTGGTGAAACCGTCGCCCGTGGCATTTGGCGTCGACCACTGTAGCAACACGTACAAGGTGGCCAGGATCTTCTACCGCGAGCTCGAGGTTGTCGTCGGCGACGATTCCGGTGAGCTCGAGCGCCTTGTCGGGCCCGGGCACGAGGTGCTCACGCTCGGCGACGACGGCTCGTCATGGTCATGGGAGCCGACCGAGGACCCACCGTACTATGTCGCACAGAGAAGGCCGGTGTGCAGGGCCCGTGCATGGGTCCAGCGATCCATACAATCCACCCACCCGAAACCCAACCCAAACCGTGAGAAGGATTCCTATATGGATTGGGTGGATATGGTTAAAATCCATTTGACCCGTGGATACAGGAGGACTCGGCAGGAACTCGACGACGACGGAGGCACCGAAGCCGGCGGCAGCGGCGAGGAGCGGCCACACGGCGGGCGCGGCGGCGGCGAGGAGTGGCCACGCGGAGGCCAAGTGCTCGTCAGCCGCATCGCCGGAGATCACGACTACGGCATCGCCATGGTGGCCGACGCCGAGCTTGCGCTCCTCCTCGGCGCGTGCGTCGCAGCGCGCGACCTCTCCGCTGTCTCGTCGCCGGAGCAGCTGGCGGGCAGCCCTCGTCGCCGGAGCAGCGGGCGGCGCGGCCCTCGTCACCGGCGGAAGCAGCTGTGGGGAACGACGGCGGCGCGGCCCTCGTCACCGGCGGAAGCAGCTGTGGGAAACGACGGCGGCGCACATCACGGCGGTGAAGGTTCCGCGAGGGAGAAAATGAGTACGAAGTGTCCGTACACGCGTTGTAGGGGTACGACGGAAGCTACAGAACACTTGATTTTATCCAGCTAACCCATCAGACCCACCCAATTCAATCCCATCTAATGCATCAATTCATGGGTGGGTAAAAAATCCACCCAAATCCACAAAAACCCACCCATGCACACCCCTACTAGTGTGCACGTACGTGCAACGCCTTCTACTGGACCGGCGCCGCAACCGGCATCTCCGGCGAGCTTTCGCCGACCGGGCTGCTACGGTTCTCCCTGCGTGACAAGGCGTTCACGCTGCTCCCCAACCCTCCGTGTAATTTCTCCTCGCGATCGCCGGAAGGAGGGGACGTCAGCATCCTCGGCGAGCACGACACGTTCACGGAGCTCCACGGGAAGCTGTGCTTCGCGCACGCGTTCGCCGACATGGCCGTCGACGTATGGTTGGCCGATGACGTGGCGAGCCCGGAGTGGTCGCCGGCGTGGCGGATCGAGCTGCCACGGCCCATCGCGCACTCGGTCGTCCGCTCGCGTCGCGGTGGTCGACGACGATGGGGACGACGGCGGGCTCCTCTTGTGCGTGGACAGGCGGGTGCTTTACAAGCACAGTGTGAGGCGCGGCGCGGTGGAGCAAGTGGTGGACTTGCAACGGGCGCCGGCCCTGTATGGACGAAGGCCGCCGCTTCCTCTCCTTCTGGTGCACCATGCCGTGCCGTACGTGGAGAGCCTCGTGTCCATTTGTAGGCCAAACTATTAGTTTCTATCCAACTTGAAGTGCCCTCTTCACAAGCTCTGTGGTCTTCAACTTTCCTGTGGCATCGCACTTGCTTGCAGTTGTACGAACAAAGGCAGCACGCGTTGCTAAGCCAATGCAACAAGGAGGGAGAGGTTGTGTGCAAATAAAGCACTGCAACAAGCAAAATGACCAACTACTAATCTTTTTATGATAATTAGTCAAAACATAAAACTAGAGAAGTCTGTTCCTAATTACATAAATGTAAAGCCCAGCACCAGTCGACAAAGCCAAAAGCCAGCAGTGTTGCTAGTAAAGTGTTGTCTTAGTCGCAAAGCCGTGTTAGTACCGGTTATGTGCCTGGTACCGAGTTTCCGGTACTGAATGGGCAGCCTCGTTAGTACCGGCTACAACAACCGGTACTAATGGGTCGCAGGGTCGACGGGGTCGGCCATTTAGTACCGGCTGGTAACACCAGCCGGTACTAACTGATTTTGAGCCAAAAAAATAAAGAAAAAAGTTATAAGCTCGCCGGGAGGCTCGCACACCGCGCAAGTCACAAGTCATGCGAATTTTTCATCGGTTGGTGTTATTTAGTACCGGTTGGTGTTACCAGTCGGTACTAAATGGTCCGAGGGCCATGTTAGTACGTACCGGTTTTAAGACAATCGGTACTAATGTTAGAGGGATGAATGCTCGATTCTCTACTAGTGTCTGCAGTGCAGTGCAACATTTTGTGTATCTGAAAGCAAAAAAAAAAAATGAATAGAAAAAATGGCACAAGGGAACAAAATATACTGAATTGAACATATGTTTAGTATGTTTGACTGAGGTTTGCTCGGAATCCGTAAGAGGATAGCCCAAGAAATAGATTCAGGCGGAGGAGGGTCTTAGAACCAAGAGCTGATGGTGACATAGAGACGCAGAGTTTATACAGGTTCAGGTTGTCAGCGTAATACCCTACTCTTATGTCGATGGTTGTGTTTGTATTGCTTTGAAAGGGATTACAAGTTGGGGAGCTCGGCGCTATATATGAAGCAAAGGGTTGAGATACCCTAGGGATTCTCCTAGATTGCCGTATATAGTCCGGCGATCTGGAGCTTACAAGTAGGTTGGGGATCTAATCTTAGTCAGATACAACATAATTTATCTTCAAGATCTTCGGGACAACTTGACATTGGTTGATCATAATATTTTCTTATCCCGTCATCTCTTGGTTGGCTAGCACTGCTTGGGGCGACCCGTGTACCCGGATCCCCTCATAAATGGGTTTCGGCTTGTGGAGCCTCGGCGATTGTCAAATGTGAGCCCGGCCTGTACTGCCTTGTCAGAATGGGCCATAATGGGCCCTAGAGAATTTCTTGGGTGTTACATAAGAACCACCAAATGGTTTAGAGACTAGATTTGGAATTTACTCCTTTTTGAACTACGGATATGGAATTTAATCTTTTTGAACATTCTAGAATTTGGTAATAAAGATAAGGACTCTATCTTCTTTACTTCTAAACTTCAAAAATATGAACCGAGTCAAGTTGTTATACAACAAATAACAATAAATAATATATAGAGAATGATAAAACGTAGATAGAATGGTTTTAGTATCTTTTGTAAATGCAATACGCAAATATATGATGTAGTAATGCATGATGAATAATGGACACCACGCCGTGAGGTCTCGTGCCCATTTGGTTGGGTGATTATTACCTGTGCTGACCAATGACATATATTTGAATCTTAACTCTTAAGTTAGGATAATGGCATCGCGCGTGCACACGCCTTCGCGGGTCTCTTGGCATCCCCTGTCCATGTAAAACTGTTGCACAGCTGGTGGAGTTCATATATTTCCCCCACGATCGACTCGCAGTCTTCCGCGAGATCAACCGAGCTAGCCAGACCCTTGAGCTTCCAAGTTGCAACGCTCCCTCGCGATCGAATCGAGCAGCGCGAAAGAAAACGCATCATTAACAGAGGGAAACATATCGAATCAGATCAAAACTGACGAGCGAGTTTCCGTGCCAGCCCGATATACTCGGCATTGCCTTCCATAGCTACATGCAGGTGAAGGGTATTCAGGATTAACTTCACCAATCATCACGGCCGCTTGCCAGAGATCCACCGGCCGGCTGGCCGTCGTCCCCAACCTCTCCCACCTCTCACTCACTTGATCCTCGATCGCTGCCCCTCTGTTCCTCTTGATGAGTAAGGGCAGCTTCTTGTTGTCGATGTGCTTGCTGGTCCTCCTGCAAGTTTGCATCGCCGCCCAGCTGCCCCTGATCTCGAGCAGCCAGCCTCAGATCGCAGACGCCGTTCTGTGTCGAGATCCCATCCGGAGGGCGCTGTGGATGTCAAGCCATGCCCGCGACGAGTTCCATGGCCACAGCGCTGATTCAATCTCCGATGAGGAACTCACCGGCGATGAGTATGACGACAGCAACTATGGAGCTGAAGCCGGTAAAGGATTGTTGCCTCCGGATGGTGATGGCGACGGTGGCAGCAGTGGAGGAACGAAGGATAGCTCCTCCGGTGTTGATGTTCAATGCCCCGAGTGTGGGAAATTCTTCAAGAACGACAAGTCCATGTTTGGCCACCTCCGGAGCCATCCAAATAGGGGTTACAAAGGTGCTACTCCGCCGGTGAAGAAGATCAAGCTGTCGCCGGAGACGGCAATTGCATCGTCTTCTTCGGCGCAGCTAGGTACCAACCGACTATCACCTCCTCAGCAGCATAGCGGTCGTGATCCTCAGCTAACACCATTAGAGAAACTATGTGCGTGTGTAATGCTCACATTGAAATACGGCAGAGACAATAATGGCAAGGCGGCACAGCAAGCACCGCCGCCACCGACACCGTCGCCTTTGTTTGGAAAGGTTGAGGCAGTTGGGCAAGCTGAAGGTGGAACGAGAGGATTATTGGCCACAGGCAATAGTAGTACTACAGATGAATTCAAGTGCAATAATAATACTGGTGTGGAAGCTGGCAATCTGATAAACAGTGATGGACACAGCGGTTTCATTGTGAAAATCCCCAAGAAGAAAAGGAACATGCCCAAAGAGATCATAGAGGCACGAAGCAGGAAGAAGGCCAAGCTTGTGCTGACTCCCAAGGAGAAGCGACCATACGTCTGCAAACATTGCAAGGCAGAGTTCCCGACGAACCAGGCTCTGGGTGGCCACGTGGCAGGCCACCACAGGGAGAAGAAGATGCAGCGACTGAATCTGAATGACCCCCTGGGCATGGTTGCCGAAAGCCACAACAATGGGAGGCTGCAGCGAGTTATTAAAGGCCGAGGTTATGATGGTGACGAAGATCTGTCTCTACCAAGGGGACAGCAGCTCCCCTTGCAGTTCCCCGTGGGACTGAACGTGCCATGGCATTCTTCTGGGATGGCATCAGGAGGGCAGGTGAGGCAGCTCCAGTCTGAAAGGAGGAACCTCGGCCTGCCATCGGCTACTCCGGCTCGGACTGACCATGGAGATGCACGCAGGCTTTTGGACTTGAACATTGATCTGAATGTGGAGGCTCCGGAGCTGGAATAATAGAAGATGCACAAATCTCTTGTGCGTGTTCAGTGGATGATCGGAGAAGGAATAAAGAGACGAGCAGGCTTTATATTTGACTACACGTACCTTAATTATTCTGTAAGCTTGAGAATTCTTCTTCTTGTATGAATATTATGTGTTTGTCTCTAGAAAACAGTAATCTGGATTAATGTCTAAATCCAAGATGCACACTCGTGCAGTTAATTTGGCCAAGTACTAACCAGGTAGTGAAGTATCTGAAGCACAGCTGACATCCTTTTCCGACTCTTTTTCTAATCTGGTTTGGCTCAGTTTTTTTTTCTCCTAAGCATGTAATACCTTGGCTGTATTCTGACAAGTACAAGCCATCTCTTTGCTGTTAGATTTAGTCCTACATCGGTAATTGATGGTGGAGGAGCACAACACATAAGGTGGGGCAATCCTCCTCCTATCAAACTAGTCTTTTGGGTTGAGTTAGGTCCGAGGCCTTGAAAGTGTTGGGCTCCGGTGGACCTAGGCCGTGGGACGCCGACTCGTGTGTACAACGGGTCAGGGCCGGAATCCGCTGCACCAATCTAACATTTGCATTACCCTCAATCATATGGGAGAGCATACACATTTCATTATGAAGCCATTAACATAAAAAAAATGGCGTTTCCTGATTTTACATATTTGACGATTTGGTTAACGATGGCAATATGAAATTTCATGAAGCACATACAAATTTCATGGACCGTAGCACCCTAAACTATTTCCATGTTCTGATACTCTTGAAGTGATCATATGAGAAATTCAACGTTTTTAAGTGGTTCATTCCAAATGTTACTCTAGATTCATGATTGGACCTCAACTCCTCAAGTGAACTAGAGCCTAAGAGATTGCATGATTGGACCTCAAGTGAACTAGATTCATAGTTGGGGACATAGTACTAGGGTACAATTTCTTTCATCATACAATTCTCTTGCAATATCTTTCTGTTATTTGTTCCATGATGGCCACCGACATTATGAAGGTTATAAAAGGCGGGTATATCTGCGAAGAGTGAGTTTAGAATATGCCTACCTGGGTACTGACAGAAATTTATGATCCCCATAAAGTCTACTTTCAATTTTGGCTTGAATTTTTCCACTGAAGGCCTAGTGGTTCCCAGCGGCTAACTCAAATAAGTTTGGAATTGTCCCTACTTGATAACCCAGAGTTTTGCCCAAGAGATTGCATTTTTCTATCCTCACATTAATAAGAACAATATGGTTATGTGTATTGTTTAAGAAATGAGTGTTTTCCCTGGATCCTATTTTAAAATCATTTCCTGCCGAGTGGATGTTCATCCTGCGTGGCACTGGAGCCAGAACCGCACGGAGCACTGGAACCAGCATCACCCCCACCAAATCGGACACATCCCTACAGGCCACAGTTCAGCTCACAGTATATCCCATCTTCAGGGAGATCGATATGTGCATGGGCAACCAGATTCTGTGGCCGGCTTCGCCGAAACTATTTCACCTCACTTGGATGTTCAACTTTACAATGCAACCGAACAGCTCCCCTACCCTTTCTGCTTACAGTCTAAATGTACAATGTCTAAAGAAGATACAAATAATCAACACAATAAATTATCAAATCATAACCTAAAACCATATCAATTTACATGTCAGCTACACCTATCCGACAAGGCCTAATATACTTCTACAGCAACCTGTTCCGAAGGGCAAAAGCCTGGGGCGTCAGGTCGAGCTTCATCACCGCCGCCTTGTACTGCGCCTCCCTGAGCCTTGGTCCACAAGCCTTTTGAGGGAAGGCTGAGTAGTGGGAAGTCCCACAGATTCTGGAATGTCAAGGTCACCGTTTGCTGTTGGGCCAGTCATCTCTGACTGCCTCCTTGACGTGTCATGTAATGGCTGAATCTGGATTCTTGATTTCTCCACCTGAAAGGAGCTCTAGTTAACCAATATGCCTTTTGCAAAGTTGATGGGCGCACCAAGTATAAAAGCGTGCCAAATAGATCACATAAACGGCTCAAAAACTGCCTAGGTCAGCTGGTAGTTTCTTGGCTATGCTCGCCTCTAGAGGCTTAAAAACTTTGCTGTTATGTGAGTGGATGCAAGTATGCAATTAGCTTAACTTCAAATCGCGACTATTCTTAACATACCAACTCCTGGTGAAAATCATGCGAACAAGCTTCAGAAAGCCTTCTCTGCAGTTCATCTTCTTTCTTCCTTTCATACTCAAAGTTCTCCATTTCATTCTCTCTCTCTCCCAATTCACGATACAACTCTGAAATCAGACATCAGTTTTCTATCAACCTTACTTTAAAAGCATACATATGAATAAGATGCACTTCCATAGTAAGGTTGTTCAATCAGATAACAGTACAGATCAACGCCAATTTTTTAGAATGCATAATACAAGATTCAACAGCCAGCCTATACTACAAAAGTTGCAAATGCCTAAATTTAGCAACTTTTGTTTAAATAGCATTCTGAAAAAGATACACATAACCTGTATTGCTTACCTGTAAATACTGACAGGATCCAGATTTGTGTTGGAATGTCAACTAGCGTCTTAGCTAAGGTCAACGATGACTTCAGGATCTCTCTAGCCTGTACTGCATCATGTAGCTGAAGTGCTAATGTGCCCAGCATTGTTAAGTACTGAGAAACCAATTGGATGTTACCCAACTGTTGGTGCGCTATTTTCAAACCACTTGCAAGGCGTTGCCTGTACATGAGCATTAAATGTTGATAAAATACAAATGAATTTACAAAACATGCTGATAATGTGCTAAAAAGGTGAATAAAATTGCTATTAAGATAATAATAGGAAACAAAATAACGCAGATCACAGCTAACATATCATTCATGGGCGCCCTAATCCAATCGCACTACATGTAAAACCATTTATAGTGTCTTCTTTGTTCAATAGTTACTGAGCAACACTTACCGTGCTTCTTGCGCATTATGTTGTCTCATAAGTAGAAGTCCATAAACAAAAGTTATGCAAGTCTTCTCTCGCACACCAACAAAAGAGTCCACTGTTCTAAAAGCAGGACCAACCAATTCTAGTGCCTAAGGAATAAAATAGAAAAAGCAATATTCAGTCAAGTGGGTTCGCTTGAAGCAGCAGAATACAAGTAGAAAAGCATGAGATGCTATCAAGATCTACCACACCTGTGAAGACGATTCTGCATCACCCTTACAAATATATGACACTGCTGCGTAGACTTGGCACATCAATTGCATTGATTTGCTCTCTGTCAGCTGAGATCATCACAAACGAACTAACATTAAAAGATGTGACCTATTGTAGAAAGCATCTACAGTTTTGTAATCTTGGAAAGGGTATATAGAAGGTAGCTGAAAATACCTTGATTGCTTCAAGGAAGTGGAAAGCAGCCTCATCAAAGCAGCCAACAGAATGTGCATATTGTCCCCTTAACATTTGAATGGTGCTTTCACATCCACGAAGGACAGTTGGGAAACGAGTAAACCAGCTTTTCATCTGTGCTAAAGCCTAAAAAAGGGTGGTTAAAATAAAATGTGTTACCTATAGCTAAGAACCAGAAGATCACTAAACCAACTGTGACAAAATCTGATTACATCAAATCCTAATCTACATACTAATATAAGTTAGGTTAACCTATCATGTGAGATATCCGGAGTAAACTAACTGGCACAAAGATGTGCTAACAAGTAAAAAGAAACTATGCTGCATGGATACAGATACGTGTATCTGTTATGAACCTGCTGGATCGTGGTGAAGAAAGGGGGCTGCTGCTAGGGTTTGAGGGAGAATTGGGGCGCTAGGAAGGCCGGCCGCAGGGCTTTGCCCATGGCCGGCAAGAGGGAGGGGATTTCCTTCTAATCTCTTGCTTGATTAAAATTGATACATCCCCTCTCCTTATATAGAGAGGTTACTTAGCCCCTAAGAAAGACCCTTAACCCTAACCCTAATGGGCCTAGCCGCCTGGCCCAATAAGCCCAGTCGGCTACACCTGACAGTATCAGTATCGGACGGATACGGATATGTGGATACGTCATTTCCCCCAAAAACATGATACGGAGATACGTTTCATCATTTTTTAATATAAATAAATACTGATGCAAAACTTAGCTCATAACAATAATTATGTAATAGGTACTTGTGGTCTTGCAGTTTGTAGTGTGTTTTCAAAAGGCATAGTGCTAGTTTGTAGTGTGTTTAACGGTGAACTTTAAAAATCTAGAATACTTAAACATTCAAATAGAACCATGGATGCTAGTTAAAAATGGTATGCTTATGTGTTTACCGATTGCGCTTCAACAAATTCTGATCTTGTCAGATCCACAGCAACTTTGTTTTCCAGAAATTGAAGTAAAAGCGTCAAGTACAGACCAACTGTCCAGAGTGTTGAGTGCTCCAAATTTGCCTCTGTATAGCATGTCAGTTGAAAAATGAAAATAGACTAGTAACTACATATAATCAACTGATTACAGACAAATAAAAAAAGACGAAAGCAACAGGAGAACTAAAACACAATTTAGGCCTAAAATGGTAAGATTTGTTTCTCCTATAGTGTATCACAAAGACTCCCATAGGTGGAATAGGTGCACTAAGCCATTAACTAAAGTGCCTAGCAGCACGAGGTAACAAAATGAAAAATATCCACAAGGATTGGCTGGAACAGAGATCAACCATTTTGTTAGGCCACTCCACTAGAGGCTCTATAGTTCTCTACTCTCTACAAAACATTAAGTAAGAAAGAACGAAGAAAATGGAAGGATATACACTAGCAATCAAACTCAGCACCTAAAAATGCAATCAGTTCTGAGTTGTGGAATGTTATATCATTAACTTTTGTCCAGCATAGAAACAATATTAAAGTGAAAAATTACGATTGTTCAGTGTTATCGGTAAAAAAATGTAGAGTGGTTAAAAACTATGCATATGTTTACTATGGCTGGGTAACTATTACTAAGTTTGTGACCAAGTTTGGTTGAGTGGTTACCAGGCATCATGAAGGCAGGACACTAGAGGGTAATGATAGGATATTTTTCTATTATTGACAGGGTGAAAATGTGGGTAGCGCTCTCTAAAGCATGAAAATATAGTTGTAACGCAAAAGTGGTAAAGGTCTTAATCAGAATTAATTACCTGTCACACCATCCACAATGCCAAGCTTCAGAAGTTCATCTGTGGAAAACAATATGAAAAACACATAAATAAAGTACAGAATAAGGAATAGGTGGAGTTTCAGCTTTACATGCACCATAAAAATTATGTCTAAATTCTAATTTTTAGAAGATCCATAAAAAAAAATTCTGCTGGACTGTGTATGTACTCATTTACTTCGTTCTAATAAGTAATAACCACTCAAGTTTAACATTTGGTCCTGACATTTATTAGGCCTTTACATCATATTTGTCTAGAGAACCTAACCGCACTCAAATACAGAACCTAGTAAAACACATGTCGCAAATAGTAACGATGCTCATGATATAACTGCTAAATGGTCGCATTACGGTAACTCCACAGCAGCACGAGAATGATCAAGTACATTTTTTCTCTTTAAAAAAGGATTCACCCCAGTGGCCAACACTGTCCTCTCCCTCTCTGAATTTGCCCCTCCAGCAGCATAATATCATAAGTTACTACTTGTGCGAACAAGAAATGTGGAAGTGGGGAAAGTTCTAACAGGTCCGGAAGTGCAAAGCAAGGGAATGAGTAATGGGGAAAATTTTGAAGTTCCAAGCACACTAGCAAAAGTAAGTGTTACAACTATAATAGAATCTAACAATTCACCATCAATTTATCATTGAAAAAATAATTCAACATTAATTAAGCTATGAAAGTACCTCATGAAATAGATTCTACAAGAAAATACCAATCAAACCCTTATTAAAATGAGCAGATGGATTAGTTGGCGCCTCCCTCAATAGTAACCGTCATAGTCAACTTTGCCACGTCAATAGAATTGCTAAACATGAGAAGTGGCTAAAAGGTTTTCAATGAGACATAATTCAGAGGCTCATACCATGGATTAGCTGGAGTCCTGAATCTATCCTCTTCCCACATTCCTTAAATATCCCTTTAGGACGACCCACCATGACGACCATGAGATCTACAAGCACAAACACCGCGGTACGTGGGAGCCACTCCCCATGCATCGGTGGTGGCGCCAAAAGCAACTTATCCCCATAGTCCAAGACATCACTCAATTTGTCGTACCCGCACAAAGCCCGCAGCTGAGCCTTGAGCTGCCTCTGCTTGTGTGACAGCGCCGACCTCTCCCTCTCCTTCAAACCAGGCTGCCCTAGAGTCCTCTCCACTGCTCTGAGCTCCTCAGCAAGGTCCTTGATTCGTCGGCCTCTCTGCAACTCGCTCTTGACAGCTGTGTCGAGCCGCTCTACACACTGTGAGGCAGCTTTGTAGTCGCAGATCCTCAGCAGGTAGAAGGTTCGCAGCAGCTCAATATAGAAGAAGAGTCCAACCCAGTGCTCCTTCTGCACCCAAATCGGCAGCAGATACACAGACATTAGATCACATCGCACTATTACGCACGGCATTACAAGGAACCGAAATCTGCAGAAACCTGCCCGGCCGGGAGTGCGTCCCAGAGCTGCGTGGCCCGAGTGAAGGAGCTCTCCACCGCGGCGCTGTCCTCCCAGCAGAGGAGGTGGACGTGGAGCTCGGAGGCGGCGAAGAAGAGCTCCAGCTGCGGGCTCCCGAGTTCGGCGGCGGCGCTTACCCCCGCCGAGAGGGCGGACAGCGCTGCGCCGGCGTCCCCGTCGGCGGTGAGCGCGGACGCGAGCTGCGCGTGGAAATTGCAGGTCCACATCAGCGCGGGCCCCCGCTGGAGGAGGCCGGAGGCCGAGGCGGACGCGAGGAGGCCCAGTCCGCGGTGGAGCACGTGCTTCTGCGACGGGACGGCCCCGAGGACGGCGTAGGCGCCGGCGAGGTGGGAGTGCGCGAGCAGCTTGAGGCGCGGCGGCGCGGAGGGGAGTGGGGAGAGGATGAGCAGGGCGCGCTCCAGGTGCGCCTTGGCGGCGGCGGGGGCGCCACCGGAGCGAGGGGCGGCGGCGCCCCCGCGGGGCGTGAGGAGGAGCGCGGCGAGGCGGAGGCGTGCGCGGGCCTCGGTGAGCGGGAGGAGCGCGGCGTTGTGCGGCGGGCGCAGCGCGGACTCGAGGCAGGCGGCCGCCGCCGGGAAGTCGCGGCGGCGCTCAGCCTCGTCGGCCAGCGCGAGGAGCCCCTCCGCCGACGCCGACGACGCGGAAGGGACGGCGAACGACATGGCGGCGGCTAGAGCGCGGCGGCCGGCATGGGGGGTTGGGGGATTTGGGGGGAGCTTGCAGCGGAAGGAGGGGGAAGTGGGGACGGGTGCGGGCGGCGCCGGTTTCAACGGGGGTCGTGCTCTCCCTGCTCCGCTCCTCTCGACTTGTTTCGAAGCGAATGGGGAAAGTAGAGATGGTCTGCACTCTGCAGGCTGGGAACTTGGGATTCGGCCCAGACCCCCCCAAAAAAAAATGGCGCAAATGTGAAACAATTATTTTGCAAGCTTTTTTCCCCAATGTGAAATGGATGAAAATGAAGGCCTTCACTTGCAAAATCGATAGCGCAAATGTGAAACAAAATGGCTTGGGCTATGATTTTTATGGTGAAGCAGCTTCTATGAGAGCCAAAGCTATTTTCGAAAGCGTTTCGTAAAACGGCTTCACTTGTTGAACTGATGTTGTGAAATGTTTAAACTACCATTTGCTATAATTTCATTTTACCTTATTTAATCTTTCCCTGTTGTTTCGTTCCATCCCTTTTTCTTTTTTTTTCCTCTTCCGCCTTATCCATTCGACGATGACTCTGTGTTTTCCACCTCTGTTGCCCACTCTCCTTCCACATCGCTCCCACCCGGCGTTGCTCTCGCCCAGTCACTTCCTCCCAGCACCTCGTCTGACAGTGTCGCCTCTCCTTCCCACACCTAGCGCCTCCGCTCTTGCCCAGCACTCAGCCAATACGAAGTCGTGATGCCAATTACAAGAGTCACAGGTCAATTTCACTTACCTAAGCTAGCCCAAAAAAGGTGGGATGTACACTTGCTACACTCTAACGCACTAAAGATTTCCTTAGGCCATGTTCATATTCCCAACTATTTACTATTCATTCCAACTTTTCACTATTCCTCCCTCACAAAACACGTTTTCCAGCGAATGCTACAGTGTTTTTCTTATGCTACAGTGTTTTTTCCTACAATCTAAACACACCCTTAATCTTCTAATCAAGAACTTTTCGATCAACTTGGAGTGCCTCTCTTGCCTTCAATCTCACAAATACGAGCATTGAATTTTCGTGTGGCTAGAGAGCTTCAATGTGAGAGAAGATGGGGTATAAATAGCTCAGTCAGAACTCCTAGCCGTTACTGATGACATACCAGCAACGACTATTTTCGATGGCACCTTTGCGGCTGCATGGAAATAGTCAGCCTCCTTTCTCTTTGAAAATCAACGGCTGGTGACAACCATCGACAATTATGGTGTCAACTTTTGTCACCATCGAAATAATCATAGGTTTTACACAGAGAGCATGTCAACGACCTTGCTCAACCGAAGAGGCATCAACTATTTTGGTGGTTCCTGGGAGCCACCATTGAAATAGTTGATGCCTCTGCTCATTCTCGTCTGAATGAGCATCCACCGACTATTTTGACGCTGGCTCCAGAAGCCATCGAAATAGTCGGTGTCTCTCTGTTTCTTCTTCTTTTTCAATATTTTGAAGTCAAAACTAGTCCAATTCAAATTCTTTGAGTTTGCTAACTTCTTCATGGTTTCATGTGAGCTACCTAGTACTAGAATTTCACAAGTGTTCACTACACTTCAACTCTAGACCTCCAAGGTTAAGTGTCATACCCATTTTTCAAAAGAAAACTGAGTACATCTCATATGTGCGCCAGGATCAAATTACACACATATGATAGACAGTGAGTTAATAACAGAAACAGTACTCAAACGAATATTTGATAAGTAAAGTATTTATTACACTCACGACTAAGGCACGAAGGCCTGAATTAAACTGGTTCACACGATAACTAAAGACGATAACTCCAAAAGCACTCCACAGGCATCAGACTGGTGGAACACACGCCTAGAACTCATCAAGATCGCTGAGGTACTCCGCTCCATTATTACCTTCTGATCCAATGTAAGCAAGGATGAGTACACTTATGGTTGGTACTCAACAAGTGAGAGAAATATGCAAGCTATCAAGGAGAGGCTTGGTTTATAGCGGTGAGCATTTTAGTTGATAAGTTTTTATTAACAAGCAACTACTTACTAGGTTATAAGTATATACCGACCCATATATTAGCATAAAGTAAGCATAAAAAAATAAACCATGAGCATAACCAATAACATATGCATGCAATGATTTGATTTCATATTCCGATAGATTAATCACCTGAGGGTCCAGGCCGTTTATAACCGCGAACACGGCTGTTATAACAGTTTTACACTCTACAGAGGTTGTACACTTTCACCACAATTCGCGTAAAAGCTCCGAGGAACTTTAAACCCAACCATACTGTGCAAAAGTAGGCACAATACCACACTCCCAAGGTGTGATTGCATAGGGACGCTACGAGGCCTTTACAAAGATTCCCTGGTTAGAAACAATCCGCTAAGGTTTCCGGATCGGAAGCAGGCATAACCCTCTCTAACGGTATAGTGTCTTAGCTAAGCCCACTTTCCGAGAGGACCAGGCTATACACCGTCAACCGCCACCCCCATGCCCTTTCGGTAAGATCATTGCTAACCAAAGTTTCTAATTAATTAGCCAAGACCAGAGCCATGTAGTATTATGGTTGTATGGTTAATCATGGGTGGTTCTCCATGTTCCGATTAGCATGGTGATCTTGTATTAACATGACAAGATATAATAATAAGGATATTCATCAATGTTGGATAGAACCCATCATGAACCAAGGTTAAGCATCTAGCATAGCTACCCAACATAAAAGTAAACCCGGTGTATCAAGGCTTAGGGTGAAAGACTAGTCATCCTTACATAGGACCCATCAAATTAATGCAACGCGAACAAATGTAAACTTAATCGTCATGCAATGTGTATAGGTTCAAAAGAGTATGCTGAGGGAGAAATCCACTTGCCTTCCTCAAAGTACTGCGGTGGCTCCTCCTCGTAGGCTTGATCTTGATCTCCCTCGAACGGACCGTTCTCTACACGATCGCACAAGCATTCAATCAATAAAAACAAAACAATACACCATACAACTTTTAAAGACGCAAAGACGTGTCCATAACTACTGTTGATGCAGAGACGATCGCATGAGCGCAAAGATCACTCAAACCGTATTTGAAACGGTTAAAATATGGCTAAAACAAGGTTCAGGGGCTTCTCTGTACTAATCCTAACCTTCCAGGGGCTTAGATTAAAGAAACAGAGGACCTAAAGCATAATTTTGTATAAAAACAGAAGGACTTTTGAGTAAAACGACCAAACAGGACGGCAGGTTAGATTTTTAGAAAGACCAGGGGCTAAACTAGAAGAAACAGGACCTAGATCTAATTATTTTTTGAACTGGCTTGGACTGCGGTTTGATTTCTAAGAAACTGAGGGGCTTTTCTGCAAAAACGGCACGGCTGACCGGTACGACTCGGTTTGACTCGAGTCGGGTTCGATCTGGGCCGTTGGATCTAGATCGGATGGCTCTGGACAGCTCTAGTTCAACTGCGGCGGCGCCGGCGACCGGAGACGGCTGCCCGCGGCGGCGCTTCGCTGGAGTTGGGCGAAAACTGGCCCTAGAGTGCACGGTTTTGGACGATTCAAGGCTTGGGAGATAGCTAGGGATGTGGGAAACCTATTTTGGGGGTTCTCGACGAGAGTTGAGCAACGCCGAGAGCTCGCAACGAGCAATGGCGGCTCGGTTGCGACGGCGACGCGACGCGACGAAGACGAGCAGCAAGAGGGCACAAGAACGGGCTCGGAGAGACCCTCACCTTCACGCGAACCTCGATGGCGAACTCGAAGCGGCGAAGGCGGTCCCGAGAACTAGAATCGCGGCGGCGGCTCTAGGCTAGGGTTTGCGGGGGCGCAAGCTCGAGGGCGGCGGAAGCTCTGGGGTTGTTGGGTTGAGACAAGGGGGCTCGGGTCGGCGTGCTTATATAGGTCCAAGGAACCCCCAGCTTGCACGCCAAGGGAGCGATACGGCGGCGTATGGCGCTCGGACTCGGCATGGAGTCCTACTCTCCCACGACGAGAGGAAGAAGATGACAGCTCGGGCCCACGCGTCAGTGAGAGGAAGAGAGAAGGAAAGGTAACGGCTGCGCGGGTTGGGCCAGAAGAAGAACTGGGCCACGGCTGCGAGTTGGGCCAGGAAAAGAATTTTGGGCCGGCGATAAGAAAAGTAGAAGTGGGCTGGGCTAGAAAAGAGAGGGAGAGAAGAGAAGATTTAGAACTAAGTTTAAACTTTTTGTAAACATTTTCCAAATTCAAATCATCATCCAAAAATATGTGCAACAGCATGAATGCAACAAAACCTTAATGATTTCTAATTTAAATATTGTTTGAATATTTATGAGCCAAAATTTAAATTTGCAATTTAATATTTCCTTAAGTAATAAAAGCTAAGGAAATTGGTTACCTATATTGATTTTAGTGTGATGATAAAATTAGGGTGTTACATTAAGCTACCAATCTTACCCCCTTTATAGTACGACCAAAGGAAAATAAGGACTTAAACTACTCTAAGTATCTCTCGTCATACAAACGTCACTTAGAACTAGCTTCTCCTTAATCTTCGTACATATCCTTTGAACCAATACAATTATTTCACCATGATGAGGACCAAGAATGGCATGAAAGCCCATTGTTGCACTAACTTCAAGATTGCCGCTGCAAAACACACATTAGTCGCAATAATTATATCATCATTAATCATCAAAACTACATTAGGGGCTTAGATGCTCTTTCAGAATGAATGAAGTATTTGTTTCCTGCACATGGTAGTCTTATTTACTCTTCTACATACAACAAACTTATACATGTTGATTCGCACATTTTCACCATATATCATGGATATGTTCTCATGGATATCTAATTTGAAACATTTGTTAATCTCTTAATTCTCAAGTGCATATTATGAAATCCTGAAAACTCAACACTAATAACCTAAGCTCAAGTCAATCAACGTCGAGGCCATGATGATTGTTGGCTCACCCAAAAGAAGCTAGCCAAAGCCAAACAAGCAAGCAAATCAAGTCAACCTATCCAGCCAGGCATAATTCAGCTATTTATGTTGCATGTAGTGGAACATGTCCACCAAGATTTTAGTCCTCATTGAGGTGCATGTGATGACTTCAACAATTAATTAATCTCAAGTTCTACTATACCCTAGTCTCTCATAGATGCTCTATAGGTACGGAGGTTTGTATATGTTTTATGAAAAAGTAAACATGAACTTAGGTTACCTTAGTAAGGTTGAGTAGTGAGGACATATTTTCTTAACTAATAAAGTATAATTGAAAGCGATCATGAAGATTCACTTTGCTGCACACTTGTAATGACTACAATGGATAAGCTGCTTTGATTTTTCCAGCTGAATGTTTATGATGATTTGGTTCCACTTGTATTTTGTCTTTGTTTGATTTTCAGAACTCAGGGTGAGAATTGAGAGAAAATAGTAGAAAAGAATAAACAATATTCCATCCAGAAAATGCTCGAATTGATGGAGAAGGCCTCAAAACAGGTCTAACAGAAGTTATCATCAATATAGAAGATATTGGGCCTTCACTAAAGCCTACCACGGAAAGGAGGTTGCCGAGAGGCGATGGCAGGGGTCTGACCGGCCCCTTGGGCCGCTGGCCCACCATTGAGGTGATTTGGCCTTCCCTTTGCCGAGGCGGTTATATGACGGTTCTCTATGTCGGTTATGCTGATTACCATACTAAGGATCTCCCAAACCGACCTTAGATGCCTATATAAGCAGCGGCACCCCTTATTCATTCATTCATTCATTCATTCATTCCAATCCACTCTAGTTGGGATCAACAGAAGACACATCACCACAATTAGAGCCTCTTTAATTCTCTCATAGATCTAGTTCTTAGGATAAGAGAAGCCAGTTCTAGTTCATCATCGTGATCAAGACCATCTTGAGATTGGAGTTCATCTTCAATCTTGGGTATAATTTTGTATCTTATTAGTCAGATCTTTATTAAGTATTCAGAGTTGTTATATAAAGTTTGTGCTATATTTATAGTTTATTTCTTCATACAGTGTGCTATCATGAGTAATATAAGTTGTGTGAACAAATTAATCATATATGCTAGTATAAAGGTCTGCGGTGCTTTATGCTTGTTTCTAGCCTTTTGCTTGTCTATGGTAGGAGCCCTGGGGAAGCTAGAACATTTTTCATGTACTCAAGCATGGTGCTTGGATGTTATGGATTCCCTTGGATATATCTTATCTCTACCAGTTATACGAGGTAGGCAACACGTTGTGACAGAATTGTTTGTCCGGCTTATTTATAAGCTTTGCGTAATCCTCTCTGCTAGACTTTGGAGAGAATTTTATTAGGTACTTGGGCCTTGGAGTTGGACTGGGTATTCTCCACTTAATACTAGGCTTTAAAAATTAATTTCAATATATGACCAATATAAGTTTTACTAACTTAGTAAATATATTTAAGTATGTTACTCTTAGACTGCTCTGATATTCTTAAATAGAGTTTTGATGTATATCAAAGGTTTTTTGTTAACTTCATTACTTATATTACACTTATATATGACGTCGTGTAAGTGGTAACTAATAATGATAGTTAAGAACACATGTGTTTATTAACTTCATTATTGGCTACCATGGAAGCACCAGCTATGATTAATGATTATCTTAGTAATGATATTAATAAATACCCTTATAAACATTTATGAGGCCGTTGCCAGGGAAACCTAATAATGGTGTTAAGAAATGTCAACACCGACCCATATCTCAAAATAGTGGGCAGTACATAGAAATAAATACCCTTACTGATTGCTTTTGAAAATGATTGTATCTATCAGTTCTAGTTTTGCGCAATACATAGAAATCAATTTTTGATGGGCCATTAAGTTCCAATTTGTAAACATGTTCCTTTTGCTTTCTGAAATTTTTGCAATAAAAGAATATCATGATTATTTTTATATCTTAGTGTTATGTCTCAATACTATGTCAATTTTATTTGTTTAAACATTATCCATTTATTATTACAAGCTCCTCAATTTCATAAGTTTGGTAATATGTGATCCACCGGGTTGGTAAGATCACCACACAATCTAGCTCTGTGAACACATATAACCTAATATATGAAACAAAACATTTGTGTTGTATAACTTAGTGCAATGCGATCCCTTATACAATACGGTAAACACAAACTTCTGTGTGCAACCTTAATTATGTTATGCTAGCGAGCCAAGCTCAACAAATTGTAGAGGTGGATAGTTTGTGCTGACATAGCTCAAGTCTATGCATTAGTACTCCAGGCAATAAACACAGTGCATACACCTAATGACTAATGGAGTAGCTCTCTTGTATTATGAAATGGGATGCTCATGTTCTCTCCCGATTTGGTGGCCTCACACATTGATCTTCCTAAACTTAATCTCTTTCTTCATTGTTAACAACTACGCAAAATAAATAGTATGCATACCCAAAATTACTAAAATAGTCAAAACCGAATCAACCCATGGATTGAAAAATATGAATAGAGTAGCATTTCATTATGTGTAACACCCAAGAAAAACAGCGAGAAATATATGTTGACCAAGCACTTTGAAGAAAGATGAAAAATTGACTTTTTGAACGATTGCTATGGATGATTTGCGACCGTAGGCGAGAAGAGCTCAATGACACGATCCTGTTTTACTACCCATATGTTTTGTTTGGACATTGGATGACTATAGGACATGGTGATCATGTTTCAATTTAGTTTGTTGGAAGAATAAGAAGAAGAAAAGTATGTGACATGTTTGGCGACCGTGGAGTCGACTCCTGATTTGCTCACCCGTGGAATTCCATGCACCCTTCGGCTTTCCTTTGCCCCTGCATTAAAAATAAAGAGTCTTACCTTCTCCCACCATATCTTTGTCTCCCATGTACATCTCGCTTTCTTCCCTACCGTGTTCAGATTCCCCAACGTTTCACTATTCATTCTGACTTTTCACTATTCCTCCCTCACAAAACATGTTTCCCAGCGAATGCTACAGTATTTTTTTTCTACAATCTAAACACACCCGCATGGTTCCTGCCCCTGCCAATCTGATTATTATGCTTCTGCTGCACAAAGGAGGAAGGAGAGGAAAAGGAAGAGGAAGGAAGAAAAAGGGGTTGAAGGGAACACTAGGCTTTTGGGAGAACAAGGTAAGATGTTTTTTTTATCTAATCTCCTTTGATTTGAATGAGGTTGAGGGTCTGCACACATCTTTTATATATATTGGATCAGTGAGGGAATAGAATTGAATGTCGTAATTAGATCCACCTAGAGGCCGAATTAATTTACCTACATATTGATTTTTTTTATAGAGTACTCAAAGATCTTTCCACGGAGTTCTATTTCGGGTGTGTTCACATTGTAGGAAAAAACACTGTAGCTTTAGAAAAAACACTGTAGCTAAGCTCTGGGAAGCGTGTTTTCTGAGAGAGAGGAATAGTTGAATAGTGAAAAGTTGGAATGAATAGTGATTAATTTGAAAACTGAATAGGGCCTTCATTAATTATGTGTTGGCCATATGGTTTAGATGATATTGTAGTTCAAAGATGATTGTTTTGTTTTCACAAGTTTATGGACAGTAGTAGATCTACTCTGTTTCTGAGGCCTTTAATGGTTGAACCTGTTCCACCAGTGTATACGAAAGTTGTAGAAGTTTTATAAGCTTTCCAGATTTGTTTAAGAACATAATTTATGGTTGGATATATCTCTAGATATAGTATTTCCAATTGGACTTCCAAACTTTTCTTTTAGATTCAGCACTCAAGGTTCTTTCCATAATTTGGGTATCCTTTCGCACTTTATTGCTAAGATGAACAACATGGGAGTTGTATAGGATATAATTATATATGCTCTGGTGAAGTATCATATTTTTCGGAAGAATGATTTACTGATTAGAAATATTTTACCAATGACTATAAGAATTACAAGCAAATTTCAACATCTGAATTGGATTGAAGTTTAGGGCAGTATGGGCTCTGAATAATAATAGTATGACATGTTGATGTTGTAGTGCTTGTTCTGTAGATTCCTAAGATGTATTTATTTCCTAGCATTGCTTTTGTAGATTTAGGATACAAAAATGGCATCAGCCCTTCTGTTTTGACATGAAACCATACACGTCGTTTGTTCTGTATGATGGGTTGGGGGGTAGTAGCACTTTATTTGGGATTCTTGTGTGCTTGTATGAATGTTTGTACGGAGCTCATGATGCTAAACAGGTGGTGCACCATTGGATCGTGGCTACCTTACATTCTTTCGATCTTTGTCGAAGGAAAGTTGTGGTTTTTCTACATCTTTGACTGGTTATTTATATGCTACCTACGCTTTTAAATTCAGAACCTTACTCAAAGCAATATGAACTCAATATATATCATTTTCACTGATTATTGAGTTTTTCTACCCACAACGCTCAACTTATGCTCTTCCACATTTTCCCGGAATCTAGATGTTTGCTTCAGACCATTGGTCTTCCTTGTGATTTTTCTCCAATGGCTCACCATCTTCGAAGTCCCAGTAGTAAGGGTCATGCTTATGCTGTTACTCTAATTGAGCTTTGCACCTCAGAACTGCTAGTGTTCTTGGACTCTGCATCATCAGATAAGTTGTGATTGTGCTTTCTTCTCCATCTAATTTACCTACACAACCTACATGCATTAAAGACAAAATTGTGTCATGTATTTTCTTAGCACACAAAAATTTGATAAATGGACACCTGTTTTCTAATTTGACTCACTCCATTCGCTGAAGATATTATATGTTGTTTGTTAGTGATGCGAATATGGACCTACAACACTATAAGTTACTTAAGAAAAGCATAAAACAATTACTTTTACATAAAAGCTATACATTGATGATCATGTAACATAGTACCAATGTAAGAAACATTGGTGAAATGCAATCATATATAGCTGAGCTAATGTAGTCTCCCCTTGTCTACCGAGTGAGAGTGGGTCTTCCATTCCTACCAACAGTGAATGTGGGTTGAGTAAGCCAGTTATGTGTATTAATTATATTATTGAGTGGCTTTTGAACCCGGTGACTATAATATAGTGGACCCTTCTATATAAACATCAAATCTTATTTGTACTAAAAGTGCACAATGTTGTGTTGTGAAACAATAGAAAAATGTTATAAAACAAAAAAATCAATAACACATGAAAATTGCAACCTGGAAATAGATTCCGAATCATCTCTATCCTTCGAGGCCCAAGGTCAACATGTTGCCATAAATTACATATGGCAACAGAATCAAGAGGTTTCTTCTCCAAAAAGCATGCACCAAGTCGAACACATTTCCTTATCATTTCTATTGTTATAGTAGTTGACATCACTGCTTCAAAGATAAGACATAAACATATCTATTTCTTAAAAACTGATTTACCATTGAAGTACAAAGGGCTGCATGTATATAATTTTATATAGGAATAGGAATCTCTTCTATAAGAAACTAAATACTTACTTATCACTTGGATGTTTTTATGCATCTTTATGGCCATGTCGTGAAATTGAAAACCTGGTACCTCTTGCATGTGCACGGCTACCAATAAGAAATCAACATCTTGTGCATGATCCTTTCGAAAATTGAGTGCCCTTATAGGACTCATGTATACAGTCACTGGTAAAGTAAAGCAAAACTAAGAGCCAAAAATGGTAAAGTAAATCGAAACTAAGAGCCAAATCATAAGTTCGTAACACAAGAAATTTACAGAAAAAAATAAATCATAAACCTAGGAAAAGGTGCAGTAGCTGTATAATGCACCATAATTGGAAAGGTCAACCTTGATGCTCATGTACATATAATGTTAGTTGTTTTCATATAAAAATTATGGAACCTACCATGAAGATTGTGGTGAGGGAGCATGTTCCTCATGTAGTTAATGTGGTATTCATCTTCATCAACGGCGATGACTCTAAGCTCGTTTGCAAGATGTCCAGTTCTCCTTGAAGCCATGGTTGTCCCTAGGTTGGGTTGGTCTTCTTTTGGTGTTTGTTTTGTGTTTGAAGAACTTGTAAGCAGCACAACCTATTTATAGAGTGACAAGTCTGCTATATATCATTCAATCTCTACCTCCACCTATATCTCTATCTTTATTTCATTCTTTATCGTTCTAATATCATCATATCATTGTCCCTTCTATCTCTACTTGTTTTAATTCCAATGTATGTCTCGATACAGATACAAAACTTATTAATTATATTGCTTATTCAATGAGTACCATAGCTTAAACAAATTTGCACAAATGACCATACTTCATTTTCCAAACATTCAAAGAACAAAAACAAGGAATTGTCTTATGCATGATGATAACACAGAATGATAAAAATATATTTTGCACAACCATAACAATTTACTTTTTAATAAATATTTAGATGCATTAAATCATTTTAGTTTTCTAATTTCTCATGAAGATGCATGTCAACAAACTTTTATGAATCAAGAAAAAAAGTATGCGAAACTAGCTACCTATGATCCGTACTAAAATTACTTCAAAAAAGAGTTTACAAAACAAAAATGACGTATATCAAAAGGTCCTTAATGCACACTTATAAATGCAATAATGAATTATCACCAAGATACATGTATCATCAGAGATGAATGAATCATACTAAATGTTATAGAAATGATTTGCATTTCTCTCATATATGTTCTAGACTAACAAAAGCATATCTCTAACATAAATGTTGACAAGGGCTAGAGCAACCTTCTTATACCACAAGCATGGTAAAGGAAGCTCCGTCAAAATTTTTATATCCATGAATATGTACCCAAATTGAAATCAAAGCTCCGTGCACATATTTAAGGGGAGTCTTTCTCTATACTCGGAATTTTGATATCTTTCATCTATCTCTATTTTGCTCTCATGACAAAGAATGAGGTATATCGAAATTATATCTCAAGTCTTCCTTGTGCTTTTTGTATGAAGTTGACTTGAATCCATTTTCATCACTCCTATATGAGGTTGTCATCAATTACCAGAAAGGAGAGAGAATGAAAGCATCTAGGCCCCATGTTAGTGTTTTGGTAATCAATTACCAGAAAGGAGAGAGAATGAAAGCATCTAGGCCCCATGTTAGTGTTTTGGTAATTAATGACAACACTTCGTGCGCTAATAATTTCATTAGAGAATTGAGAATAGGTTAAGTTGAGCTAATCAAGCTATGGTGATGGACTTGAAGAAAGTGGAATAAATAGTATAATTGATGCATATTCAAAGATGTAAATCCGAATCATGTTGGAAAGCTCAACACAAAGGCATATGATAGGGATTTTATTTTTTGTCGGTCAAGAGGAGCTTAGTTGTGGAAATTGACAGAATTAACAAGCTAGAGAGACATACAAACAAGTGGGGCCAATTTCATTTGATTAATGAATCTACAGTGCCACTTTGCTCAAATATATGAATTGCATACATATAGGATGAGAGTTTTTCGAAAGGTCGAAAAATCTTATCTAATAAAGTGGTTTCAAAAGAGTACCTTTTGTTGGACTGTGGACCATCCAGCCGTTCTGGGCGGACAGTCCATCTCTTTATGAAAAATGGTTCAAAGGCTTTGGTGCCTGTCTCTGATGGTTGGCAGACCATCCGCCAAGAGGCGAAAAACCATCCACCATTGCCAGTAAAATCAAGCAGAGGCTCTGGTGTTCTATGGTGGAATTAAATTTTAATGGGGGACCGTCCCCCTAGGGGTGGCGGACTGTCCAATGGCTAATATTTCGACTAGTTCGGTCTACACACCATTCCATGGAAAAACTTTTTGAACAATGGATCGTCCAGCCTCAGTGAGGCGGATGGTGTGTGAAATTGAAACGGTCCAGTTTGATAGTCTGGGATGTGACACATAGCCGTTGGACTTCAGTGGTGAACCGTCTAGCCCTATAAAGGCAGATGGTCCATGAGAATTCTGAGAACATAGGATTTGAACATAATGGTTAGATTTTGGAGTGCCCTCTATACATATCCAACCCCCGACCCTGGGAGAGCTCTCTTGGTAGTGTGGAACACTTGAAACACCTATTTGAGAACTCTTACATATTTTGCATAGAGATTGCACCCTTGGTGAGTTTACGAGAAACCTAGTGCATTGCATCCATTGTTTGGGCTTGTTACTCTTGGAGGTTGATGTCTCCTAGATGGCTCGGAGGAGAAAAACCATTGAACCCTTACAAGGTGATTATGAATGAGGTATCCAGAACTTGTTAATACTAGTTGTATGGAGGTATCCACATGATCTATGAGCACTCAGGTAGAAGTCTGGGTGGACAAACTTGCAGAAACTAGAGGGTCTACATACGAGCAGTGCTATCTAAAGTGAACCCAAAGCCCACTACATGATTTCTAGCTTTTTACCTCTGTGTTAAGTTAATCCTAGTCTCCTAAATAATACTTTTCATACATAGTGCTAACATATGAAATAAATACCCACAATATCACAAATACATCATCTAACATATTAGTCATACTAAAGTCCATATATAGGACTGAATCATGCATACTGCATGGAAAAGCACAGACAATAGGCCTAAACTAGCACTGAACACCTTGCTAATTGCTTTAATCTTCTATTTAGCACTTTGGAGGATGGAGCACTTAAAAGTGTATGGAACACTTACCAATACCTTCTTTGAGTTCAAGCACACTTGAAACGATGAGGACATGGGATTTTTTAGCCCCAACCAAAGGAATAAGTGATTGCATAGCTATTGCAACTTCCTGTGTGGCACCGACTATTTTGATGCACTTAGTAGAGGTACCACCAAAATAGTCGGTGGTGCCACACCATCTATCAGTTGTGTCCATGCTCCTAAGATCTAAACAATGCATCAAAGCTTTGAATAGTGCACTAACTATTTGGAAGCTATCATCATTGACTATTTCCATGCTTCAGCATTAGAACCAAGTATTTCGATGCTATCATCACCCAACATTTTACACGCTTTAGCATCAACACCGACTATTTCAATGCTACCATTAGAAAAGCATCTGAGGTGTTGTTTTGATCGTTTTATGTCATTTTCTGCTGATTTTCGTCCTAGATTTTTTTGTGACCTCTGTAATAGATTAGAGAACATTTTCAACCATTTGCATGGCTTCAAAACATCCTTGAAACCTACTAAAAAATCTACAAAGATATATATTGAAAATCATGTTAGATCCAATGGCTATGTTAGCCGATCACCGAAATCACAAATACTAGGGCCATTTTCCTTACAATCTTTCCCCTCTTGGTGATTGATGAAAACACAACTGTTGACAGTCCTTAACTATCATATTTAATCATCAACTCATGTACTAAACCAGCATCAAACATAGCGATAGGAGCCTATGACTAATCATTTCCACAAGTTTTGGTGAGTGTTTTATTTCAGGATACCAAGCCTACATACGGATGGAAGTACGCTCAAGAGAACAAGAAATACCTCTCCGGGAATTCGGAAAATTAGACGATGGCTAATGGTCGACAAGATGGAGAAAAACTGACGTAACTTGGCCCGATGCGCACATATCCAAGCAAAGGAGCCCAAGGGGATTCCACCAGCCGAAACTAGGCTGAAATGGTACCAGCGGGTGGTCCACCGATCCCCTGGGCCGGCCGTCCCACCACAGGGCCCGATCAATGCCAACTTCGGTGAGGCGATGCTATGTCAGTTTTGGCTACTACCATACTTGGAGACTCCTGAACCGACCTTTGACCCCTATATAAGTAGAGGAAGATCCCCCTGTTTAGAGACACATGAGGGGAGAAAGGATGTAGAGGGGAAAATGAAGAAGAAGATTAGAAGAAGATCCAATTGATGTATTTTTTCTTCGTACCTGTGATCCATGACACTCGGTGTCCTCCCGAGTGGCTCCTATTGCATGCATAGGCCATGGTGGGCCCCTCAGGAGCTTGCTTCCTTTTCCCTTGTTGTTGGGCTTTGGGGGTTATGTGGCCTTTCCCCTAGTTGGTGATGGGTGGGATCGCCTGGTCCTGGGAACCATCAAATTCTTAGTTAGAAAAATCTTGGTTTTAGGTTATGCCATATGCAGAGTTGTTTGGATTTCCAATGTCTAAAAACATGCGCATTTCATATCCAGGTGCTGAGGTACATATACAATGTTAGGTTGGGGGGGCATATGCACCCATATGAAAATGAAATCCTAAGAAATGTCCCACTACCAAGTCTACACTCATATGCTTAAATATTTACTAGCAACTGGTATATAGTATTTACCAATGATACAATTTTCATTAATTACCAAACAATTTTTTCTAAGTGGATCATACTTCGTATTGTCATGTCATTTACATGTGAAACTTCCAGTAATATTATTGCACGTTTTTGGGAAAATATCCTTCTGAATACACTAGTTAATATATGAAAAATAAAATACATTGTTTATTATTAAAAACCACATGTATTCACACACATAACCTGTTAATACCAACATTGTGGTCAACATATTTTGTTGAATATACAGATTCTAATTTGCATCGTGATACAATTTTATCTTGCCAACCATGATGAAGATAAGAATTACCCTCAAACCCTTTGAGGCATTTGCAGATACCATTAGGTGAATCTAAGCACTTACTATTGCTGCTAATAATATAAGAATCATTACGTCACAAATTATGTTTCCAATGGTGAAACCATTACCCGTACTAAACATGTGTTGGTTCTATAGAAATAATTTGGAAAGTTACAAAACTTGTTCAAATGTGAGGTTTGATGAGTCCATTAGCATAGCATAAGTGTAGTAGTTACTATCATGATATATATCTTAGCCATCACATTTAGTGTCAATCTATTCATATTTTCAAATACTGCAATCCTTTCATGATGTTTGTTTGGCAGCATCCTATTTAGGAGCGAAGGTATGCAGTGTTTAGGTGGGGGCATATGCACCCATAAGAAAATGAAATACTATCGAATGTTTGTCTTATATGCATCCTACATGGCTTAAGTACGTCCATCAACAACGTAGATGCTCGCCTCTAATTGAGCTGCAGTAAGGGGATCAAGCGTGGTGGCAGACAACATGTGTTGCCGACGGCCACCCTCATCTAGTGTCCACTTGCTGCCTTCAACTCTTTCCAATGCCAAGCGCTACCAGAAGTGCGCCTCCTTCCTTCCCTCTTCCTTCTCACTAGAACAACTCGAATGACCTGAGCATGTAACTCGAATGTGTTGCTATGTGCTTGTTTGTACATTTGTTTTCTTGCTCTAAGCTTGTTTCCAAGTCTGTAATAGCCCAATTACAAAATAGACAGTGGCCACTCTTCAATTGTGAGTTGAATATTAAACCTATGAATGTGGAATGGTTACTTTATTCCAGCAAAGGCCTAGATTGGCCTACTTCCTTTTTTATCCCAAGATGCTAAATTACCTCTGCAGGACACTGATGATGGATAAGGGTCGGCGTACCGACCCTTGAAATAGATGGGTTGCACAAGTCATTGAGTTACTAACTAAAGATGGCAAACACATTTTCTTCAAGTTCGTGGAAAACATAAGAGATGTTAGTGTTTTTCTTCATTGTTCAATATTTTCACCTTTTATCAAATAATACAGCAGTGTTTTTCTTTGTTTGTTCAATACTTTTCATCGTCTTTTATCAAAGAATATATAGATTATATTCCAATATTTATGTCAGTGCTTATTCCAATGTTTTTTTAAATGCAGGTACCAGGTACTGGCACTTCAACTACTATGAAGATGCTTATGGGCGCTCCTTAGAACACATTTTCCAATAGATGAATAATAATGCAGCCCATCGATAAATCTATTATGTGCATGTATGCATTTTTCCCAGTTTATTCCCACTTCATGTTTTGTTGGTAAGTTTAGTGGACATATTGCTTCCTCTTTATTACTTTCTTCATTCCAAATTATAATCTGTTTGACTTTTTTCATTTCAAGTTTGTCCCTTCGGTTTATTCAAAAAATTTGTGCAAACAAAGTCAATTTGAGTTATTCTCGAAGAACTTCCATTATAAAGAAAGACATGTAGTGTTTCAGACTTTGTGCAAACAAAGTCAATTTTGAACTTGTGCATGTAAACAAATTATAATCTTTACTCCGCAGTCCCTCCACAGCGAAATATTTATAGTTGTTTATTATTGGCCACATTTGTTTGACCATTTTTCTTAGGAAATTGCTCCGTTGCTCCTCTTTTAAAAATGTTCACGCATCTTAAAGCAATGATCAATAATTATCTTTTTTTCACAATTATTTTCCACTACACTACCTGAAAACGGCTATTTACCATGAGTAGAAATCTTTGCCGTGAGCCAAATGTCGGGCTCTCAGCAAAGGCATGTTTGCCGTGAACTAAAAGAGGGCAGCTCACCACAAAAATGCAGCTCTCGTCAAAGGCAACATTTGCCGAGAGCTACAAAAGTGTGGCACTCGTCAAAAACACAATGCACGGCAAAACCTCCCTTTGTCGTGAGCTCAACAGTGGCTCTCGGCAAAAGAGAACCCACTCGTCATAAAAGGCCACGTCACACGAACGTGCACTCCTCGTGAAACGGTGCCTAACGGCCGTTAGCTGTTTTGCCGAGAGCCAAGAGGTGGCTCACGGCAAATATCTCCTTTGCCGTGAGCTTTATAAAACCTCACGGCAAACATCCTTTTTGCCGTGAGCTTTCTAAAACCTCACGGTAAACACCTCCTTTGCCATAAGCTTTATATAACCTTACAGCAAACATTACTTTCATAAATTTTTGAAAATATCAAACAAAGTCTAAAAATCATAAAAAAATATGTCCATGTCTAATAATATAAGACACATAGGTTGTAGAGAAAGGTTTGACATGGTTTTGCACCAGTTTGTCTCGTACGATGCACAAAATTGGACATCTCCATAGAAATTTCATAAACATGAGAAGGGATGACTAGTTTCTAAAGTTAAAGTGAATATTGAGTTTGAGTTTGAGTTTCAAAACATTGTGTATATGCTATAGGCACTATAATATGGTCCTTCTTAAATGTCAGTAATTTTTTAGATATATTTGATATTTATTTGTATTTGAAATATACAAGAAATAATGGAAAGTTGTTAAAACGTGCAGGAAATAATGAAATAATATGCAAACAAATATGACTAAAGTTATTTAAATGAAAGTCCACAAAATAGTTTGATCGTTATAGTGACTTTATAAGAAAGAAAGAATATGAAAACATGTGAAACTAAAATAAAAAGAAGCGGGTATTTTGTTTGCCGTGAGCTAGGGGGAGGCTCACGACAAACATGCCCTTTGCCGTGAGCTAGGGGTAGGCTGACGGCAAAGGCCTGTTTGCCATGAGCCCCTAGATCTTGCTCACGGCAAAGAGACCATGCAACTGGCCGCTAGGGTAAATTTTGGGGGGAGGAAAAAATAGAAAAAAAATAAATTTTGGGGGGAGAAAAAATAGAAAAAATAAAATTCTAAATAAATTTTGGGGGGAGAAAAAAATAGAAAAATAAAATTCTGGGGGAGAAAAAAAATAGAAAAAAATGTTGCATGCCATGTGGGCAGGCTTTGCCGTGAGCAAGATCTGGCCCACGGCAAAGGCATGTTTGCCGTGGGCTAGATCTAGCCCACGGCAAAGCCACTACTACCCCTCTAATCCTCTCCTTTCCTTTCTCCCATCCCTTTCTCCACACTTCACAACATGCACGCTTCCCCACCGGCCTGCTGCTCGCGCGCCGAATCCTCCCCCGTCGCTGCCGCCGCCTGCTCGCGCCCCGCCTCTGCGAGCCTGCTCGCGCCCCGCCGCCACCTGCACGCACGCCGCCGACGCCTGCTCGCGTGCCGCCGCTGCCTGCTCGCCTGCTCGCGCGCCGCCGCCCGTCGCCGCCGCCGCACACCTGAGAAGGAGGCGAACGGGCCGTATTCCCCTGTCGCTGCCGCTGCACGCTTGAGGAGGAGGCAGACGGGCCCTACTACTCAGCCAGAGCCTCAAGCACCTCGACGCCTCGCTCCGCCGGCTCGGCGCCGGACGCCTCGTCACCCGCCACTCTACCGATGATGTCGTCGCCCTGCTCGACCTCGTCCGCAGCACCAGTGCCATGAAATTGGTTCGTGTTAGATTGAGTTCGTGTCAAAATTTGTTTTTGCCTGGTTTTCTAGCCTTGCTCTTTTAGATTACATAGATTGTGCTAATTTAGGTTATATAGTTTGTCAAACTTAGCTTAGGTTAGGCAAAAATGTATGGAAACTTTATGGATTTGCTGATGACAGGGAAAAATGGAATGGTAAAATTATAGATTTTGCTTATGATTAGCTGGCTATGAATATGGTTGTCGGCCATCGTGCCGTTGCTTTGTTGCAGGTTTTGGAAGCCTCATTTGTTTGTTTGTTTGTTTAACAGGAGAGGTTGTTGCAACATCGTCGACTCATCACTTTGCCAAGACAGCAAGGTGAGACAAAACCCCTGTTCAAGTGTTTTGTTCGTAGATTGCGCAACCTAGCTAGTTAAGTGTCTCCCGTTCGGAAGAGATACGATTCAAAATATGCAGAGATATTTGCATATTTAAAACCGTATCTGTTTCGAATTGTCCATATTTTTGTACAGCCCGAGGATGCGTCGATGTGGTTAGTCTCCAAGTTCTACTTCTCTCTGGGATAGAGTTTCGGCAGCTTGTTGGCACTCCTTAGCATCACTTGTTAGATGACGTTAGGAATGCGTGACGGTATATCTTAGGCCTATAGAATTATATTATGTAAGCGCACAGAATAGCCTGATGTAGCATTTCACCTTGGTCAAGGGTATCTTAGGCTCAAGGCACCACGCCTGCACTCGAGATCAGGATTTCTCTCGAGGCCATCGAGAGAAATTCCCCTCAACCTAAAATACTGACTTGAGCACTCTAGTCCGGGCGAGAAAACCCGTAAGGAACAAACCCGATAGACAAGATAAACTCTAAACTAATCTAGAAGGAAGTTACACCGCTACTAAGACACAAGGACTTGAATGTAAAAGGAAAGCGGTAAATAACTCAGGCTTAATTCAAAAGATAAAGAAGACAAAACTATATTGATAAATATTCAAAGTAAAGGAAAAGATACAAGAGCTTTACCAGAACTCCGAGAACTCCAGAACCTTTGTGCAGAAGCTTGACTCGACCCTACTCCCAACTCTAATCCTAACACAAAAAATGCAAAAGTGAAATGGAATAAGAGCTCCTTGAAGTGTGTGTAGAGGACTAAGCCAGGGGGTCTCCTTTTATAGTGATGTCTAGGTCGGTTGGGATTGTAACCGACTGTAGTAACCGCCATCCGAAGCTAGGCCGAAACCACCTCGGTGCTGGGCCGGCTGGCTAGGCTAGGGCCGGCCGGCCGCCCTCTAGTGTCCGATCCATTGCCTTTGCTCGTGAACACTCTGGATCACGTCCTGGTGACGGTTGTGTTTGCCGTTGCTGACTTGGAGTCGCTTTGGACTGACAGGCGGGCCCCTTGATCCGTGTCAAGGCCTTCTGTGTTTCTTGCACGTGGATCGAAGACGTGGTAGGGAGGCCGAGGTGGGCGGCCGGCCGGCCGGGCTAGGGCCGGACGGCCAGGCTCTATCCTGGTTTTCTCCGGTTTTCTGACATTTCATCCCTGCACTTACAACTTGTACAAAACTTGTGGAACTTGTTAGTTTAAAGTAAAATATACATGGAACCTTTTGCAAAACCTTCATTTACTCCCGAGATATTGACGGTCAATTGGAATTATTCACCATCAACACACCCCCAAGTTTATCTCTTTGCTCGTCCTCGAGCAAAGCTGAGTCTCAGGCTCGGTGGATCAGGAGTTGTGTCAATGTTCGTGCTTTGCAAATACCCTATGCATAGACCACCACTCTAGTCCATCGGTATTTAAATAAGTAGGCATTAACATATTCATACCTTGGCCACATGTGGGGCTTTCCCGCTCATTTCTTCTTAGCCTTGGGTGGTTGAAAGTCTGAACGGTCGTTGATAGAGTTTTCCTGCAGCTATTAGGTTCCAACTCGGGGATATAGATTTTCGTAAGACATGGTTAGTTTTCCCCGATGATGCTCTCAAGTCACTCAAAAAGTGTATATGAATCTCACCAAGGTCAGTAGAGACCCTTTTATATTCCTATCTACTGCTTATATGGAGTTGTAGGAATGGAGATAGGAGATAGCTTACCTTGGTTACCTTTGTTGCGAAGTCGAAAAGTGGTTTGCAAGAAGTAGAACTTGATCAAATTCCGGTCTTTGGAATTTAAAATTTCTGGGGAGAGGAAGAGAATAGACTCACACATTGAAATCCTTTGGTCTTTTTGCCTCTTTTGTAATACTCTTTTATAGCTGAGACTTGGATTGTTCCTCCTTCTTTCGAGTACCTGACTAGTACTTCTCTCTCTTTTTTTTATGGAAGGAACTCCAGTCTCTCTTTTTGAATAGAATTTCATGAGTATCTTTTGACATGGATGTTTTACATTTTGACCAGGATGATGGATAGGTACGTTGTGGAGATTTTTGGCTAGTTGGGGAGATCATCTGGCGAATGTGGATATCGTTATCCGGAGTAGGTAGTCGACTAGCCAGATGTTTATTGAGGCTAGCAGACAATGGATACGCCAAGGAGAAAGACCGCAGGTGACAAGAACTTTCTTCAAGCAGACACACAATTCGACTAAGCTCACAATAACTCAAAGTAGCTTATGGTGGCTAGAGCATGGATACTAATTTGACTTTGGATGGGACATGTAACATCGGGGATAACATACCATGCTAAATTTTCAAAAACTCCCGAGTGGTTCCCTATCAAGCATGCATTCATTCTCTAGTTATGACCATATCAATACTCCCAACAACTTAGGCATAGAAATTAAGAGCTCATGCCTCCACAATGATAACCGTGACGAACAGTCATATGCCAACAATCTCAAATACTATGGGAGTAACAGGTTATGTAAAGGGGATGTGCAAGGTATAAACAGAGCAACTATTCATCATTTCCAAATGAGGGTGATGCATAACTCTCCATGTATACCTTACTTTATATAACAGATTTCTTTCTCCCATTTTTATTCATACTAAGTTTTTTTTATTATTATTATTAGGAGACGAAGTCCTTTTTATTCAACTAAAGCAAGCACGATAACGATAAACTCGAACGGTGAGACTGGCAAGAACATACCTCCGCGGGACGACTTACCTTTGCGTGACGCCTCCCCCAAGCTTCGCTGAAGCTCATTAGTACTGCTGATCTGGGTTTGGGCTGTCAAGGTCGAAGTACTGGTACAGGGACGACACATCATGTTGTGTCGACACAGTCATGCCCCAGTTCTCCTGAGTAAGCGAGGTGTTGTGGGTGATTGCCTCGTTCATCCTCTGCTGCTCAAGGTTCATGGCCTCCATCCTAGCATTGAGCTACGAGATCTCCCGAATGATCGCCGAATGATCGGGTTCTCGTAGTCATACCAGGCTGAGGTGGATGGTCCGACCTGCGGCTCCTTGGAGCTGGATGCTCCTGTGTTGTAGTACCTGTACCCGTAGTTGGGGTCTCCTGCAAATGAACTCGGGCCTCCTTGGTTGAAGCGGTCGTAGGTCTGCTCGAAGTTCAAATCTGCAGTGTCCGTGTTTGGTGGTGGCATCTCCCTTGGTTCCTCCTTCACAACTTTGGCTCTGGCAGTGCGGCTTGATTGCCCGTTCTTTCTTTTGCATCTGCAAGGTTAGTCTCTTGACAGAATAGAGGGCAAGAGTCGGGCATGGAAGCTCGACCTCTTCCTCGTATCCATGATAGCACATAAAAAGAGACCCTGTTGGTCCCTCTCGTAGAAGATGACCCTAACCAAAATGCTCTAAACCAATAACAGATTGGTACTCCTCCGTCATTGGCACATAAGTCAACTGTGCATTGTTCAAGACCCCGACATAGTTGGCAACACGTGTAACCAAAGAAGTGATGTCTATGGGAGTCTGAGTGGTTATTAAACTCTGCCAATGTGTGAGCATGCTCAAGACGGGGGAGTACTTAATCTTTTTAGCAAAGGCATAGAGGCATTGCAACTCATACGTCAAACAAAGACGAAGCTTAGAGCATGTGTGGATTACCATGGCAAGCCATTTTGCCAGAAATTGGATAGTGGGATTATGGATGGAGCTGATACTATTTTTAACACTATAAGGTTCAATGGAAATGGCGTCCCACCAAGACATTTTCTCATATTTATGATCAGCAGCTAAAATGTTGGGATTAGTGAAGCATTTAGCATGAAAACGAAGTGCTTGACTAAACTGGCGAGCAAACAGGAAACAGGGTAGACTCCTCATTAAAGAATAAAAAACTATGGGACGTTTAATTGTCATTCGACTCAATAGAAAGAGTCACCAAGAATTCCATGGTTAGGAGGTACGAACCTTGCTCGGAGTTGTGGTAGAGGTTGGTCCAGCCGGCATGCTTGAATGCTCGCTCCATGTCGTGGCCGAGTCCCGTCTTGAACAAGAGTGAGGGCTCGAAGCGCCTGACGTGGGCGTACGTTCGTTTCCGGAGCAAGTTCAAGGCACTCCTTTCGTACTCATTCTTGACCAGAATCTAATCGATCCGGGTCAAGACGCGAATGCAAAGGGGCAACCTGTGCACCATAGGGGAATCATCCTCTTGTCACTCCTCCTCACGACGGGATGAGTCCACAGACATAGAGTCCCTGGATGATTCCATGTCGTGGGAGTGACGCGAATTCCTCCTACTCATCTTACGTGCCGCAACCTTGGCGGCATCAATCATTCTTCCTAACATGATGTCCTGGTTATAGTGATGGCCAGGGGGCAGGCCGACCGGCCGTGGGCCTGGCCGTCCAGATGGTGAGCGGCAGTAGCGTGGCCATGTCGGTAGCCTGGGCGCAGGTGCTCAGCAGCTAGAGATAGTGGTGGGTGGCGATGTGACGGCAGCGGCCAGGGGGAGCCGGCCGACCGGTGGTGGGGCCGTCTGGCCTTGTCCTGGCACTGCTGCTGCACGTCCTCTTCTGGTGGGTGGACTGGCACGTACACGTGCCGGCCATAGAAGGAGGTGGCTGTTTGGCTGAGAGGTGGGGCCGGCCGGCCATGGTAGGGCTGGCCGGCCAAGTGTTTTGGCAAAAATTTTTTAAATGCATGATGGAGGAAAGAAATAAAGTGATGGTGGAAAAAAAATATTGTGGTAAAAACAAATTGGGAATTGAAATATGTCATGATTAAATAGAAAAGAATAAAGGAAAATGAACTATCCTATATGCAAATGCTGATGCGGGTAAAGATACATACCAGTACCTATGGCGAGGGCTCGGGTATCATGTCCTGAGCTAGACTATCCATACCTTGCGGTAGTGTGGCGTCGCTTGATGCTTTCTTCCACCAAACCTTCCTGGTTAGTGGAGTCTTCTCGATCTTCTTGAGATCTTCATCCAAAGCCTTCTTACGGTGGATTCTTCGCTTGGCATTGATGTAATTGTGTCTCTTGATCTCTTGAAGCTTTAATGCTTCGAGAGCTGCTACAAGGGCATCAATGGTCATGGTAGATGGTTTTCCTTGCTTTACCTCGTCTTTCAGCTCGATCTTGATGACTTGTTCGTAGCGTTCCACTTTCGGTTTGAAAACTAACCTTTTCTTGCACCCATTGATATTGAGCTGGATTTCTCCGGCTCCAACATCTATGTTTGCCTTGGCAGTACCCAAGAACGGCCTCCCAAGAATGAGAGGTGTCTTGGTGTCGACCTCCATGTCAAGGACAACGAAGTCGACAGGAACAAAAAGTTCTAGATTTTCACCGGAATATCCTCCGCAATGCCCGATGGGTAGCGAATCGATTGATCCGCTAGCTGCAAACAAATGGTAGTGGGAACAAGAGAATGATGGTTGAGTTTTTCATACACTACCTTGGGCATAACGCTAACGCTGGCTCCCAAGTCATAGAGAGCTTGCTGAAAGGTCTGTGTCCTGATCGAACAGGCGATAGTGGGACATCCGGGGTCTTTCTTCTGCTCCGGGAGGGGGTTGAGTATAGCAGCACTACACTCTTCTATAAGCTTGACTACCTCAGTTGGTAAGGTCCTCTTGTTGCTGAGAATATCCTTCAGATACTTAGTATACGTGGGTACCTGTATAACATCAAGAAGCGGTATGTTGACATATAACTTCCTAATTACCTGGACGAACCTTCCAAATTGCTCGTCGGCCACTGGCTTCATTTTCCGTTCTGGGATCGGTAAGGCAGTCGTATCGTGGTAGTCTCGAGAAGAAACAGGGACTTCATCGGCCTTCTCCTGGTGAGGTCTGGTTGGTTCGGCTTCCTCCTCTTGGTCTTCTGGCTCGGTAGTGCTGGTGGTGTTCCGCCGAGTAGTGACCGCACTAACATTCTCCTTAACAGGAGCCTCCAGTTGCCCGGGAAATTTCCCATGATTGGGGTGAGGACAAGATGCAGCCAATTGAGTGACTTGAGTTTCAATCATGCGGTTGAAGCTCAGCTGGTTCTTTAAGGCAGAATTAAAACCTTCTATTTGTGTTGCCATATTCTCCATTATTTTATCACTAGCAAGGAATTTCTTACTAATGCTATCATTAATTTGCTTCTGGCCATACCAAAATATCTTTCAAGGAAGGCTGAAAATTATTGCCAAAATTCATACCTTGCTACTGACCAAAGGGGAGGTTGGGCTTGGAGTTCCAACCTTGCTGAGGACAAAATCCGGAATTATTCGGGTTACTCCCCACGAAGTGTACGTCCCCTGCTGTCGTATTGCATGTGTTTCCCGAGTGCCTGGAATCGCCACGTCTCGCATGTGATCCGAGAATTAGCAATTTGCCACATCTCCTCGTTAGGAGAGTCGAATCTCTTCATCAGAAGGTCCATCTTGGCAGCCAGCATATCAACGGAGTCAATCTGGTGGACTCCCTTGGCATGTGTCTGCCTATCGCACTTCGAACTCTAGTTGGCGGAGATCTTCTCTACGAGTGTCTTTGCTCGTGCGACATTTGATGAGAGGAAAGCTCCTCCTGCTGCTGCATCAACATGCTCCTGGGATCTTTCATTTAGGCCATGGAAGAAGTTCAGAATGATTAGCCACTACTCCATGCCATGGTGTGGACATTCTGCAATATAATCTTGCAGACGGTCCCAAGCTTCCAGAATGGTCTCATCATTGAGCTGCTGGAAGCTGGATATCTTTGGTTTTGCCCACCAGGAAGTACTTGGTGAGAAATGCATTGGAGCACGTCTCCCAGTTGCCCTTGAAAGACTCCCTGTTTGCATAAAACCACGCCTTCGCCTTCCCCAGCAGTGAGAAAGGAAAGAGGCGGAGGCGAATTTTGTCCATCGTAGATCCTTTAGGATTGATTGTACTGCTCACTTCTAGAAAATGCTGCAAGTGGGCGTTGGCATCCTTAGATGCTTTACCACAGAAGGGGCTTGCTTGAACCATGTTCGCCAGGGTAGTCTTCAGCTCAAACTCTCCCTGCGGGTGCTTGTCATTCAGTCCCGGGAAGCTGCTGCTTGACGGGGCAGAATACTGACGAAGCGTCTTAGCGGGAGCGGAACCAGCCATGATAAGTGGTGGTGTTGGTGGAGCTGACAAACTTGGGTTGCTGATGACTTTCTGCGGTGGGACGACTCGGCGTCTCACAACCCTTCCGATACGCTATGGATTTGGATCAAAGTTTGATGGCAGGTCGAAACCGGTAATGCACTGCTCTGCAGATATCACAAAGATAAAAACAAAGCAAGTGTAAGCCCGCTAAAGTTAGCAGTGATAAGACTACAAAGCCTACCAAACAATTCAATAATATCTTTAGCCAATTGCTTCCCCGGCAACGGCCAGAAATGCTTGTTGGCACACCTTAGCGTCACTTGTTAGATGATGTTAGGAATGCGTGACGGTATATCTTAGGCTCTAGAATTATATTCTGCAAGCGCACATAATAGCTCGATGTAGCATTTCACCTTGGAGTATTCTAGGGTATCGTGAATTTCCTCAGGGAAGCAATGGCAAAGTATATTGATTGAATGAATGGTAAGTCCTTCTAGTAATATCACACACTATCTCTAGTGGGGGTAAATGGGTTAACCGATAAGGGTGACCAAGCAAAGCTTGATCGATACTGGCGAGTCGGGAAGACAAGCCGATAGAAGGTCGTGAACGACCAGCGACACAGGAGACCCTAAGAGAAAGGAAAATGATAAAGTTTTGCGAAGACAGGGAAACTCAATTCCTAATGACACTTCTAACCTTTTAAGAAAATACACCCTAGCCTTAGACTAGAATACTACCTAGTTATCAGGAGACCAGAACTTACTTCGACGGCCAGTGGGAAGGATCTCAGAAAGGGATGAGAGGAGAACCAATGGCAGCCAGCAACTACTGTTATGAGGACACTCGAACATGGTGGACAACGAGGGACAGACAGGACTGTCACCATCTGCCACCTACCACAATGGTACCGTGGGGTGTAACACATTTTCTAGCTAGAATCAAGCCAGGCACCACGCCTGCACTCGAGATTAGGATTTCTCTCGAGGCCTTCTAGAGAAATCCCCCTCAACCTAGAATACTGACTTGAGCACTCTAGTCTGGGCGAGAAAACCGGTAAGGAAGAAACCCGATAGACAAGATAAACTCTAAACTGATATAGAAGGAAGTTACACCGCTACTAAGCCACAAGGACTTGATTGTAAAAGGAAAGCGGTAAATAACTCAGGCTTAACTCAAAAGATAAAGAAGATAAAACTATATTGATAAATATTCAGAGTAAAGGAAAAGATACAAGAGCTTTACCAGAACTCCGAGAACTCTGGAACTTCTGAGCAGAAGCTCGACTCGACCCTACTCACAACTCTAATCCTAACTCAAAAAATGGAAAAGTGAAATGGAAGAAGAGCTCCTTGAAGTGTGTGTAGAGGACTGAGTCGAGGGTCTCCTTTCATAGCGATGGCTAGGTGGGTTGGGATGTTAACCGACTGTAGTAACCGTCATCCGAAGCTGGGCCGAAACCGCCTCGGTGCTGGGCCGGCCGGCCGCCCTCTGGTGTCCGATCCACTTCCTTTGCTCATGAACGCTCTGGATCGCGCCCTGGTGATAGTTGTGTCGGACGTTGCTGACTCGAAGTCGGTTTGGACCGACAGGCGGGCCCCTTGATCCGTGTGAAGGCCTTCCAGGGTCCATCGGATGAACCGACCTCAATCTCCCGTCTAAGATGGCTTTTATATGGGTTTCTGACACGTGGATCGAAGACGTGGTAGGGAGGCCGAGGTGGGCGGCCGGCCAGCCGGGCTAGGGCCAGATAGCCGGGCTCTGGCCTGATTTTCTCTGGTTTTCTGACATTTCGTCCCTGCACTTACAACTTGTACAAAACTTGCGGAACTTGTTAGTTTAAAGTAAAATATACATGGAACCTTATGCAAAACCTTCATTTACTCCTGAGATGTTGAAGGTGAATTGGAATTATACATCGTCTCCCTGTTGTTCTTCAGTTACACACTCTCCTTGAAAGGATGTGTATCTGGAGAACAACGGGGAGGTGCTGCCGAAATTTTGTCTCGGATAGGAGCAGAGCATGGAGACTAAGCATATCGGCGCATCCTTGGGTGGGATTAGGACTTATATTCACCTATTAGAAAGTATAAGGAGCGTGTAGATACTTGAGATTTTTATATTGCTCGTTGATACTTTAAGGATGGACGACCGTGAGTGGATGTACACGGGGCATCCAAGTAATCGTCAGTTTACAGCCGACTGGATTGAGAAGACCGAGGAATTCGTGAAACTAGCATTTCAAAATGCAAAGGAGCCACCAGGACTTGGTGTCCATGCAGCATTTGCAAAAACAAGAAACACCAACCAAAGGATGTCATGAGTACACATATTTGCAAGAATGGATATGTTGCCGGCTATACACGGTGGAAGTATCATGGTGAAGTCGACAATCGTGTGAGAGAGGAGGTCGAGAGACAACGCGTCATGGATTCTGATGCTGAAGCTGGGGTAGGGGACATTTTAAATGACTTTGGTGAAGCACACTTCAATGGAGAACTTATGGAGGAGGAGCCGGAGGCAACCGCAAAGGCGTACAATGACATGTTATCCGCGGCTCAACAGCCCCTTCATGAGCATACCAAGGTTTCTCAGCTAGATGGCATTGCACGCCTTATGTCCCTAATGTCCCAGTACAATCTTGGTCGAGATGCCTTCGATAATATGTTGAAAGTTGTTGGTAGTCTGCTTCCAAAGCCTCACAATCTGCCTCCGAACATGTACGAGGCAAAAAAACTCCTCAATGCACTGAAGATGCCCTATGATCAGATACACGCTTGTCCAAATGGATGCATCTTATTTAGGAAAGAACAAGAGAAAGCAAATTACCGCTCAAAGTGTAAATCCTCTCGGTACGTGGTGCAAGATTGTGGTGATGGTCAGAAGAAGCAGAGCAAGCTCCCCGTGAAAATCCTACAGTACATGCCATTCATACCGAGGATCCAACGGCTTTACATGACCGAGGAAACCACAAAACAGATGACATGGCACAAAGATGTACGTCGATACAATCCTGACAAGATGGTACATCCATCTGATGGTAAATCATGGCAACGATTTAATCAAATTTATCCTATGAAAGATAATGAAGCCCGTAATGTTCGTATTGCTCTGGCTATAGATGGGTTTTGTTCACGACCAAAAATGGCAAGGATGTCGATCTGGCTCGATAGCCGGTCTAACCGCTTGTAAGAATCAGTCTGACCGGCTGTACCCTGTACCCGGTCTAGCAATGTGCCAGGTGGTCTGACCGCCTGTCACAGGCGGTCTAGACCGCATGTAGGAAAGTGCTAAAAATATGATTCTGACTCCACCATTGCGTAGGGCTCGTCGAGAAGATCAAAATGCATATGTGGATCGCCTGATTTGGACTCCGGATGAGGGAGTTATGACTCTGTCAAGGGTCAACCCCGGGCCCAGGCAGTTAGACCGCCTGTAGCAGTCCTAATCCGAATTAGAGTTGTATTTTGATGGGACTTTATTATGGAATTGACTCCCCACAGGGCAAGACCTCCCCACCCCATATTATGAAGGGCCGTGGCCGATTGAGGACCTCTACCCAATCGTACAAACACATTTACCTTTACTTTTTATCTCAAACCCTAGCTTTTCCAACCCCCTCTTCTTACTTCTTCGTCTCCATGGCGTCTTAGGACGTTCTAGGTGGCCTTGTCGACCTTAGAACAACCCTAGCTTCGCCGCCTCCGACGGGCTCCCTCCCGAGGCGACGATCGTAGGCTTTCGCGGCGCCTCTGCCTACAGGCGGTCTAACCCCTTGTGACGGGCAGTCTGACCTCCTGTGACAGGCGGTCTAACCCCCTGTATAGGCGGTCTGACTCCCTGTTCAGAAGTTCCGACGAGGAGATTCCGGCTACCGCGCGATCTAGCGCTTATCGTGTGTTGACCCGGAAAGGCGTCAACATATTTTGGCGACTCCGCTGGGGAAGAAAAATTTGGTTTTCATAACCGATCTATTCGACCCTAGCCCAATGAGATCCAAGATTGATCAAGACGATATCCCCTCTAACATAGCAGATCTCGATGAGAAAGGACGCCAGAAGTATTCGGTGGCTTTAGCGCATCTCCAGAACGAGTTCTTAAAGGGCTTCAAGAAAGATCATGACACGGTAACACGCGTTCAAGAGTTTGTGATGCCATCCTTCAAGATGAGCTGTGATAAGATTGAGATAATCGACACTGTGAGTTTATCTTCACAACCGTCTTCCCCTATTGATACGGTTAGCCCGATTGTTGTTAATAGTATACCTAGTCTTGATGAACTCTCTGCACGTTTGGATCGATTAGAGATACTTAAAAAGGGGAAATCGGTTCATAATAGTGACGTGTCTATCATACCATGGTCTAATATTGATAATACGTTCTGCGGTATGTTGCCTAGTTCCTTTGATGGTCAGACTACGCCGCTGATCCAGTTGCCCAGACCGAACACGGTCATTGCAATTGGATCAACACTTGCAGGCGGTCAGACCGCCAGTACATCCGGTCAGACCGCTTCAGCCGGTCAGACCGCCTGTACGGCCGGTCACATCCCCTTCGCGGCCGGTCAGACCAATCTTTCTAGTACTGTGATAGTTGTTCCGGAGTGGCTTCCACCGTTAGCCGTTATACCAAATTCGGCTGCTGATAGCCGTGCTGGTATGCTGGATACGACCAATATCACATACAAAACAATGTTGCAAGATTTAGCATCGGTTAAACAGGGTCAGGATGAAACCGTCTCTCAATATTTTAGAAGATTTAAAGAGATTAAAAACTGTTGCTTCAATTTATCAATTTCTGATGTTGATCTTGCTTGATTATGCTTTAGAGGATTAAAATCCTCTATTAGAGAGAAAATTAATAATTGTGATTATCATTCGGTTGCTCAAGTACACATTAGAGCTGAAGTGGCTCAAACCGGATGAATAAAGAAAAGGAGGATCTTAAATCATATCGGTCTAATATGCATGCTATTGATTGTAAATCCGTTGTTTCGACCGATAATGATAATAATGCTAATATTGCTGAATTTGTATGGCCTTTTAAAGTTGAAGCGTATTCTTGTTCATCTCTTAGGCCGGCTCATAAGAGTCGGCAAGAAGAATTGAAATTTACATTTGATGTATCTAAATGTGATCGCATTTTTGATGAATTGCATAAACATGGATACATTAAGATTTCTCATGTTATACCTGCATTGGAAGAGTTGAAAAGGCATGCATATTGTAAATTTCATAATTCTTATTCACATGCTATCAATGATTGAAATTTTTTCCGTCGGCAAGTTCAATCGGCTATAAATGAAGGTCGTTTGAGATTTCATAACATGCAGGTGGATAAAACTTCTTTCCCGGTCAGTACTTTGGATTTGCAGCAACCTAAGGTTTTGATTCGGCCGCATCAAGTCGAATCTACCAAAGGAAAGAATGTGGTGGTGGGAGATGAAAGACCCACTTTGACGGAGAAGGAGTTGATCCGTGAAGTGACATGTGAGAAATCTTCTCATGGAAAAGAGACATTCAAAGTTACATTGAGAGCCTCTGGACATGGGGGGCAAAGGTCGTCGTTTCACCTGGACCGCAGCCGTCTGGGCCTGCTCAACTACAGGCGGTCAGACCGGCTGCAGCAGGCGGTCAGACCGGCCTACACCATGGTCATCCAAAGGCGCTGAAAACGGAGCGTTTAGAGATTGGAGCTTCAAAAGTGGGCTTGGCTAAAGACAGAGGATCTGGTATAAAGCCAAAGGTCACATTCGATATGCTTCTCGACAAGTACTCCAAGCAGAAGGCCGTTCCAAGTGATCGACCATTAAAAAAAGAAGTAAGATCACCTAAAGGTGGATCTTTCGAGCCAGTGCAGCATTATCATGTGTCTTGGGAATTAAGTCCGATATGGGATGACAATGGTGTGTTGTGGGTGCCGTATCAGTCGGTGACACAACATTCTTTGCATTCTGGATGGAGGGAACCAAGAAGACATGTTGTGGACAGGATTGCACTACCCGTTCATGACCGTTTGGCTGTTCGTCAATCTGGTCAAGGGCATCGGGCCCAGGCGGTCAGGCCGCCAGTTATCAGTGGTCTAGATCGACAGTCCAAGAAGAAGAAGACACCTCCTCTAAAGCAGGTGTATCGGCCTAAGAAGATGGAGGAGAAAGTTAAGGATAAGAATGTGGACTCAGTAAAGGCTACTACACTTCATGGAGACAAAATACCGATTGTTTTAGACAATCTGGTTGAGAAGTCTATATCAGAGACTCCCACTGCTAATGGTCATGAGGTTAGCTGCAATGAGTTTAACTTTCTTCCTTGATGGTGTCCTCTAGGTGTGACTCGTACGCAGAGAAGGAAACTTCAAAGGCTGCGTCTTTAGGAGAGAAACAAACAAGAGCCAGAGAAGCAAGAGCCAGAGAAGCAAGAGCCAGAAAAGCAAGAGCTTTTCAACAAGCATAGACCTATGCTTCCTCAGAAGAAGGAGTGGAGAGTCAAAAAGAACGATCAGCCGAAGCCAGCAGTACAGGCGGTCCAACCGGTTGTACAGGCGGTCTAGACCGCGAGTTCTACAAAGTCGACCGAGCAGGTGGTCAGACTGCCTGCACAGCTGGTCAGACCGGTTGAGGCAGAGATACTGCCGGATGATGTTTCTTCTGCTCGCATGGTTTGTGATGACGAGTTGACATCGGTTCCCAATGTTGAGGACGATGAACCACTTGTTGATTACAGTTCGTCACCAGAGCATATAGATATGGATGCTAATGTCCCATACTTGGGTGATTATATTCTTATGGAGGAAGATCCTGATCATCCTGATTTTGATCCTGAGGAAGCTATGAAGGTGTTCTTACTCCTTACTTCGGTCGAAGGATGATGCTGAATTTACTTGGGGGGCAAAACAGCAAGGAGCCTTTGAGGTAAAATCTTATTTATCTTCGCCTCCGGTTCTTCGGGCACCTAGGAGAAGGGTTTATTTTGAACTATGTATTATGGCCGAAGAAAGTGTTATTAGAGTTGTTTTGATTGAAAAGACCGAAGGGAAGGATTTTATTATTGCATATGCAAGTAGAAGATTATTGGACACCGAAATGAGGTAAGCTTTTAGTTGTCTACATCATGCTTATACCAGGTGGAGGCATTATTTACTATGAAATACTTGCATAATTGCTTGTTAAGCCGACATAATTAAATACATGTTGCATAGACCAAATATTGAGTGATAGAATCGGCAAATAGCTTATGCATTAATTGAATATGATTTAGTCTTTGATTCATTGAAATTTATAAAGACATATCGTTGCCGATTTTATCATTTAACATTGATTAATGAGCAAATTAATTTAAATGTCGGCTATATTACTTTTACTACATGCAATTTGCATTTTGATGGATCGGTTTGCAAAGGTGATTCTGGTGTTGGTTTTATTATTATATCACCAAACATTATTATCTTTGAAGCTCTTAACCGATTGGATCATAGATGCATAAATAACCAAACCGAGTATGAGCCTTATTATTCGGTTTGGAGATCTTATATTACATGGGAGTAAAACATGTAGAAGCTTATGGTGCTTCTTTTCTATTGGTACAGCAAGTATTCAAAGCATGCCAATGTTTAGATGAATTTCTAAATGTTTATCTTGATAAATGATTAGACATTATAATTTGCTTTGATGAATTTGTGATTTATCATGTACCCAGAGAAGAGAATCTTAGCGCTAATGTGTTGGCACAGCAAGCATCAGGCTATAATATTCAGAAAAGAAATTTTCGAGAAAAGAAGCTGATGTTTTGCGAAGCCGACATGCTTGCTCTAGGACATGCGGTCCAACCGCCTGGTGTAGCCGGTCTAACCGCCTTGGCAAGCGGTCTGACCGCCTGTGCCTCTGAAAGACCGATTTGGCTGTGGATGCCTCTTAATCTGTTGAGGCCGATGTTGGTATTTGGAGGAAGCCTCTTGTGGTATTTGCAGGATACTAGCAGGTCAATGTATTGAAAAGTCCGACGATGGGCTTTCAAGTGTGCTTTGGTTGATAGTGAACTATATCGTCGGACCACGGATGGTTTGCTCTTAAAATATTTATATCCTGATCAAGCTAGGTTGGTTATGGCAGAGGTTCATGAAGAAATTTGGGGTGCGCAACAATCGGCTCGCATGATGAAGTGCCTCCTTAAGCGGGTTTACTATTATTGGTTTACAATAATTGCCGATTGTTTTTGTTACTATGAAAGAGGTGATTGCGTTTATTATCGAGCATGTTATACATGGATTTGGGATTCATTTGCCAATGAACATCATTCAAATCTAAGGAGGTACGTGAGTTCGTTGAATCCAATGGTATTAAATTGCTCAATTCATCTCCATATTATGCTCAAGCTAATGGTGAAGTTGAGTTTAGCAATAAGACATGTTTCTAGACATGGTTCTGCCAAAGTTACTCCGTATGAGTTTGTCTATGGTCAAGAAGTCCTTTGAGTGACCGGCAAGCGTTTGGAGGCTTTGGAGCAGGTCTAAAAAGAAGATAGCTCGAGTATGTAATAAGAAGGCAAAGGTAACATCCTTTCAAGTTGATGATTGCACGAATTTCAGTTGCCAAGGGCATTTGAAGGTGTTATCCAAGTGTTTGGCAAAGTGTTTGAAAGGATTTGGTTGATATGTTGATATTGCTCTTAGAACAAAATGGCCGATAATAGAGGGTCGCCCTTAGACTAAATTAATGTTTCTTGATACGCAATCTTTACCAAGAAACAGGGGGGCATATGTTGACGACCGAAAATGGCAAGGATGCCGATCTGGCTCAACAGCCGGTCTAACCGCTTGTAAGAAGCGGTCTGACCGGTTGTACCCTATAGCCGGTCTGGCAATGTGCCAGGCGGTCTGACCGCCTGTCACAGGCGGTCTAGACCGCATGTAGGAAAGTGCTCAAAATATGATTTTGACTCCACCATTGCGTAGGGCTCGTCAAGAAGGTCAAAATGCATATGTGGATCGCCTGATTTGGACTCCAGATGAGGGAGTTATGACTCTGTCAAGGGTCAACCCCGGGCCCAGGCAGTTAGACCGCCTGTACAGAAGGTCAGACCGCCTGTAGCAGTTCTAATCCGAATTAGAGTTGTATTTTGATGGGACTTCATTATGGAATTGACTTCCCACGGGGCAAGACCTCCCCACCCTATATTATGAAGGGTCGTGGCCGATTGAGGACCTCTACCCAATCGTACAAACACATTTACCTTTACTTTTTATCTCAAACCCTAGCTTTTCCAACCCCCTCTTCTTCCTACTTCGTCTCCATGGCGTTTTAGGACGTTCTAGGTGGCCTTGCCGATCTTAGAACAACCCTAGGTTCGCCGCCTCCGACGGGGTCCCTCCCGAGGCGACGATCGTAGGCTTTCGCGGCGCCTCTGCCTACAGGCGGTCTGACCCCCTGTGTCGGGCGGTCTGACCTCCTGTGACAGGCGGTCTCACCCCCTGTATAGGTGGTCTGACTCCCTGTTCAGAAGTTCCGACGAGGAGATTCCGGCTACCGCGCAATCTAGCGCTTATCGTGTGTTGACCCGAAAAGGCATCAACAGGTTCCAACCTTATGGGATGGGGGCTGCCTCATATACTTGCTGGCCTGTGTTCGTTATCCCTCTCTATCTCACCCCCGGTGTCTTATTTACTCGGCAGAACATATCCCTGTCATTGATAATTCCCGACCACCCGGGAACTAATTTGAATGTGTATATGGAGCCTCTGATTGATGAAATGGACCGTGCTTGGGAGGAAGGGGTACTGACATTTGACCGAGCTACAAAGAGAAACTTTATAATGCATGTTTGGTACCACTACTCCCTGCATGACTTCCTAGCATATGGGATATTCTGCGGCTGGTGTGTGCATAGGAGGATGCCATGCCCAATATGCAAGGTAGCTTTGAAGTTTATTTGGTTGAAGAAGGGTGGCAAGTATTCCGCGTTCGACAAAAATCGGCATTTCCTACCTCTGAACCATCCATTCAGGTGAGACATAAAGAACCTCATGAAAGGTCTTGTAGCTATAGACCCTCCACCGCACATTATGACCGGTGCTGAGGTTTGTGCTCAGGTAGCTGGTCTCCAGGCCAACCAACAAGGTGGCCTTGTAGGATATGGTTAGGATCATAACTGGACTCAAAGTTCAGGATTGTGGAGACTTCCCTATATGGCAGACATTCTTCTTCCACATAACATTGATTTGATGCACACTGAGAAGAATAATGTCAAGGCTTTATTCGGCACAATCATGGACATTTGTGATAAGACAAAGGACAATGTAAAGGTTAGAGTAGATCAAGCAACGTTGTGCGATAGACCAAAGGTGAACATGGTGCCTCCCACTAGAGGCAATACCTAGAAGAAGCCTAAGGCCGATTACGTTTTGACAAGGGCACAAAGGAGGGAAGTACTAGAATGGTTCCAAACATTAATGTTCCCTGATGGATATGCGGCCAATTGGAGGAGAAGAGTTAGCTTTGCCACCATGCGAGTCAATGGGCTCAAGAGTCATGACTACCACATTTGGCTTGAGCGGCTTCTTCTAGTGATGGTCCGAGGCTATGTCCCCGACTGGGTTTGGCTAGTGCTGGCAGAGTTAAGCTATTTCTTCCGCCAGCTTTGTGCAAAGGAGATATCTCGAACCGTGATACAAGAGATGGAAAAAATAGCGCCGGTGTTGCTCTGTAAACTGGAGAAGATCTTTCCACCCGGTTTCATTAACCCGATGTAGCATATGATTTTGCACCTCCTTTATGAGGCCAGAATGGGTGGACCTGCCCAAAACTGTTGGTGCTATGCAGTGTCGAGATGTCAAAAGGCTCCTCGAAGTAAATGTAGAAATAAATGCAAAATCGAAGCATCCATTGCAGAAGCATTCATTCTGGAGGAGGTGTCAAACTTCACAACAAAATACTATTCAGACAACCTCCCTAGCGTGCATAATCCTTTTCCCTGTTACAATGCTGGGCCCAATGAATCAAATCTTAGCATTTTTCAAGGGCAATTGGGCAGTGCAAGTGGCGCGGCCAATAAGGCATTGAACAAGTCAGAGTGGCGAAAGATCATGCTATATGTCTTGACCAACCTCGACGAAGTGAAGCCGTACATGTTGTAAGTTCTCAACCTAACTTGTTTTCGAGTAGTAACAATTCTGCATCCAACCTCTTGTGTCTTGTTGGTATAGGGAATTTCATCGTCAATATTGGCGTCGTTCCAGGGAAGCAATGCCTTAGGAATCTGATAGACTTCTTATGGAAGGTGCGGGATCAGGAATGCCTGATTTCATTTCTTGGTTCAAACAGAAGGATGGATCCGATTCTACCATGAGTGCCGAAATGAGACAGGTTGCCAATGGCTTTGGCAATAAGGTCAGATCGTTTACTAGTTATGATGTCAATGGATATCGCTTTCACACAACAACACACGAGTGTAGTCGGCCCAATCGAAGAACCACTAACAGTGGAGTTTTTATGATGGGCTCTAATGGGGTCGAGTATTATGGAAGAATCGAGGAAATATATGAATTGAGGTTTCGTGGTCATTGAGAATTTAATCCTGTCATATTCAAATGTCATTGGTTTGATCCCGAACAAGTGAGACGAACCCCAAACCTTGGGTTAGTCGAAGTCCGACAATCATCCGTATATCGAGGAGACGATGTCTATATTGTCGCTCAACAGGCCACACAAGTTTATTTTCTCCAATACCCTTGTAAGACCGACGTGCGTCTTCAGGGGTGGGATGTTGTGTATAAGGTATCGCCACATGGTAAATTACCTGACCCAAACAATGATGATTATAATATAGATCCAAACACATATGAGGGAGAATTGTTTCAAGAAGATGGACTTGAAGGGAATTTTGTCATAGATTTAGCAGAAACGATTGGAACGGAAGTAGGCAATGAAGATTTAGGTGACGGAGATGATGGAGATGAGGTTGAAAATATGATGGACTTACAATTACTTGAGCGATTGCAATTAAACGATGACAGTGATAACATTCCTCCTTCGGAGCATGACCATGATGATATCGACGCATGTGATAGTGATGATAAGTATTACCAGCAAGCTAATATTGATGATGATGATGATTATTTCTAAAAAATTGTACGTCCCTTAATATTTTAGTTTATTTGTATTGCTATGTTAATTTAATTTATATTCTCCTTATTTTGCATATCTTAATATATCTTGTTTATTTGTGCTAATTTGCCTATTCTTTTTACTGATAGGTGATTGAACAAATATGGCGGGCGGGAAAGGTGAGGAATGTAAACTCCGTTTACCAAAGATCGAATCAACTACTTGAGCAGGGCTAGGGTTCATGCGAGGGGCAGAGGAGGGGCAGGGGTCGCCCAAAAAGGCAGTGGTGAGGGGTCTGGGAGTGGTCAAGGGTCTGGTACAGGACGCAGGCATCGAGGTTGAAGGTCACGGCCGCCTCTACTTGAGGAGTCGTCGTCTTCTGAAGACGATTACTTTGTACCCCCCACACAGCACCCGGAGTCGGAGGACGAGTCGGTGGAGACAGAGGATTGGGAGGATGGGGAGGATGGAGAGGGGGAGGAGGAGGAGGAGGAGGATGGGGAGGAGGAGGAGGATGGGGAGGGGTGGAAGAGGATGATGGGGAGGCGGAGGAGGAGGCCGATGAGGGAGGTGAAGGCCACCAGGAGTACAAGGAGGCCGTTGGGGATCCACCGAGAGTTTGGTTGCGAGGTCCGTCGACCCTCCCGAAACGACCAGCTCCTCACAGACGCCTGGTGATTAGGCCGTATGGGCAGAAGTAAGTACTTTTGACTCGATCAATATTTTTCATATGATATGTTGTAAATCTCACAATAATTAATCACATTTCAGGAGTTGAGAGATTGTGGGTGTAGGTGATTATACACGCCTTGTCAATGGCATACTAGGCCTTTTGTGCAGGGAACACTTCCCTAGCATGGTTTTGCATGCCAATGTGTACGAGCCGGCATTGACTTTTGAGCACTACTACTCAGCGGTGGACCAGCGAGATCCTTTGGACAGGCTAATTGATAACGTGGCGGAGCGGGTGAAGGGCAAGTTGTGGGTAAGTCGACGTCACACTACATTACTCTATTCATTGCATTCAGAGCATATAAGCATTGTATGTATATGTAGGATTTCTTCAGGTGCGAGGACGGATATGAGGTAGAGGTGCAGGGTAATGCTCATAGAGCCTGCAAAAAGCTAGTGCATGACATGCATTATGAGGCGCGCATCCAGGCTATCATTAATTACCATACAGAAGTAATTCACACGAGGGTCACCAAGGAGGAGGCAAGAAAGATGACGCTGAATAGGGGGAATACCTCCAGGTAACTCACAACCTTGAAGACTCTTCTTTCCCGAGAATAAACATGCTTCATTTCATATTCTACGTTCAATTCATGTCTTGCAGGTGCCTGTTAGTTGGTGTAATAATCACGCACAAGCCTGGAAAAGAATGGAGGATAGGTGGTGCTCTGTTGCATGGCTGGAGAAGCACAACCTTGCCCGGGAAAAGCGTTTGAAGATGCAAGGACCTGTGCACCATCAAGGCAACTGAAACCTCAGGGCATTTGCGAAAACATGGGTAAGCGAGTTCCTTTCTTTGTTTTGATACTAGACATACAACCTTACACTCATTGTCCGTAGTCTGATTCACATGGTGGCGAGCCTTGTGGCGAGGTGAAGGCGTACGCTTTAGCTCACATGGGCAAGGCGACGGCAGACACTGACTTCAGCATGGAGACCACGGCCTCGGCGTACACCAATCCGACAATTGCCCCACGACTTAGTGCATACACCCAGAGGGCAAGGGTGGTCCTTGGGTCGGACTACGATCCAAGCACCCAGAACTTTGATGGACGAATCGTCATGGAGGTAGGAGGCAAAAAGCATGGGCGTTACTGGATAGGTGACGACACGATCGACTCGGCCTCGACGCCAAGACTCTCCGAGATTCGAGTAAGGGCGCCAGGCGGAAGCGATGCCATACGCCCAAGACAAACCATTGACCAGACGCAGATAGCGAGTCTACAGGTTATTTCTGTTTGCTTCGGGCTTTCTTAAATTCTAACACTATTAATTTGAATTCTAACATATATTACGTTGCAGCCCCAGCTACAAGAAGAGAGAGGCCAACAGGAGCAAATAGAGGCCTCCATGAGCCAGATGTACCTTTGGATGCAGAATGTGGGTGCTCCAATCTCTATACCTCCACCACAGATTCAATTGTACCCACCGCCTCGTCAACACACACCTGTGAGTATGAATGATTTAGTTTGTATGTTGGTAACTTAATTCTTCCCCCATATGTGCAATATATAATTCTTTGTGCAGGGCCTATCGGCGGCATCAAATGATCCTGCTGCTAATGTGTCGCCTGGTGTTACTGTGTCGCCATGGACGACTTGGGGATCTCAGCCGACGCCACGAGGCCCACCTGCTACTGTGTCACCTTGGGGGGATTGGGGCTCTCAGCCGTCTCAGCTATCTCCGCCGTCGCAGGCAAGCCCACAGGATCAGGATCTATCCACACCCTCCCCCTCCAACCCTTGGGAACGAAGGCCACATTACTAGGTAGTGAACTTGTTGCCGTCTGATTGAACTTGATGATGTTGTGGTTGAACTTGATTTGGATGTCCTCGAACTCTATTGTTTGTCGTTGAACTTGTAGTTTACCTTTCTCGTTGTGTAATAATTATGAACTATGTGTGGTTGTAGACTATGTGGTTGTGCAATGTCTATATAAACTGCCTGTAATGCTTATTGTGATGCCTGTGTGATACATTTTTGATTGGGGTATCATATACCAAAAAATCAGAAAAAATAGGCCCAGGTGCAACTGTTTGCCGTGAGGGAATGACCCAGGCTCACGGCAAAGAGCCATTTCTAGGCATTGAGAGGGCTCTTTGCCGAGAGCCTAGGCAGGCTCACGGCAAACAGGCATGCCTTTGCCGTGAGCCTGGGCCGTGGCTCACGGCAAACATGCCTCCCTTTGCCGTGAGCCTGGGCCCTGGCTCACGGCAAACAAGCCTCTATGGCCACTCCTGCCCTGCTCTGCTAGGTGGGCCCATGGTGCCCTTTGCCGTGAGCCTGGTCCTTGGCTCATGGCAAAGAGGCCTGCCTTTGCCGTGAGCCTTTGTCCTTGCTCACAGCAAACAGGCTCCCTTTTGCTGAGAGCGTGACGTCGGCGCTCTCGGCAAAATGAACGAGCGGGCCCCACTCCGACGGGGCACACCGTTGCCTCGCCATCATCGTCAACTTCTTTGCCGAAGGGTAGTTTGGCTCTCGGTAAATGGTTTGCCGAGAGCTTGAGATAAGGCTTTCGTCAAGGTTTCTTTGCCGATAGGATTTTTGTCGTGCGGACTTTGCCGAGAGCCGGCTCAGGGTAAAGCCTTTGCCGTGAGTTTTTGCGCCTCGGCAAACTTACTGAATCCGGTAGTCCTGGGTCCCGAATAGGCTTGGCCAGCCCCGTGTCCGACCCAAAATGATCCCATATATATCTCTTATATCTATGTTCGAATCTTTCATTCTCCGTTGCGGCCACCCCCACTCCGGCAAGCCGTTCCTGCCAGCCAATGACGCTGTTCCATTTCACCTGAGGAGCGCCGCAGCTTTTGCTGCGTTGGCGCCTTGGTGGTTTAGTGACCATGGCCTCCCCCAAGCCCCCAACGACTGCGTCTGCGTCGTCGTGGTCTTATGGTTACGGGCACCGCTGAGATGCATGCATGGCCGTAGGAGGAGCAGATTCCCTTCTGCTGGTGGAAGCTGCGTTGACCTTGCCAGAGCTAGCGCTACATTCCTTGGTCCGTTCGGTGGTTCTCATGTGGAATAACGACAGAATGGTCACCTGAGAATGTTAGATTGCGAGGAAGGGTCTGCAGAAAGCGGATCGGACGGGGAGGAAAGGGGGTATGGATCCGGCCGGACTGGTAATGGACTGGTAATGCCGCGGCATGGACTGGTAATGCGTAGGTCCGAGCCCATATGGATAAAATTCCTAAGTAGTTAGGTTTGCTTTTTGATTAGTGGAAGTAATTAAAAAAGGAGTACTGGAGCAGTTCTTTTTTTTTTTCTAATTAAAAAATTCACTTTGGCTTCCAATGCTAGATCTCCTACAAATAACCAGTATTCTTCTCTTTTGAAAACCGTTTTTTCTAATAGGCTTGTTTTTGTGTTTGTTGTAGTTTGTCCTGTAGGTGAGTATAACTTAACCTGAGAAGTGTTGTGGTGGGTGGTGACTTTTTCAAAACAAACTGATGTTGCTGACAACTTGAGATCACATTTTATTTGACTATTTTACAAAAGGAAAAAGTCCATATTACTCCCCTCAACTATAAACAAAGTCCATATAACCCCCTAAACTATCTTTTGGTCATTTCACCCCCTAAACTATGTCACTTGGTGTATTCTACCACCTAATACAATTTTTCTTTTTTATTTCTCCATGCATAAGTTGAATTTTAATTTAAAATTTTGCATGATAGTAGTGAACATCATAATGTATGTCAAAAAAATATATTATAAATTTTTCGTCACTAGTTTTTGTATAATATCGTGTCCTAAGGATTAATTAATTATTAAATATCTTACCCCATCAAAATAATGACAAAAAATAATTTTATACTTTTTTATCATGCAATATGACATTTGTACATGGAAAAATAAAAAAGAGAAATTGTATTAGGGGGTAAAATAGACCAAATAACATAGTTTAGGGGGTAAAATACACTAAAAAAGAGTTTAGGAGGTTATGTGAACTTTGCTTATAGTTGAGGGGAGTAATATGGACTTTTTCCTTTACAAAAACTGGAAGATAAGATGCTACATTAATGTGATATCTGAATACATGCTACTTTGTTGATTAGAATTTGGTACTTTGTTGCTTCTAAACAGGAAAAGCTAAACATCACTTGAGTGATTTGAAGACTCTACTCATCTTAATTTTCTTTTCACCCAAATCCTCCCTTCCTCCCTTTTTCTCCAACTCAGCTGAGGCTCCGGCGAGGTTAGAGTTCGAAGGTTAGGGTTTGTAACATCTGTAAAAATTATCAAATTGAATCACATGCTAAAATTCATTTTTAGAATCTTTGTCCGTTGAGCTCTTGATCTCCTAAAATCTTCCTTGGCATTTCCACCATCCCGACACCAAAGCCAACCATTGCCCTTCCTCCTTTTCCCTCATTCTTTGTGTCGCGCTATGTGTCGGCCAACCAGCGTGCGTGCCCCACTGTCCCTCGTTCGGCGCCGCGAATCTCTCTCTCTCCTTTCTTTTTCTCTCTCTTTGTTTTCCCCTCTCCTTCTCCTTCCTCCCTCTCTTCCTCCTCTCTGCTTCACGCCTAGCAGGGGCCGCCATCGCCACAACCTCCTCCCCCTCCTTCTCACTGCCGCAGCCCTCACCCTAGACCTAGCCCACCTTGATGCATCAGTAATCGCGCTGCAAGCCAACGCCAGTAAGTAGCTGCATCGCGTCTCATCATCGGCACCTCACCGCCCCCACTACCATTAATCCCCTCTACCATTACTTCGAGGTCCACCAGCCACCACCGCTCCTCGCCTTGCTGCATTGTCATGTCCACTAGCTCCACTTCATCACGCTCGTCGTCAGAGTTGCCATCGCCTTAGCTCCACCACTCTGCAAGCGACGGTCTCTAGTTGCCACTCTGCCATACCACCAACATTAAAAGCGAGGCGTAGGCCGCTGACATAGCTATACCCTCCACCGCCTATAAAAGGGCACCACCAGTAGCTCTCCATTGCCGCTCAAGCATGCCAAGCCGCCTAGCTCCTCCGCCCATCTTCTTCCTTGCTCCAATTTTGTGTTCCTCTGTTCGAATACAAAGGAAAGCCACTCTTCACCAGGCCACCTCAGATACAGATGAATATTGATTGTTCGAATTTGAATACCGATTGTACCATTTAAGGCATGAGGGCCTTCAGTTAGACGGATAGAAGGATAATATCCATACTACTTTCATCCCTACCCCTAGGGGTCGTTCTAGGTCTCCTTACATAGGTCTATGACCTAGTGTTATAAGTTTGGGATCTTATCCTATTGGTTTTTAATAGAGTCAAATCTATGTTTTTTTTAGCGGAAAGAAGACTTATATTAATATGTAGTTGAGTACATACTAAAGTTACAAACACTTTGTAAACCAAAGAGATTACAACTAAGAGCACTCAACATATAGCTCCAAAACTCATTTCCAAACCTATGTGACGGTTCATACGGGTGACTGCACAAGCAAGTGGCCTTTGTGCGCCATAGACGGCTCAACCAGAAGTAGTGCCACAACCCAATGAGTGGTGTCCAACATTCCTGTAGGTGAAATTGAGCATCACCTTCTTTCTCGTGTCTCTCCCCATCTTGCTTCTGCCACCGAAGAAGAAGAGAAACTAGATCCAAAGATCTCACTGGACCTCCATCGTGATTGGATCTAATCACGACAAAACGGGGAAGGGCCCGGAGAATTTTATTCCATGGCGGCGATATCATCCCCGTCTCCATGCCGTCATCCGAATACCTATGCTCCATGCCGTCATGAAGTTCTTGGCGTCGCCGCTGCCACCTTCATCAGAAGTGGGCCCTTTGCCAGCCTATGGGAGGTGAACTGTAGGTTGCCTTAGTTGGTGGGGCATGATGTGCCCCGCTGTATCTATATTCATCCACTACTACAAAAACCATTTTCGGAGGCAGGCAAAATGGATTTTCGGGCGGTTTTTACGTCCGCCTCCGAACTGGCGCTTCTGTTAATGAAGCATTTTCGTAGGTGGTTTTTTGCCCGCCTCCGTTAATCAAATAAAAAAAATAAAAAACCCTAGACAGGTCGGGAGAGACCATCATGGGCCCGCCGAGCCCATCTTGGCACCGCTGCCTCGCAGCCACAGTATGCCGTCACGCTAGCAGCCTTGCCATCGTCGCGACTCGCAGCCGCGTGCTGGCCGTGCCTCGCAGCCCGTGCCACCGCCCGCATCTGGGGGAGGAGGAGAAGCGCCGCGCCGCCGCATATGGGGGAGGAGGAGGAGGCCCACGCCGCCGCATCTAGGGGAGGAGGAGCGCCGTGTTGCCGCATCTGGGGAAGGAGGAGCTCCCCGCCGCCGCATCTGGGGGCGAGGAGAAGCGTCACGCCCGCATCTCAGAGAGGAGGAGGAGCACCGTGTGGAGAGAGGAAGGGATGGGAGGCTACACATCTGGGTGGAGAGAGGGAGAGAAGGGACAGGGGAGGCGGCGCCTGGAGATAGAGAGGAAGGAGGAGTGTGTGTGTTTGAGAGGTAGGGTTAGGGTTTGGGGTATTTATATGAGGAGTCGTTATCGGACCGAGCTGGTCCTGCTGGGCCTCGGCCTTTTTCGGAGGCGGGCCTTATAACCGTCTGCCTCTAAAAATTGATTTACGGAGGTGCACGTCTTAAGACGACCGCCTCAAAAAATAGACTATTTTCGGAGACGGTTGTTTCAAAATGACCGCCTCCGTAAATCTATTTTAGGAATCGCACGAAAATAACTGCCACTGAAAATAAAAATGTTAGCCTTCGTTAATCTGAGGATGAACGGAGGCGGACATTTTTTCTGTCCGCCTCTAAGGTCCTTTTTGAAGTGTCCTCTAAAATGCTTTTTTTTAGTAGTAGTGATCACTTAGGAGGCAAAAACAAGATAATACAAGTGCAATCCATAATTTAAAAATAATAGATTCAACATGCTTCATAAAGTAACTCAGCATTTTCAATAAACTAGTTCAACATTTTATGTGAGAATATTGAACATGCATATCGAAATATGGTGCATTGCATATGTTGATCTTTTATGAAAATTTAAAATAAATATAGCATACACATATTGGATCTCGTTGTGTTGTGTTAATTATAAGGGAGACCACGATTCAAAGGGTTTAAAATTAAATAAAAAGTGCAGAAGATAAAAAAAATTGAAGTAAATTAACACAACCACGTTCTCTCCCAGCAACTTCCACTAGCAGAACGCACAAATGCCCCAGCACACGTTGGTAGACCAACATATACAACATATAGCTGTTCCCATATAAATTAGTGCCACCCAAGTATAGAATCTCAATTACTGGAAGTTCTATACCCTACCTTACCGACGATAGTAGATTTTTTTTAGTTTTACCGAAGATAATAGATAGGATTTGTGGATGGTTGTCGCCTGAAAAATTCAACTTGACGAATTTTATTTGGGATAGTTGGGCCACTTGAGATTGAGAAAGTTGCTGGGCTTCACCTGACGAATTCGATTTGGGTTGTTGGAACTGGGCAATGCACTAGAATTGGGCCCAGGTAATGTTCTTTTTTGTTGTTGGAGAGGGAGGCAGAATCAGGATTGAAGCCGATCCGTGTGTGACGGATTCCATAAATGGAACAATTAAATTGCAATCCGCTCAAAATCGAGCCCAAGTGCTCTGATTCGTCTGGAAACACTTAATCCTCTCCAAATCATAAGAACATAACGTTCACGGATAAATAAACCTCTTTGATGAAATGTGGACAATGGAATGAGATAATACAGCCCAAGGATGAAATGAGATAAATTACCTTCTAGTTGTAGTTAAAGCCAACGAACAAGCATATGATGCATCTCAACGAAAACAGTTCCAAAGTCAATTCTACCCCCCAGTCGATCTCCCAAGTAACTGAGTAACTGACCGCCTACAACGCAATAGATCCTATCACAGCATACTCCCTCCATCCAGGATACCAGACACGCACGTAACTCAAGAGTCAAATGTTATTGTTGAAGAATGTGCCAAGTTTGACCACACCTTATATCTTGGAGCAGAGGGACTATTATCTACGGAGGGGAATGTCAAATATCAAACCATTGCCCTAATGAGGTCATGGTGGGATGCAAGAAACAAAGTGAATGCTGGTGAACAAAAAAGAACTGAGGAAGAATTGGTTCATCAAGTAAGAAACATGACAATAAAGATTCTTTCTACCTAAAAAAACTAAATGTGAAGCACGATAAAAAAAAAAGGTTAACATTGATGAATCTTTTATGAGGGAACAAAAAAATTGTGGTTGGGGCTTCATTGTTAAAGATAGTGATGGGGTTGCTTTAAGCCAGGAGCAGAAAGACTAGAGTCAGTCCATGATGCTTTATGTGTAGAAGCTCCTTGCATAGCGGCTCTAACAACCATCTCGGCCCAGGGTATGACATAATTCAGCTTGGAACTTGTTGGATAAACTTGTGATTTATGCTATATTTTAATTCTGAGATTTAGAACAATATTTGCATGACCATCGAACTAAAGTTTGTGTTTTTTTATGTTTCTTCTCCTTCTCAGTCATGTAATTTGTGTCTTTATGAATTAGCTCACACTAGTTTGAGTTCGGACTCGGATGAGTCATATATTTGGCTTGATCACCTCGCGGAGTTTGTAAACTTGTTTGTAAGTCGTGATTCTCATGAACTGCATATAGAGGAATAAATTTGTGACATTTTTTTAAAAAAAAAACACATAACTCTTCACGAACGCCAAGGAATCTCATTGCTACCTAATTACTACCCCCTCCGTTCCAAAATGTAGGTCGTTTGACTTTTTTACCCAAACTTTGACTGTTCGTCTTATTCAAAAAAATTTGCAAAACATCATATTTTTTTTTGTTATGGCTAGCTTTAGTAATAAAAGAATTTCAAGAATGACCCAAATTTAACTATATTTGTATAATTTTTTTGAATAACACGAGTGGTCAAACTTGAGAAAAAAAAGTCAAATAATCTACATCTGGAACGGAGGGAGTACCTGTCACGTCTAAAGTTGTCTACATGGGAAGAACCACACACAAATGAGCAATGGGATCGGATTGGCTCTGGATGTTTATACTTTGTCAAGTCAATGCATCTATCGTTGGTACGGTGTTGCCCTTTTTGTTTGAGTTATTACTTGGCCTTCTACATCACGCAAACATTACACTTCCCAGCTGTTGATCGTGTCAGCGTCAACGCATGGGCTTGCAATGAGAACAAAACTGCAAAGATCACCGCCAGAAACGCTTGACTGGCCTCTAAACTTGCAATAATACTGAGCCGACTCGTAATGGAATGACATGGAATCTCTGACATTATTAATAACCACACAGCTTCTCACATCATGGGTCGGTGTAAAATAATGAACATATGAAGAGGCAGCTAATTAGGAATTTTTTACGTTCTGTAAAAGCAACTGACGTATATTGTAAAGTGTACAACGATAGTTCATTTAATTATTTTACTATTAGCTATGTTCATTGTTCACAGGTCAATCTACAAGACGACAAGGAAGGAGTCCATGTGCAATGCCAATAGGGACCTTTCGTGGTATCTAACATTATGTTCATTGTTCACAAGTCAATCTACAAGAAGACGACAAGGAAAGAATCCTTGTGCAATGCCAACAGGGCCTAGGTCAAGGCATCTAACATCCGTGAACCTTTTAGGCATAACCAGCTAAGAAGCACATGCAATACACATGTGACAAAAAAAATATTTATTTTTTAGGCAATTCTAACAATACAGATACAAAATGCCACCTACCTATATTGGTTGACTTTTTTCTTAGACAAATATAAGATGCCACCTACCCATAAAATTATTTTACAATTAGACTTTTTAAATATTTATGCTGCTAGGAAAATATGTTGACTATTGTCGTTACTTTATACGTCTTACAACAACTACTTGCATGTTTGATTCGAAAACTTTATGTGGGCAACTTCAGAGCTGTGAGGTAAGTCGACGAAGGCATGCAACACGAGGCTGCCCCTAAACACAAGAACTTAGGAACCTTGGGGAGGAATGAGACTCATCCGCACATCCTCTTCTCCTTGAAATCTTACAACCTAGTGGCGTATTAGAGGGATCAGCGTCCATGGCCCCAAAGAGCCTCGACGGTGGCACTGCACACACGACAGCGTAGCGTCCAGACGACCAGACCTCCGCCTCATAGTCCCGCAGAGGAAGGTCCCAGACGGCCAGCGAGGCAGCAACGACCCGACCACATGCGCTGCATGGCCAACACGCGAGCTTTCCGTTCATCTCACAGAAGGTCATCCCGTCCCGAACAGCTGCGCTCAGTAGAAGAGGTGCGAGCGGTGGCGCAGGGCGCAGGCGGCTCTCCTTAGGCGGCCTCGGATCATCTTAGATGGAGAGAGGCATGTCGCTCACTGTCAGCATCGTCGACGGAGAGGGTGGGCATCTGGAGCGTGTGACGGTCGTCGGTCAGCGTAGCCAGCTGATGAACGAGCGACCGGTGACGGATGGGAAGCGGAGTTGTGCAATAGAAAAGGAAAATCATGTGGAGAGAGCGGCATTGTAAAAGCAACTGACGTATATTGTAAAGTGTACACAGATGCTTCATTTAATTATTTTACTATTAGCTATGTTCATTGTTCACCGGTCAATCTACAAGACGACAAGGAAGGAGTCCATGTGCAATGCCAATAGGGACCTTTGGTGGTATCTCGTTCATTGTTCACGAGTCAATCTTCAAGAAGACGACAAGGAAGGACTCCTTGTGCAATGCCAATAGAGACTCGGTCAAGGTATCTAACATCCGTGAACCTTTTTGGCTTAATATATAGTCTCTTTAGTCCCTTAACTACGCTCAGATTCTCGTTTTGGCCCTTGTGCTATAAAAAACGGATCAACCCAGTCCTTGGAGGCAGCTCCAATGTGTGTGCTAAGCAGGTGCAAAGATGAGAGCTAGACAAGTATATGAAAGAGGCGCAGTACAGTGAAGAGGAGGTGCTACCTAAACACCTTTTTTTTTTGCACCTCTTGCTTGTTTTTCATCCCGTGCAAAGAATAAATTAACAAACAAGGTTCTTTTTTTGTGGTTAAACAAGGTTCCTTTCCACTTATTCTCACCTATAACTATATAGGGGTGTTGATGTAGCATTTCACCTGTGAGTATTCAACGGTATATTTTCAACACAGAATGAAGGTATAAATGACTTCTAACTAGAAAACTAGGATCAAAGGAAGAGTTGGATAGTGTGGTTTTATCTAATGAAAAGAACATAGTTAAGTGTTCTCCGCTCTATGACCAGTTTGACCTTCGTACCAGGGCCTTTGGCTTATACACTACGTTTATATTAGCAAGGGGGGCTATGCAAAACACGCAGGCTGTGCCGGGTAGACAGGGTTGTCACCTCCTAGAACCTACCCCAAAGGTGTCAATTCTAGTGATATAATATATGCAAACAAGGGACATTCTTAGGCCCAGATACTATGTCTACGCCTAGGATAATGAGTTTGTTGTTGTGCCGGGTTATCTGTCTTTATCAAGAGCCCTTACACCAAACACCCCACCGGAGTGGGCACATAGAACGAACAAAGCAGACAATAACATGTACTAATTGAACTTTGAACTGAACAAAAGAAGAACATTAAGTGATTACATTTCTGAAGAGGTACAACATCAATGAAGGATCATAATGAAGAAGGATCCAGTGGATCTTCCTCTAATCTCTCTCTAATCCTCTTATAATCTAATCCCTCATTCACTTACTTATCCTAATGATCAGGGATGAAAGTGGTAATGGATATTTCCCGTCCGACCGACCGACCGAAGACCCTCAGGCCTTAAATGGTACAGTCCGTATCCAGAACCGAAAAATTAATATTCGACCGTATCCGTATCCGTATAACAAAAGTTGAATGTCTATTGTAGATATGTAATGTATATCAATATCGGATGCATATCTGACATATTTTGTACTTTCCGTATCCGAATATGACCCGACAAAAAAATAAATATCCGTTTTCGTATCCGGGCATATCCATCCGTATCTGATCCGTTTTCATCCCTACTAATGATAATGAAGTTCCCCTCTGTTGGCGGTCCTTAGCCTAACAGATAAATCCGTAAGCGTAAGGATGCCGATGTAGCTTTCACCTTGGAGTAGTGACTCTGGTCTATCCAGGGGATATGATGGGAGTGAAGAAAATCAGATAAGATAGGTAGAGAAAATTTATCATCATCTTGTTGACTCTTACCAAGAATACTTGAGAGCTCTAGTTACTTCGATGGCTGGAAGGGAAGGACCTCAGAAAGGGATGAGAGGGGGCTCCAATGGCAATATGCACTATTGTTATGAAAACACCTGAACGTGGACGGACAGGGCTATCACCACCTGCCGCCTACCACAACGGTACCGTGGGGTGGAACATGACCCAAGGTAACTATCAATCCTAGGCACCGCGTCTATGCAATCTAGTCACTTACTCCTACCGTGGTCAAGATAGGGAGTACTCGCAAATATGTAGAACTTGCTACCTACACCGACAACATATTGAAGGATCTAGGCCCCTAGCATTGTGCTATATTGAGTTTTGGAGATTAATGACAACCAGATGTGTGGAATTAAGTATTTCCATGAGATGGTGTATTAGGTTGAGTTCCGGCATCAAGATGAAAAGGTTAAAACTTCATTGGTTGAGGATCAACAATTTGAGGATGTGAATGAAGTAAATATCATAAGTTGATGAATATCAAAAGATATGAAAATCATAAGTTGATGAAGATCAAAAGGAAGAATATGATAATATGGTGATCAACAACATCAAGAGGAAAAACTTGGATGTTGGTGACAAATAATCACGATGGAAGAACATGTTGAGTTAGTGATCAACAACCATGGTGATCCAAAATGAGAAGTGAATATATTGATGATGCCTGATATAAAGTGGTTTTGTATGGCAAGATGATGAAGGGTATACAAGGCTCGGCTGCGACGGACCATGCAAGGATGAAGGGCAAGCAAAGGGCTTGGCGCCGATGGACTAAGGCAATGGTGAAGAGCGAGTAAAGGCTTGGGCCGATGGACCATGAGAGGCCATATGAAGCTATGAGTAATCCGTGTCAATTATATGAAGAATGAAGGAATTTATGGAGTCAAAGCAAATTATATACTTCATGTGGTGAAGGACTTTACATTGCTTTGATGAATAGAAATGATATGTCCATCATGTGTTGATGAGTGTCATCAAATGAGAAGATGGAAATAATGCGGTGATTGACATCAAGTGAATTATGATGAAACTCAAGACGGACTTCATATGTTGATAAACATCAAGTGCCTTTAAGAAATGATAGTGATGGATATTATATGCATATCAGCATCAAGAAAGACACAATGCAAAATGGATTTGCGCAAGGCAAAGGCATGAAATGTATGGCATTTGATTTTGCCGGTCTTGGTGGTTAGTGGAGAAAGACTGGATTGATAAGATACAGTGATTTACTATTAACAGGGGTCTTGATGATGCTTGAGTATTTGCTAGGTGTTGAAAGCTCAATCTTGCATATGCATACTAACCTTGGCAAGGAAACGGTAGTTTGCAAAGTTGTTTAACCGATGGTTGATGATAATGGTTTGTGGTTGATCTTGGATTGCAATTATAATTTGATCCAATAGGTTTTGGGTCAAGAATTCAGTTCGAATGTGTGCTCCTCTGAATAAACTTTCCATAGAGTTCAAGATCATCTAATTTGAACATCGGAGTAAAGAGTTATAAACGTTTTACCGAGGGTCGGTTGGGCTGAAAAAAATAGAGCTGCGATAGTCCGCACTTGGGAGGCAAACAGTCCACTGGGTTCTTTCTTGTGCTGAAAAAGAACCCTTCCTGAAGCTTGGTGAAGTTCCTGTAAGGAAAATGGCTCTAGGCCATTGTTTGTGGGTTTGGTGATTGATTGACAGCACAGTCATTGGATTAACATGTGTTTAAAGATGTATTTTTGTAGATTTTTGAGAATGTGTTTTTAGCCATGCAAATGGTTAGAAATGTGCCTCCGTCTCATACAAAAATGTAAAAAAAACGGGATGAAAATCGGCGAAGAAATGAAGTAAAAACTGTCATAACCATGCTCTCAACAGTGCTGCGGATAAGGCACAATAGCAATTGAAAATGCGTCGGTGCCCCTCACCGAAATGAGTCGGTCCCCCCGCCGAATGAGTCGGTCCACCCAAAGGAAGGCGTTTTTGGGTAGCGAAAAAACATACCATCGATTGGTTTAGTGGTACCTCATCAAGGGCACCGAATTAGTCGGTCCCCCCACCGAATTAGTTGGTCATTATGGCTGGAACATGTTATTTGGCTCTGGTGAGCACCGATTGATTCGGTGGTGGCAAGGAGAGGGCACTAGATGAGTCAGTCCTACCCAGAAGGTGTGCAACGGCTATACAATGGCTAGTTCCTTTGGTTGGGGCTATAAATACCCCATCCCACGGCCATTTGAAGTGTGCTTGAGCTGGGAGAAGCTATTGGCAAGTGTTCTACACATTCTTAAGTACTCAATCCACCAAAGTGCTAAATAGAACATCTAGGTAATTAGCAAAGTGATTAGTGCTTGTGTAGACCCTTTAGCGCATCTCTTAGGTGTTTAGCCTAGAGCTTAGCGAGGTTTGCATACCACTTTGCTTACCGGTGCTTGCATACACCAAGTATTGTAAATCCGGGGCTTGTAATCTTGCGAGACCCTCCAACTGAGTTTGTAGAGAGGCCGCTAGTGCTTGTGCAAGGGAGGAGAGGCCCTTGGCGTTTGGCCGAAGCTCTACCAAGTGAAGGCGACGAGGAGCATCCGGGGAGGGACGAGCGGAGACCCACTTGCGCGTGGGGAAGTCCCGTGGTCACCCACGGAGTTACTCGACCGGGGAGTTTATGCCCTTGCGTGGGCATTCCATTTGAGAACTAACAGAGGGGAACTCTCGTGAGCTTTCCGATACCTCGGTAAAAATCTTTGTGCCGAGAGTTTGCTCTTCTCTTCTATCCTTTAAGTTTTTGTATTTCATACTTGCACTACTTTCTGCATTTACCTTTTCTAGACTTGCCATGCTAGTCTAGGACTGGACCTAGGGTGCAAAACTTTGTAACGGTAGAGATAGCAACACATAGAGAAAACATATAGCATATTTAGATAGAAATTGAAATAGGTTTTCATATGTGCAATTGGATCCTTAGTTTTTAGAGACACCTAATTCACCCCCTCCCTCTTAGGGTGTCACTGTCCCTGACTCCGATTTCGGGACAGAAACTTGGTGTTTCTGTGTGGGAAGTCCAAATGAATGGCAGACGGTCCGGGCTTTGTACTGCGGACAGTACAGGAATCGTGTAACGGTCGACTCTGAGGAGCACATAACGGTGGACTGTGTGGGCACATAACGGTGGACAATCCGCGAAATCGCTGAGAGGTCAGGTTTTGAACCTAATGGTTGGATTTTAGAGACCCCTCTATGAATACTCAAGTGTCCAGCACGGGGAGTAGCTCTTGGCCTTTGGAGTCACTTGAAAAACACTCTTGAGCTCTTCCCTCACTCTCTCTAACTCATATGACTTGAGGTTGAATTATTGTGAGATTGAGAGTCACCTAGTGCATTTGCATAAGAGATTGAGCTTTAGGAATTTGGTGGAGGGTCAAGTGAGTCTTGACTTGTTACTCTTGGTATTTGCTGACACCTAGACGGCGCGGAGCTGCTACGAGCCGGTGATCTTCTCAAGAGAAGCTTGTGAGAAGGCCTGGTGTGCTTGTGAGAGGTTCTTATGCTTTGCCTCGCCGGAGCAGTGAAAAGGAACTCTAGTGGAATCGAGGTGTGGAGAGGTTTATTAATTCCAAGCTGGCTTATAGACCAAGTGGATTCTTGGTAGAGGAGCGGTTGGAGCTTTGAATCCACCTCATCGTGGATGAAGGGTGACTGGCAAGTCACTGAGACCACGGGAAAAATTTAGTGTCTCCATTGTGGTTTGTTTCATTGAGCTCATTTACTTTGTGCAATTTATATCCAAGCAAGTTTACATTCTTAGAAATATTTGTTGCTTGTTTGTCACCCTAGGATTACGAACCTTGATCCAGCCATAGGGTGTTGGTGCATATAGTTGAAAATCATATATAGGGGGTGTAGTTGTGTTTCACCCGATCATTTTAATTCCACATCTTTATCGGTTATGTTTTCGCTAGAAGTTTTTAGAACCGACTATTCACCCCCTCTGGTCGGCCTCCTCGATCCTACATGTATCTCGCAACTAGAGATCAAGTACTCAAGTGCTAGATAAAACAATTGCAACGGAAGAAGAGGAACTCACTTGAACTGAAGCTTCATTCCTTGGAGGTACAAAGTTAGAGAGGGGCCGACACTTCGGCAACACTCATCGATGGGCAAGTCGGTGGCTGAAAATATTGGGCAAGCCGACCCAACCCTAGGCTGGCCAGCCATTGATATTGTCGGTTCGAGCACCGCCTTCTCGTGGACGCTTCAGATGGCTCCTTGTGGCGGTTTCATTGGAGGTTGTTGCAGCAAAGTTCCAACCGGAAGGTGGGCCCTTCAATCCATGGCAAGGGACACTACTAGAAAAACTATTTTTGGAGGCGGGCAAAAAGTGTTTTTGGAGGCGGATTTTGCCTCCGCCTCCAACCTTACGATTCCGTTAATGGAGATTAACAGAGGCATTTTTCTGTCCGCCTCCAAAAATCAGACAAAAAAAACAAAAAAAAGATCCGGCCTCCCATCACCAGATCCAGCTTGCTCCTCCTCGAGGTCCACGCCACTGGATCCATCATCGGCCGTCGCCACCAGATCCGGCCACCCCACCACCGGATCTGTTCATCCCGCCGCCCGATCCAGCCTCCCCCCCACCGGATTCGACCATCTATTGGCGCTCCTTAGCTACGCCTTTTTAGTGCCATTCATGTGATGTTTTTGGACTAATTCTTATACTAACCCGCCACTTGGCACTTGAAATAACCCCATTTTCACATATGTGTTATGTTTTGGAGTATGTTGTGTTTTTCAAGGAAAACGGCCCAATTTGGAGCGTTTATGTCCAAAGTCCAAAACCAACTACAAGCACGAAGAAATCAAGCCTAATGGAGAATCCCAACACATCAACTAATCGGCCATGTGGGCTTCCATAGTCCAACTCATGGCCCTAGGAGTTCACACTCAACACGAGATCGAGTTCGTGCAGCCCACGACAACATGATTTTTAGGTGCAGATTCGGAGATCTAAACGGCCTCAAATGCCAAAATATTGAATACCTAAGTTGAAGGCATCGTTGAGCTCTTCGATTTGGACCTATGGGTCATATTATTTGGAATATGGAGCTAGGACATATTGCCCCCGAAATACATATTACCCAAAAGAGTTTGAATCCAAACATATTTTGGGGATCTTAACATCGTTTCCAAGTGAAGTCTTGAATACGAAAGTTATTGGAAATTTCGTGCCACTTAAATTAGAGTTTGAGTTTGCCCCATTTAGTGTCCGGACGTGGGAGATATGACCTCGGCAAGGAAGGGTTGTGAAACAGGAAAATCTGGGCATGGTTGATTTTATGGAAATCTAATTTGCTTGGTTCCTAAGCAAAGATCTTGTGAAAGGCAAGGGATATCACGCCTCCAAGACTCCCATAGGGTATAAATACAAACCCTGGGCACCCGAAGGAAGGGGTTGATCATCCATCCACCACAAGAACTCGACGAAAACCAAAGAGCACCGCCGAAGGGAGACGACGACCGCCGCGAGTCCTCGAAGTTGTCTAGGGATGGCCTAGACCGGCCCTAGCCACCATGACCTCCTTACATGGTTGTGTCATGGTGGATTTCATGAGCTAGTTGGAGTGGTCATTGGTATGTACTCGATGGTGATGATCCAATCGAATCTATTATGTGAGTAATGGCTTCATGTCATGCGATCTCTTAGCGATCAAGTATCTCTTGGGTTGGTGCTTGGGAGTACATCTTTTATTGATCTCGTTCTTCCTTTGGTGCACGTGTTCTTAGATCTATTCTTAAGATAGGTCACTTAGGGTGTTCTTGTAGCCGTGGTGGCTAGGGGTTCATGTCAGACATACCAGGGGGGGTTCAATGCTACTTTGTGACTTGAAAGTACAACGCCAAAGGGGATAATGCTGTGACAGGGTGTATTCTAGTGTAAGGTTGGGGTTTTGGGGGTCAATTTAGATGTCACGATTTAAAGATGCTTTAGATGAGATGCATGTTGTGCTTACTCGATTAGCTAGAACTACAACTAGAAGGCGTGCATAGGCTTAGTATTACCTTTGGCTATGTTTTATCTTTACCAATGTTCATGGATGTGATCAATCTTTGCACTTCACTCACATCTTACTAAGGTTTACTCGTTATATGCAATCAATGCTTCATGTTAGGATAGACCAGTTAGATTAGATGGAAATCTATACTAAGTTTGTTCTCGATCCACGGATTGATAAACCTTGGCAGGATTACTCTAAGAGAAAAGCTACACGTGATCCGTACGCTTGCAGTTCACAATTGATGAGTCTAAGGGCCATCAACACTATCCCGCCATGAGATCCGGCCTCCGCGCGCGCTGCAACTTGGGCGCACCACCAGGGAAGGAGGCGCCCGTGGAGGAGATGCCCCACCTGGACGCTGCCGCTCGTCGGCCTCACGTGCTTGGCCTTGCGCGCCGTCGCCGTCTGGTGGCAGCTCCGCCGTTGCAGGTCGACCGCGCGACCCACCGTCGCGCCACCTGTGCAGCTCGACGCCACCACGCCAACCCACGCCAGCCTGCACTACCTGAGTAGAGCCGCACCACCGCCGCTTTCTCCACCTCGAGTGGATCCATGCCGCTGTCGCTTTCTCCACCTCGAATAGGAAGAGGAGGAGGCGCGGGTGAGTGAGTGGAGGTCACGAGGGAGTGCACGAAGAGAGAGGGGTGGAGAGGAAGAGAGGGGAATTGGGGCACGCCAGATGGAAGAGGAGGAGGTGCGGGTGAGGTAGTGGAGGTGCGCGGTGAGGGAGTGCGTGGATAGGGGTGAAGGGGGAGAGAGGGAAAGGAGGCGTTGCCAAGAAGGAAGGAGAGAGGGGGAAAAATGAAACCCTAACCAAAGAAAGAGGGCTATACATATATGGCAAGCGCATTAACGGGCCGAGATGGGCTGTTTGGGCCTGAGGATTATAGGAAGTGGGTTTCATAAGTTATCTGCCTCCGAAAATCAATTAACCAAGGCATTTCCAAATGTTCGCCTCTGTCAATCGATTTTCGGAAGCGGTCAACAAAAACCGCCTCCAAAAATAAAAAATGTCCGCCTCTGTTAATCACCCTATTAATAGAGGCGGTTTTTTGACGTGTCCGCCTCTGAGCTCTATTTTGGCGTGTCCTGCAAAATGATTTTTTGTAGTAGTGGGACCTCTTTTGGCTTCAATCTTGTGTGTTTGGGGGTGTATTGGTGAGTCCTAGTTTAAAGTTGGAAGCCATTTGGTGAAGTGTCTGGCCGTCTGCCATTACCCTAGCCGGCTGAATGTCTTCCTGGCCAGCCGGCCAGGACTGCGCTGGTGATCTTTCTAGAGGCATAACTTTTCCGTTTGGACTCTGCATTGAGTGATCCAAGTGTCTATTTTGATCATCTCGGAAAACATTTCAACATGTCCTATCCAATATGTGATTTGAGTACTATTTGCACCATGTCCGTGGGGCATTTGTCTAGGAATACCTATTAGTTCACCAACAATGGTAGTTCATGCACCATATTACCTTTATTCCCTGCAAAACACACTTGTGTACAAAACTCATGGAACTCATTAGTTTAAATATAATATATGTATGGAACATTTCAAGTTAACTCATTATTTGCAAAGGTTGTCGACTAGAAATGGCAAATAAAGGCCGTCAACACGCTGTACACACCTTCTCCCAACTGGAATGATCTAAAGATGGGGGTAGGGGATCTGCCTCTACTTATATAGGGGAGAATAGGTCGGTTCGGGGGTCTAAGTATGGAAATATGGGCCGACTTAGTGAACCACCATACAACCACCTCAAGAAATATGGGCCCTTAGGATAGCCTTTTTGGGCCGACTAGACACCCGGTCCGATTAGAACCTTTCTGGGCCTTTGTAGCCGATGCGACACTTGTGGTCTTCCTTTCTGAGTTCTACATGTGAGGGGCCAAGTTGTGTCTGTTTTGTAATGGTTTGTAGGCCAACTGCTATCGTAAGTTTTCCTTTGATTTGTCAAAGAGATTTTTACGAGCCCTCACCATGCTGGGCATACACAAGCCCCCCTCATCACCGAGTTACATGTTGTTGCTGACATGGATAGCGGGTTCAGTTGGATCCAACCGACAACCTTGCACCAAAATGACAATATCTCCCTCATCCCGCGTCCAATTGAGGCGTTATTTGATGCGTTGGAAAATAGAAAGTATTACCCAAGATCATTGATGATCTTGAAGAAAACATGATCAATCTTGATGAACTAGACTTGAATCCTCTAATATAGAACTAGAGATAAAATAAGAGAAGTAAGAGAGAATTCAACTATGGTAGTTGATGTTGCTGACATAGTGAACCGCCTTTGCACAACCACGCCAAAGATGGGCTCCAACCGCCATTGTCATGGGCTAGCCCACACCACCACCTTCTCGTGGTAAGTTGTGGATTGGCACTAGCTTGTCTCCATTGACAATACCTTTGTTCCATTAGTCTTGTGTCCCCTTCCACCAATTTGAGCATTTTTAGTATGGAATGTTCTTTATACTTTTATGCTGATTTCTCTCTATTGTCACTTAAGTCCCTGAAAAATCAACATTAAGATGCAATACAAGTGGAACCAAGTTAATTTAAACAAAATACATTCGTAAAGCAATAGTTTTCCTGAGAAGTTGACGGTAAATTTCATGATATAAGGGCCATCAACATCCACTATGTGTTCCCAGCAGTGGAAGTCATTAGGGCACCACCACACAAGCACATACACGTGATCAAGTTAATAACTTGTAAGAAGATCAAATTAAGCTATATACTAAATCTAAGAATAAATCTAAATTTACCTCCAATTATTGCGCCTAGGTTAGCTTCAAATTTGTTGCCTCTCTTTTTTTTATCTCCTGGTGAAGGAAATTAGCATTTTATTTTACCACACACTAGACTTGCACCTCGTAATGCATGTCCTTCATGACCTTAATGCATCTATTGTTAGCCACAACCCTTGCCATATCCTCATGCTCGGACTCACATGTGTAGAAATCTAAAGATGATGAGTTACAACTGTCCAATGAATGCGACGAATTGAGCAGTGTAGTGTGAGGTAGACTTACCCAACTCTGCTAACATTTGCTCTATCTTTTCGGTGTAGCAACTGTTTCATGGGACAAATTGATTGGGGGTGGCATGGCAGTGCTCCCACCTCTAGGCTGGCTCGTACCTTTCACCAAGGTGGGTCTAGCCTAGGAAATGCTTCCTGCACAAAAGTCCTAGGATGTAGTTGACCTTTCACTTGTGAACACTGGAGTGACTACTTCAACAACTACAAAAAGTGATTAAGTTAAAATATTAGTTTCTAATGTGATTTCCTTGTTATGAGATGAGAATGTAGTGATAACATCTAAAGTTACCTACATTATTGGCGGAATGAGTTAAATCACTGGGCATCCGGCACGGGGTATTGTCTTGTTCGGGAGTCACGAGGGACCTCACAAGCAGTCCGCAGCCGATGTACCCCTTGTGTCCTCCTTCCCCTTCTTTCCCCTCCTCAGCATTCGGCGACTCCATGCATGGTAGTTATCGGCCTCCTATCATTGCTCTTCTTCCTGCGACTCCTCCTCCTGCTGCGACTGCTCCTCCTCACGTGGCTTCTCCTCCTTCGACTCCTTCTGAGAATGCGGCTCTACATATCGAGTCGCTCGACCCTTGCCTTGACCCTTGGGGCCACCTTCCCTCGATCCTTGCCTCGGGTACCCTTAGCGGCGGACCTCCAGCTTCATCAAACTGTGGCAGCATGCTTCTGAAAGTATACGCACATTATCGCATCAATCCAACGCCGACCATCTTTGTTCAATCACTAGAAATTAAAAATAGTAAATCAATCACCACATATAAGAAAACGTAATATTACAAGAAAAAATAAACAAGATATTAGAAATAATAATTCAATCGATATGGAGCATACATGTATTAGAAATAAGTGTCCTAATGGGATTAGTTGAATCATATGTATCGCCATCACTATCATGCATGTCAAGAACACAATTAGTCATGTGCTCTGATTGAGGAATGTCCCCATCAAGCCCTAGTTGTAATTTATCAAGTAATATTAAGTCCATCGCATTATAAACCTCATCTCCAGCATCCTTCTCATCGCCCCTTTCATCACCCTTGTATCCTTCTATTTCAATTGCTCCATTTTAATCTATCTCAAAACACCCTTGTAACCCATCTTTTTGAAAGAACTCTCTGTGATATGTGTTTGGTTCTATATTGTAATCTTCATTGTTTGGGACAGGGAGTTTACCATGTGGCGATACATTGTACAAAACATCCCAACCCTCAAGACATTTGTTGGTTTTGCACAGGTAGGAGAGATAATAAACTTGTGTGGCTTGTTGAGTCAATATAGAGATAGTCTCCTGGATAAATGGTTGATTGTTCAATTTTGATTAGTCCAAGATTAAGGATTTGTCGCACTTCATTAGGATAACACCAATGAAATTTGAATATGATAGGCTTAAGAGGTTTGCAACCAAGAAACATGAGTTCATATATTTCTTCAATTATTCATAATACTCGACCCCATCTTGGGTTGTCGTACAAATTATTCCAGAATTTTTGGTTCTCTGACTGATACAACTGTGATCATGCCTTTTTGTGTGAAAATGATATGCGTTCACGTCATAGCCATACTATGACATTACCCTATAGGCACATACATAGGCAACCTGTCTCAACTCGAGACTCATGGATGCATCGTTTTGGCTCTTTTGTTCGAACCAAGAAATGAAATTGGGTGATCCACGTCCTGCACCCTTTTAAAGAAGGGTATCAACTTGCTACGGGGTCGATGCCCTATTTCCCTGCTAGAATTTTTGAATAAATTCTCTGTATGAACAAAAAGAAGATTGAGGGGGGGGGGGGTTAGATGCAAAATAGTGACCATATTCTAGAAATAATCAAAAACTAATTTGTGGAGAACTTTATTGAATGTACGACTTCACTTCAGAAGGTTGGTTAACTCATACATCATAACAGTGTGGAACTCTGCATGTTGCAAGTTCTTAGGAGTCCCAACACTTGCACTTCCGAGTTTCCCTCGGAAGAGACTGAGGTTCGATTATGCATGTTAGGAAATGTGTCAGCATAGTATTTTGCTGCAAAGTTTGACACCTCATAAGAACAGTATGCCTCTGCCATGAAAGCTTCGATTTTGCACTTGTTTTTACATTTGGTTCAAAGAACCTTTTGTTGTCTCCCAATTGAATAGCACTAACGGCCATGCACAGACCCCCACATTCATGACATGTACAATGATATGTTGCATCGAATTGAAAAGCTAGGTGGAAAGATCTTCTCCAACTTACAAAACAACATATGAGCTAATTTTTCCATCTCTGGCACCACAGTCCGAGATAACTCCTTAGCACAGGGGATGTAGAAGAAATCGCTTTACCTTGCCAGCACTAGCCATACATTGTCAGATAGTTAGCCTCCAACCATCACCAAAAGAAGCTTCTCAAACCATATGTGGTACTCATGACTCTAGAGCCCATTGATTCACAAAGTATCCAAGTTCACCCTCTTCTCAAATTGGTTGCATACCCATTGGGAAACATCAATGATTGGAATAATTCTAGCACTTCCCTCCTTTGGTTCCTCTTCAGGACCAAATCACTTGGAGTCTTTTAAGTGTGCATCATATTTATGTTATGTGGAAGAATAATGTCAACCATGTAGCAAAGGCTCAACAAGCCTAACTTCTGGGGTCCTCACCATATCCCACAAAACCAACACCTTCTTCATTTGACACGAGCGCGTCTAACTGCTCACGAACAAAGACATTTGTCAAAATCTGCGGTTGAGGTCTCCAACCACGACACCTTTTGTAAACTTTTTTATGTATCGTCAATGGTCAATAAAGGAGAAATTGTCGGTGTTTGTCGAACAAACATACTTGCAGCTTACTTGAATATTGGGCATGGGGGCTTTCTGTGGATTCACCAGCCACTAAATAGGTCATACTAAGGATGGTCATCCACGGAGTACATGTACCACACTTGCATTTTGAAGTAGACCCGGGTCACCAAAATATAACATATGGAGAAAGAAACAAAAATATAAAATGCAAACATAAAATAAAAGCTTGTACGAATGTACCATGGGTATAAACATAGAAGTAGATCTGGGTCACCAGCAGGGGTCACATGTCTGCGTGGTTGGTACCAGCTACAAATTATCGTTGTTTAGTAAGTTATTTTAACCGCTACTAAAGTGGCACCATTTGATACCGGTTATTCCAACAGATACTAAAGGCGCCACCATTTAGTATGGGATTCACGGTACTAGCCGTGTGGAACTAAAGGTGGTTGCTAATAACGGGTACTAATAGTCAAATCTCTGGGTGGCATGCGTCCTGCGGTGCACCACATGGGCGCTTTGTACGGTGCACTACTAAGATTGGAAAGAAATAATGGTTCAGGCACTAAATTGGCCCTTTTGATATGATGAGAAAATTTAAGGGACCAAAATGGCTATTAACCCGACCTTCTTCTATATATATCCCGTGAACTAAGTGTTGGCGATCCTGGCCGACCATGGATACCCACTGCCTGCTCCCTCGCGAGCAGATGGACCTGCCTTCCCGGCTGTCCGCCAGCAGCAGGTCGTTCCGCGCCGGGGCGCAGCGGCAGAACTTCATTCAGAAGGTGCCGCAGAGCGTGCGGCGCGGCCTCGAGCAGCGCTACTTCGTGCCTGACGTGGTCTCGATCGGCCCCTACCACCACGGCTCCGACCACCTCGTCGAGATGGAGCAGATCAAGGAGGCCGTGGCGCACGATTTCTGCCACAGCTCGTTATCGACCGTGCCGCAGTTCCTGGAGGCGGTGAGGCCGACCTTGCAGGATGCGCGGCGCTGCTACGCTGACAGGTTTGAGAGCATTAACTACAACGATTTCGCCTTCATGATGGTTGTCGACGGCTGCTTCCTGCTCGCAGTGATGGCTGTCTTCACTAAGAGCTACCCGGAAGGGCTCGACCACTGGTCGTGGACGCACGGCCGCATGCTGCGTATCCTCAAGGACATCCTGCTGTTCGAGAACCAGATCCCTTGGTCTGTGCTGCGCGCGCTCATGAACCTGCGCCGCGTCCCAGTGGACCAATTCGTCGACAGGATCCTCGCCTACTTCGAGTTCGACGTCCACAGCCGCGAGGCACCGGCCCGCTCGCAGTGGGAATGGGACGGCCTGAACCCGGCCCACCTCCTCGACCTCGTCCACCGGCGGCACCTGGGCGGGCTTCCGCCGAATGTCGGTGGCGGCGGCAGCGCCATCCGGTACTGTGACTACGCCCGGCCGTTCGCGCCCTTCACGTCGGCCGTGGAGCTCGCCGAGGCCGGCATCCACCTCCACGGTAGCAACTCGTGCCGCGTGACGGAGGTGAAGGTGAAGCCGACGTTTCTGGTCAAGAACATAGTCCGGCTCCAGCCGTTCAGCATCGGCCGGCTCGTCCTGCCTCGGCTCGCGCTCAGCTGGCTGCCGCGCTGCTGGCTCATCAACATGGTGGCGCTGGAGTGCGTCACGGACCGGTCAGACAACAGCGGCGTCAGCTCCTACCTCGCCATCCTCGGCTCGCTCGTCCGCGCCGAGCGGGACGTCAAGGAGCTCCGGTCGAAGAGGATACTCTTCAGCACCATGAGCGACCAGCGCACCGTCGAGTTCTTCGAGGGCATCCTTGACCCTCTGCCGCGCCAGGAGCTGTACCTCAGGACGCTGGCGGACATCGTCCACCTCCGTGCTAGCAGGAGCGCCAGGAGTGGAATCCACGCCTTCTACCACAGGAACAGGAGGACCATCATTACATTTGTGCCGCTGCTCAGCCTCCTCGTCGCCATCGTCGCCATCGTGGTCAACAATTCCAACAAGCACAAATAGTAGCCTGCAAAGGCAAGAAACGCAAGGTCTCACCGAATTAAACCAGATCGACTTCGGTGTCGGTCCTGTTTATCACTTTGTTATATGTGTCCTCTGCGCTGCTGCGCATTGGCCTGTTTCAGTATTTCATACATTCCCGAGAACCCATGACAATGTGTGGTCGAATAAAAGTAACAGGAGGAATACACTGGGTATTTGATATTGAATTCTGTTGTGCTATGTTTCACAATATTGTATATTCCACAACCTCAAATTAAAGGGCAGTAGTTGCAGTTTGCTGTTCATGTCCCCTATCACCCCTTTCCAGGACTCTTCCTCCTCCAACCGCCAAAGAAGATCAAGTTAGTCAATAGCAAGTTTTTAATTGAAGTATGATCCTCTATCCTTGTGACTCTTCTCCCCTCACTACCAGAAAATTAGAATTTGCTGAGTGCCCCTTGCTTTGCCGAGTGTAATTTATCAAGAACTCGGTAAAAAATTATCTTTGCCGGGTGTTTTAAAAAACAACCGCAAACAAGGTGTACGCCAAGTGTTTTTTTATTACACTCAGCAGACAAGGTGTGCCGTGGGACCAGCCAAGTGCTGGCTGCATCAAAAGGGTGTTTGCTGAGTGTAATTTTTTGGCACTAGGAAAATAAGGCTCTTTGCCGAGTGTATTTGTGTGGCGCTCAGAAAAGACCTGGTTTGTTGAGTTCATTTTTTTCGAACACTCGGTAAAGATTATTTGCAAAGCACATTTTAAGCCTCTAAATGTATTGAAAATTTGAAATTAAAAAATTAATTTTGACCTACAAAGTTGTATAACTTACCAAAATATACAACTTTTATATTGGTCATATCTTCAATCAAACAAATTGATGAAAATTTTATTCACAAAATCTACATCTCTCATATAGTTACATAAAACTAGAGAAGATAGTATAAGATTTATGCACAATGTTACTATCACTTTGTTGAATGAAAAAATGACCATAAAGTTATAGGCACTAAAAAGTTATTCAACTTTATAGTGGATCTCATTTTAATTAGTACTAATTTTACCAACGAAAATTCAATCTAAATTTCTTAAACTTTGAGGTTTTTTCAAACGACCTTGGATGGAGAAACTCCCCTAATGAAAGTTCTAGACACTAAAGGAACTTTGTAGTTGACAACTTATTTATTTGAATTCATTTAAAGATGCAAATAAGCAATTTACTCTCGGTTGAGTATAACAGGTGGGAAATCAAAATGGGATATGGACGCCTAAGGGCACTACAACGGTAAGACGAGCGTCGTCTTTTTACCACCACACAAGCATAAGTGTCCAACGTGGACATGATTAAATGAAGAAAGAGAAGCCAGTTGTCGTTTTGTTCGGCGACGGCAAGGGCTCAAGCTCCCAGACGACTTGCCGGCTCCTAGCATCACGATCCCTTGCGTGGGAGCGAAAGTTCCCCACGGCAAAATACGCGCGCCAAATCCCTTCGCTCATGCCTTGCTCGCCCGTCCGCTGCTCTCAAATCTCTCCCTTCCACATCCACCAAAACCTCAAGTGTAGTTGCATCTTTACTTCTAGTTAAGACGATTGCTACAGAGATCAGCGCTCCATATTTGCTTACTTCTGATCTGAATGTTCAAATGATCAAATATTGAAGCTTCGTTTCCACTTCTGTAACACTGTCGTCATGCGTAGCGTGTATATTGTTTTCAATGCCAATTTGGAATCGGTAAAACTGGTGTTCAATTCATTTCCTTCTGTTATACATTACCACGTTTTCAGTTTTTGTCAGGTGCTTGACTAGCTTATGTTTGTATGAATTGAGGATCTATTCAGAATGAAAGAATAGTGTAGATAAAAGTAGAAATAGGAAAACACACTGGGTGGCAATATGATTGAATTATGGTTTTGCTCAAATTAATACGATTAGCTCATACCCCGTCCCACGCGGAATGTCGACTGGGAAGAAATGAAAGTTGGGAGGCCGGTCGGCTTGCGGCGGTGGCACCGCGCGTGAAGCAGTTCTCTTGCCCGTCGAAGCTGGCAAGGGGAGGGGATTTCAGGCGGATGGTGTTGCCTGCAAAATGCAACGGAAACCTCGCACTCACGCATGGCCTGTGCTAGCTGGGCCGCTTACCAGGCCTGAGGAGAAAACCAGGAAGTTGACAACAAGGCCCACGCCCATTTGGGTTGATCGAACTGGGGCCAATGCATTAGAATTGGGCCGGGTGAACTGGGGGGAGGGAGGAGTCTATCGTTTCACGGATTTTGGGACAATTTAAACTGCAATCTGCTCGATCCGAGCCCAAGTCCTGTCGTCTGGAAACACTACATCCTCTCCAAATCAAGAGGACAGACAGATCGCCCACAGATAATTCAGCCAAGCACCTTCCTTATAATGACAAAAAAAGATGTTTAAAGTTAATGACCAACCACAACCACATATGTGTCTCATCCAAAACATGTTTTAAGTTACTTCTGTCTCCGATGGACCTCCCGAGTACTGACCGCCTACAACGCAACATAATCATCGTGCAAAGAGGTTGCAAGGGCATGAACACAACAGATTGTCTCTAATTATCATGAATAGTCAACATATTACGGGATGTTTGGATTCCAATCCCTGTTACGTCAAATATTTTGGACGAGCTCAACGCAACCGCGATCTCCGAATATTTCATACGGTTTATGATTAAAAAAAGTCAACTTTTTCTCAGATTATTTGGCTTGGTCAACACTCTATATTTTTTGGAATATTATACTTGAGGATCTACATGGCACACTGAGACAAGTTTAGGGACCTAATAATACATTTTGGGAGTTAAGTATATTTTGGGAGTTAGAGAAAAACAGTGCAGCAATATGAAGCTTGGACACTTCACACTTGGCTAGCAATGCTCTCGAACAAGCTATGTTTGGCTTAACCAGTGCTTGATCAGTGTCCATCCATCCAAGTGATTAACAAGTTCTCTCTAAAATAGAAGCATCCCTACTGGTCCTCATCGACTACAATAAATTTAAGTGGGTGGCATTTGAGTTGTTCTTGGCCCACAAAAAGTTCCAATATTATATTTTTTGTAAAACCTATATATTTCTATGATTTTTCGGTAAAAACATGTTCATTGCCTTATCCTCGAAAATTCAAAAAACTATCCAGTCAGCCGAATTAAACACATCCAAGTGTTTCTAATTCACGAGAGAAATGTTTTTATGAAGAACTTGGGTACAAAATGTTTTTTATTAGAATCTAGATATCTATAAAGGCACCGTACAAGTTGATATCTATAAATGCATGGTACAGGTTGAGAAGCTCTTAGTTTGCTAACCAGTACTGATTGGTATATAATGTAATGTCATGTAATGTTCAGTATCCGTTAGGAAAACCAACCGGTGAACATTTGCCAGCCACAGGCTACCCAATCAGTAATAAATAGTATTAAAATGCTAGATCAAAACCCATGGGTCCGCGTGTTGTGGTTGGATGACCCGGTACTAAATATTTTGCATATCTAGTACCATGCCTTTAGGACAAGTCAATAAATCGGTACAAAAGGGGTTCCAACCAGTATGTCGATCCTCTTGCAATGCCCATTCATGGTGACACTGCAGGTCCTGTGGTTGGGAACCATCGACCCTGCACATATGCGATGAACCACCAGACCATTGTCCAGAGTGTGCTCTTCCATTTCAGTTACTTAATCGTAAACCACGTTCACAGGCACCTTGCTCGGTTGTCATATGGTTACCATATCTCAGCTTTATGCTTCCAAACCATGGACGTGGCAATGACCAATTGGTTTGCAGTAGTTATAGGTGCCAACGCACCACGAATTTGGAGACATGCTTGATGAATAGCAATAATGGTGGCATATACACGATGGGATGAGGCCTGGAACATTCCTCCACTTTGTTTTCTTTCCAAATTTACATTATCCGGCACACACACATCCCATTGCTTTGGAGGATGAGATCATGTAATGTACATGGATCATGGATGTGCCTATACAAGATATGAAACGAGCTCCATGCAGCAGTAAACAAAACAAATTTCTGCAACTAAAGCGACAGCCGTGGCCACGTTCTCTCGATCCTCCAAATCTCGAATGTCAACGCAGGCTGAGCACAACAGAAGATGATCATTGGCAACCATGTTGTCGACCTTTATTTCTTTTTCCTCTCCCCTCCTATAAATGGAGAAATAGCAGAGTTGCCTACACAACCATTCGAACACTCAGCACAATCTGCATTCTGCAACACATACACAAGAGTGCCAATGGCCTCCGTGCTTCTTGTCTTCCTTATGGCAACCATGGCCGTCTCCTCCGTCGCCGCCTTAGGCCACCCCTTGAGCTCGAGCTCTGGTGAACAGCTACCGCAGCCGCAGTACCCCTCGACTGGCATCTTCCCATCCGAAAAGAAGGCACCTAAATTGGACGAGATCCTTGGCAGCGATATCTGCCATGGTGCCCAAACAGCCGTAATCGATGCCAGAGACAAGTGCTGCAACGACCTCGGCAAGCGCGGAAAGTGCATCTGCCCGTCGGTGAGGAAGTTAGTCGACTCCATTACCTTCCTGCAGGGCCTGTGCGGCGACTACAATGCCTGCTCGGGGAGCTGGAACGACGAAGCCGAAGTCGATTATGCTATGAAGGACGAGTGCAAGTTGCTGGTTGACAAGGAGAACAAGGCAGGAGAGTGCAGCAAGGCAGTGGAGCACCTCAAGAAGATGGACGAGCATTGCTTCCACATCCTAGCATTCCCGGGGGGATACTGATTGATTTGGAGCCCGTGCATTTCCTTTACTTTTGGTTTTTATCCTCGCCTGTGCCTATGTTTGCATTCATTTCCACATGAAGTCTTCGGCTGCCGGTAGTTCATTTTCTTTCATTTTCATGTTTATTCATTGAATTATCGAGTTTTTGCAAGTTCTTATTATTATGTGTGGATGTGGAATATGTGCACTGGTCCGTAGTTCATTTTCTTTCATTTGCATGATTATTCATTGGATGATCGAGTTTTTACAAGTTCTTATTTTATCACTACAGAACTGTGATGCGCAGAATGTGTTATTGTTAGTTAGAGTGCATAGCGAATTCCAACTGGACCCGCTATAACGTCGACACTCCACAAGATTAGGCCTGCCGGAGCCAAAACTAATAAAGGCTTTGCGCCTAAATTAATCTAAAAGACTAGCTTATGGGTGAGTATGTACTACACCTACTTATATGCCGCGCTCCCCGACCATCAATTTTCGACATGGAACTAAATGTAACAGCTATGTCTGTATTGGCTTTGTAATTCACATCTAGCTATTGTGGAAGTCTTATACCACCAGCCCCTGTAGCAGCTATGTATCGAGGAACTCTTATTCAGTGTGATGCAGACACGAAGTGGAGGTCGAGTCACATGTCTGAGGTAGCGCAGCCTTGTTCACTAGCCTAGATGGGCCTCGAGCTTCTGCAACCTTCCACTGCCCATAATGCATCAATCTAGGTTGGAGATTGGTGCTGGCTAATAGCAATGCATCGCATAGTTTTAGATGTGTGTGGGCTTACATTGCGCATAATCTTATAATACTCCCTCCGTAACTGTGGGTGTAGAGTCCTGACGGACTAAACAACTCTGGCAGGCCGTCCTATGGGCCGGCCCACGTACAAGACTTGACGTACAAGACAAGGATTAGTCCTAATCGGTTAGGATAAACTGTATTAGGGAATTAGAGATAAACTTGTAAAAGTCTCCTAGTCCTATACGGTTTCCATGTAACCCTGCCCTCTGGCATATATAAGGGGAGGCAGGGACCCCCTTCAAATCATCTCATCTATACAAGATACACCATACAGGACGTAGGGTATTACGCACATTGCGGCCTGAACCTGTCTAAATCGTCTCTTGTCACCTTCGGTTCTAGATTCTCGACGACTTCTCCCTAAACCCTTCTCTCGGGGAACCCCCTCGAGAACCTAGTCAGCATAAATCGCCGACACTTTGGCGCCGTCCGTGGAATCTACTCGTCGAGGATTCATTAAAGAATCGATGGCATCCTTCAGCGCCTCCATCGTCACCAAGTTCGAAGCAGACGCTACGTTCATCTTCGGTTCCTGGCTTTGCATCGCAAACCAGGACGGCACGCTCCTGCGTGAACTGCGCGACGAGGCGGTTGCGTCAGCTCTGCGCCCCGTGCAGATCACTCCGCGAGGATCGCGGAAAACTCCAAATTCCGACACGATCCTCGGATCGTATCCTACTCGGAGGAGTACATGGCGCCCGAAGCAGATTCAAGCTCGGGCCAACCACGTCGACCCAGCCCCTGTCAAGCGGCCGGATCAATCCACGTGTCCACGACTCCCTGGCGGACTCCAGAACACCTCCGACTTCCACCAGGGTTCAACGATTAGGACCGTGACAACAACCCCACGGGCACCTAGGAACCCCAATCCCAGTTCCCGTGGGACAAAGACTTCATCGCATAGATCGCGCGTGCCTCAGTTGCCCTTCGGGTTAACAAACTCAGTCACGGCCTACCAGAAGCAGCTGGCAACGAAGTTTCCTCAACCTCGCCAAGCCAACAACATGGATCTTGTCATGACCACAACTCCCTCGGGGGTTATCGTCCATTGGCCTGACATGAATCCTGATGTTGCCCTCCATGAAGCAAACGTACCATCCACGGTACGAGACATTCTACCCCTGCTTCCTTTCCAAGAAGGCAGGAAACTTTCTGTTACCACTAGTAACAGAAGAACTGGGTCTAACAACCCCGGTCGTCAGTCCTGTGTCATCCTCAAGGACAACAGCGACGACGAAGTTGTCTCCGACGACACTCCGACAGTCGATGGAGAAACAGACGAGACCGAGAGCTCCGCATTGAGCGAAATCGCAATCGTGCCCTTAGACGTCGTCATCTCCAGAGGAAAAACCTCAATGCCGAGTTCGACAAAGAAGGCATCTTCAACTCCCCTGCGGCCAACATCATGTTCGCGGTCAGCGTCTTCGAGGGGTTCCAAGCTACCCCTGATATCGACCTCGCCAAGGCCCGCCTAGAAGCCGCAGCAGTCATGGTCGACCGCTTGGACGGAGGCCACTCCGTCTCCAAAAGCAAGAGTTCTTCGCACCACCGAGCAACGTCAGCTAAGCGTCGGAGCAGCCATTACGGCAGCTCCGCTGCAACAACAAAAGACACGGCCAGGCCCCGCGAAGAACCCCGCAGACCTCGTGAGGAACCCCCAGGCCTCGCAGGGAACCTCCCAGACGCCGCGAAGAACCCCGCCCGGCTCGCTCTCACATTGCCCAGGACGATGCCCGTAGTGACATCATCCGGATTCGGGAGGTAAGAGCTACATCCCATATTGCGGACTCTGCGGGAGGATACGACATCCCCAACCCCGACGCCCTGCCATGCTACATACGCGCCATTCGCGTCAGTTCTTTTCCTCGAAAGTTCAAGCCGCCAGGCATCACCAACTTCGACGGAAAGCAAGACCCCAACATCTGGCTACGCAGATACTCTTCTGCAATTGAGGCATCGGGGGGCGACGACATCTCCAAGTTGCTATACTTCCCAGTTGTGATGGAGCAAGGTCCACTCACCTGGCTTGAGTCCCTTCGCCCAGACTCCATCGACAGCTGGCACGCGCTGAAGAAGGCGTTCGTCTCCAACTACCAGGGTTCTTTCGAGCGCCCCGGCAGCAAATATGAACTCCGCGCGTGCAAGCAGAAGCCAGAAGAGTCCCTGCGCGACTACAACCGGTAATTCTTTGCCATAAAGGCATCCTGCGTCCCCATCCCCGACTCAGAAGTCATTGACTACTTTCAAGAAGGGATGACCGACCGCAGCCTTTTTTGTGACTTTGGTCACAACCGTCCTCGTGACCTCGAGGAATTCCGTGCACTGGTGTCCAACTGGATGGACACCGATGATCAAGAACGGGAGCGCTACGGCAAACGATCCGCCAACCCTGGTCGAAGGCGTCAGGAAGACAACAAGGATCAGCCGCGACTCTTTCCAGCGTAACGGCAACAACCCACGGAAGCGACCAAACAACACGGACGCAACCGTCCAGACTGTTCACGCCGCCAAATCTCCGCAGCAAAGAAGGGAAGAATTCAACAAACTTCTCAAGAAGCGCTTCCCCTAACATCCGGATAGCAAGCACACCATGGGCAATTGCACGCTCCTTCGGGAGACGTTCATCACGCCCGCCAAGAAACAGAAGACGGATGGAGACGGAGATGACAAGCACGACAAGGGAGACGGCGGTTTCCCAGACGTCACCAACACTATCAATGTCATCTTCGGAGGCATGACAGTTAGCGACACCTCGCGCAATCGACAAAACGCACGGCGCGAGGCCTACGCAGCAGAACCAGCGGTGGTCACACCCCTGCGGTGGTCAGATACCCCCATCACTTGGTCCAGAGAAGATCAATGGGCGGAGATCACCTGTCCCGGGCGATATCCTCTCGTCCTGGAAACCGGGGTGGCAAACAGCAGGCTCACCAAGGTCCTGATCGACGGGGGCAGCGGGCTCAACCTCATCTTCGCCAAGACACTGAAGCACATGGGGCTCGATACAAGCACGCTGCAGCCAGCAAATACCCCCTTCTACGGCATCGTACCTAGGAAGGCTGCGATCCCCCTCAGGCAAATCACCCTGCCCGCCACGTACGGTACTGCATCCAACTACTGTACCGAGTTCATCAAGGTCGAAGTCGCAGACTTCGAAACTTCATACCACGCCATCCTCGGGCGACTAGCTCTGGCCAAATTCATGGCCATCCCTCATACACGTACCTGGTATTGAAGATGCCAGGACCTCACGGCGTTCTCTCTCTTCGCGGTGACATCAAGCGCTCCTACCTCTGCGATAAAGAGGCAGTAGAGTGCGCTGTCAGAGCCGCGTCCACCATTGATCGCCAAGAACTCCACCCTCTGGCAGCTACCATCGCTGAGGAAGACGGAGATGCCCCGACGCAGAAGAAGACATGAGCCATCAAGCCCGTGGACAAAGTCGCCACGAAGACAGTCGATCTCCAAACAGGAGATCCAACGAAGACGGCGGTGATTGGCTCCACTCTTATTCCGGCATAGGAAAGCGCGCTCGTCAACTTCCTAAGTGCCCAGGCCGACATCTTCGCCACAAAGCCTTCTGACATGCCTGGAGTTCCCAGAGAGTTGATCGAGCACAAGCTGGACCTCAACGAGAGCGCAAAGCCAAAAAAGCAGCGACTCCGAAGATTCGCCACCGAGCGTCGGGAGGCCATCAAGAAAGAGCTAGCTAAGCTATTAGCAGCCGGCTTCATTAAAGAAGTCTTTTATCCGGATTGGCTTCTTGTAAGGAAAAAGAATTCCAATGAATGGAGAATGTGTGTTTATTATACCGATCTCAACAGACACTGCAAAAAGGATCCCTTCGGGCTTCCTCGCATCGATCAAGTTATTGATAGCACAGCCGGGTGCACCCTTCTCTGCTTCCTCGATTGTTACTCAGGATATCACCAGATATCGCTGAAAGAAGAGGATCAGATTAAAACCACATTTATCACGCCATATGGCACGTATTGTTATACAACCATACCTTTTGGTTTGAAAAATGCGGGTGCCACATATCAGCGGGCGATACAGGGTTGTCTCAAAGACCAACTCCATAGAAACGTCGAGGCTTATGTCGATGATGTGGTCATCAAGACAAGAAATCCCGAGGATCTAATCGCCGATCTCACCGAGACGTTCGATAATTTACGCAAATGGCGTTGGAAGCTTAATCCCGCCAAGTGTGTTTTCGGCGTTCCATTCGGAAAACTCCTTGGGTTCATTATTAGCGAACGCGGCATCGAAGCCAATCCAGAGAAGATAGCGACAATCATGAATATGGAGCCGCCGCGCACCGTCAAGGATGTCATGAAGCTTACGGGCTGCATGGCCGCACTCAACCGCTTCATCTCCAAACTCGGAGAACACGGGGCTGAGTTCTTCAAGCTCCTCAAAAAGCAAGACAGATTCCAGTGGACACAGGAGGCCCAGGATGCTTTCGACAAGCTCAAACTGTTCCTAACTACACCATCAGTGCTCACCGCGCCACTCCTGGGCGAAGATCTCTTGCTTTACATCTCCGCAACCACCAACGTAGTTAGTGCTGCCATCATTGTTGAACGCGATGAGGAAGGTCATCTCCAGAAGATTCAATGGCCTGTGTACTTTGTGAGCGAAGTTCTCTCGGACTCCAAATCAAGGTACCCTCAAGTTCAAAAAATTCTATACGCCGTCTTAATGACATCCAGGAAATTGCGGTACTACTTTGACTCCTACAAGATCATCGCGGTTACTAGATACCCTATTGGCGAAATTCTCCGTAATGAAGACACTACATGTCGTATCGCCAAGTGGGCTGTTGAGCTCGGAACCTATAGTATAGAGTTCCGTTCTCGCACGGCTATGAAGTCTCAGGTCCTTACTGATTTCATATCGGAATGGGCCGAGCACAACCTCCCCGTCGTCACCACCAAGCCTGAGCACTGGATTATGTACTTCGACGGTTCCCTCAAGTTGGAAGGTGGCAGCGCCGGAGTTCTGTTGATCTCACCCTGAGGCGATCAACTCAAGTATGTTCTGCAGATTCGGTTTGCCGTCTCCAACAACGCTGCAGAATACGAAGCACTTCTTCACGGACTGAAGATGGCCATCACCCTTAGTATCAAGCGATTACTGGTGTACGGGGATTCAATGCTGGTCATCAAACAGGTCAACAAGGATTGGAATCGGAACCATGAGAATATGGACGCGTACTGTGGAGAAGTTCGCAAGTTGGAGAAGCACTTCCTCGGCATTGAATTTCATCATGTTGAGCGAGATTACAACATCGCTGCAGATGTCCTATCTAAACTAGGTTCTTCCAGATCAGAGGTACCCAGTGGCGTGTTCGTCAATGAACTCTCCACGCCGTCTATTCCTACAGTGGCGATTGCCGACGTCACGACATCAACTCCTGAGGTTATGCTCATCGATGCTACTTGGAGTGCACCAATTATATATTACATCTTGCACGACAGAATTCCTACAGAAAAGGCAGAAGCTCAACAAATTGCTCGTCGCAGCAAGTCCTATATTATAATTGGAGACACACTGTACCGACGTGGTGCACGCTCTAGTGCACTGATGAAATGCGTCTCACAGCAAGAAGGAGTCAACATCCTGGAGGAAATCCACGCGGGCGAATGTGGTAATCATGCAGCTTCTCGTACCATCGTGGGCAAAGCCTTCCGCGCTGGGTTCTACTGGCCTACGGCTTTACACGATGCTGAAGAAATCGTTCGTCACTACAAGGGTTGTCAATATTTCGCTCATCATTCACATCAGCCTGCACATAAGATCAAATTGATACCTCCGTCATGGCCTTTCGCATGCTGGGGGCTTGATATGATTGGGAAACTACCCAGAGCACCTGGTGGATTTGAGTATTGCTTTGTTGCAATTGATAAATTCTCAAAGTGGATAGAAGTCTTTCCGGTTGTCAAACCAACCTCAGAGAAAGCAGTTCAATTCCTCCAAGAGTTGATTTTTCGCTTCGGGATACCGCACCAAATCATCACAGATCTGGGTTCTACCTTCACAAGCAGCACATTCTAGGATTACTGTGAAGATCGCAGCATCGAGGTATGCTATGCCTCTGTTGCTCATCCTCGTGCCAATGGTCAAGTAGAAAGAGCCAACGGCATGCTACTCGATGGACATAAAGCTCGCATGGAACGAACCTTGAAGAAAGCTGAAGGCCGGTGGATGAAAGAACTCTACCCGGTTGTTTGGGGCTTACGATCTCAACCCAGCAAAGCTACAGGGCAATCTCCCTTCTTCTTGGTTTACGGATCTGAGGCCGTCCTACCCGTTGATGTCATGCATGGCGCTCCCCGCGTCGAGGAATTCCAAGAAGCCATGGCGGACGAACAACGGACGATTGAGGTTGATACGGCTGAAGAAGCACGACTGGCAGCCTTGTTGCACAACGCTGCATATCTTCAGGGTATTCGCCGATTCCATGACAAAAACGTGAAGACAAGGTCATTCCAGATAGGAGACTTGGTTCTACGACGAATCCAGAATACAGTTGGTCATTCAAAGCTCACTTCGCCTTGGGATGGTCCATTCATTGTTTCCAAGGTTCTCAAGCCAGGCACATACAGACTTCAAATAGAAGATGGTGTTGATTTGCCAAACCTTTGGAACATAGAGCATCTACGTAAATTCTACGCGTAGCTCTTCCACTGTAATGTTGCTCCGGCAACACACGAACCGAATGCTTCGGTATCATGAGTTCTTCTGTACCGTTGTTTCGACAACGAGATAAATTCTAATAAATTTCCCCTTACCGGGTTATTTGTGTCATTGTGACATCATTCAAAACTTCCGTGTTCTTTCTAGACTCGGAACGTTTCCTTGTTATACACTCGGAGCATGTAAATGAGGTCTGTCCAGGTTCCTTCGGGGCTCAAAACGGATCCGTTCCTCCAATCTCGCTACTTCGCGATAGGTCTCAGCTTAAAGCTGCCGCTCCGTGGGTCTTACTGGGTTCTTGCTTAGGCAAACCACATAGAGTCTGCTCCCAAGTACTCTTCCGGGGTACACTTTATTTAAAAAAATAGCCTATACTATAAGAAATCTTCCTGGGTTCCCTCGGGTCCTTAACAGGGTTGTTTTTCCAACAGTTAAAATTTACGCAACATATATTTTGACTGAGTCCTGGTCATCGACACAGAGACACCCAAGGGTTCTTTGAAATTCTTGGATTGCTTTTCACACATGGGAATATTAACATTTCATTGCATCAAACTTATATTACATGACTACTTGTCTCAATTACAACTTAAGGCTTTGCGCGATTGCTTCGGCAACCAGCTCGGCCTCTTGTTTTAGGTCCCTGAAGGCGGCTTCTGTACAATTGGGCTCTGCGCCTTCTACAAGCTTGCCTATATCTACTTCAGGGTACCTAGACCTAATTACAGCAAGGACATGCACCAGGCACGCTTTGGATGCTCTCTTGATATATGCCTTCAGCTGTCGAGGCATGGCCTTCAGACGCTCCAGGAATGATTGCGGAGATGCAGGGTCTTCAGGAACCAAGGCTTTCATCACTGGGTTCGCCGCCTTCTCAAGCAACGAAATCTGTTTCAGGGCTTCGGCCAAGTCATCATCCGACTTCTTCATCTGCCGCATTGCTTCTTCGAGCTCTGACATTCTCCTGGTTGTCTGCTCAAGCTTCTCATCCAGCGCTTTCTTCTCAACAAGACCTTTGCGCGCCTGGACAAGTTCTTCGGATAGCTGCTCGTTTGTTTTGCGAGCATCTTCAAGATCCTTGGCAGCCTTCTTTTGCTGTTCAATGACCTGAATCAACTGCGAGTCAGCATCCTTGCGTTGAATCTTGTAAGCTGTTGTTGCACCCCTGCTCAACAAGACAATGACAGAGTTGTATTACACATACAAGGGATATTTTATTACAAGATTCTGGCAGTGACAGAGTACCTTTGAGCTCTGTTTTGGCTGCTGTGAGTTTCTTCTTCATGTCCTCCTTCTCTGCGACCAATTCCTTGGTCCGCAGATGCAAGGTGCGGATCATGCTGGCATCTTCCGCCTCCTGGAGTTTACGGTCTTCACGTTCACGCTCCAGCTCCTTTTGAAGGCGGTCCGTCTTGGCGTGCATCAAGGAGATATTGTGGAGATACTCTGTTTTCTTCCTTGATGCTTCGCCAACGGCCTGTGGAAATACTGTCATAAGATATATTCATATGGGACAACAAGTACAGGGTTGTTTTTCATACCTTGAAGTAGGCTACTGCTCTCTCAGCATGGTACAACCCCCTGTCGATGTGCTCTTCATCCTCCGCCGCGTCCAAGATGTACTCGAAGGACTGCGGATTCGGATTAAGCATTGGATCGTAGCTCCCGATGCGGAAGTTACCGATCTCCTCTTCAGCTCTAGTACCCCTGCGTACTCGGGGGATTTCTTCAATTGCTTGCTCTTAGGTTGATGTCGCAGCTTGTTTACCCCTTGGGCACTCTGCCTCTGAAGTAGCCTCCGCCCTACCTTGGGGTGTCTTCATCATGCTCGGGGCTCCGCAGAGCTCTGGTCACGGCGTTCTACTTCTGTTTCTTCAATCACTGCCTGCATGACCAGTTGCTCGATGTTCGCCAGCACCTCGGCAATTGTTTCTTCTACTTGTGCTTCTACAGATGCTGGCGGATTTGATGGCGTGGCTGTTTGAACCTCCGGTAGGGTTGTTTTTGGTACTTCCCTGGGTTCTTCGGGCACTGTGGCCTCTGGTTCTACAGCTGCATGGTCAACTGCTAGCTTTTCCCTGGTTGTTGATGGAATTTCCTCGGCTCTGCATCGATGACTTCGTCAGTCACAATGGAGTGTTACGAATGTTCAATTAGTCCACTAGGACAAGATTCACAGGGTACTTACATGCTGGAAGGCTGCATTGGGATCTCTGGCTCTCCCAACGTGAATTCTTCTTCAACCTCCTGCTCCGGCGCCGATGGTCCAGCAGGACAAGGTTCTTCAACCGCTGGTATTGTACTTGTGAAGGGCGCGGAGACAGGGTCGAAGATGTTGTGAATAATTTCCTCTTCTGACAGAGGCTGCTGGGTACCGCCGCTTTGTTGTGCTCGGCTGGTTCCGATCTCACCAACGGATATCCCCACAGAAGATGACTCCTTTGGTTGTGGGGATATCCTCGCTTTCTCCACTGGGACAACCCTTGCCCGGGGCTTGGGTAGGGTCCGTGCCCTCTTGGGCACAGGTGCCGGCAGCTCTGTTGACGCGGCCCTCTTGGACCCTTCACCTCCCTTGGAGGTCGCCCCTGCTTTGGCTTGGGGTTCTTCAGACACCTGTTATTCAGGATGTGCATGTGGCTCGTCAGGTTCTTCACTTGCAGATGCCATATCAGATTGTTGTTTGCGTTGGCGAACCTGATCTCTTACCCCTGGGTCCACACAGCGAACCAGTAATGATGCTTCTTCAGCATTGGTTGGATCCAGGGGCGGCAGACTTACATACAGTGATCGTCTGGCTTCATACTGTTATGAACAAGACACTAATTAGTACTATGCTTTCAAATAACAAGTCAATATATTGTTATCCAGATATGGTTCTTACCTCAGGCGTCATGGTGATTGCTGATACTTCCATTATTTCGGGAAATTGTTCATCACTGATCATCAGAAACTTCTTCAAGAGTTGTGTAATCCTCTTGTCCGATATGTCTCCGGTGGCATTCCTTGAGGGGTCAGATTCTCCAGAGTACAAGTACCCTGGATTGCAGCGTTGTTTGCATGGTTGGATTCTCCTCAATAAAAATGACCGATATACCATGGCTCCTGTCAGCCCTTGTGCCTTGAGATCTCTGATCATATTCAACAGCTCGGGAATCTGCATTGCCTGATTGACTCCGATAGTTTCGCTCCAGAATGGTTTCGTTATTGAAGGATTCCCTGAGCGGCTGGGTAGTTGTGGTTGATGGTTCCAAGCATAAAACCATTCCTTCTGCTAGTCTTTCAGACTCTCCTTGGTTGTATAGTCCAAATACACTGGCTTCATGCCCTGACGAAATTGGATTACTACCTTTCCTACCACCTGTAATGGTCCGCTTGAGGTCTTTACTCTGAACAGGTGGCGGAATAATGCAAAATGCGGATCTATTCCAAGAAATGCTTCACAGAGGTGGATGAAGATCGACAGATTCAAAATTGAATTGGGATTCAAGTGACACAACTCAATACCATAAAACTACAAGACTCGACGGAAGAAATCTCAAGTTGGAAGACCAAATCCAACTTCGTAAAAAGCTTTCCACACCTCCACCGACTGATTCCTTGGGCTGCTAGGAACCCATCTGCTTCCAACGTCTTGATGTGCCTATCCTTCAGATTACTGGTCGGCCAGTCGCTGATTGGATCTTCAATGCTTGGCATGTCCCCAGCGGGTGCAGCTTTATTGGTCGTCATGACTTCCTTCAGGGCTTCCGCTTTCCTCTTCGCGCCCTTGCTTCGGCTGGATCCTTCACCGCGGGCCATTGCAGTTCTTCGAGGCTTGGTGTGGCTGGGATTAGGGTTTGAGGAGGATGCGGGAGTATGTGCGCAGTCTTCGGATTGCTAAACAAGCAACTGTCGCAAACCCTATTTCTGTTTTGCAAGAGGCGTGTGGATACAAAGGGACGCGCACGGTTTATATTGACTCTTCGGATGGTTACTTCGGTATTTTTCAATTATAGTCCTTCTTTGATCCTATATTTGAATTCGCTCAAATTTAAGCTCGGGGGCTGCAGGAATACTTTCAGGGAATATTTTTCTGAAATTTTTGGCTTCAATTGATAAATTCATGACGAGTTCTAAAAGAACTCGGATTTCTTCGGAAATTGATTCTCTTTTGGTTCGGACTTCTAAAGAGCCTCGAATTTCTTCTTAAAGATAAACGAGGCTCGGGGGCTGCCCAATTGGGCGCACCTAGTTGGTGCGCACCAATCCAAACTTCAAGAAGATTTTTGAGCACTTCATTACCTATTGAACAGCATGGTTGCAACTTCCAAAAAGCAAAGAACCCTGGCGGATCTCAAAGAACCCTGTGAGCTTCAAAGAACTCTGGCGGGTTTCAAAGAACTCTGTATTTTCAACAGTGCTGATCTTCAGGAGATAAGGTGCTCGGGGGCTTGTGAGTGTAGAGTCCTGACGGACTAAACAACCCTGGCAGGCCGTCCTATGGGCCAGCCCACGTACAAGACTTGACGTACAAGACAAGAATTAGTCCTAGTCGGTTAGGATAAACTGTATTAGGGAATTAGAGATAAACTTGTAAAAGTCTCCTAGTCCTATACGGTTTTCATGTAACCCTGCCCTCTGGCATATATAAGGGGAGGCAGGGACCCCCTTCAAATCATCTCATCTATACAAGATACACCATACAGGACGTAGGGTATTACGCACATTGCGGCCTGAACCTGTCTAAATCGTCTCTTGTCACCTTCGGTTCTAGATTCTCGACAACTTCTCCCTAAACCCTTCTCTCGGGGAACCCCCTCGAGAACCTAGTCAGCATAAATCACCGACAGTAACAGAATTAGAAGTTGTTCTGGCGTTTGGAGCGATTGCGCAAAGGATGCTGCTTCACCCACGTGTGCGCGAGTTTAGATGTGATTTCCCTTCCTTAATTGCCATAGTTCGCCGCACCTCGTTTCCTGTCCACCGCATCCGCCTCATCCTTCCCATGTGCACCTTGCCTTCCCATATGCTACTCCCACCAAGGTGAAGGGTTATGGGGAGACTACACTAGCAAAAACTTTTACCCCATAAACTAGGAACGACTGCAGTAATAGATCACAAGATTACCACTAGACGCGCGGATGCAGCGGAACCGTCTCGGTGTAGGAGAGCGCTTCGAAGTAGCAGACAGTGCAGTTGCTAACGTCCGTCACGATACTCTCGTGCGGCTCGTCCTTGTGCTCCAATTGTAGCACCTCCAAGGTATCCACACGTACGAGATGGAACGCCTTGCACTGGTTGTACTAGCTCCGGGGCGCGGCTTTGGAACGATGGTGGCATGGAGGGATTGGTGCTCTAGCATGAGGGGTGCAGCCATATTTATTGGGAGGAAAACCCCCTACACCCTCGTCCACTAGCAATGTGGGACTAATAGATGGTGTACCTCCTCAAGTACTAATGGGCTTCCTCTTAGTAGGCCCATTAGTAACCTTAATCCCTAAAAGGATCAATTATCCTTTGGGGCTCCGTTTCCATACTATTGTGATTGCCTCTTGGGCATATCTCCAATAGTCTCCCACTTGCACTAGAGACAATCTCATAGTCAAGCCTTAACATTTCAAACCCTTAAGTGTGTGACCCTATGGGTTCATGCACACATAGACATGGCTCGAGTACTCCTACTCGACCAATAGTTGATAGCGGTCTCTAGCAAGACGTGTCAACTCCTATGTGTACATAAAGATCATATCAGACGAACCACCACAAACTCATATACATGCTATTCCTTTTGCCACATGATATTTGGTCTAGCTCCAAGCTGACCTCTCTTTCTCGATATTGTGATTCGGAATCCAATGATAGGTTAACTCTTTAACCTTAGCACGGCCATGCATTTCTTGATCCGATCACTCGAGGGGCCCATAGATATCTCTCTCAATCATAGAGGGGAAAATCCCATCTTGATTGACCATGCCTCACAGCATGCTTCATGACAAACCCAAAAAACTACCTTTATGACTACGCAGTAACGGAGTAGCGTTTGATAGCTCCTAAGTAAGTCGGTTCACATCTTGAGTACATAAGACAATCTCAGGTCTAAGGACAAAGCGTACATGTTGTGTAAAGAGAGAACAATATTACAAATCTCACGTTTGAGTCAGTCCAGCCCCATGTCAAACATGTGCCCACATTATTAGTTTGACATCTCCATGTCATGACTTGTGAAACATAGTCATCAACTAATACATGTGCTAGTTGTCAACTCCAACTAGGGACAACTTTAGAATAACCATACAAATAAAGAGTTTCACAAACAATTCACGTAATTGCTAATCAATACAATTTGCCTTTCATGGAAATTCAATAAACAAATAATATATCATGGATACAAATTATGATCATCTCTATGATCTTCCACTACACTAGACTCAATCTAGAAGATATCTAATACCCATAGCTCTAGTGTGTGCCTCATGCTTAGGCTGTGGAAGAGGTTTTGTCAATGGATCAGCAATATTCAAATCCGTATGTATTTTGCATAACTTGTTCTCACCCCGTCTAACAAAAGCTCGAATAAGATGAAACTTCCGAAGTACATGACTGTTTTTCTGGTGATTCCTTGGCTCCTTAGCTTGCGCAATAGCCCCATTGTTGTCACAATAAAGATTCAACGGGCTAGACGCATTTGGAAATACACCAAGCTCAATGAGGAACTTCCTCAGCCAAACACCTTCCTTTCCAGCTTTGGAAGCTGCAATGTACTCGGCTTCTGTTGTAGAATCGGCCACAGTCTCCTGCTTAGAACTTTTCCAGCTAACAGCACCACCGTTTATCGTAAATACGAAACCTGATTGCGACTTTGAATCATCTTTGTCGGTTTCAAAGCTAGCATTGGTGTAACCAGTTACAACGAGCTCCTCCTCACCTCCATAGACTAGGAACAATTCTTTAGTCCTTCTAAAGTACTTAATAATGCTTTTCACTAATGTCCAGTGTTTTTCACCTGGATCAGATTGGTACCTACTCGCAACACTTAGAGCAAATGAGACATCTGGGCGGGTACTTATCATGGCATACATGATAGATCCAATTGCTGAAGCATATGGGACCTTACTCATGCGCTCCCGCTCATCAGCCATCGAAGGACACTGAGTCTTGCTAAGGTGCATTCCATGTGACATAGGCAAGAACCCATTCTTGGATTGTTCCATGCTGAACCGCTTCAACACAGTGTCAATATAAGTGTCTTGGCTTAATGCCATAAGCCTCTTTGATCTATCTCTATTGATCCTTATACCCAGAATATATGTTGCTTCCCCTAAGTCCTTCATAGAAAAACTATTTTTCAGGGAAGTCTTTATGGATTCCAACATAGGAATATCATTCCCAATCAATAATATGTCATCCACATATAAGACTAGGAATGCAACAGAGCTCCCACTTTTCTTCTTGTAAACACAAGCCTCTTCTTTATTTTGACGAAAGCCAAACCCTTTGACTACTTCGTCAAAACAAATATTCCAACTCCGAGATGCTTGCTTCAACCCATAAATGGATTTCTTAAGCTTGCATATCTTTCCAGCATTGGTCGGATTGACAAAATCTTCGGGTTGTATCATATATACGTCCTCATCCAGGTTTCCATTTAGGAAAGCTGTTTTGACATCCATCTGCCATATCTCATAATCGAAATATGCAGCTATTGCTAGAATGATCCGAATAGATTTAAGCATCACTACTGGTGAGAATGTCTCCTCATAGTCAACTCCTTGAACTTGTCAAAAACCCTTTGCGACAAGTCGGGCTTTATAGACATGAACATTTCCATCCATATCTCTCATTTTCTTATAGATCCATTTGCACTCGATGGGTCTAACACCATCAGGCGGGTCAACCAAATTCCAAACTTGGTTATCTCCCATGGAATCTGTCTTGGATCTCATGGCACTCTTGCCATTTCTCGGAATCCGGGCCCATCATTGCTTCTGTATAGGTCAAAGGGTCATCGTTGTCTAACACCAATATGTCGCGCTCCCCTGTGACCAGGAGATTCATCCTGTTAGTTGCGCGGCATGCCCTTTTTGACCTTCGTGGTTGCGGTGTTGCTTCTGCTGCCATGGGTTCATCAACTTGTTCTGCTACGCTAGCATCACTCGTTAACTCTTGTCCCATTGGCTCATCTCGAACCTCTTCAAGATACACCTTCTGTCTACTTTTCTCATCTTTTAGAAACTCTTTCTCTAAGAAAACACCGTTCCGAGCGACAAACACTTTGCCCTCTGACCGGTTATAGAAATAATACCCCAATGTCTCCTTTGGATATCCCACGAAAATACACTTGTCTGATTTGGGTGTTAGCTTGTCTGACTGAAGTCGCTTGACGTAAGCTTCACAACCCCAAATTTTCAGAAAAGACAAACTGGGAGTCTTGCCCGTCCACATCTCATGTGGTGTCTTAACTACGGACTTAGATGGTACCCTATTTAGTGTGAAAGCTGCTGTTTCTAGAGCATATCCCCAAAATGATAACGGTAGGTCCGACTGGCTCATCATTGATCTAACCATGTCCAACAAGGTTCGATTACGTCGCTCGGACACGCCATTCATCTGTGGCGTTCCTGACGGCGTAAGTTGTGGAACAATTCCGCAACTCTTTAGATGATTGCTAAACTCATAGCTCAAATATTCGCCTCCGCGATCAGATCGTAAAGCCTTAATTTTCTTGCCACGTTGATTTTCCACTTCATTCTGAAACTCTTTGAACTTTTCAAAAGATTCAGACTTATGCTTCATCAAGTAGACATAATCATATCTACTAAAATCATCAGTGAACGTTATGAAGTATTGGAAGCCACCTCTGGCAGTCATGCTCATCGGTCCACACACATCACTATGTATGAGTTCCAACAAGTCTAATGCCCTCTCAGGAAAACCTGTGAAAGGCGCATTGGTCATCTTGCCTAGCAAACAAGCTTCGCATGTCTTGTATGATTCAAAATCAAACGAAGTTAAAAGTCCATCAAAATGGAGCATCTTCATGCGCTTCTCACTTATATGACCCAAACGACAATGCCACAAATAGGTAGGACTCAAATCATTAGGCCGAGGCCTTTTAGCACTTACATTACAGACAGATAACTCATCAAGATTTAAAATAAACAACCCATTCACAATGGATGCAAAAGCCACAAACATGCCATTCTTAGAGATCACACAACCATTGTTTTCACTCGCAAAAGAATAACCATCCTCCATCAAACATGAAGGAGATATAATGTTTCGACTCATACTAGGAACAAAATAACAATTATTCAACTCCATGATAAATCCTGACGGAGGTGAAGCTGCATCGTCCCGACGGTCAACGCTGCAACTCTTGCATTATTGCCCACGCGGAAATCAACTTCTCCTCTTTCAACGCTTCTACTTCTTATCATTCCCTGCATCGATTTGCAAATATGTGCAACCGATCCGGTATCAAATACCTAAGAATTGATATAAGAATCAGCGAGAAAAATCTCTGTAATATAAACATGAAGTGTACCTGATCCGGAAGTACCCTTACTTCCACCATTCTTCTTCAAAGAAGCCAAGTACAACTTGCAGTTCCTCTTCCAGTGACCAACTTGCTTACAATGAAAACACTCATTGTCTGCAGCTGGATTAGCCTTAGGCGCTGGGGGGTTTGGCTTGGAGATCACATCTTTAGCCTTGCTCTTCTTCCAAGACTTGCCCTTCTTCTTAAAGTTGGGCTTGTTCTGGATTGCCATCACATGGCGACCACCAGCTCCTTTCTTGATGTCAGCCTCCGCTGTCTTAAGCATGCCACACAACTCATTTAGGCCCTTCTCTGCCCCATGCATATGGTAGTTCGAGATGAAGTTACCATAGCTAGGTGGAAGCAATGCCAGAATAAAATCAGTGGCCAACTCATGGCCATGTGGGAAGCCCAGCTTCTCCAACCTCTGAGTGTAACCAACCATCTTGATTATGTGTGGTCCAACTGCTGCACCTTCTGCAAGCTTATTCTCCACAAAGACCTTAGAGACATTGAACCTTTCAGTCCTGGCCTGAGTCTAGAACATTTCCTGGAGAGCCACGATCATAATATCATGGGTAGCATAGTTATCAAACTGCATTTGCAGGTCGGGTTCCATGCAAGCAAGCATAAGGCAGCTCACTTCAAGATCACGATCACATGCTTTCTTGTAAGCGGTTCTCTCAGCGAGAGGTGCATTTTCATCAGGCTCATATGGTAATGGGGTGTCTAGAACTTCTTCCTTTTTCTCAGCCCTGAGAACAATTCTCAGGTTGTGGATCCAATCCACATAGTTAGTTCCATTCAACTTGTCCTTCTCAAGGACTGAACGCAAAGTAAACGGTGTGTTGTTAGGTGCCATTGATCTACAACAAAAATAAAATGCAAAATACTAAGACAACATATCCATGATGGAGTAAATCAAAATTAAACTCTTAACTGAATCTACTCCCACTAAAATCAATATCCCTCAATTGATACTTAGTGATTTAGGACCCACAACTAACAAGTCAACTAGTGAGCTTTTGCATCACTGCTAGAAGACATGGTAGATCAGTAAGCAACTCTTTGCTAATCATATCAAATATGACTCCTGCTGTTGGGTGACATCTCTATGTCTCGGCGCCCAACCTTCGTGCCCCAAAGTCCTTAACCGTTAAGATGACTTTGTCTAAGGTAACCAGACCTCATGCGAGTAAGTATCTGATACGAACCCATCTAGTCAAGGAAAACTAGTGGCACCCTAATTTCATAGACCCACCACTAATTGTACAAGACATGACGGTGCAAGATTTGGAAGGGCACACAAGCTTAAACATTGCTGAGGGATTGTTCTACTTATATCATCCCATACATGAACTATAAAAATATCGCATGTAAAAGTAGAACAATAAGAACGACAATCACATAGCATTAGTGACACGGTATGGCCCATAACCACATGGTGATCTCCATCACCATGAACCATGTGCGCCATCCATTAGTGATGAGTCCTCCAAGAACTATCTAACGCATACTAGTAAATAAAATTATGCATTCGCGTTTGAATCATCACATGTTGGCACGCAGGCCATTACATTAAATTGACAATACATATGGCTCCAGCCGTATTGCCTAATCATGACACGCAAGACATGAATTTGTTACATACATGCATCACATACACATACGGGCCATACCGATCACATGATTCCTGCAAAAACAAGTTAGGCGATCCGACGTCCAAACTTAAATCGCAGAAAACTCCACCTTCCCGGCCGAATTTGGGAAATCTAATTTCGCCAAAACTAGCAATGCTAGTCACTTCCTTATCTAAAATTTTGTGTAGATAAATTTTCATATAAAAAACGTCTCAATCTGAGTTCGTATGCAAAAGTTACGCCTGTTTTACCGAACAGCATATTTTCGCAATTTTCTCGGCGTGATAGTAGATCCAATCTACTATCACCATGCATCACATGCGCCTGAGACTTGATCAAGATTCGATTCGACCAATCTTATTGATCTACATCTTACCATGACTGGGTTTATGTGCATCACTTAACTCCGATGGCAGGTATCCGACCGGTAGGAGTAATTCGTTGCACTACCATCATAGCTAGATCACGAATCCGATCAAAAATCATCTACAACCACGCATATCTCCACATGCACACATCCCGAATCTAAAACTCAGCAGTCTAGGCTCTGATACCACCGAAGGGTTATGGGGAGACTACACTAGCAAAAACTTTTACCCCATAAATCAGGAACGACTGCAGTTATAGATCACAAGATTACCACTAGACGCGCGGATGCAGCGGAGCCGTCTCGGTGTAGGAGAGCACGTCGAAGTAGCAGGCAGTGCAGTTGCTAACGTCCGTCACGATCCTCTCGTGCGGCTCGTCCTTGTGCTCCAATTGTAGCACCTCCAAGGTATCCACACGTACGAGATGGAACGCCTTGCACTGGTTGTACTAGCTCCGGGGCGCGGCTTTGGAACGGTGGCGGCACGGAGGGATTGGTCCTCTAGCATGAGGGATGCAGCCATATTTATTGGGAGGAAAACCCCCTACACCCTCGTCCACTAGCAATGTGGGACTAATAGATGGTGTACCTCCTCAAGTACTGATGGGCTTCCTCTTAGTAGGTCCATTAGTAACCTTAATCCCTAAAAGGATATCTTATCCTTTGGGGCTCTGTTTCCATACTATTGTGATTGCCTCTTGGGCATATCTCCAACACAAGGCTCATCGCCATTCACATCTGCGCAGCACCATGTAGTTCATGCCGGAGTCAAAGGAGTTGCTCGCACCATCGTTGCAGAAGCTTGTCATGCCGGTGCGAGAGTCAAAGGAGGTGCTCGCGTAGGAGCTTGTCATGCCAGAGTTGCTGGACTCGGAGACTAGAGTGCCAAACTCCTTGGCATCGGACTCAGAGACGACGATGGTGCTGGAGTCCTTGCCGCATGGCGCTTTTATTTGTGCTCGGTGTCATCTCATTCATGAAGACCGTGAATCATGGAATCATGTGCATTCCTGTTTGTGGCCATGCACGCGCTGCGGGTTTGTCCACCCGGACTACTGGATCAGCTCCATGATTGGTGGCATCGACGAGTTTGACTGCGCCATGACGCTGGACGTGAATTGCGAGATGGAGGAAGGTGAGCAGCAAGATCGAGGAAGATGGACATCAATATGTGTAATATTACATTTCTCATCGAGGTCTTGTTAAAGCATCGCATTATAGTGCTTGTCATCTAGTAATAATTGATGTCTAATTAACTCATGCATCTAGACTACCAATGGTTTCAGCTAGCAACGATGGCTCACAAGAGATCTGCAACGGCAGCCATTCTTCTCTCTCAAGTCTCTCTTTTTGCATGTGAGGCATTTTGTACTTGTTGCATCCTTCAATCTTCATGACTTCAATCAAAACATTTGGTTTGCCTTGTGTGGATTGTACTCCATGAATGACTACAAACCATGTGTTGAAAAAAATGCATCAGTGAGTAAAAACTCCAATAATAAGAATGTTAAAATCTAGAGAATTGATGAATTTACCTGTTGTACAACTGGAATTAGAGCTTCAACTGTTTTTGCATTTTTCTTATATTGAATGGCTTGAATAGTTCCAAAAAATCGCAATTCAAGAATGTTAAGCTATGGAGAATTGGGTGGTTGACAAATTAGGTAAATGTCATATCCATGTTGCTCAGTAGCTTCAAAAAAAAACCAGATCATCCAATTTTAAATGGGAATGTGCATTATCTTGTATGTAAACTGGTTTGCCCACATCCTCTCTTGGCCATTTGGCTCGAATTGCCGGCAACACTTTGTTGATAACGAAATCCCTAATCACATCTGCTGTGGTCCAAGTAATGAGCTTTACCATCAAGTCTCCATGGACACGGCTGGTTCTCTCGTTACCTTATTGAGTGGGTCCGTAAGTTACAAGTGTAAAACAACCAATTTTACAATAAAAAATACACTCTCCATCCCTAAAACTTGGCCGAGCACAAACATACAACAACATTAGCCTAGGGATGTAATTCTTATTCTTACAAGTGCGATGGGGATCATCTTCATCGGGTAGCAAGTAATAATTCTCTGATTTTTTTAGTGAGATAAAACCATTATTCATCAATGAACAGAATGTCAGACAAATCCTTAAATCTTGGATCACCAAGGAAATCCTTTTCAATCATATCAGCACACCACTTTAACAGAGCCTCTTTATTACCATAAGTGAGATATGGTTTGATGCTACTAGAGTGGCGCCTAAGAAAACCCTTTTTTCAGCTCAAGCCATTACCATTGTCGTTGAGCTCAAAGGCAGAATTGTTGTTGTCATCTTCTAGGTCATCTTATAGAATAGGATCGTTGAGATTAATGGCTGCTAAACAATTGGTCATGCTTTCCAGCAAAACTGAGCGCTAGCAAATGGATTAGTGAATGGACTAGTGAATGGCTGCACGAGCCCTAAAATAGGCACAAACGAGCGCTAACAAAACGAGGGCCGAGGGAAAGACGAGCGTGCACGCTAAAAAAGACCGTGCCAGCTAAAACAAGCCCCGAACGTAAAAAAAAATAGAGTGCTAATAATACCAATGTACACACTCCGTTCGTATTTATTTGACGTTGGCTAGCTTAAATTTGAGCTAATTGACGTCAAATAAAAATGAAAAGAGGTAGTACCAAAGAACTAGCGTGCTCAAACCAAACACATCGAAATAATGAGCGCTGAGCGAAAAAAGAAACAAACGCGCACAAGCAGAACACGCAGAAACGAGCGACGCACAGCACCATGCAAAATTATAGCAAAAAGAAAGAAAAACTAAGCTGGTGAGGATTAAACATGGACGGGTAGAGTAGGGCCTCACTGCACTAACCAGTACACCTTTAAAAAATCCTCGTTTTCTATATACCTGTGGTCCTATTTAATAAGGACAAGCATAGAAAACTCTAATCTAATTAATCACTCTTTGGTAAGCTAACTCCTGTCCTAAAATCATTTAACTCTTATACGGAGGGAGTATATCCAACATGTGCATCAAACAAGCATAGATAATCATGGACCCTAACTGTGCATGACCCTTGCATGATTACATTCCATGAGCTGAACGATAATAAGCAATTATGTGTCTGAAGGTCGGTGCACAAGATAATCAAAATTTTTGTACTCGAACATGCTGGAATGTTACCTTGAGCATTTGACGACGAGAGCATCATATTCAATATAATCATAGCAGCCACGTAGGTAACATTGGCACGCAGCTGCCCAGTCCCGATGGACACACATGGATGTGCCAATACAAGATAAACGAGCTCCATGTAGCAGTAAACAATACAAATTTCAGCAAGTAAGCGGCAGCCGTGGCCACGTTCTCTCGATCCCCCCCAAATCTCGAACGTCAACGGGCTGAACACAGGAGAACATGATCATTGGCAGCCATGTTGTCGACCGATCGACCCTTGTTCCTCTTCCCTCCTATAAAAGGAGAAAAAGCAGAGTTGCCTACACAACCATTCGAACACGCAGCAATCTGCAACACATAAAACAGTATTGATTCTGCAACCAGAAACCAGCAAGGAAATGGCCTCCGTGCTTCTTGTCTGCCTTATAGGAATGATGGTCGTCTCCTCCGTCATCGCCGCCTCAGAGTACACCTCGAGCTCCGGCAAACAGCTGCCACTGTACCCCTCGACGGACACCTCCCCATCCAACGATAAGGTACCCAAATTTGATGAGATCCTTGGCAGAGATATCTACAATGGTTCCAAAGAAGCTGTAACCAAGGCCCGGGATAAGTGCTGCAACAACCTCGGCAAGTGTAGAGAGGTATGACGTGAAATCCTTGGTGGGGATTGTTGGAATATTTGGGTTTGGTTCATTATTCTTTTCAATTAAAAGGATTAAAGTCTACCTTTAATGTTAATAGATATTATCATTATTCTTGTATGAGTATTTAAAGAGCATCTCAACTGACTTATAGGGTAGACCAATGGGACACCTCTCGTGAAGCAGACATGAGGAGATTGGTGAGCCACATGTGCGCGCTCGCTCGCTCGCCTCACCGAGCCGAGTCGAGTCATGGCCGTGGGTGAGGTGTGGTGAGGCAAGACGAGACGTGTTGTGATGTGCTTGAGCCTGAGCATGATGTGATGTGCTTGCGGTAGGGGAAAGGTTTTGCTGTGATGGAAGGTGACGAGGTAATTGATTGTTTCCTTATGAGACGATTGGTTGTTTTCTTACGAGGACCTTCCATACCTTGCTATATACAGGTGCATCGCCCTCCTCCTCCGCTCGCCTATAACACCACAGCTCCCTCCTTCTCCCATACGCGAACACACACAACCTCTGTTGCTTCTCTACATCCCCATCGCCAGCGCTGCATGCATAGTACCAGGTCCCTCCGTACCTTTGCCCTTCACGAGATCCTGCAGGGATAGCCGGGCAATCAGGTTTATGGGGAGCGTCTCTACGTAACTGCTCGCCCAAAATGTTGCCATCTTCACCAGCGCTTTATTCACCGTCGACCTCTCCATCTCCTGTCCGTGCACGACTCCGACTGCACTACAAACCTCTTCATGCATCAAATTGGTACAACTACTCCGAGCAAGTCCAATCGAGTTGTAGCATGACTACTCCTCTAGTTGGTGACGGTGCAACCAATGCCTCCGACAGTAGTCCCGCCCTTGGGTACATTTCGATACCCAACTGTCTAATTCTGTTGTTATTTGTTTTCTTGTTTAAATCTATGTTAAATCCAAACACATGCATGTCTTGTTTCACTCACATTAGACATGGAAATATTGTTGAATCTTGAAATTAAAATATGGTAAAAACACATAATTATCTAGCAATAGTTACAAGTTTTTCAAGACAATGAAAGGGCAACGGTAGTGTGTACTTAATGCTTGGGTGGACACAGTTAAACAACGATTTAACATATTCTTTGAAAAATAGCCTGTCTGTATCAAAAGCACTAAACTTGTTTTCTTCATTTCTGTTTTAATAAGGCATGTACAAATTCCAAGATTCGTTCCTTACAAGTATAAACATAGGCAGATTTTGTAATACAAAACACTATTCATCACCTAGGTGGCCAGTGATTTTTCTTGAAGAAAATGATCATGAATTACTAAACCGAGTGCGCCATAAATCTAAAATATGCCATTAATTGATGTTAAGTGGGGAGCGTATCCTACGGAAACCAGTTACAATGAAAACTACACCCAAGACTATTAGATGTCCATTCGATGACTAGAAAAAAGGTGGGATGATTTTAGAATGAACCCATCCCATCCATCCCCTCAATCACCATTCCAAGGGTCTGGGCCAGTCTCAATGGGGTGCCATGGGCAATAAATAGAGTGTCATGTAGGTAATTTTGGTGATTTGGTATTACATTTACGAAGAAAGAGAAAAAAGCACAGTCGTCACCAAGACAACTTGTGTCTTGTATGTAACCTAGAAATCAACAATAGATGAAAAACTATGCATTGAGAATTTAATGTTTCATCTAGTTTAAAACACTTTTAGATGACGTGTCATTCTAGGTAATCGTGTCCTAAAACCTTACATTGACGATGGCGTTAGGAGTCGCTGCGTCGGTTCATGTTCGGTCGCGACTTTCGTAGCTGCTGCCCCTGCATGATCCCCCGAGAAGCCATCGGGCACACCACGTCCAGCTTGAGTCGCGCACGGGAGACGTCCCTGGTGCCGCCGCTGGTCGTCAACGTCCATCTACTGGATGGACCTTGGCGCTGTGACGCTGACATGGTCCCATGCCCCGATTGACCTGCTCCTAGCCGTGGAGCTCCTCCTGGAAGATCCCCGGCGCTGACCTCCTGGACGACTCCCGGCACGACACGACCTTGTGGAAAACCAAATGTCGACGGGTGGTACACTAGGTACCGCACGCCGGCGAGTGTCGTTCACGGTGGAGAATGGTTCAAGAGACTCAAGACACAAGGTTTATGCTAGTTTGGGATGAATCCCTAAGTCCAGTTCGAGTTCCCAAAATGTATTGCTCTCTTGGATGCGGATTACAACAAATGCTGGTTCAAGCCTTGGATGTCAAGTTCTTGTCTGCTGAGTGTGTCTTGGTGACCCTCGCTCTGGCCGCCGCACGTCCTTCTCTGGTCCATGGGCAGCTTCCCGGTAGCTTCCTTCCTACAATATTCCAGTACGCCAGGTGACGGTGCAGCTTTTCCAGTTGTCAGGCCTGCCCGGCCTATCGGGTGATGTCGGGGGGAAGCGTTGGTCGCACGCTTCCTTCCTTCCTGGGCCAGGCATTATCTGGGCTTTGGCCCAAAAGCGCAGCCCTCTATCCGCCACATTGGTCTCAGGGTCGGACGGGATGGAGGAACTCCACCCGGGGTCATACCCTCGAGGCACATGAGGCCCGGGGTCGGGCGGGACGGAAGTCCCCGACCCCCGGGTCTGCCTAGTGTGCCTGGGGTCGGACGGGACGTAGACGCCCGACCCCCGGCATGTTGCAGCGTTCCTGTCCTTCTTCGGAGTCTGTTCCGTTTAGCGCCGTCAGCGGACGTGGTGTCTGTGGGCTCCCTTAATCCAGGACTCCCACACCAAACAAAACCACCACCACAGACAAACATTGCCGCCATGCACAGTTGGACCATTATTCCGCGAAGAGACTAACAATTTTGTCTACGAATGGACACCACACACCAGGCTCTCCACGTACGGCACTGCATGGTGCACGAGACGGAAAGGAAGCTGAGGCCACCGTACAGCTCCGGCGCCTATTGCATGTCCAGGGGTGGAGGCTACAGAAGTCGCGCGACGGAACGGAACCGACGGGAGTGACTTTTTTGTTTGAATCACACAGCAGTACACAGAAGTAGACGCTCACAAACACGTATGTATACTTGCCCCTACAAACATACGCACGTAACCCTACCCCTATGAGCACCTCCGAAAGACTGGGCCGGCAAATCCTCCAAATTGACGAAGTCACCACAGGGGCCTCGCTATCGACGGACACGTCGCCTATCACTAAAAGAATACCGCCGGTTAAATCCTGGAATAAATCCAGAAAAATACGAGCACCAGTGCCGAGTCGAGGACTCGAACCCTGGTGAGCTGGTTCCACCACAAGGAACCTTGCCAGCTGAGCTAGAGCTCAGTTCGCGGGAGTGACTTTTTTTGGTTATATCAGATTCAATTTGGGCTGAGAATAATAGATAACATAAAAAATTCAAGTTGGAATTTCTTATGATAGGGTACACCAAGAGATCGGAGATCAGTCCGCTAGTCAAGAGGTCATGAATCATTCCGGGTCTCGTGTGGTATCTATCATGAGTAATTTAGTTCTCGACCCGGAATTAATCTTTAGGGCTTGTTCGATTCCATCAGATTCAATCCGGTCGGAAATAATAGATATAACAATACATTCATGATAGGTAAAGCTAGAGACCGGAAATTATTCCAGGTCGAAAACTAATTTACTCATGATAAATACAACGAGAGACCCGGAATGATTCCCCATCTTTTGACTAGTGGATTGAATTCCGGTCTTTTGGTATCACTATTGTGAGTAAATTAGCTCTTGATCCGGAATGAATCCCGACCTCTTATTGTACCTATCATAAATTTCTCGTTATATTTCATTCCCGGCCCGGATTGAATTCGATGGAACCGAACGAACCTAAAGCTTTGTTCGGTTGCATTGGATTGGTTCCTAACCAGAATAGTTCCCAAGGCATATATATAGCAAGAAATTTGTGATAAATAGAATAAAAGATCATGATTCATTCCGGGCTAAAAACTAGTTTACTCATGATACGTACGACAAGAGGCCAGGAATCAATCCGCTAGTCAATAGGTGGAGAATCAATTTTGATCTCCTATCATCTCTATCATGAGCAAATTCGTTTTCCACCCGGAATGAATCCATGTCTCTTATTGTATCTATCACAAATTTCTTGAACCTATTTTTCTAATCATCGGATGGATATCCAATAGTCCTGGATGGAGTTTTCATAGGGGGTGTTCGGCTGCATGCAGCCCGGATACAGCTGCAGCTGCTTTAGCTGGGTGCACTATAGCAAAGAACAAAAGCAGCCACAGTGCAGCCCAGCCGAACACCCCCATAGTTTCCATAAGAAACTGATTTCTATAGGATACACTGCATGTTAAGTAACCGTGGTAAAAAAATAAATTTTTTAGTATTTTCTATAATTTCTAAAATATGTCAGTAATTATCATTAGTAATATGTTCAACATTTTGATTACAATTTAGTTTGGTCGACAATAAACTATGGTGCATTATTAGGGTGCATTTATGAGCTAGTAACCATTTGATATTTAGATAGATAGGTGCGCTACACATAATTGTCTTATTATGTACTATGAAAAGGAGGCGTTAAATTATTCGACTGTGGCTACATGGTCTATCATAGCTATCCATTTTTAAATCAACTGGTAGAAGCAGGTGGGTAGTTCATAGAGTTATGGGTAGGGGACAAGATCAACTATCTGTGTAGATAGGCAATAATGTCACAACTACATGTTGGAGGGAGACCTTTTCCATAGCATCGTACAATGATTTTTTTTAATAATAACTTTCTTATAATTTATCAGATAGAGAAAAAAAATGTAGGGATATGATTTATACTATATAATAGATGTCACCTTGGATATTCTCTCTGTAAGAAAATATAATTATGAGAACCGTATCAGTTCTAGCTAGCTCATGTTTGACTAATTTTATATTAATAGTAGTAAACATTTATGTTTATAAGTAATTTAATTATAAAAATATATCTATAACTAATTTAATGATATTTATTTTATATCTGTAATATTATTAATTTTTATATAAATTTAGTCAAAATTTAATATATATAACTTTTGAAAAGAGGGAATTACAACTATTTTTACGGTGCGAATATGTATATGGAGAATATAAGACAATTATATGAATTGGACTAATACAAGCACATGCAAAGATTTAAATTAAAACATGAAATGCTGTTGTGTGATGAACTCATGACTTACCTAAAATTTTTCTGATTTATCTTTGTTTAGAAAATCAAATAAATAACCACATCGAACGAACATATGAGGTTTAAAATTAAGTATCATACTCGTATTTTGTAATATATACTTTTTCCTTGCACGTATTCTCGGTGACACTCACACAACAGGCAAACAGCGCCACCATCATGCCATGGCCTACGGAAATAAATCCCACTAGAATGGTTGGGTGCGCAATGCGCGCCCTACCAATATCTTTATTCAAGAACAGCTAATAAAAACAACATATGGATTACTTGAGATGTCAACACAAATGGTGTCAATTTAGCATAATAATATCACAAGTCAACAGCACATCCTTGCATGGAAAGGACACCATATGTTTGACCAGCATTTACATAGCACATCCAAACAAGATGGTATCCAAGCTCAAAGCTCATCAGACCCGACTACCCGAGGTATTTGTCCGTCAAATGCAGATTTAGGTTTACAATACATCCGGAACAACCAAGTAGAGTATCCTTAGCTATGAAGCATACTATTCGCAAAGTAGTGGTGTCTGTCCGACATAATATCATCTCAAATACCACAAATAGCACAAGTATCCATAGCTACCAAGCAGCCTAGCTGGTAGCTTTTGATACTAATTGCGAAAGCTACTGCATGAAACAACTAACACAAACGCTGCACATGTTGAGGCTAGAAGTTGATGAAGACCATGTTGACGAAGCTGAATTGTACCCAAAAGGCTGGTGCAACACGGATCGGCCAAGATGGGCATGAGCTTCCCTGCTCATGCAGCAGCGCCGGGCTGCAAAAGGAGATGGATTTTATTTCCTAGCATACATGTTTAATGTAGATGCTACAGTACACGAGGAAATGATGAACTGGGTATTTTAATAGACATCATGTCAATATTTTTTTTTTGCCAAAATAGACCACTACTTTTGGTGACCAAAAGGACCTAACCTGTCCTTTACCCATATATAGACATGGAATCCAGATAGCAATTTTATTTTGTTATTCTGTACTTTATTCTGTATGCCTATTGCTTTATAATAAGTATTATGTGATTCCAATAGAAGTAAACCAACCTACTGAATATCTATTATTATTCCTCCGATTCCTAAACAACAGAGGCAGCAAATGAAAGCAGGAAAGGCACTCAAACAGTCAAAATGCTGATCAACCACGCAAGGACATCTCATTTTTTTCTTGCAACATCATATTTGTGGCATTCGAACCTGACTTTCACAGCAGAATTCATGTGGTGTGCAGATGTTTCAGCAGTGCCCTTCCCCATCTTCTTCAGTATCAAGTGCTCCCCCATCACACCCTCCTGTTCCTGAACAACAGGGGCAGCAAATCAAAGTAGGAAAGACACATGATCAATCGAAATCCTGATCAACCAGACAACCACCCAGGGACAACTGTTATTTTTTTCCTTGCAACATCATATTTGTGGCAACCAAACCTCAACTTTCATAGCAGAATTTAGCGCATCTGCGCATGCATATCTAAGAAATATATTAGTTATAAATAAATTGACAAAACAAATTTTCAACTCATGGCTAGAAAGTTGAGAAGATACTGATACTAATGTGCACTAATGATAGATGAACCTATTTATTGACAACTTCGATGGTTGGAGCTGCAGCAATGAAGTGACATGAGACAAAACTGAGCTGTCTGTGCAGAGAAGCTGCTAAATCAAAAAATAAGTTCTCAAAAAGGAAATCCAAAAATACCAACAATTCTTTGAGGACCTTACCTTGGCATTTCTCCTCTTCTTCCAATAACACATTACAAACCACTTCTGGAAACCAAATGCTTGGCTGGGTGTTGCCCTCCAGTACCGCCAAAGCAAATGCAGCTGTTGCAAATCCAACCGATCTGAAAAAAAAATCAACCGAGTATTTTTCCAGTAATTTGGTTCACCCAGTAAAAGAAACAGAAGACCACACAATGGCACAAGAACTCCTCATACGAACCATACTGAACTACGTCCAATTTTTCTTGTGGGTTCCTGGGTGGTATGATGATGCCTGGCTAGAAACTTAAAAGCTGACACTCGCATTGTAAGGGAATGGAAAGAAAAAACTCAAATCTGAAGTAGGCATTTGCCCAGTATGATACAAAAGATAGAAACAGCTGGTTTCCAGAGGTAAATTCTGTAAGCAAAGGAAAATATCAATATTTTTTTTGCTGTGCTTTGAACAAAGTTAACCTGAACCTTCGTGTTTCCAAATAATTAAATAGTTCAAAAAATCGAGGACCACATGCTGATCAGGTACTGGGCGAGAATGCTGAATTGCTTATGATCTGTACCTATTACTTACATTGATAGCTTTTAATGTGTAAATAATCCAATAGTATTCTGGCCATTTAAACACTCCAAGTCTACCTTCAGAAGCAAAATCAATTTGATCAGATGATGTCCATTAGTATGGCACTAATCTTGACACAGGTAATAAAGAACTTACCCTCATGGAGAAACGCTCTCATGCAATGCCATCAACGGCTCGAACCAAAGGATCAACAGACTCGACCAACTTCCACCTTATTTATATCCCTCAAGAACTCTTGAAGAGGACCAAGATGGGTTCAGATCAAAATTAACAGGAACTGAATATCACGTATAGATTCTATGATTCCTGTCCACAGCAAACCATGTAGTTTAGATATAATACAGGAAGTACTGATTAAATGATATAATTGTAGAAAGATAAATGCTAAGAACTGTTCGCAACTGCCTTTATATTAAATTACTTTGTATTACGAGTAGCAACTATAACCAAACAGGCTCAAATGAAATAATGAATTAACTTTATATAATGCATTAACCTGAGGAGAAGACATACAACAGGTGAAAAGTTGGCGAAAGCCTGCATTCCCCAATTCCAGAAGAAAGAAGCAGTAGCGAATGGGGCACTGATAGTTGGCACTCCTATAATCTTAAAATCACCCTTCACCTCAGGCAAATTCCTGGAATGCGTAACATAATGTAAAATTTATTAGCTCCATGGATATTTAGTTTTGTAAATTATAAGATATAGAAAGGTAAGATTTTCGCCCAAAGTACTTACAATAAGTAAACATTTTTCTTTCTGACACCCTTTCCGAAATCGATCTCCAGAGCTCCACTATAGGGCTTCAATTTTATTTCTTCTCCTGAATTAATAACACAAATAAGAATGACTAAAGATTTTCCTAAGGAACACCATAGGTACACGGATGAATAAGTAGGAGGTACCCTTGTTATATGCATCACATCCTCCTCAAGAAGCAGAAAATTTGTTGCCAGTATTGTTGGACCAGCGCCACCGGTACCTGTAGTATAGTAGAAGAATCTAAAAAAGGCGTTTAGCAACATATAGAATAGGTATGGATGTGTAAAGCACTGATTAATAGATTCATAAATCTAGGAACCGTTGATGAAACTGGCTATTACAATACTGTATACAGGTGCCAAAGCGAAAAGCGTGTTGGCACCTTCGCAAATGGCTGGCAGTGAGCGTCTAAGATAAGTGGAGGGAAAAGGAGGTGGAGAGGGCTTGCCGTACCCACAGCCATCCGCACGCCGGCTTCGCAGGTACTCTTCGCGAGCCAGGTCGTGGTCTCGCGCGGCCTTCCAAGCCATCTTGTCCCAGCCCTCCTCCGTCATACCAATGCTGCCTCGATTGGCCTGAGAGCAGAGGGACATGAGAATGGATGAGAAGAGTACTTGTGCATTCCATTGAATCGCCAGCGGAGCAGTTTAGCCACGCCACGTTTGCGCCAATTCTGCAAGATCCAACAACAACGTCTTTGAGTAGACATAGGGCGGCTGTTGCCGGAGCGCGCAGCGGACCCGATGCAAGCGTCAGACAACGGCAGGACTCCGGCCGCGTAGCAAGCTCAGCCGTGCTTGAGGATCCAAACGGGGAGGCGATGCTCAATACGGCAACCATGGCTGAGAGGTTGGAGAGATCCGCCAGATTTGCACAACGCTCGACGTGTTGCTCCACGCCGATGTGGTGGTGCCGAGCAGGGAGTGGCGGCGCCCAGCGCGGCGGCGGCCTGGAGAGGGAAGGGGTAGAGGGCGAAGCACGGGAGGCGAGCGCAGATGAGTTGGGAGCGGCGGCGGCGGAAGGGAACGGAGGAGAGAGAGGTTAGTTTTGGAAGAAGTTAGGGTTTGGAGGCATTCGTCTGCGGGCCACACCCCTCGCTACGCCCCCTCTCCCGTAACTCTCGCCCCCCAGCCAACGGGCCAAGCGCCCCGCGGGACCCAGCAATCAGCTCTGGTGGTAGACAACCAGCCCGTGCACACCGACGTGCGCTCTCGCTTGCATGCTACATGTCGACACGTGAAGGCTCGAGGAGGCCTTGTTCGTTTTGGCATGGAATGCTATGGAACGGGCTCCAAACCACATGGAATATCTCGGTATGGAATCAATCCCAATCCACCCAAAATGTTTGTTCGGTTAGACCTGGAAAGGTTTGAAACCCGGCATGATTTGGCCCCGTTTCATGGAATATTGTTTTCACATGTCAGGGTCCTCGCCCAGGACTGCAACAATTGCATTGGCATCTACCGGTACTACGGCAACCCGGACATCCACCTCTCCAGGAACGGCCTCCGGCGCTACCTCTGGTGGCTCCCCTGGTTCGCCAGGAAGATGGCTGCGCAGCACGACGCAGCCCTCCGGCTGCGGGAGCTCAAGGACCGGTCGCGCGACATCGGGGAGCAGCGGCTGAGGTACGGAGTGGAGGTCCCAGCCAAGGCGGTGGGGCTGTTGCCTCCGGCGGCTGGGTCTTCCGTCGTCACGTTGGACGACATCGATGACGATGAAGATGATGGCGACCAAGCTCCGGTCTTCGTCTTAGAGCCATGTTCGAGCTTCCCTCTGTGGATAACTACTTCAGGAGGAAGCTTGTCGACTGGATGAAGGAAGCCAAGAACTAGAGTAAAGAACAGATGCCATCTACTATCGCCATCGTGGCACAGACTACTGTTGATGCCAATAAACTTGCAGATGATGCTTTGGCTGTCGCCAAGGACCATTTCGACCACAGCTTCTTGGTCCTTTTCTCTTTGCTTGATCAGTCAGAATTAGACATCCTCTACTACATCCTACATGAGATCCATCTGCATGGTAAGAAACTCCGACCGCAGCAGAAAGGCGCACAACCCGAAGTCGAGGAACATCTTCCCGGCCCTCCTCAATCCCAATTCGGGCAGGGTTCTCTATTCGGTTCGAGGGCCAGAGCCAGAGACATCAGAGTAGTCCAAGGTTTTGAGTGAACTGAAGGAACATATGAAAGAAATGAAGGTTGAAGACAGATTGGAGGAAATAAAGTCCAAAATTGAAGAAATCAAGGGTGAGGGGTTGGAGCAGGACTTGGAACTTATGAAGTATTGCGGCGACGCGTTGGAAGTCCAAAGCTTGTTCATACTCCACTGTGCGCTGAGGCGGCTCAAGAACAACTCCAATGATGCTGCCATTAAACAAGACCAATCAAGTCCCAACAGCATTTTGGAAAAAAAAACTCGTACGATGCTTAAAGAGCATACGGAGAGAGATGATGCAGAGAAACCTCGGCTGATTAGTAGTCTCCATATGAATCAGTATGTAAACATTCTGAAGGACGTGTTTCCGACGATCAGCAAGCAACCGCAGCCCGCAGGAGAGGCGAAAGCTGCATCAGCGGCCAAGCAAACCACAAAGACCTCCACCAGTAATAGTACTTCATTGGGTGGTGATCTGATCCGAGAAATCGTCGACAAGGTTAAATTAGAACTCCAACAGGAGCTGAAGGAATACAAGTCGGATACGGAAAAAGCAACAAGAGAACATGGTGCTCAGGGTCAACAAATCCCGGAAGCTGTCATTGAGGAAACCAACAAGAAGGTCAAACGAATCCAGTTGAAGATTGAACAGCAGCTGATGATCACAGGGATGCTGGACAAGATTAAAGGTCATTTGAAAGATGATGAAAGGACCCTTATTATCATAAAAAGCGGCACGACTAGGTTACAAGGATGGGGGGAGACTATTACAGCTTTGAACCTATTGGGTTGCATCGCGGGTGTAGTGATGGTGATCACCACAGGGAGCTATGAACGAGCTGAAATATATTGCTCTCCACCATGGAAGCCTATAAACTATTCTCATTCAGGCCAATACTATGATAGAGTGCTCCAGCTTACCAGCCAGAAGATGAAGGTGGACACTAAAATTTTTCTCGATATCTTGGAAGGATGTGAGCCACATGATAAGTTCTAGATGAAGATCTTTGCTCATGCTTTATACAATAACCCTAATAGGAGTAGCGAAGAATTGCGCAAGTTGCACATCAGCCTGCAGACTTCACCAGGTTCCTCAGTCAGCATTCCTATGAAGCTGTTCAAGTTCTATTACAGCGATCTACCTAAAGAATTCAGGTCCTGCTTGTTGTACCTAGCTATCTTTCCTCCAGAATACAACATCAGACGGTCAACCTTGCTAGGACGGTGGGTTGTAGAAGGGCTGATAACGAAGGAAGATTGGCGTAGTTCTGTGCGTCAAGCCAACAGGTGTTTTGATCTGCTCATTGACCGATGCCTTGTTGAGACACGCCTGTCACATCATTTGGCTCGTCACTTCTCCATTTTTAATGATCTTCATCTTTGTGGGTCAGATAGTATTGACAATTTCTTTAAACAGCTGATCTCTCAAAAATGTCATCTGTCTATGATCAAGGTTCTGGATCTTGAAGGTTGTCCATGCTCCTTCAAGGAGAACCCCCACTACCTAGAGGTCATATGCAACAAGTTATTATTGCTCAAGTACATGAGCCTAAGGGGAACAAATATCACCAAGCTGCCTAATGAATTAAACAAGCTCTATGAGCTTGAGGTATTGGATATCCGGCAGACCCGTTTGCCTGCACCTGCAACAAAACACGTTGTGCTTCTTAAGCTGAAGCGTCTTCTAGCTGGTCATAGACGGACTACGACCGGTAGTAATGTTGGGGCTGAGGAATTCTCCAGTGTCCGGATTCCTGAAAGTATTGGAAATATGGAAAACATGGAGGTACTTTCCAATGTTAAGGCACAAGATGGTCAAGAGTTACAAGATATTGGGAGGCTATGGCGGCTAAGGAAGTTTGGTGTGGTCATCCTAGATAAGAAGAGTCATGTAAAACATTTGCTTGAGGCAATCAGTAACCTGCATGAGTGCCTCAGATCTCTATCAATTACCCTTCTTCCCACAACCAAATGCAGTGTAGAATTACCAGAGCTGGAAAATCCTACAAAACATCTAGAGAGCCTGAGCATTAATGGATCTGTAGAGCAGCTTCTTCCATTGTTGGCAGGAGGAGACAATCAAAAACTTGTCAAGGTAACTCTAAGTAACACCTTGTTGACACTATGTAAGAAAGAGTAAAAGAATACACCCCATTTTGAGACGCGGGCTTAAAACGCGTCTCCAATAACACATTAGAGACGCGTCTTCTGTACACGCGTCACCTATCCTTTTTGCCCTTCGCACAAGTAAAAAAACGCGTCTCCCATGAACAAAGAAAATCTAATGCTCATCGCCAAGCTGAAAAGGTTATGCCGTGTTGAACTCAGAAATATTGCATGCACTAATGATGAGGGTATGCTTATCTTCAAAAGAAATGATTTCCCAAATCTCAGATACTTTCTTGTTGAGGGATTTCATAAGCAGGGTTCCAAATTGACTAAAATTATTTTTGAGGATGGAGCTGTTGGTAAACTCGAGAAGATTGTTCTATTACAAACTTGTATAGAGTCTATTCGTGCAGTGAAAAGGCTTCCGGAAATTAGGAGATTGAGTTCAACGGTGACATTGTCCCTAATGGGATGCAAGAATTCATTAACATACATACATACAAACAAAGGGGTTTCGTTTTCAAACACAATAATTCAGGACATCAAGGAAAGGCAATGGGAAATGAACAAGAAAAGAATGATTGTGCTGGGAGGTTCTTCTGCTGCTGAAGGATCAAGACCTGAGTTGACTCTCCTTCCATCCAATCATCATTATCAGTGTCTCCCATGGTTTATCTGTGCTCCCTCACGCAGTCTCTACGATTGTGTTCTGTTGGCTTAGTGCGGACTTAGTGCTGTAGTGTGCGGTTACTTATTCTCTACATATACATGTGCACCTTGTGATTGTTGTCAGCATAATGGTTGTGTTTGTGCTTGCCAAATTCTTGTTTCATGTAATAAGTTTTATGCTTGCATGTATATTTGACATGCTGATGTTAATAAATCTATGTAATTGGTATGTGATATAATAATAAGCCACAAGTTCCTACTTGCATTCATGCCTATCTAGGTCCTTGAAGCAAAGCTTGAGAAGATATGCATGATCTTGATCAGTATTCTGCATCTTCTCATTGCTGTGACTGCAGAATGGATTGATCAATTTCGTGGGGGTGTTCTCATCTGTCGCTAACTCAACTCACAAAGTTACAACAGTTACCACTTACAAGTTCATCTAGCTAGCTAACACTGAATGTCTCATTGTGCTCAGTGAAGTTTGGATAGTACTCACTGTAAACAGAAGGGAGTGGTGTCAGGTGTTCTCACACCAGGTTTTAAGAACAAATTCAAGTTCTCATCTATATGTGTGTGCCCAAGATCAAGTTTCACATATACAGGACAAAGTATAGTAAACCAGAGTAACCAATGTCCTTATTACATCATTTTCATAGTATGTATCATTACTGAGTAACTCAACAAAGTCTCAAAAGACCTGCTAAACAGAGGAAGACTCCATAACTTCACTGGCAGTCGACTTGACTGGGGAACGCATTGGTTAATATCATTGCTGGTAGATCGAAACAAATATTCCTAAGATGTCTGTTATGCTAAATCGACTAGAAACAGATACTGCCTAACACTACAGAAAAATAGCACATTCGTCCCATGTCCGTTAGTACTAGTTGTGTTACCAACAGGTACTAACGGGCAAATCAGCCTCGATAGTATAGGCTGTGGCGATTTGGTACCGGTTGGTGTTACCAAATCAAAGTTATAGGCTTTAACATCAAGTCTCCATGGACTGGGTAAGTTCTCTCATTACCTCATTGAGTCGGTTCATAAGTAACAAGTGTAAAATAATCAATTTTACCATAAAAATAGATTCTCCATCCCTACAAGTGCGATGAGGATCATCTTCACCGAGTAGCAAGTAACAATTATCTGAGTTTTGAGTGAGGTAAAACCAGTTTTCCTCAATGAACTCAATGTCAAAGAAATCCTTAAATCTTGGATCACCAAGGTAATACTTGTCAATAATATCAACACACCACTCTAACAGAGGCTTTTTGTTAGCATCAGTGAGGTATAGTTTGATGCTACTAGAGTGGTGCCTAAGAAAACCTTTTTTCAGCTCAAACCATTCCCATTGCCGTTGAGCTCAAGGGTAGAATTATTGTTGTCATCTTCTGGGTCATCTTATATAGAATAGGATCATTGAGATTGAAGGTTGCTAAAAATTCAGCGATGCTTCCAGCAAAACTGAGTGCTAGCGAATGGATTAGTGAATGGACAATTTTTTTGAATAAGAGTGGTCAAAGTTAGGGTCAAAAAAAGTTAAACGACTTAGAATTATGGACGGAAGGGCATTCATGATGCAGCAAAGATCAACTCACCGGTGTGACAGCTTGGTGCTTTCTATTCATGACCGGTGATGAGTGCCGGGCAGTAGCGTCCATGTTGACCCCACCAACACTGGTCTAGATGAGCCCTTGAGATTCTGCGACAACCTTTCAGTGCCTTTAAGGGCTTGTTTGGTTGATCCCCTTCCCAAGGGGATTGAGAGGTACTACCGGATTTCCCTCCTTCGTCGTTTGCACACAGCAAAGACTTAGCCGTGTACCACCCATAGCAAAGGGTACACCACAAAGGCTTTTCTTTGCCGTGTGTCCATGATCTAGCATAAGGCAAAGGATAATTTCACAAACGCACGAAAAATAGCAAAACAATTTTTAAGGGGGAAGGGCCACTAGACAGCCACCTGTCCCCACTACTAAATTGCGGTATTTTTTCACGGAACTCGAACTATGCGGCAAGCAAGAATAAACAATCATGGACACTTCGCTACTGTCCATGACCCTTCCACGATTACAGACCGGCCATTAGCTGCATGATAAAAAGCAATTATGTCCGCTGGCAGTGGGTGCCCATGATAATACAAATTTTGGTAGACAAACATGCCGAAATATGAGCTTCGATATTTGTCGATGGAAACATAATATACAAACATGGTAGGTACGTAGGTAACATTATTGCATGGCAGCTGGCCAGTCACGGCGGCGGCAACAATTATAAATTCTATTGTCAATGGTGCCCATCCTTTATCATCGGTATCTAAATCATTTTCTAATTCGTCAGTGGATACAAACTACAACTCGTCCCCTATAAAAGGTACAAAGGCTCTTAGACAGCCGGCCATCAACTCCTATCCATCACCCCACTTAAGCAGAGCTAGCTTTACACCATCAATGGCCGCCGCAGGTCTCTACCTCCAGGCTGCATTGGTCATCGCTACCGTGGCCGCCTCCGCCGTGGTAGCAGAACAGCCAGACCCGTCGCGCCCGTCGTGCAGCACATTCGAGGAGGAGGTTTTGTTGTCCAGCTGCCATAGCATCGAGCAGCTGGTTGGCAATATGAAACAGCACTGCTGCCGTGACCTGGCTGGCAAGATGAGCGACGGGTGCTTCTGCCAGGACATGAAGACGATATCCAGAGCCCTGGGGTTCGACGGCCTGGACGTGGTGTGCAGCAGGCCGACAGCAGCTGCCTGCAGCTCCAGCACTCCGGTCACTATGGATGAAAACGATAGGAACGGTCGGAAAACGGTATTAAAATACGAAAATAGTGTGGGTCGGGAACAGGATTTTCTTATATTTATGAAACTAATAGAAATAAAAACGGTGAAATACGGCTATAAAATTATTAAAAAATAACAACTTTTATGTTTTTTCTAAAAACGGGAACGGTCGAAAAAACAGTGTCATAATACGGAAACGGTGTCGGTCAGGACGGGATTTTCCCATCCCACTTTCATCCCTACCGGGTGGCAAGGACGCGATGCAGAAGTGCAGGGGCGCAGTGGTTGCCCTGCAGAGGCTGCCGGTGAAAGGCTGCTTCTGCTTGCTAGAGAGTTTAAGGGTGAGTTTAGATTAGGAGAAAATATTGTAGGTTGGGATGAATAGGGAAAAGTTAGATGCCATCTAGGCGAACTTACACCTGATTTATTAGTTCTGGTTAGTTTGGTTCGTTTGCCATCCGCATATAATTCTATCTATAAAAGAACGAGTAGAATTGAAAACGTTTCTCACCCAATTTGGGTCCACCCTACCCCTCACGCTGGACCCACATGTAAGGGTCAACGGAGGTGCGAAAGGGGTCAATCCCACAAAAACTGATATTTAGAAAATGTTTCTACCAAAAATATAATTATTTTCGCACCTAGATCGTCCTTACCCGCCTGATAACCCCACCTGTCCATCTACCTCTTGTCTCCCCGTAATTTTGATCGAGCTCTTGTTCAATGGAAATAAAATTGGTCTATTACAGCCCAACAGCCAGGGTGGCCCATCTCCTCCGGTTCAGAACAGAGCCCACCACGTTGCTTGCAGCAGGCCACTAGACCAGCAGCACCAAACAGCGCAGCCACGCCAAGGAACCTCTCGTGCACACGGACGCGGCAACGGATTGCCGCCGCCGTAGCGAAGTAGCGATCTTGCAAGGAGTGCCTCTGACACTTCCGCCGATGACTACAATTCACCGGTGATGACGTTCGGCAGTCTGGGGCTCGTAGCGATGTCGTGGTTACCCGGCCGGCGCGAGTAAGCATGACCACTCGTCACGAGCGAAGGCCTCAGTATATATTTGCCACAACGGAGGCTGCGAAGGTACGAGAAAGAGTATGTTGTTGGTCGATAGCAATGCATGGGTGTTAGTCATGCTAAATCCATTTGTAACCACCAATTGAGAGAGAGATGTATGGGTGTTAGTCATGCTAAATCCATTTGTAACCACCAATTGAGAGAGAAGGCATAGCGTAGACCATCAAAATTGTACTATGTATTATCTCTACAACGGGACGGGTGGTGCCTCTAGCAAAATAGATAGGCCCACAACCATTAGGTTCGATGTCAGCTTTGCGGGTCGAACGTAGCCCTACCTCGACCCAGATCTGCAACACACATGCACTGCTGTTTTTAAGCATGTCTGTCGCTACTCTGTTAGCGAGGTGGGACTAAAGTCCCGCCTACTACTCGCAGAGGCATACCTGGTAGTTGGTGTGGGCTGTTTTCTCTCCCGCAGCCCATGAACTGATCCTCCTTTCTCGTGGCCCATAAACAAATCAGGGCCTAGGCAACTCAAATCGACGGAGGCAAGTAAATTCAAGACGGGCAGCCACATGCGACCTCGGAGGGTTGCGGTAACAGCGCGTCGGTGCCATGGCCAAGCACAGGTTGCTCTGCTCCGAGGATGGCGGGAGCTTCTCACGCTGCCCTGCTGCTTCGTTGACCATCGCTGCGTTGCCTGCTCATCTGACTACGCGACGCTATCCGGTTGTTTGAGTTTCTCCGTCGCGGCGTCGATGCGGGATGGACGGAGAATGGTGGTGAGCTCCTTCGACAATGCGGACAGAAGATGAAAAGGCCAGGGGATTAAAAAAACAAAGCAGTACTCTCGCAGCAATGACTGGTGGTATCCAATGATAAGTGTGATAACGGTGTTAAAAGGTGTAGTCATCTTTCATGGCCCTGTTCGGCTGCTTAGAATTGGCTCCCAGCCACAGCCAGGTGGGTCAAACTAGGCTAATCTGTCACTGCCAGGTGGGCCAAATCAGCCCTAGCCATCCACCAGCCCAGCCATAACATGCCAACCGAACAGGTCCCATATCCATGAATTGTTGAAAAATTCTGACAACACATGATTACAAAATAACCCAATTGAAAAATTAGGTCTAATTGAACCTATCTCATCTTCTTTTCAAACTTGACACATCCTAAAAGGCTCCAATGCCCAACAAAATTAACCCGATCAAATCCATACGATGTGGTACGTTGTGTCTTTCCCGAACACAGTACATGAACGAATCGGCGGTAACGATAACAGCTCACCACCTGAAGGAGTCTTGTCCTGGCGAGATCGGAGATCGCCACACGTTACCAGCTTACTTGGACTAAGAGACATGGTCATGCTTGCTCACAAGTGACCATAGGGTTGCACAATGTTTGCCTGGGTCGATGAAATGTGAAATTAGAACTGGAAACGAGGTCACATCATATAGTATAGTCTGTTTCTAACATCTTACTAAAATAAAAAAATGTGTATTTCCTTGAAAATGTGTAGTGAAACAATTTTGTAATAAAAAATATAATAACAGTAATATTGATAACTCTTAGCTCAAAACTTAATAAAAACAACTAATAATAATTTCACATATTTTCATGCATAACAACTCATATGTTTTCGCCCGTAGCAACGCACAGGCACATTTCCTAGTAAGTTGTAAAATGCTCAATTTTGTGCAACAACTTGAAAGGTGGGTGCATATTGGTCCAGCAACTTGTAAAATACTCAAGTTAGTACAATAACGTGGCAAATTGATACATATACAGTCTAAATATCTATTTAATTTTATGCTCTGAATTATAATTTTTCACACTAGCATTTTTTATACTTTCATGTTACCAAAATGGAATTAATTTCTTTTTTTCAAGATTAATAAATCACCAAATGCTTCACATAAATATACTTATAACTAATTATTCATCTACATGATATAAATATAGTCTTAGTGAATTAAATAATGACTTTTATTTATTAAAAATTATAGTTCAAATTAAAGGAAAAGATTTTATGTAAATTAAAGCACGTAAATACGTGTAAATCGAGCTTATACTATTTTATAGAAATTCAGAATGAGAACAAAATAATTTTATATGAAGAAAACAAAATACCTCTTATTTTCAAACGTGAGTATATATTTACATTTTATAATAAAGGTTCTTGTCTTGTTTAAATATATTGTCATTTAACGTGAATATCAAAGGCTAGGAAATGGCCACTAAATTGAGTAGTTTACAAGTTTTTGTACCAAACCGCACCTACGTATCAAGTTGTTGCACTAAACCGAGTATTTTACAAGTTAGTGGACTTATTTGCACGCACCTGACAAATTGTTGTATGGTGGGTGCAATTAACTCTGTTCATAATAGTGTTTTCAGAATATTATGTCGTGTGGGAATCATGTCTACATATACGTTTATTCATAGACACACCCTTGTTCTCTTTCACACCTGCACAAAAGTGCAATGATGATGGTATCAATCATGGTTATTTTGGAAGGAGCAAGCAAGCATAACACGATCATATACCCTTCCATGATTACATACCATGACCTGCATGATAATAAACAATTATATCACTACCGGAAAACCGCTATTTGCCGTGAGTAGAAATCTTTGCCGTGAGCCAAAAGTCGGGCTCTCGGCAAAGGAATGTTTGCCATGAGCTTAAAGAGGGCAGCTCTCGGGCAACAATGGAGCTCTCGGTAAAGGCAATATAGTTGCCGAGAGCTGAAAAAGAGTGGTCCTTGGCAAAAACTGAATGCACGGCAAAAGCTCTCTTTGTCGTGAGCTGAGCAGGTACTCATCATAAAATGCCACATCACATGAGCGTGCATTCGTCGTAGAATGGCACGCTGCGGAGCCTAATGGCCATTAGCTCGTTTGCCGAGGGCCTCCAGTTAGCTCTCGGCAAAGAGACCGCACGTGCCACGCACGTGCGTCTCCGTTGCGTTGGCCGTTGGCGGCAACAGCCCGTGGAAGGCGTTTGCCGTGAGCCAAGAGGAGGCTCACGGCAAACAACCCATGTTTGACGCCTCTCCCTGTAACTTCGTATCGGTAGCGGCCGTGGGAGGCCTCTTTGCCTAGAGGTCCGTGCCAGCTCACGGCAAAATGTCACGCCGGCTGTTGGCCGCAACGGCTGTGCGAGGCCCACGTGGCACGCTTTCGCTGCTGCTCCATACGGCACACTTTGCTGTGAGGGTGTTTGCCGAGCGCTTTATGAATCCTCACGGCAAAGAGGTCCTTTGCCGTGAGCTTTTGTAATCCTCACGGCAAACATTATGTTTTATAATTTTTTAAAAATAGCAAACAAAGTCTAAAAATCATAAAATTTGTCGACGCCTAATGATATGAGACACATAGGTTGTGGAGAAGGTTTGACAAGGTTTCGCACAAGTTAGCCTCGTACGATGCACAAAATCGAACATCTCCGTAGAAATTTCATAAACATGAGAAGAGATGACTATTTTCTGAAGTCAAAGTGAAGATTGAGTTTGAGTTTGAGTTTCAAAACATTGTGTATATGGTATAGACACACTATAACAGGGTCCTGCTGAAAGGTTGGTAATTTTTTAGATATATTTGATATTTGTTTGTATTTAAAATATACATGAAATAATGAATAGTTGTTGAGACGTGCATGAAATAATGAAAAAAATATGAAATAAGGTGATCATTATAGTGACTTTATAGGAAATAAAGAATATGAAATAAATGTGAAACTAAAATAAAAAGAAATGGCTATCTTTTTTTGCCGTGAGGATTAGAAAAACTCACGACAAACATTGACTTTGCCGTGAGCTAGGGCGCAGCTCACGGCAGAAAGGCCTACGTACAACGATCGCGAAGGAAAAGGAAAAAAAATAGGAAAAAACATATGCCGAGAGCCAGATCTGGCTCTCGGCAAAGAGGCCTTTGCCGTGGGCTAGATCTTGCCCATGGCAAACCTGGCCCACCTGGGCCTTATCTCTTTCCTTTCTCTCTCTCTCTTTCACTTCTTATTTTTTCGCCCACCGCATCCGAGCCACTGCTGCCGCCACCACCAGGCCGCTCCCTCGACTTGCCTCCTCCCTTGCCTCGCCGCCTAGCCTCACCGCGCCAGGCCGCCGCCTCGCCTCGCCACGCCAGTCCGCCGCCTCGCCTCTCCACTCAGCTCGCTGCCTCCCTCGCCACGTCGCCTCACCTCGCCGCCTCCTGTGCCCCTCGCCTTGCCGCCTCACCTCGCCGCGTCAGGCTACCGACGCTGGCCGTGCCGCTTCGGGCCCCCGATGCTAGGCCGCGTTGCCTTGGGACCCCGACGCCAGGCCGCGCCACCTCGGGCCCCGATGCTGGTCCCCGGTGCCCCCCGAGAGCTCTGGCCAGCTGTGTGCACGGCCCGACCCCCGATGCCCCCGAGAGCTCGGGCCAGCCGCGTGCACGGCCCGACCTCGAGGTTTGCTGCCCCCGACACCAGCACCTGCACCTTGAGCCTCGCCGACCCGTGTCCCTCGCCGGCTAGCCGTGCACTCGAGGTGAGAATTGCTCCTTGCAATGCTTGTAAGTTGTTCGAAGAAATGTATTCGTATATATGTTTTCATGCTAATTGGCTAGAGTGGTGTTAATTGTGTGAGAATTGATGGTGAATTTGTAATGAACTCTTGTGAATTTCGGTTTAGTATATAAAATTGTTTAGATTTTGATATTTTTAGAAATTATGGTATTGATATAGCATTGGATTTGAAATTATTTGAAAGAGTTAATTTTGTAAGCATTGATGATGAATTGTCGTCCGTCCATCGTGCCCTTGGTTTTGTGTGATCATTGTTGGCCATCGTGCCTGGATTTATATGTTTTTTGTTAGTAATCATGCCCTGAATTTGTGTGTTCATTGTTGGCCATCCTGCCCTGGATTTGTTGCGGGTCTTAGATAACTCACCGTGCAGGGGAGATGCTGCCAAAATTTGCATTTGACATTGTTATTGTTTTATGTGTAGGTAGAGGCTTCTTTTGACTTGTGACCTTGCATGATGGTGAGGTGAGACATTAAACCCTCCTCTCTTTATGTTCATATTTGTAGTTCACGTAACCGAGTTAGGCGTCTCCCCTTCGAAAGAGATACAACTCAAAATATGCCGAGATCTCTGCATATTTGAAACCGTATCTGTTTTGAATTGTCTACATTTTTGGACAGCCTGAGGATGCGTCAATGTGGTTAGTCTCTATGTTCTACTTCTATCCGGGATAGAGTTTCGGCAGCAGCTCCCTGTTTTTCTCCGGATACACACTCTCCTTGCAAGGACGTGTATCTAGAAAATAGCGGGGAGGTGCTGCTGAAATTTTGTCTCGGATAGGAGTAGAGCATGGATACTAAGCATATCGGCGCATTCTCGGGTGGTATTAGGACCTATCCTCACCTACTAGAAAGTACAAGGAGCATGTAGATACTTAAGATTTTTATATTGCTCTTTGAGACGTTAAGGATGGATGACCGTGAGTGGATGTACACGGGCCGCCCGAGTAATCATGAGTTTACAACCGATTGGATTTAGAAGACCGAGGAATTCGTGAAACTATCATTTCAAAATGCTAATGCAGCATTTGTAAAAACAAGAAACGGCAACCAAAGGATGTCATGAGTACACATATTCACAAGAATGGATATATTGCCGGCTATACACGGTGGAAGTACCATGGTGAAGTCAACGATCATCTGAGAGAGGAGGTTGTGAGACAACGCGTCATGGAGTATGATGCTGAAGCTGGGGCAAGGGACATGTTAAATGAATTTGGTGAAGCACACTTCAATGAAGAATCTATGAAGGAGGAGCCGGAGGCAACGCAAAGACATACTACGACATGTTATCCGTGGCTCAACAGCCTCAGGGGCATACCAAGGTTTCTCAGCTGGATGGCATTGCACGCCTTATGGCCCTAAAGTCCAAGTACAACCTTGGTAGGGATGCCTTCGATAAATGTTGAAATTTGTTGGCAGTCTGCTTCCAGAGCCTCACAATATGCCTCCGAACATGTACGAGGCAAAAAAAACTCCTCAAGGCACTCAAGATGCCCTATGAGCAGATACACGCTTGTCCAGATGGATGCATCTTATTTAGGAAAGAACATGAGAAAGCGAATTACTTCTCAAAGTGTAAATCCTCTCGGTACGTGGAGCAAGACTGTGGTGATGGTCAGAAGAAGCAGAGCAAGCTGCCCATGAAAATCCTACGGTACATGTCGTTGATACCGAGGATCCAACGGCTTTACATGACCGAGGAAACCATGAAACAGATGACATGGCACAAAGATGGACGTCGATACAATCCTGACAAGATGGTACATCCATCCGATGGTGAATCATGGCAACGGTTTAATCAAATTTATCATGAGAAAGATAATGAAGCCCGTAATGTTCGTGTTGTTCTGGCTATAAATGGGTTCCAACCTTATGGAATGGGAGCTGCCTCATACACTTGCTGGCCTATGTTCGTTATCCCTCTCAATCTCCCCCTCCCCCCATGTCACATTTACTCGGCAGAACATATTCTTGTTGTTGATAATTCCTGAGCACCCGGGTAATAATATGAATGTGTATATGGAGCCTCTGATTGATGAATTTGGGTGTGCCTGAGAGGAAGGGGTACTGACATATGAACGAGCTACAAAGAGAAACTTCATAATACATGTTTGCTACCACTACTCACTGCATGACTTCCCAGCATACGGGATATTCTGTGGCTAGTGTGTGCATGGGCTGATGCCATGCTCAATATGCAAGACAGCTGTGAAGTTCATTTGGTTGAAGAAGGGTGGCAAGTATTCCGCGTTCGACAAACATCGGCAATTCCTCCCTCTGAACCATCCATTCAGGAGAGACATAAAGAACTTCACGAAAGGTCTTGTAGTTATAGACCCTTCATGGCACATTATGACTGGTGCTGAGGTTTGTGCTCAGGTAGCTGCTCTCGAGGCCTACCAACAAGGTGGTTTTGTAGGATATGGTCAGGATCAGAACTAGACTCATAGTTCAAGATTATGGAGGCTTTTCTATATGGCAGACATTCTTTTTCCACATAACATTGATTTGATGCACACTAAAAAGAATAATGCCGAGGCTTTATTCGACACAATCATGGACATTTCTGATAAGACAAAGGACAATGTTAATGCTCAAGTAGATCAAGCAACGTTGTGCGATAGACCAAAGATGAACATGGTGCCTCCCACTAGAGGCAAGACCTGGAAGAAGCCTAAGGGTGATTATGTCTTGACAAAGGCCCAAAGGAGGAAAGTACTCGAATGGTTCCAAACATTAATGTTCCCTAATGGATATGCAACCAATTGGAAGAGAGGAGTTAAATTTGCCACCATGTGGATCAATTGGCTCAAGAGTCATGACTACCATATTTGTCTTGAGCGGCTTCTTCCGGTGATGGTCCGAGGCTATGTCCCTGACCGGGTCTGGCTAGTGCTAGCAGAGTTGAGCTATTTCTTCCACCAGCTATGTGCAAAGGAGATGTCTCGAACCGTGATACAAGAGATGGAAATATTGGCGCCGGTGTTGCTCTGTGATCTGGAGAAGATCTTTCCACCCGGTTTTATTAAACCGATGCAGCATATGATTTTGCACGTCCCGTATGAGGCCTGAATGGGTGGGCCTACCCAAAACCATTGGTGCTATGCAGTCGAGAGATGTCAAAGGACTCTTCGAAGTAAATGTAGAGATAAATGCAAAATTGAAGCATCCATTGTAGAGGCATTCATTCTGGAGGAGGTGCCAAACTCCACAACATAATACTATTCAGACAACCTCCCTAGAGTGCATAATCCCCTTCCCCGTTACAATGCTGGCCCCAATGAATCAAATCTCAGCATTTTTCAAGGGCAATTGGGCAGTGCAAGTGGCGCGCCCAATAAGCCTTTGAACATGTTAGAGGGGCGCAAGATCATGCTATATGTCTTGACCAACCTCGACGAAATGAAGCCGTACATGTCGTAAGTTCTCAATCTAACTTGTTTTCGAGTAGTAACTATTCTGTATCCAACCCCTTATGTCTTATTGGTACAGGGAATTTCATCATCAATATTGGCGTCGTTCCAGGGAAGCAATGCCACAAGAATCTGATAGACTTCTTAGGGAAGGTGCGGAATCAGGAATGCCTGATTTTATTTCTTGGTTCAAATAGTAGGGTGGATCCGATGCTACCATGAGTGCCAAATTAAGACAGGTTGCCAATGACTTTGGTAATAAGGTCAGGTTGTTTACTGGTTATGATGTCAATGGATATCGCTTTCACACAACAACACACGAGCGTAGTCGGCCCAATCGAAGAACAACTAATAGTGGAGTTTTTACGTTGGGCTCTAATGGGGTCGAGTATTATGGAAGAATCGAGGAAATATACGAATTGAGGTTTTGTAGTCGCCGAGAATTTAATCCTATCATATTCAAATCTCATTGGTTTGATCCTGAACAAGTGAGGTGAACCCAAACCTTGGGCTAGTCGAAGTCGAATAATCACCCGTATATCCAGGAGATGATGTCTATTTTATCGCTCAACAGACCACACAAGTTTATTTTCTTCAATACCCTTGTAAGACCGACATGCGTCTTCAGGGGTGGGATGTTGTGTACAAGGTATCGCCACATGGTAAATTACCTACCCTAAACAATGATGATTATAATATAGATCTAAACACATATGAGGGAGAATTTTTTCAAGAAGATGGAATTGAAGGTAGTTTTGCTATAGACTTAGCAGAAACGATTGGAATGGAAGTAGACAATGAAGATTTAGGTGATGAAGACAATGGAGATGAGGTTGAAAATGTGATGGACTTACAATCAGTTGAGTGATTGCAATTAAACGATGAAAGTGATAGCAACACTCCTTCGGAGTACGAGCATGATGATATCGACGCATATGATAGTGATGATGGGTATTACCAGCAAGTTAATCTTGATGATGATGATGATGATTATTTCTAATAAATGTACATTTAATAATATTTTAGTTTATTTGTATTGCTATGTTATTTCAAGTTATATTCTCCTTATTTTGCATATCTTTCTTAGTATATCTTGCTTATTTGTGCTAATTTGCCTATCCTTTTTTATTGACAGGTGATTGAACGAATATGGCAGGCGGGAAGGTGAGGAACGTGAACTCTGTTTACCAAAGATTGAACCAACTACTTGAGGAGGGGGAGGGGGAGGGGCAGGGGTAGGGGTCGCCTGAAAGGCAGTGTCAGGGGTCTGGGAGTGGTCAGGGGTCTGGCACAGGACGCAGGCGTTGAGAGTGGAGGTCACCGTCGCCTCAACTTGATGAGGAGGAGTCTTCTAAAGACGATGACTTTTTACCCCTTGCACAGCACCCACAGTCAGAGGACAAGTCGGTGGTGGAGGAGGAGGATTGGGATGATGGTAAGGGGGAGGAGGATGAGGATGGGGAGGGGGAGGAGGAGGATGATTGTGATGGAGAGGAGGATGAGGATGAGGATGGGGATGAGGACCACTAGGGAGATGACGAGGGGGGTGAAGGGCACCAGGGGTACGAGGAGGCCGTTGGGGATCCACCGAGAGTTTGGTTGTGAGCTCCGTCGACGCTCCCGAAACGACTAGCTCGTCACATACGCCTGGTCATTAGGCCCTATGGGCAAAAGTAAGCGCTTTTGACTCGATCAATAATTTTCATATGATATATTGCAAATCACATTTCAACAGTTGGGAACTTGTGGGCGTAGGTGATCATACACGCCTAGTCAATGGCATACTAGGCCTTTTGTGCAAGGAACACTTCCCTGGCATGGTCTTGCATGCCAATGTGTACGAGCCGGCATGGTATTTTGAGCACTACTACTCAGCGGTGGACTAGAGAGATCCTTTGGGGAGGACTTTCAATAACATGGCGAAGCAGGTAAAGGGCCAGTTGTGGGTAAGTCGACCTCACACTACATTACTCTATTCATCGCATTCAGAAAAGATAAGTATTACATATATATATTCATGATTTCTTTAGGTGTGAGGATGGATATGAGGCACAGGCGCATGGTAATGCTAATAGAGCTTGCAAAAAGCTAGAGCATGACATGCATTATGAGGCGTGCATCCAGACTATCATTAATTACAATGCCGAAGTTCTTCACACGAGGGTCACCAAGGAGGAGGCAAGAAAGATGATGCTGAATAGGGAGCAATACCTTAAGGTAACTAATAAACTTCAAGACTCTTCTTTCCTGAGATTAAACATGCTTCAGTTAATGTTCTACCTTCAATTCATGTCTTGCAGGTGCCTGCTAGTTAGTGTAATAATCACACACAAGCCTGGGAAAGAATGGTGGATAGGTGGTGCTCTACTGCAAGGCTGGAGAAGCACAACCTTGCCCGGAAAAAACATTTGAAGATGCAAGGACCAGTGCACCATCAAGGCAACCGAAACCTCAGGGCATTTGCGAAAACATGGGTAAGCAGATTCCTTTCTTTGTTTTGATGCTAGACATAGTGATAAATATCTAACCATCTTACACTCATTGTCTGCAGTCTGATTCACATAGAGGTAGGAGGAGGCAAAAAGCATGGTTGTTACTGGATGGGTGATGGCACGATCGACTCGGCCTTGACGCCAAGACTCTCCGAGATGTGAGCAAGGGCGCCGAGCGGAAGCGATGCCATACGCCCAAGGCAAACCGTTGACCAGATGCAGATAGCGAGTCTACAGGTCATTTCTGTTTGCTTTTGCTTTCATAAATTCTGACACTATTGATTTGTATTCTAACATAGATTATGTTGCAGTCCCAACTACAAGAAGAGAGGAGCCAACGGGAGCAAATTGAGGCCTCCATGAGCCAGATGTACCTTTGGATGCAGAATGTGCGTGCTCATGTCGCTATACCTCTGCCACAGATTCAATTGTACCCACCGCCTTATCAGCACACCTGTAAGTATGAATAGTTTAGTTTGTATGTTGGTAACTTAATTCTTGTCTCACACGTGCAATATATTATTCTTTATGCAGGGCCTGTCGGCGGCATCAAATGATCCTGCTGCTAATATGTCGCCTGGTGTTACGGTGTCGCCTTGGGGGACATGCGGATCCCAGCCGGCACCACAAGACCCACATGCTACTGTGTCACCTTGGGGGACTTGGGGATCTCAGCCGTCGCAGGAAAATCCACAAGATCGTGATTCATTCCAACCCTCCCCCTCCAACCCTTGGGAACGGAGGCCACCTTACTAGGTAGTGAATTTGTTGTTGTTTGATTAAACTTGATAATGTTATGGTTGGTCTTGGTTTGGATATCGTCGACTAAAGTGGTTATGTACTATGTGTGGTTGAATAATGTGTGGTTATGGACTATATGTGGTTGTGTAATAATTATGAACTTGAGGTTGTGGTCTATATAAAGTGCCTATAATGCTTATTGTCATGCATGTGTTGTATATTTTTTAGTAGGGTACCATATACGGAATAAATAAATAAAATTAGGTATAGATTTGCCTTTGACTCTGGCTCACGATAAAAAGGTCCTTTGCCGTGAGCAAATCACCTAGGCTCTCGGCAAAGACCATTTCTGAGAATCTGGAAAGGCTCTTTGCCGACAGCCTGGCCACGCTCACGGCAACAATGCTTGCCTTTGTCGTGAGCCTCGGACGTGGCTCACGGCAACCATGCTTGCTTTTGCCGTGAGCCTTGTCCTTAGCTCTCGGCAAATAGCCTTTTATGGCATCTCCTGCGCTGCTTCGACATGTGGGCCCCACATTAGCCTTTGTCGAGAGCTGAGACTTATGCTCTTGGCAGAAAGCAAGGACTGTGAGCCGTCGTCATCCGCCGTTGTCGCCCATTCCGTTATGTTTGCCGAGGACATAATGTCGGTGCTCTCGGCAAAATAAACAGGCGGGCCCCACTTGGACAGGCCACACAGTCGCCCTGCCGTCATCGTTATTTTTTTTTGCCAAAGCCCAGTATGGCTCTCGGCAAAGGGTTTGTCGAGAGGTCGTAATTAGGCTCTCAGCAAAGGGCCCTTTGCCGATAGGATAGTTGCCGAGAACTTCACGGCAAACGCTTTGGCGTGAGGTTTTGTGCATTTGCCGAGAGCACTGGGGCTCACGGCAAACTATCTGAATCCGGTACGCTGGCAGTGGTTGCACAAGATAATACAAATTTTGGTCGACAAACATGCCCAAATATTTGCTTGGATAGTTGACGATGGAAACATAATATTCAAGACAAAAATGGTAGGCACGTAGGCAACATTATTGGCAGCTGGCGAGTCACGTTGGCCGCACTGTCCAACTATAATTATAAATTATTTAGTCAAACTATATGCCATCCTTGTGGCATTGGCCATTAATGCAACCGCATTCACCTCCGCCATGGTAGCGGAGCAGCCAGTCCCGTCGCGCCCATGGTGCGACCCATCGGTGAAGGAGAAGATGTTGGCCCGCTGCCAGGGCATCAAGCCGCTGGTTGCTGATCTGAACCAGCACTGCTGCCGTGACCTGGTAGACAGTATGGGCAACGGGTGCTTCTGCCAGGACATGGAAAGGATATCCACAGCCCTGGGATCCACCGGCCTAGACATGGTGTGCAACAGGCCGATGGCTGCCTGCTCCAGCGCTCCAGCGCTCCGGTCGTGACCGGGTGCACACTGCCCGGCGAGGACGCGATGCAGAAGTGCAGGGACGCGGTGGTTGCCTGCAGAGGCAGGACCAGCACGGCTGCTTCTGTCTCCTGGAGAAGGTAAGGCAAGGGGAAAAGAAGTCTGGCAACCGGAAGGCTTGCCTGGCGGCAGTCAGCAACGAGCTTGGCGTCAAGAATGTCGACGTGCTCGATTGGATATGCCAGCAGCCCTCGGATCCACCCACAAGCCCTCTAGTCGGACTTATACCTGATTATTAGTTCTTAATTTCTTATTACTTTGGTTGGCCATACGCAAGTTTTTTTGGATCTTCATAATCTCAAAAAAGATTTATTACTAGCACATATATATTTTCTGATGTCATTTTCGGTCGTCAATATAAGATTTTGTGCTTTATTTTCCTAATAACAATGTTTTTGGATGATTATGTTGTACGTGGCATGTACATGGTAGAATATATGCTTTGTGTGTATCATCTATTATTCGTTACTTCATAATGTAGTTTAGGAGAAACTTCAAAAAATGCCTCACAAATGGACAACTTCTCCAACCGCTTCAGTTAATGATCAGCATTAATCGAGGTAATTATTTTTCATTAACAGCGGCAGACATTTTAAAACGACTACCTTAAAAATTTGTCTACTTTCGGAGGAGGACAGTGTAAAAAACCCACCTCAGCTTAAAAAAAAGGAAGAGACCGCCAGCGGCCCCCCTCCCCTTGGGCGGCACGTGTGCAGCCACGGCGCGGTGTTGCGGCGTGGATCTGGCGGTCATGGCAGAGAGAAGACGTAGAGGAGCGGCGGGTGGCAGCGGACGCGTGTGTGGGAGAGGTAGTGACGCCGTTGCCACGACATGCCTCTGGATGGGTTTGGTGGGCCCATCATATGCTTTTGATTTTTTATTTTTTCCAATAAATGATGGCAGACACAAAACCGTCTCAAAAAAATGTCTCGTTTACCGAAGCCTTGCTACGAGGCGGATAGAAAACCTGCTTCCAAAAAAATCGATTTTGACCATCTTCAAAAATGGTTTTTTAGCGATTGTGTCAACTGTTAAGACATGCTGGAGCATGTTATTTCGTGAATGCAGGGTTGACATTTATAGTTTAAAGGTCGTTTTCAATCTGCCCTAGTTTCGCTTTGTCTTGATAATAGTTTATCCGAATATTATGTCGTGTGGGAATCAGTTCTACATATACGTTTATTCAAAGACACACCCCTGTCCTATCACTCCTACCGAAATGTTGCGGGACCAAATAGGGCGACCAGAGAGGAGTTGAATGGGAGCTGATAAAAGTTTCTTTCGATGAAGAATTTGGCATGTGTCCTATGAAGGGATCGTGATACCGTAAGAGGGGGCAGGTGAATTAGGTGTTCTAAAAACAAAGGCTCAGATTGCATATATGAAATCCATTTCAATTTCTATCTAAATGTGCTATAGGTTTTCAATTTGTGTTGCTATCTCTACCGCTTCAAAGTTTTATACCCTGGGTCCAATCCTATACTAGTATGGCAAGTCTAGAAAAGATAAATGCAGAAAGTAATGCAAGTATGAAATTCAGAAGATAAAGGGTACAAAAGAGCGAACTCCCGCCAGTAGGATTTTTACCGAGGTATCGGAAAGCTCACGAGATTTCCACTTATCCTCGTTGTTGCTTTCCACTGATCCACTGTAAACGTCGTTAAACTCTAGGCTAAACACCTAAAAGATATGCTAAGCGGCCTAGATTAGCACTATACACTTTGCTAATCGCCTAGGTCTTCTAATTAGTACTTTGGTGAATTGTGCATTTAGAAATATATAGAACACTTGCCAATATCTTCACTGAGCTCAAGCATGCTTCAAATGGCCGATGCAACCCATATTTATAGCCCCAAACCAATGAACCAGTCATTGCAAACCGTTGCAACATTTCTGCGTACCACCGACTTATTCGGTGGGTGCAGGAGGGATACCACCGAATTAGTCAATGGCGCCACCTCAGCCAGCCATTGAACTAGTCGTTGAGATCTTGTGTCGTAGACAAGCAGGTCTAGTTCAACGACCGACTGATTCGGTGCATGCTCTCGTGTACCACCGAATTAGTCGATGGCATTTACACAGAGAGGTCTTATCCTTCGCCTTAAGCACCGACTGATTCAGTGCCATTTTGTCATCACTATCGAATTGATCGGTGGCCTTCCAAATCCGTACATTACTGAAGTGCTCTCTGGACGCTTTCACCGACTAATTCGGTGCCAACTTTTGGAACCACTAAAATAGTCGGTGGCCTTGTCTTTCTCTACCCGTTGTCTTCACGTCACCATCGAATAGAATAAGAGATGTGAAGATGTGATCCTTTCTTCTAAATATAAGCTCTTGAACCAAAGGAAAATTTGAAGTACATCGTCTATATGAAAGTGCATAAAACAATTACCGTCACCCTACAGAGTCCTCCATCGTATCCACATCTTTTTTTACGCGATCTCATAATAAGGTGCTAGTATATCTAAATGTGGTTTTCGTACCTTGTATGTGTGGACTATTGTGTGGAAGTGCTAGGCTGTTTGTGTGCTGCTCGTTTCCACACTGCGTCAGGCCATACGACTATCTCGCCGACGTGACTACATCAACTACTCATGCTTCGCCCAAGTCTTATGTTGCACCGCGCGAAGGAACATACATGATCCTCAACTCGTAAGACAAGTCACAAACTGCAAGTTTTATTAAATCAACTGTCTGAAGCATTTTGCAAGCAGTCCATGCAAGAGATTAATTAGATTACCATTGAAACCTCGCACAGCTGCGTTGACGTCGTGCACCTCGTACGCACAGTTGAAACAGAGTACTGCCTGCTGAAGCTGGCGCACCAAACTCCAAGTTAGTGTACGGCTGCGCAGGGAGCGCCACCAGGGCTTGCCGCATGCGTCTACCAAGAACAGGGGCCGACTCAGATACTCTCCGTCACCGTAGCCACGCCCCGCCGGTCACTTCAGCTCGCTCTTGCGCAACGTTGGCACTGCTCCACCACTAGTAAAGAGGCATGGCGCCGTGTTTTGTCGCCTCCATTGTGGCCGGGTAGGTTGAGGCTTTGCTATCTGTACAACGTGTCTACAGAGGTTGAATCGTGGCAGGCGATGCAGACCTAGGAGGAGCCTTCCAGCGGATGCTAAAGCAATCCATGGAGTTTAAAGCTGGATCTTAGATGAAGCCTCTTACTTGGTGCACCAGATGTCAGTGATTTACACCGATATGCTACCTAGGAGTATACTAAGTTAGTAGATTTGTCAATGAAGATAAATTTATGAGTCCCTATCTACCCTTATATATTCCAGGGGCAGGGTTATAAGGAAACCCTAGCTGACTACATGTGTAACCATACATTTATAACAACCTTCCTAAGTTTCACAAAAGCGCGTATGCCATCTTGTAGCAAGGCTGCCATTTTGGAATGGAAAAAGTCTATTTTTGGCCATCCAACTCTTGCCTCGGTTTGGTTTTGGCCATCGAACTCCAAAACCGAGTATCTTTGGCCATCCAACTATCAAAACCGTTCAAATTTGACCATCGGGCTGTTTTGATGAGTGGTTTTAACTTTTTTATTTACAATTTAGTCCTTAGATCTTAAAACGATTATTACTTTTTGCTCGTACCTCCGATTTAGGTGATTCTTGTGGTCATGTGTTACTAACGGTGAGCACTGTATTTCAAAGTGATCTTTACACTATTTTATTACTATTTGTTATCTTATTTTTTTGGTCGTTGTGTAGAAAAAAATAATATAAGAAAATTAAACAAACAATTATAAAATAATACAATCAATATTTTAAAATGTAAAGCTCATCGTTACGAACACATGGCCACTAGAATCACTTAGAATAGATATGCAAGAAAAAAATAGTAATAATTTTAACATTCAAGGATTAAAAAGCACTAAATTAGTCCATTTTAATCCTTGGATCTTAAAATGATTATTATTTTTTTCTCCTATCTCTGATTTAAGTGGTTCCAGTAGTCATGCATTCATAACGATGAACTTTATCTTTTAAAATATTGATTGTATTATTTTGTAATTGTTTGTTTTACTTTTCTTATATCGTTGTTTGTACACAATGACAAAAATAATATAACAAATAGTGATAAAATAGTATAAAGATCATTTTAAAATATAGTGGTCACCGTTAGTAACACGTGACAAGAAGAATCACCTAAATCGGAGGTACGAACAAAAAGTAATAATCATTTTAAAATCTAAGGACTAAATTGTAAATAAAAAAAGTTAAAACCGCTCATCAAAACAGCCCGATGGTCAAATTTGAACGGTTTTGATAGTTGGATGGCCAAAGATACCTGGTTTTGGAGTTCAATGGCCAAAACCAAACTGAGGCAAGAGTTGGATGGCCAAAAAATAGACTTTTACCTATTGGAATTTGGAGTAGTCGGGTCAGCCCAATCCCTTTCCAGGAACGTTCCGCCTTCCAGAAGAGTCACATGGAACATAGTCCGACATCATCTATCATGGAAAAAAACATGACAGTATATATCAGAAGATATCTTGGGGTAGTACTCCAAGGAATGAGAATGACTATTTTTTATAGTACACCTTAATAATGTATTATATCTATATTAATGGTTATTATATAGAAAATATCAAACTACATTATTGCTGCCATAATCAGATAATTGATGGAAATATATTGTAGCATTAATTACTTATGCGCTACAAATATTAGACAGGGCAGCCACTGGAGTCTCACAGAAATCATCATTCACATGTTTAGATCAATAGACAGAAACCAAAAAAGCCATGGCCATACTGGTGAAGTCCACAAGAAAAACGCTCCTGTTAACTGGCAGAGCTGTGTGTTGGCCAAGGTCAGCCATGGCCCCCCCTTCCTTCACACTAGCCACACTAACAAATCTGATGTTTGCAATTGTTGCAACCAACAACAGGCTGTTATTATCCTTCCTCGTTGTGTCCTTAGCAATTCCTGTGCGCATAAATGGTAATAGATGATGTGCACATCTCTACGTTTTCCATTTTCTGTTTTGAAACAATCTACATGTCTATTTCTTCTGCTAGGTCGAACTAGCATACACTACTATAGAAGTGGTCATCACTGCCAGCGTCATCACCGCCGGTTTTTGGAGAACCGTCAGTGATAGTCATCACCATCGGTTCTTTACTCTAACACACGCACTACCTCGTGGAGCCGTTGGAACAGGCGGTGATGCGCCCCCTTCACCAACGGTTCTATAGAATAACCGTTGGTGAAGGTATCAGCAATGGTTTGTTATATGAGTCGGTGGTGATAGAGTATATCAGCAACGGCTCGTAATATGGAGCGTCGGTGAAGACCGCGTACGGTACAAAACCCCCTTTCCTTTTCGCCTCTCCCCTCCTTCCTCCTCCAACCCGACACCCTTCTCTCATTCCTCCATTGTTGCGGCCGTGTTTCTCCCAATAGCTCAAGAGAAGTGTCATTTTTTAAGGGATACACATTAGCAACTTATTTTAAGGTTGGTAACTAGCAATCTTTTATATTTATAGCTTGTTTTGTTGGCTAATTTGTGAAATTTGGATTGAATTTGATGGTAGGCTCTCTATGGCTCATTTTAGAGCTCACTTGTGATGGATTCAAGTGGAGTGATCCGAATTTTGGGTGTTGCTTATCACCAACATGCTTGAAGGTTAGTATTTTGCTCATCACTTCATCTATGCTTTGTTAGATTGTTAAAAAATGAGATAATATCATGGAGAGCCTATTTCTTGACTTTAGCCATAGTTCTTAGATTTTTTTATGGATGTAGCCTAGTTCTTAGTTTAGTGAATGTGGCCTCTTTTAATTTGAATTTATAACTCATATGCTTTCCTTAGTTGTTTTTATTTTTGCAAAGATGTAGCAACCATCATGTCCTCTTGGATATAAGCCTTGAGAATAGTAGCATCGACATTTATGACTCAAAGAGAAGGGAACGAGCATATGTCCAACTCATTAACATTATGAACAAGTACAGAAGCAAAATCACTCTTTTATTTATATGTTGGATTTTGTTTGTTATTTCTGCTTCCACCTAATCGTAGTCACTCTTTCTAATGTGAGATAGGGTCTTCAAGATATATCGTAAGAAAAGCAAGATTCATAGACCTTTTTGGGGAGACTTCATTGTTAATGAAAAAGAAATGGATCATTGCGGGTTTTATGTTATGTATTGGATGCATGCTTACACTGAGGAAGAATACAGTGCAGTAGGCGCGCATGTATATTTCTAATACTCCATAATTATATTTCATGACTTGTACTTAGTATTTGCCACTAACCGATACCTCTTTGATTTGTTTGCTAGAGAGATGGGTTGGACACTTCCGCGCTAATGAGCGGGCAAGTAATATCAGTTCAAGAGCAACTAGCCGGGTTTATTCTCGATCAGGTTGTCAGTCCAAAGGGAAAGTACCACTTGCTAGGTTGTGATGATTAGAAGTGATAACTTATCTAGTTGTTTGGGAACTGTATGGACTTGTTGTTTGTGAACTTATTGGATCTATGAACTTGTTAGTTAATCAATCTATGGAATTTTATGTGGACCATGTGTTTTATTTGTGCTTGTAGTGGAATATTTCATTGTGGACATGTAATGATATTTCATTGTGAACGACTTCTGCATGTTCTATGTTGTGGTATATATTGCTGTCAATTGGTCAATATACATATATATATCTTGTTATGGTGTAAATATGTTTTTTTGTGGCTGGAAAACATCATCACTAACGGTTGGAAACGTTGGTGAAGGGAGGCATCACAACCGGTTGCCAACTCAAAGCGGTGGTGAAAGGTAGGCATCAACAACGGTGGGTAAACACAGCCGTTGGTGAAAGGTATATCATCAGGAACAGTTTTGAACCGTTGGTGATGTGTTCCTTTCACCGCCGGTTCCAAAACCGTTAGTGGCGCAGCACCCCATCATTACCGCTTGTGCCACAGTGGTTTTAAAACCGTTTCTTATGACACTTTCAAGCCGGCAGTGATAGGGTGTTGTGTAGTAGTGATAGACGCCCAGGAGCAACAATATTCTCGCAGAAAAATACATAACCATCCACGCAAACACCAATGGTTGCTTTCCAGCCGCCCAGGAACCTACTGTTGCAACAAGGATGGCATGTGCTGGCCCACTTTGCAAGACTGCTCTTCGAATTGCCCATGTTGCAGAACAGATAATGAATCTGCACGTTCTAAATTTCATGGTTGAGAGGCCAGTCAGCTTGCACGTACTAGATCACAATGACTATCTTGAGAGTGATAATAATGTCTCCAAATACTATGAATAAATAATATATTGGCTCATGGATACGGAGACGTGCTCTATAAGTATAGGTTATGCCAGCAGCCCTCTGATCCACGTCCAGGCACAAGCCCGTTGGAACAACCACCGTTGATTTAACTCTTAATCTTTGTCCCATAAGAAAATGTGTACTACTTAGTACATGTATTTTTAGATATCGTTTTCGATCATCAGTAACATTTGTTCTTTATTTCACGAGTAATGTTTTCTGATGATTATGTTGCATACATCGCACAATATAAACACATAATGTGTACCATCTATAGTTGTGATGTTTGTTAAAGACGTAATGCAGCAAGTAATTTCATAAAAGCAGGGTTGACCTGTATTATTCCTCCTAATAATCCTATTATGCGCCGCACCTCTAGCATCACCCTTCTTGTTTCCTCCCATTTCGTTACCTATTGGATCCCGCCACCAGCAGCGTGCAGAGTTTCCTGTGGGTGCTGCGTGGCTGCCGGTCAGATCTTCGGTAACTCGCGCCCCGACGGATTCCTACATACAACGAAGGGGAAAGCTACGTGTGGTTGAGCTAGGCCCCATAGACTTAGATCCTAGGTCCCATTGTGAGCTTGTTCGTTTCAGTCTGAAAGAGCATGGAATGAGCTCCAAATCACATGAAACATCTCTGTCTGAAGCGAATCCTAGCCCAACGAAAAATATTCATTGGGTTCGGCCTGGAAGGGTTTGAGACCCAGGGTGATTGGATCCGTTCCATGCGTCAAAGGCCCTGCACCGTTGCATGAGTTGGATCTCATAGAACAAAACTCATTCTATGAGGTCTGTATGCAGTGACATGCATGGATTCACTCAATCCGTGTATGGAACTAGCCCAGCTCGGAAATAAAGCCCGAGAAACCGAACAAGCCCGGACTTAGATCCTGACACACGTCGGCAGTGATGGCTCCATGACCCACTGTGGCTAGAGCTCACTGAGCGTGTTGCTTACTGAAGCCCACGACCTCCCTCTGCCATGCTCCTCGCCGAGGCATGCCACCTTGCACTCGACGACACCCTCTTCATGTTCCTCTCCCAGGCCTCCTGCCTTCGCTCCGGAACTCCGGCCGTGCTCCTCCCGCTCACCGGTAGCGCCGCGCTGCTCCGCTGTGGCCGTGGGCCCCTTGCCGCTGGACCTGGCCTTCCTCGTCACCGGGCACGGCGAGGTCGTCGCCTTCTTAGCATCAACGAAGAGGACGAGGATGGACCCAGAGCCCTACCGTCATCAACAACAATCTCTGTTGGGGCAAAATTGTCTATTCGTGCGGGCTAGGTAAGGAAAAGAAATGTAAAGGAAGGAAAAGAGGGACAAACCCATGAAATAAAGAATTCACAGATCCCTCATATATAAAACTGGGTATCTGACATCCTTCATTTATCTTCCTCATAGAAACCTGTAATCTACTGATTAGATGTATTTATTACTTTACACAACCACAAGTAACATGCACACATGAATAAGCATTACCTGCACTGCAAGAAGCAATATTTGTGGCCACGATGTTCAACATCTGTCCAACTTTCAAAACAGTATAAATAAATAATTACTCCTGGCACGAACACAATGGCCCTCAAGTTTTTTAAAAAAAAACTTGATTATCTCCTTTAGTTAAGACAAAGTTTAACCAACAATATTATTATAATATATATTTTTTGCACGAAATTGATATTGTTATATAAAATTAGTTTCCTTGGATTATAATTTTAGTATTATCAAGAAAATATTGCAGGAGTAATTATTGGTCAAAACATTATCATGCTGGAACGAAGTATGTACCCCTTGCAAAAAAATATTGAGTGGCAATTAACCAGATGCGTAGTTTACTAATTGTTGGCAGCTACCAGCTGGTGCAGTATAATCAAGCTTTCTATAGTTTAGCCACGAAAATGTGTCAATGTCCAATGTCAGATAGACCTTTCAATTTGCTCTTTTTTTTAAAAAAAAATTTGGAATGCTGCCTTAAACATTAGCTATGTCCAATATCTTTAGCGAGCTTTTATGCAGGGCTGAATGTCGTCACATTTTGTGTTGAAGCAGCTTTTATGGGTCTAACTTCCTACAATGGTTAGTGCTAGAAGGAAGCTCTTGTGTCCAAAGAGATAGGTCTCCTAACCGTTAGTGTCATCTGATACCTCTTACGCTTAAATAACCCCACGTGCTAGCCTCACACATAACTTAGGATTGTGTGTATGAGACTATCTCTTGATTAAAAGATAGCTCTTTTTATCTCTCTTCCACATAGATGAAAATATAATAGAATATTGTTAAGAACTAGCTGATTTGGCACCATCGGAGAAGGCCTAAGTTTTGATACGAGGAGAAGATGCTGCCCCATGGAAGGTTATAGTGGCGACAATATGCCTTGCTGTTAGGGATCCATACACAAGATGACATTAGTGGCCTTGGACTATTGGTGCAGTACACAATTGTACTTCTATCCCTGAAAAACAAGATATTCAAGTATTTATAATTTTTCTTTAAATAGAAGCATTCTAGACATATTTGATCGTTGCTCGTCTAATTCACCTCACCTCGGAGTTGGTAAAGATTAATTTGGCTGATTGGTGAAATAATTAGTTAAACTGGGCGCCTAATTACTACCTGTTGTTATTATCATTGAAACAAGTGGATAACACAACTCCCCACATTACAATTAGTGAATATTCAATAGTTGTTGAATCGGATTTAGCCCTGAGCTTGAGCAGAGAGATGCCTCATGCATGGGCTTGTTGCTCCATCGATATGTTCATCGGAGTAGCAGAACACGGTTTCATAGAACCGCAAAACCATGTGCTGGGACCTACTTGAGGAGAGATGGAAAAAGGTAGCAAGCAAGTTGAGGATGACAGATGGTTCCAAGGCATTAAAGTAATGCTTTTGGAGTATATATATTGCAAGAGTTAGTTGAGTTATTGTATGAAACTCATGTATGGTGATCTGGAAGTTTTCGACAGCCAAGTGGTTGTCTCAGCTATTAAACATTCTCTTAGGGATAGGGATATGTCGTTTGTTAGTTCTACTAATTTGTCTTAAAATCTCTAAGACTCCTATTTAGAACAGATGGAGTAGAAGCAGTGAGAGATGCCTGACAACAAGTAACTATTCTAATAGCCCCACCCAGCAGCCAGGTAATTATTATGTACGTAGTAGTTAATAAAACAGCATGAGAAACATGCACAGATGATAAAAAGAATGCTTATTGCAAAGGCACCCTGCCTCCCACAGCTAGAGATGAACTGCACTAACAGCTAGACCATCATCTCTATGTTAGCATACAAAAAGGATCAATATGGATCCGATCCCTTCCCACAGCAAGTTCACATATCGCCTATAAACTCAGGACCAGCTCCCACCGTTAACGTACACCATAACACCACCACACCCCGCACATAAGACCCTGCAATAATATTCTTTAGCCACCACCACACCACCAATGGCATCCGCGCCTCTCTTCCTCCTAACTGCGTTGCTGTTGGCCTTCGCGGCAGCTTCTGCCGGGGAGGATCTGCCGATGCTGGCAGCCGTAGAGAGCACCTCGTCGTCGTGCAGCGAGTTCAGGCAACTCATCCTGCACGACTTCTGCGGCGACCTCCAGCCGACGTTGAAAAAGGTGACCCAGGCGTGCTGCGTCGCGGCGGCGCGAGGCGTGGATGGCAATTGCGTCTGCCCCGCCATCCTCAAGGCATCGAGGCGCGTCCAGGCCAACGACCTGACCGGTCTCTGTGATGTGCCCATGGCCTGCCTCGCTGCTACGGGCAATGCGGCCGCGGATGGGTGCGCACAGTCCGGCCTGTCCGCGGTGGGAAAGTGCGTACGCGAGTTGCAAGCCCTGCAGAAGGAGGAGAGAGCCTGCCTGTGCAAGCTAGATGAGAAAATAGAGGCACACAACGAGGAGCACGCTTGCTTGGCACCGATCCTCGCCGAGGTCGGCACCAAGAGCCCCGAGGCGATCCATGCCTTGTGCAGGAGTGATCTCCATTGATTTTGCAGGCTCGTGGATTTGCTAGCTGCTGCCTGGCATGCCTCCGTCGGGATTTAATTACGATGGTTTGGGGCCCGGTGATGTTTGCGTGTCATTCTACAACATGGAATACAAATGTAATTACTAGATAACAGTTAATTTATATTACTTGTGTTTGTAGTGCTGCTTTGGTCTTTCAATGAAGTGTTCCTCCTCGTATCCATTTGGAGAAGCCATCTGCAAGAAATACATATTAGATGTGGCAATGAAAGGAGATCTCCAAGGATTCATGAAAAGTGTGAACAGATTCATGTTGCAAATTTATTCCCATATAGATACGCAATATGTGAACGGATGTGTGAAAAAATATCGGTAAGAAAGTAACTCGCTGGCAGCGCTTCCAGATTAAACCAAGAAGGCATTTCACATCTAGGTGATATAAGGAGAATTGAATTTACATCACAATGCTTCATTACACATAGACACGGCGGTGCAAGCCAGTTGTGCATACTATGTGATAAGGAGAATTTCAAATGTTATGTCACAATGCTTCATTAGAAAGAGACAAGGTGTTGCAAGCCGACTGTACATAGTATGTGATAAGGAGAATTTCAAATGTTATGTTCTCAGGAATTATGTTTATTATTAGATATAGCAGTGTAGAAACTCCTTATCCACTTTCACTCGATCAAGACTAGGTTGAAAACTTCGATAAAGCTACATTCAAGCCTTACAAGTAAGGATATTGGCAATGGGGTACTCAAACCATTTAACAATAACAACGAGATGACGAGCTTCACCTTGAAGCAAGGGTGTGCTAGGATATTTTGAAATGTATATTTTATTCATGGTACAACACATCAAGTTAAAAAGATGCTATATAACAAGAAGATCCCGAGTTTCATTAGCACACCGTAAAGGCTTTCTTACTTTGAGAACAGGTACACGTTGATTGGATGTCCGTCTCTTGATTTTAGGCATGAGAATGACCTAACGACAAATTTCATAAGTGGGTGGATTGCCTCCTATGTGTCACCGACACAACCTTAAAAAGTGTCATGTAGGGATCTTGTGGTACATGATCACTGGTGAAGCTACATCAAATTAGAGAGACCGTGTCTTACTTGTGGGTGCATATATTTAAGCTTTGAAGAATTCATATATGGTGAGCATTTGATAATATTTCAGGTTTTATGGGTGCATATGCCCCCTCACACTAGAGTTACACTATGTTAATGTAGTCCTCAAGCTTCATATTTGAAACAAATTTTGCAACTTTGGATTTTTTCTATAGAACCAACAAAAAGTTTAGTGCCAACAAATGTGCTAGAAAATGTGTGGAAGTGTAGACAATCCATATCCATTTGGGCTTAATCTGGACTTAGTTGACAAGTGTGCCATGTTTAGATTCAGGCTTACTTGTAAGAATATTGGTGATGGGCTACACAGTTTATTTCACAATAACAATGGGATGTGAGCATCTTCTTGATGCAAGATTATCCTAAGGTATTGAACTGTATATCCTATGCATGCTACAATACATCAAGTTAAAAGATGATATATAATGACAAGAATATTATGAATTTCATGAACACACCACACTACAGTTGTTCTTGCTTTTTTACACAAAAACTCAATTTATTTTGAATGGGTGTCAGATTCTTGGTTTTATTTGTAATAGTGACATAGTGGCCAATTTCAAGAGTAGGTGTCTCGTTATGTGTTGGCGTGGGAATGCTAAAATCCTCACTAGAGGATCTTATAGGAAAATAGGCCGGGTTAACTCCGAAATTATAGCAAACTAGATGGGACGCATCATCCTTGTGGGTACATGTAGTAAAACCTTCTAGGATGCATATGTGGTGAACATTTAATAGTACTTTATTTTCCTATGGGTGCATATGCCCCCCCCCATTTTCCTTCGTCCATAAATTGAAGGCTGCCAATACAAACATTACAAAAGGATTGCAAGATGCAAAAAATATGAATGAGTGCTAAATATGATGGCAATGATATATATCATGAAAGTAACTTATGTAGTTACCCTATGCTAGTGGAGTCTTCAAACTTCACATTTGAACACAAGTTTTACAACTTTTGGTTTTTTTCTATAAAAGAAACATGGTTAAGTGACAAAGAAAGTGCAGTAGGGTAGACATTCCTTATCAATTTAATTTCGATCAAGACTTGGTTGATAATTGTGATATGACTAGATTGAGTGTTGCTTTTAAGGATATTGCCAATGGGGTACTCAGCACATTTAACAATAACAATGAGATGTTGAGTGTCGCCTTGATGCAAGGCCATGTTAGGATATTGAACTGTGTATCCTATTCATGCTTCATCAACACATCAAGTTAAAGTATGGTACATAAAAATAACTGGATCTCAACTTTTATGACCATACCCTGTAGGCTTTCTTACACAGAGAAATGGTTCACATTAATCGGATTCTAGACTCTTAAATTCGTCAATGATAACGACCTAATGAAAAAAATTCATTAGTGGATGGATCACCATGTGTCGGCGAGAGAACTCTAAATGTGTCACTAATGGATCTTGTGATAGAGGATCGATGCAAAGCTATAGCAAATTAGAGAGGGTGTGTCTTCCTTGTGATGCATATATTTAAGCCTTTACAGATGTATATGTGGTGAACATTTGATAGTATTTCTTTTTTTTATGGGTGCATATGCCCCCTCACACTACATTTACGCTATGTTAATGCAATCCTCAAGCTTCACTTTTGAAACAAATTTTGCAACTTCAAATTCTTTGTATAGAACCAACACAAGTTTAGTGACAAAGAAGGTTCTAGAGAATGTGCGGAACTGTAGATATTCCATATCCATTTGGCCTTGACCCTGATTTAGTTGACAATTCAGCCATGCTTGGATTCAGCCTTACTTGTAAGGATACTAGTGATGGGCCTCGTGGTTCATTTAATAATAACAATGAGACGTGAGCATCTTCTTTATGTAAGGTTGTCCTCGGATATTGAACTGTATATCATATGCATGATACAACACGTCAAGTTAAAAGATGGTATCAAAGATGGGCCAGGTGAGTGTGCCACCCTTACGATGGCACATGACCCCAATTTCGAGGGGGCCATATTGTTTTTCTATGCAATTTAGTCTCAATATTGTCTTAGGTGATTAAGAGAGTTTTTATATCCTTTGGCTAAAGTTTATCTTTGGACATCGAATTGTCAATGCTATTTAAGAGGGCTAACCATAATCTTAATTATAAAACTAATTGTAGAAATGTTGGGCTAATTCAGGAGACAAACCTATGAAGATTAATTAATCCATTATTAGCATCATTATTGTAGAACCACATTATCAAATCATAGACTCATTTGGCTTAATAGATTCATCTCGCAAATTATCCTACATCTGTGCAAATATTTTGTACGTACCTGCTTCTTGTCGACCTCTTGCGGGCTGTGCTTCAGTGCCCACACGGCCCACAAAGTGTATCTTCACTAGTTTGTGGCCCACATGCACCTCATACTTCCTCCATCGTCTCATGCGGTCCTCCAATTTAATAGAGGCTGGCACAGAACATGATGTGAATACACCTATGAATCCTAAAGTCCTAAGCCGGTGTTGTGTTGTTGTGACTTATGAGATGGGACTCCCAATTGGATTGGCATGATTGTGTGAGCACGAAGAATCCCATGCAGACTAACATCACGCACAACATATAGGGAGAAGCTGCCGCAAGAGAATGGCTATGATAGACCCCACTTTAAAATTTCACATAGGGCCTCTGTTTATGTCGGCCAGGCCCTGGATGGTATATAGTGACAAGAACATCCTTAATTTCATGACACACCATACTAGAGTCTTTCTTGCTTTCTTTCTTTCTTACACAAATAACCAATTCATCGGCCAGGGGTGACGCACTTGGGTGTTTGGTGTGCTTCGCGGGCGAGGCAACGAGCAACCAAGCCAAGATGTCTAGCGAGCAAGGCCTCCCATGCCATCGTCGTTCCTGTGTTGCCACCTCCCAGGGCACGTGCTCACGCAGCTGCCGGCCGAGGCTACGCCCCCTCGCCATCACCAGCCGTTGCTCCTGCCTGCACCATCGTCAGCCCCTACCTACGTCGTCCTCACCCTGCCAGAGGAGAAGAAGACATGTTTCAACAATAGAGAAGCCTCATTTCAACATTTTCAATAGTGCATTTTAATGCCTGTTCTTCTAATTTCATCAATTTGTTTTTTCCAATTTCAACATTCTTGACCATAAAATGTTGTTTATGTTTAGGAGAAATGTTGAACTTGCTTAAGTGGAATGTCGAATAAGATCAAAAGAAACATTGAATAATACGTTAATAGGAACTGCTATGAATAGCACGTCCGGACGCAAGTCCTTCCTCCGGACGCTTCCTGATGTTGCAACAACTGGTTTAATGTTTCAACAACGACTTCACAATGTTTCACGTGTGATATGTGCTGATGTTGCAACAAATACTTTAATGTTGCAGACTATTCCTCGGTGTTGCAACAAGCGTCCAATAGGAACCTGTTCTTAAGATGTTACGATTGTGTTCGCGTTGGACCATATGTTGCATGGTTGTATCCCCGAATATTGCAAAGGTTACAATGTTCTATTCTTGCAATGTTTTCGAAATCAAGAGCAAATGTTTTAATGTTTCAAAAATCAAGAGTAAATGTTTCAGGAATCAAGAGCAAATGTTTCAATGTTTTCGAAACCAAGAGCAAATGTTTTAATGTTTCAAAAATCAAAAGCAAATGTTTCAATGTTTCAATAATCGAAAGCAAATGTTTCAGTGTTTCAATGATCCGTTGTTGCAATGTTTCAGAAATTGACCTGATGTTACATGCGACACCGTCCGATGCTGCAGGCGCTAGCAAGTCCTTATATTAATTAATTTCCCTCAACCTTCAACTATTGCACCCGTTCGATTTTTTACCTTGATGTACAAAACCAGCAATATTTGAACCCCCCAAACTATTAAACCGTTCCTTTCTCATCCATCTCTGGTTGGGTTTGTGCTAATGTTACCAGGGGAAAATCCCATTTTACACACCTGAACTACAGCGTTCGTTCCACTAACCTCCCTCGCCTCAGCCGCAACGACAGTGACAGGCACAAGCGTCGACTCCTCCGAGTGAATGCTGATTTAGATCTGTGGCTGGGTAAAAGAAAAGCGTGCTAACATGAACGTGTGTCACCCTCTCCTCTGCCCGTGTGCCACCCTCTCCTCAGCCTGGCATCTGGCTCACTAACCCGTGGAGGTCTGGAAACGTAGTGGCCCCAAATCAGGCGAGCGCCGCGGCGAGACGGGCAACTCGGAGGTGTGGAAGAGTGGCACGGCGGATGGCTACGAATGCTGCGGCGTCGTGCACGACGCGCAGGAACGGCGACGCATCGTGGACTGGCTCCACAGGACCATATAGGGTTTTGTTTTTTATTATTTTTGTATTTTGATATATGGAGGCGGATAAACAACCGCCTCCGAAAATTCTTCATTTACAGAAGCCTTCATTAACAGAGGTGGACAAAGAACCCCCTCTAAAAATGCTTCATTTATAGAAGCCTTGGCTTGGAGGCAGTACGCAAAAACGCCTCCGAAAATGCTTTTTGTAGCAGTGAGGTGGACCAAATTGGGTGAGAATTATTTTTAATTCTACTCGTTCTTTACAGTATATATAAACATGGTGGGGAGGTCTTGTCCTCCAAGAAAACCTTTTACAAATATGAATCTACAGACCTTATTTCTTTTACTCAGACTCGGGGGACACCCGGTATAGACCGGCTGTACCAGTGGTCAGATCCGCTGGTCTCTTGCTCATTACATATGGTTTGACCAATCGTTGCATCCTGAGCGGCTTGCTACCATTTCTTTTTATCATAAACACATATATTTCATTACAAGCACGACCCAAGTTATATTATTTAATAAATAATAATTAGCCACGTACATTAAGCGCTCAGACTCGAGGACTTGACACGATCACATTATTTCAGTAATAACAACACATCCACCGCGCTGCGTTACCGACTCGACGACAGCGAGCTCTTGCATTCATATAGTATCGTATCCACTATAATTGCTTCAGACGGCATGCTTGACGGTCCTGCTGTATCCTGTCTGCAGGTCCCAGTACCTGCTCCACAGCATGATCCCACCGTAGTTCTTCGACCGGCGCACGATCGGAAGCACCTTGGACACCAGCGTCGCCGGTTCCACGTACCCGCTCCCGGCGGCGCGCGGCGACGCCGGGAGCCCAAGGTACACGGAGCTCCTGGGGAAGCTCCGCGTCCACCTCTGCCACGCCTTGGTGAAGGCCTCTACGTTGCTGGCCCTGTAGCTGCACACCGGGTTGTTGTAGAATTGGACGTGCACGCGGTCGAAGAGCCCCGTCTCGAGTGCCTGCCCCAGCATCCGATCCGGGAACGGGCACTGCGGCGCCGCCGTGATCCACACCTTCTTCTTGCCCTTGCTGCTGTAACCTTTGAGGTATCTGGCAATAGGATCAAATATTGATATAAATTACAATCAATTTAAGACGTAAGGGCCTTCTTTCGGACGGATAATGTCCATGCCACTTTCACCCTTACCTGGCCAGGTCGTCGTAGTGCTTGGAGCCCCCATGCTCGATGTCGAAGTCGACGCCATCTAGCACGGCATCGCCGAAGGGGCGGGTTTTGGAGTGGCCGCCGAGGTAGACGTCCCAGATGTGGTCGGCGACGGCCTTGGCGTCGGCTTTGGAGGCGAGGGAGTAGTCGCCGAAGCCGCCGCCGATGGCGAGGAGGACGAGAACGTTCTTGGACTGGCAGTACTTGATGTCTGGGCCCACGGCGCTCCAGGAGTGACCGGTGAGATCAAGCTTGTAGCTGCCGTGGCCGAACTTGGTCAGGAAGGAAAGGATGACTGTGGAGTAGAGGTTGCTCTGGCAGGCCTTGTGGAGGCTGCCCTCGCTGGAAGTTTGCCCCCAGTACACCGTGATCCGGCCGGTCTTGCCGGTTGCCGCCGCTGTGCCGAATGAGGAGAGGAGCACGACGCAGCTGATGGCGACGGCAGCCAAAGCCAGACGAGCAGATGCCATCTTACTAGTACCCATGGATTTGTATGCTTTGTGTATTAGAGTTCAACCGTGTGCTGGTGTATGCATGGTGAGCTCATGGTGCTTTTATAGTGAAATGGGGAGCTTGGTTTCCTTCGATTGAAGCAATCGAATGAATGTGACTTCTTGCTATTCCCTCATCGTAAGCAAAATTGTACGACGGAATCAATTAGATCATCCGATGATAAGCTTTGTTATGTCAAAAGTCAATGGGACGTGGCGCAAGCACGTAGTCTAATATAAGCTGCCAGTGGGCAGAGCTGATTTGCAGCGCAAGCTAAGTTCCTCACGTACGTACACACGCACTATAAAAGTCAATATTCAAGGCACAATCAGTTGCTTCGGTTGTGGGCGATGATTGGTCTTAGAAGTTAGAACATGACATATCTGAGAAGACTAGCAGGATATATATATACGACTCAGTGCACATTTGAAGCTTATAAATTGTTATTATGTAGTGACGCGTTGCCCGGGTTTCACGATCAAGTCAACCTTTGAGGTCACCTGATCTACAAGTTGACCCAATCAGGCGCTACTAGCTTCTTGTGAGCTGAAAGCCTGAAAAGCATATGTGGTAAAACTCCCTGTATAAGTGACCTTTTTATGTAATTCTGTTTAGTTCAATAGCATAGGCAGCCCTAGGGTGATGTACATGTGCGCATAGTGTGATGTAGATGTGTGTGCTAATGTGTTTTGTTTGATAATTGCTCATAGGGATAGTATGTCGTTTGGATGCACTCGTGCTAGTTTAGAAGTTTTGAGATGAATATAGCACTCGTGTGTGAGATGTTGCATGCTAAGTAGAAAAAATCAATAAGCTAACTGCGATCATGTACGTCCATGCAACTTTTCACTGCCTATATATAGTCTTAGTTGGAGAGAGCCTTTACTCTCAGTTACGTAACTGCGACTGGTGGCTTAGGGATTCCGTCTGTCCATTTTTCATATTTATCCCATATTCATGAGTGTACAAAACGGGACGTGAAAACTCTCAAAACGAGAAGGGAAATGGGAGGTAGGTAACTAGGAACAGGCAGGACGAGATACGGGTGAGGGTGTATATGTCCCTCCCTTATTTACAGGATCCTGTGTTTTTAGTTGGGATGTACCCGTATTTATCCCGTTTTCAAGCCTAGCCATGCAGCCCAACTAATATTCATTATTTCCTTCCTCCAATCCACGTGGCACCTGCGCCTTGTCCAGCGCTCAACGCACTGGCCAGCCCACCCTCACCCTAAACCCTAAAATAGGGCTTTAGTCTCGGCTGATGTTACCAACAAGACTAACGGTGTCTCCACAGACTACGAAATTGGGACTAAAACTATTCGTTTTGTTTTGTAACACCAACTAGAACTAAAGCCTCTTTAGTCTTCGGTAAAAAATAACTAGGACTAAAAAGAGCTAAAAGAGTAGGATTAAATGTGGTTTCTCTACTAGTGTTTGCCAAAAAAAAAATTGATGAAAAACTCAAGAATCTAACAGTGATGAATATTATATCATAGACAAGCATGGTATTGCCGCATGATCATATACGAGCGGCAGGATGTAGACACGCGGTCACTTGTACAAAATGGCTCGATGGTCCCGATTCTAAATGTGGTGGACCTCTCAAGCCTTATTTTAATCTCTGTTGGTGTTGGAATGTGAATGCTTCTATTTAGAACATGTTGAACTTATCATCAATGAGTTTTCTGGTGCATTTCGCATGCTACTAATCTGCTTAATACATTTTCGTCTAACTCGCTGGCTGATCGTACATTGGCCCAATCTTCGGATAGTATGGATAAATTCGATCTCCATTCGCCGTTGGCGATCTGGCTTGAAATCAACACGATTTGAACCCTGCAACCCTTACACCGCTCCTCCATTAATATCAACCAAACACAACTTAATTGACCTCGCCGAGAAGGCATTTCCTATAAGCAAATCGGAACACAACTAAGAAAGTGAAAACTCGCAATCTGAAATCGCATACTTAGAGGCTTAAGTAGGTGCTTTGTTGGAGTTTTCTCTAAAGTAGGAAAACGGGACTTTCTCAGGCGCCGATTGATGTCCACGCTCGACGACCTTAATTATTTGAGTTTTTTCCCTAATCATGTGGATATACACCAATTGACAGGTGGGGTAAAAAAATAGTTGGTATTTAAGGGAAACTGATTTTTCAGGTAACCAGAGTGTTTTTCGAAATAGAACTGGACCTTTATACTTAGAGGGTAATCTTAACTACGGGCTTCATGATATTGATATTCAGCAACTAGCCGATGGCATCACGACAACAAAAGATAATATAATTAGGGTTGGAATTAACAAGCACGCTTGCCGCCGCCGCCAATGCAATGGGGACCCAGCAAGCACCCACCGCCCACCCTCCATGGATGCTCGTCGCTCCCTACGGCAAATGCCACGGCGGCGAAGGCTCCTACTTCTCCGCCGACCAGAGGACAGCCGCGTCCGGCCACACCTCCAACGGCCACCACATCTGCGTCGCCCTCCGTCCGGCGGCGCCGCCGGCGCTGTCGCACGTGTGCATCCACTTCCCGCGCGGCGTCAAGAGCGCCTTCTCCACCGTCGTCGCCGCCCACGGCGACTCCTTCCTCCTCCACATCGTCACGCAAGCCTCGTGGACGACGAGCGTTGCGGTTCTCGACTACTTCGTCTACAACTCCAGCGACCTCGCGTCATTGCGGCCGCCGACGCTGTCGCTTCTCCCGACTTCCACTTCTTCTACCACCGATTGGGGACCGTCGAATCGTAGACATAGAGGCGCCACTGGCATCTTGCGCCGCGGCGAGTCTGAGTTCGTGGTGGCGGAGCTGAGGGCGACGAGGCGCGTCAGCTGGGCCGCGCCCGAGTTCGAGCTGCTCATATTCCGCTCCGGCGAGCGGCACTGGCGCGTCGTGCAGCCGCGGGTCGTCCATGGGCTCCACTGGAAGGTGTGGGATCTGCTGCTGTCCGCGTGGGAGATCGAGGACGTCGTGCCACTCGGGAACGACGGGATCCTGTGCTGGGTGAGCTTCGACTACGGCCTACTCGTCTGCGACGTGTTCGACGAAATGCCCACGCTACGGTACGTGCCGTATCCAGTGGAGTACTACAGGTACATGTGCATCGCAGCCGGCGGCGTGGTGAAGCTCGTCAAAATCTCCGACTGGTTTTGCTCGAAGCGTGGGTGCTCCGATCATGGCTGCGATGCCCACACCTGGACGCTCAGGACGGAAGACATGGAATGGGCCTTGGATGTCGATGACTGCAACGAGCCCTGGGCGCTAAGCGGACGAAAGGACTACGCTCGTGTCCAGCTGGTCTACACGGTCGCAAGTACCAATGGCGGTCGTCCTGTTCTTTCAGGATAGAAAGAACATTATGACTAACCATTGTCCCTGGCTGGATCTGATTTCCTCTTAGTTGACAAGAAGTGAGAACATGTATGTAACGGACAAGTATAGGGAATTATGGTAGGCTATATGATTTGCTGGCTCATAAGGTTCACGAGATACACTGGATGAGAATCTCGCCGGCGATCTCCAGCCAAATCTCGCCATCTCTGTCGTTAGAACCGAGGAGATCTCAATGAAATCTAAACCTTATTCATGATAGAGTATATATCTTTTACAGGCTGCGCTCACCTAGTAGACAACTGTCCGTTATATGGGTTGTTAGTATATATGATTTGCGTCCTTGTGGTTTGGAGGCTGAACGATCGTGTAATGTTGAGTCATGCTGACGATGAGTATCTTGGTCATTGTTAGGGTAATGGTAGGAATTCCTAGGCGTTGATATGATGCACCTTAGACGATCTCGAGAAAGTCTTAGGAGTGTCTCCTTATCTTGGTTAGAGAGAACATTAATTGATTACCACCTTGGCTGGAGTTGCAACTACAAGACGATAGGCTTAAGGCCAACTTTGATCATGTTACCTTATGTCGTAGGGGTTGTGATCCATTCATTACATTATTTAACTTCACATACATGTTTAACCCTGTATGCAATATACGCTTCATGTTAGGATTATATCCATTTGGCTACGTAGAAAACCCTAGGTGCTTCTTTGTTGATTCATGCTGGTTGTTTTCAGGGGAGCATATTGGCTTTGGTATTGGTCTCTGTTATAGGCTTACAGCGTGAAGATACAGAGGAGACTGTTCGATTGGCAAGCAAGGTGTGAGGTGGTCGCGTTAGATATTTAATAGTCAGCTCCCTCCTGGTTTCAGCATCGAGTGGGATCCAACCTCTTCCGAGGATCGTGAGGAGTAGCGTCACGACTGATTTCATCGTGATATCACTATGTATCGTCGTTAGTTGTTCATTTATTTCTACTGCGTTGAACTCTAAACTTATTTATGTTATTTCATCATGGATTGTAATAACTATTAAGACTTGTTATGTAATCTGAATTGTGGAATTTTGTAATCTTTGGAACCTCACCTTCGAGTTGGCGTATGGATGAACGATCTTCAGTGTGTGGTTAATTGAGCGTTGACTTGACGACAATATCCAGCTTGGGAATATTTAACTATATTACCACCTGTGGAGGTTGTGATATACTCAAGTGGGACCAATTTCAGATAGGGTCACTATATATAGCTCTTAGTCCATCTCCCTAGTCTTGGATATGAACTCTGTTCAGCCATGATGTATTCATATGCATAATAAGTAAAAAACTCCTTTGACCAACCAACCTTTCTTTTTTATTAGAAGATGGTGTTAGAGGATGATGTTGGTATATTCTATAATTACTTGTACATTATTATTATTGGGTTTATAATTGGGATTCTACTCATTTGTTGTAATTTAGATGATAATAAAATAAAACAACTAAAAGTGTTAATGCAGCTTAACCATGTCAAGCCTTACGTTCTTGCATAACTTATACTTGTTAAGTAAGATGGTTTACTTACACTTGCAACTATTTAACAAAATCATGGATGGGTAACAGATGGAGAAGTGAATGATCGGTCGCTTGCTGAGTTTCCGGAGGATCTGCCGTACTTCTAGATGTGTTCAACCAGTTGGTGTCCGTGTGGACTTGAGGTTCTATTTAGTTGAGAAACATTTAATAATATTAAGACTTTCGCTGTGTTATTTGTGTAAGACTATGCCTTGTGTTAAACTCTGATGTAAACTACTTTATTCGAGCATTGTGTTCTCTGTGTTCTATATTTGTAATCTATATGTGTTGGTGTTACAAATGCCAACACCAAGTTGACAAAAAACTTTTATTTCCTAAACTTAACATTCAGAATTGATCTATAACTCCATTGGGTTGGGCAGTAGCTCTATTGTCCTTTAAACCAAGATGAATCTCCATCTCCACCACTTAAATTCACCACTTCATGTCTTTTTTAAGTCCACCCAAGTTTTTGTCAAACCCACCCAATGTTCTGTACCCACAAAATCAAGGCTCCAAATGTAATCTATTCCTTCATCACTCATATCCAACGACTAATACAACTTTCTCTCTCCTCATCACTCATCTCTCCACCGTATACGGAATCCTCCTCCGAAACGCATGGGCGGTTTCCATCGTCACCCGACTCCTCCTTCCTCCTTTCCGCGACGACTGAGGCACCTCACGCACGGACGGTTGCTCGGCCACCGCGTCGCTCCTCAATCGGCTGCGCCGTCGCTCTCTGATCGGCTACCGAATGTCGGCCTGGACAGTCTGCGTCGTGGCTCCCTGATCGGCTACCGGTCCATGCCGTGGCTCCCTGATCAGCTACCGGTCCACGCCGTGGCTCCATGATCGGCTACCGGACGTTGGCCTGGGCAAGACCATGGTGCTGAAGCTGGTGCACGAGGTCCACAGCCGGCGTCGTTCCCTTCGCCCATGTCCTGCTCATCGTAGCCTCTTGGAACTGCACGGTGGTCAACCTCTCCATTGCCATGCGGGACTGCAGGAGTGTGCATAACTTTTTGTTGCTGTATTTCCTATGTAGTGCCACTGGCCAGTGACGACCTATGCACCATGGAGCCAACGTTGCCACCAATGGGATGCTCCTGATCTGTAAGGTCAGTATCTGCCCACTCGGTGTTCGGTCGAATGCTTATGAGACATATGAAACTATTCTACACTAATATTTTTTTGTCAATATTACAATTTACAAAAGGTTAGGTTGATATGAGAAAGGTGTCAAGCAACAAGTTGGAATTATCTAAACTCTAACAGAAAGGTTAGTATGCAGTGATATGAGTCAGTTCAATATCTTACTGATCAAATTATTAATTTATTCTATAGCTGGTCGCAGAAATTATTCAGTCATGTTTCCCAATTTTTTCATGTGGATAACAGTGTGTTCATGGAGTACTAGCAGGTTTCAGATATAGGACTGGATATCCACAGATCATGGGTTTCCCTTTTTTTTTTACTTCCGCTGTGGAACAATGTGTGCCACACATTTGACTGTATTATAGAGATTTTAGGGTAAATAGGATGACGTATCAGGATTAGCTAATCATTGGATTGATGCATTCTATTCATTTGTACAAATATTTGCCTCCCACATTTGCTTTCAGTAAAAAAAAACCAATTTTCGTGTAGGTTTGTGGTGCTACTGTGCCAGTATAATTCTGGTCTATTTTTAGTGAACATTTTTTTATTCCTTCAGCTCCTAACTTTAATGCTTTGTTTCTTGGGTTTCATATCTAGTCTACCCCAACTTAGTTGGGACTAAATGCTATGTTATTGTTGTTTATTGTAGCTCCTAACTTCGATGCTTTCACTGCTACATTTAGGCGTATGTCGTAGGGAGGAAATAAACAAAACTGTTAAAGAGAGAAATGTTCTACACTTAGAAATGGTGTGGTGAAATGCTCACCTCTTGAAAATATAATTTCAGGTACTACTAATTTCTTTTTTTCTTATATAAAATTATTTGCTATTTATATTTCACATTTTCTCATGTATGGTTCTTCCTTCATAGGTTTGAGTGGAAGTTGTGTCTATTTTACATGTAAATTTATATCTAAGAAATAATTTTATGTAGTTTATGTTGAGCAGGTTTTATGGACAGTTGTCAAAGATATATGTCAAGATGATGTCTTATCAAGAAGATTCAATGCACACAAGCATAAAAATAGGGTGTGTTTTGATTCATGCTGGTATAGAGGATGGGAATTTTCTGAAAGTAATTAAATGATTTTTGCCCCATGAGGATGACTAAATGCAATTATGTGGGTCTGTGGATGGTCTACAATTATCTTTTTCTTCTTTCTTTAGTTTAGATATTAAATTCATGTCAGATGTCATATTCTCTTTTCCTTTTTCGAAGAAAACGATATATGATCAAAATTGCAAAGAAAACCATGTTTGAAAAATATTAAATATGTTTCAAATACATACTTATTTTGATTGATTGATTTGCATCACAACTTCCCCCGTAGCGTTAGCACAGGCATTACACTAGTGGTTTAACTAGGATACCAAGTCTTGGAAGCCTAGATAAGCTTTGTTTCTCCCCATAGTGAAAGAAATGACTCAGAGGATACCTTCATACTTGACTATCTAGTTGTTGGTCCACTTCAGGCTCTTATGAGAGAAGGACACGAGCTCCTTCTGGTTCGTTGGACCATCAAGGTCTTGTACATAAGGTTCACCCGGACCTTCGGATCATAAAAGATGTCATCATCTACTCACTATAGGACTCCAAGGGGATCAACCCCAACCTATGCATCTATTACATCCCCATGGAACCCGACCATAAGCCGTCCAGAGAGCACTAGTGATGGCGGAATGATGGGATGATGAGGGTAGTAAAGAAGGATGTATTGAAACAAATGCAGACATGCATCATCAACATCATGTGAGACTGTGAATGGGTCAGCCCAGATCATCTGGAACCAAAGAATGGAGGATGACAGTTGTCTAGAATGAGAGGAATAAGCTCATACCTCAAATAATAGTTACTAAATGGAGGATGTGCATCAATTAACAGATGCTCAACAAGGCTACCCCGAAATAACAATTCATTCTCCCCTTCACTAATGAGTTGTTTGAATGGCTGGCCAAGCACATGGTCTTCTGCTACCTTAACACGGATACTCTGGTAATCATCAAATTCCTGTACATCAAGATGACTAGAGTAAGACTACCTCCACCTATCCCTACCACACACTCGCCTATAAGTGGATGACGTTTTGGCTTGGCAACGTGCCTTCTTCATTTTTAAGGTCTATGATGGTGATCTTCTCCAACCTAATCGAGACCATCGTGGAGGTGTTCATGGTTGATTTCTTAGTCTATGGAAAGAACTTTGAGGAGTTCCTTGAGAATTTGGACAAAGTTCTCAAGATGTTTCAAGAGACACACTTTGTCCTTGATTGGGAGAAGTGAAATTTCATAGTAATAGAGGGTATTGTCCTGGGCAAAGAGTAGCAACACTCATCATATAGCCTCCTGATTGGAACCTTGGATTCATGATCATGTGCAATGCAAGTGATTATGTCATTGGTGCAGTGCTAGGTAAACGCATGGATAAACATCATTATGCCATATGCAAATAAGACATTGACTAGAGCTCAGCTAAACTATGCAACAATGGAGAAGGAACTTCTAGTAGTGGTATTCGCCATTGATAAGTTCATATCCTACTTGGATGGTTCTAAAGTATGCACGGATTATGTTGCTCTGAAGTACCTCTTGACCAAGAAGGATGCCAAGTCATGATTCATCCATGGATTCTGCTCCTTCAAGAGTTTAAGTTGGACATCTGAGATAAGGAGGGTGCAGACAATTGTGTGGAAAATCATCTCTGAAGAATGCAGATCAAAGGATCAAATCTCCTTATCAATGATTACTTGAGAGATGATACTCTATTGAAGGTCAGTACAACTAGCAGACTTGGTCACTTTTATGGTCACTTGATATATATCTCTCAAAGAAGATAGAAGAAGTTGATGCAGATCCCTATCTTTTAAAACTCTCTGCTAATGGCTCACTCCATCACTCCATCCCGCTATGTCAGACACTCAAGAGTTTTACACTAGTAGAGAATCGAGCATTCGTCCCTCTCATCTTAGTATCGATTGTCTTAAAACCCGGTACTAACGTGTCCCTGAGAGTTTCCGAGGGCCCTCGGACCATTTAGTACCGGCTAGTAACACCAGCCGGTACTAAATGGGTCCACGGGGTATAGTTCAAAAGGAAAGCATATCCCACTCAGTCACAACTAATGCATTGGTGGGATGGTAGGGGGGGTTACGCGTTGTGACATCTCTGATGTCAAATTAACTTAAAGAGTGCAATTAAGATCAATGAACAGGAAATTATGGTTGAATTTCAAAAATCCTTCAAAAAAATTCAAATTTAAACTCCAAAAACAGGGGTTGTTTGGCACCAACCGAAAACTCAAGATTTTTGTACTAAACTTAAAAATCTCCAAAAATAAAAGTTGTTTGTCATCACAAATAAACCCTAGTCACTGTTTGGAACTTTTGAAAATTCTGCAGTTTAGTCCCTCAAAAACTCAAATACCCGTTCTGGGCACCTTTTCGTTTTTGGGTTATTTGAGCTTGAAAAACTTCGAATTTCAAGTTCATCCCAAAAATAAAGTTGTGTCCCATCTTCCAAACTACAACTTTTATTTTTACACTTTTTCAAGTTCAGTTCAAATTTTTAGAGAAAAATTCGAATTTGAAACGGAGCTCCACGGGCAAGCAACAGTGCTCCTGGCGCGCACTGACGACGGCCGGAGCTCGGCCGCCACGTGGCCGGCGAGCGGTGCAGGCGGCCCTGAGCTGGCCGAGCCACGGCGGATGTTGGCGTTTGTCGCCTAGCCGTTGTCCGGCCACCCCCGAGCAGTCGCTTCGCCGCCGTCGCCTCGCCTCGCCTCGCCTCGCGCCGCGGACGCCATCATGGCGGTCTCGCGCCGCCGCGGTCGCGCGCGCGAGCGCGCTGCTGGCGCTAGAAGCCGTTCGCGTCGCGCCAAAGCCGCTGCTGAGCATCTCCACTTCATCACGCGATGATCGTTGACGCCCAACCGCGAGGGAGCGCTCTGTTCGAGCTCGCCGCGCCATCAATGGCGACCGCGACAGCTGCCCACGCGCACGCTCGCTCCCGAGGCCTCACTGTGCCACTTTCGCGTGCCCAAGCTTCCCACCGAGCCTCCCTCTCACTTCACTCGCTCGCTCACTGCCTCAGCTCAGCCCCTCGCGCGTTCCCCCACCTTCTTCCTCCTCGCGACGCGCAAACCGAACCCGAGCTCTTCGCGAAATTCCTCGCCCACGCTCCATCATTTCCAAATCCATCCCGCACGGAGCTAGTCCACTACACCAGCTCCAAAACCCCCAACTTTCCCCAAACGATTGCCCCTTCTCCGGCTCGAATTTTCGATTTCCCCCAAATCGCGAATTCCGGCCATCGAAGCACCCCCACGTCGAGCCCCTACTCCGAGCCATCCCCGAGCTTCCCCGAGCACGCCATTGGCTTCCCCAAGCCCTGCTGGTGCTCTAGGAACCCTCAGCCCTCCGCGAACGACCCCGAGCTCGCCGGCGTAGAAGCCGCGGCGGCCGCGCCGCTACCTCCTCGTCGCCGGCGCAACTCCGACCTCCCCCGGCCTCCAAACCGTCCTCAAACGACTCGTGGTGAGCCCAGGATCATTTCCCCCCACTTCCCCGTGCCTAGTTCGCCGTAGTTTGCCCGGCGCAACTCCGGCGAGGTCCCAGGGACCTTTCTTCATCGTCTACCTTTGTCTAGGGGCCTCTGGGCAAAAGTGCAGGACTGATTCGCGAAGTTTTGAAAGATCTAGGGTTCTCTGCGTAAAAAGATTCTTAAGTCTAGGTTTGATTTTTCCCGAATCTTGTAAAATCGATTAAAAATCGCACAAAAATCAGAAAAATGCAAAAAAATACTCTCTGGATTCGTGAGAGCCTAAACTACAACCTCTATTAGACATGTTTATACTTTTGATGCACTGTTTGTGAATTAAAATTCAAACTAGGAAAATTGAAAGTCGTGCACCATTTCAAATCCAGAGCTCCGCTAGGGTTGAGCTTTGGATATGTTGTTTGTAGTGACCTTGGACAGCTTGTGTCCAAGGGGGACATAAAAATATGATTTGTAGCTCCAGTTATGAATTAAAATGTATTTTCTGTCTTTTTGCAGTGCAGAAATCATTAAAAATAATCTGGGCAGTGAAAAATCACCATGTTGCTCCAGAGAACTAAAAACTTGTTAGCACACATGTTAAAAATGAAGAACTTAATTTTTGCTCTGTTTAGTTTAGCAAATAAATAAATGTGTGTTTTTGGATAGAAAAATATTGAGGATTACCCAAGGGTTATTTTGAGCCATCACTTGGCCAGAGCCCTCCCCATGCTTATGCCTAGCTTTGGTAGGAAAATCTACTGAAATGAATGAATTTTCAATTTATTATGCATTTATTTCACTTTCTGCAGCTAGCTGTTTGTATATTTTTAATAAATTATGTGTAGCTCAAAATTAGCTAAATTTTGGAGTGAGCTTAGCTCTTATACTCTAGTAGCTGTCATAAAGTTTGTAGCTAAAAATGATGAACAGAAATGGAGAAACAAAAATGAGAAGGAATCTGGATGGAAATTGATTTATATAAAAGAATAAACCCTTTTGATTAATTAAGTTAGAATAAATAATTGGAATCTGAAATTCCAGAACAACACCCAACTTTGTGAAGAAATAAATAAATTTTTTTTTTATATGTACACAATCACCATCGAAGTCAAATAAAACTTTTCCACACATACACCTTGCTTTTGTGAAGAAAATAGAAATGCCTAAGCATGTCTAGGTTAATATGGCCTTCAAGGGCCTTAGTCTTAGGATCTAAAGGCAGCCGCCTTAAACTATGCATCTCATGTAGAAGGCGCTATCCCGGACGGCAACTACACCCTCATCCCCGCAGACGAGGAAGGAGTCCCGGAGCACGGTGCCAGTGAAGAAGTGACCAACCCGGAGGCTAACTCTCAGTCCGAGCAAGAAGGCAAGCCCCGGAGCATAACCTAGCTTTACCAAATTATGCACTTTGAATTCCTTATGTTTGTGCATTTACGTTTCAAGGAGTTGATTGAATACCGTAGCTGCAAATTCCCTAGTACCTATGACTTGCAATACTAGTATGAGAGGATCGATAGAGCATTTCTTAGGTCCGTTACAAGTCGAGTGATTTCCTGTCACTTGCGAGACATAGGAATTGCTTGTCTCTACTTATGTTGGAATCAAAGGATTGACGGGCGGGATGATAGATGTAGATCTCCCGTCCGTGTATGGTAATGGATTTAAGGTCGAAATGTGTGGTTGAGTGTGTCAAGTTTTTGAACGTACCACATGCATGCCGGTATATGGGAGCCGGTAAGCCCGGTACCAGATTGAAGCAGCTAGGGCCGATAGCCATCTCTCCTTGGAAACTTTGTTTTCCCCTGCCGTACACTTGTGGATATATGCGTGAGACTGTGAGTGAAGCAGTAAACCTTTATCCTAAGGAAATGGACCCGGTTCCGAATTGTGGATCGATGGGAAAGGTTGGGAAATGCTTGTACCTTTTATCGCAAGCAGAGTATCCGTGTGTGTTGGGTTTCCCCTGGCCAGGTAGCACAAATTCGGTTCGAACTGTCCGCTTCTCGCGGTTAATGAGACTGCTTGACCGCCTTGCTACATCGAGTAACAAGTGGAATTATGAGATTAAGAAATTGTTCTCTGAATTAATTTGTATTGCACCACTTGTATGCCTAGAAAGGATGCTAATCTAGAATGGTTAATTTACTAGAATATGAAGCTAAAAATTGAAAGCAAGGATCTACCTTTAGTTGCTTTTTGGCAAACAAACCCACCAGCCAAAAGCCTCTCATTGTCTAGATGTCGGTGATGTAGTTTTCCCCGACGGGTAAGCCTTGCTGAGTATTAGTATACTCAGCCTTGCTTGTGGCATTAATTTCAGGTATACTTTTGGATGTGGACGCTATGTCTTGGCCTGCCCAGGTTCCACCTGGCTGGCACATCGAATGGGTTCCGTCCTCTGCCGAGGATCGGGAGGAGTAGCTTCGTGGCAGGCTTCAGCACGGAGTTATTTGTACCGTCGTTAGATCGTTTACTTCCGCTGCAATGAACCTCTAATTTCAGTTGTTATGAACTTTTATTTCCGCTGCAAGACTTGTACTCTGATTTAAGTTTGAACCTGGTTTGTAATAACTATGTTACCTATGTGTGTAATTTAATTTGTGGAATGTTGTAATCTCTGGAACCCACCTTCGTGTGGGCGTGCTGTTGTTTCGATCGAGAAAAGAACGTGGTTAATCGGGTTTAATCCGACGACGCTCCAGCTTATTCCGGATTAAGTGCCTGACTGCTTGATTAGTGGTCCCGAGGTACTTAACTTGGAATAATTTCGGAGTGGTCCGCCACACGCGCGAGGCTAGAGGTTGTGAGTTCGAATCCCACGAACCGCGCACGCGCATTTACGCTGAAAAATTTGCGTGACTTACAAATTTTTTTTATTTTTTTGGCTTGAAACCCGTTAGTACCGGCTGGTGTTACTAGCCGGTACTAACTGGCTGACCCCGCCGACCCTGCGGCCCTGTTAGTATCTTTATTTTTTTTGGCTTGAAACCCGTTAGTACCGGCTGGTGTTACCAGCCGGTACTGACTGGCTGACCCCGCCGACCCTGCGGCCCCGTTAATACCGGTTGCTGCAGCCGGTACTAACGGGGCTGCCCAATTAGTACCGGAAGCTTGGTACCGGGCGTATAACCGGTACTAACGCGGCTTTGCGTCCGGTACTAATGCTATGTTCTCCAGTAGTGTTAGCTTTCTCACTCCTCACAATATAGAGAATACCGCAGAGTATTTAGGACCCATGTTGAGTTTTGGTAGAGTGGATTCTTCTGGCCATCTATGTTTCCATACATTAAGGAATTTGTTCAACGATGCCAAGATATCAAAAGCACGGAAATATCAATGATGGTGATCATATGCCACTAAAGAGCAACCTTCAATTGGAAAATATTTGGCGTATGGGGAATTAACTACATGGATACTTTCCTTACGTCAGAGAAAGTCTTGGTGGCCTACGGACTATGTGTCCTAATGGGTTGAAGCACTTCCTGTGTTGCAACCAATTTGAATAATTAAAAGAAGTTGTTGTAGGAAATCATATTTCCTTGCTTTGAAGTTATAAAACTCATTATTAGTGATGGAGTGTCACACTTCGTAGATAAGACCTTCACGAAGTATATCATTGTTGGCATAATTAAGGAATGCGAATAAATCCACAAGCGTCCGCATACTATTATTATTCTAAGGGTACCAAATCCAAATCCAAGGGAACATGTGTGCACTATCTCCTATTCATGTCGGTCCAAGGATACCCACCAAGATAGGTGGCAAGGGGTATATAGGATTCCTAAGGCTCTATAGATAAAGTCAAAGGTGGAACTCCAAAATAAACTTCTCGCTTTAGGCACCGGCTTACCTGAAAACCCTCCAGCACGCCCGGCCTATAGACTACTCGCTCCGTTCTAAAATATAGGTTGTTTGATTTTTTTTAGTTTGAAGTTTGACTACTCATCTTATTCAAAAAATTTGTGCAAATTTAGTCAAATTTAGGTCATTCCTGAAATTCATCTTTTACTATAGCCAGCCATAACAAAAAATATGATATTTTACAAAAAAAATTAAACAAGACAAGTGGATACTATGTATCTGAATGTGGAGGGCTGCGATGGGTCCAACTTGATTGTTACCACCTACGGCCTACCTCCACCTATCTGATCGAAGTGATATCCTACAAACTGATTACTATTGCAATCAAACTACGTCTGACGTGTTGTAGGCACCCTATATAAATATGGAAGTGACGAAATCGCGAGCGAGAGAACTGATCCTGCTTAACTATAGCTAAAAAAGAAATCATAAATATAGATTTACTTTATAAGAAGGTAGAGAACATCCATAGAGGTACAAGTCGAGAGCAGAGTACCAACGTTCATTCTTATATCTACTCCTAAGAAGCACGTACGGGAAAGTTTTGGTGTCACACTCATCGTCCGTCCTCCTTTTTCGTCCGTCGTAGTCCGCGTCGTGCTATCCTCCGCTTCGTCATACGTCACCCCTTCCCCTTCCGCAAATCACGCCGTCGCTCCACTTCCTCCTTCCATCACCTCGCGACTCCCCCTGCTTCCGCTCCCTCTCTCACGCGCAATATCCTCCTGCAATCGCCGGGCCCCCTTCCTGCCCCGCCACCATCCTCTTCTCTCACGCCTCCTGGGCCATATAGCGACCGCCGCCGCCGATCGCCTGCCTCAGTGCCCGTCATCTCCCTTATGGGCCGCGCAAGCCGCCGCCGCTGTCGCAAGCTCCGTCGGCACCAAACCGAGCGCCACCGCCGTCGATTCGACATCCGCCATCGCCTTGCTCCAGCGGTGGTCGCGGAGAGGATTCGCCCAGATCCGCGATGGGGATCAGAGGAGGATGCAGAAGCTCCGCGGCAATGGTGGTGGAGCCCCCTCACCGGCATCGGAACACAGGCGCAGGTGCTTTGCTCTTCTCGACAACTACCGGCCTCCAAGTGCTCCACCTCCGGCAACTATTTTGCCTTCCCATGTGAGATCTCCTAATCAGGATTTTTTTATTCCTAATTTTCAAACCCTAGAGCAAAATCCGGCCGCCGTCGCGAGCTCCATCAGTGCCAAATCGAGCGCAGCCGCTGCTGTCGCGAGCTCCGTCGGCACCAAACCGAGGAGTGTGGTGGAGGTGAACCTCGATTGTATAACCCTCCTCTGAACCGCCTGATTTGAAGGGCGGCGCGGCGCTGAGGAGGTCGCCAGGAGTGTGGTGGAGTTGAACCTCTGCTGCAGCGGCAGTGGTGGCGGCGTGGCATGGAGGTCGATGTGGAAATCGATGATGAGGATCGAGTACGAATCAGGTGTCGGCAGTCTTACTGCTGTAGAGTAGGAAGAATGCCCCGGCAGATGCTGCCGCTATGTTGCACATGTCCTCAGTCCCTGATTACATAGATTGGTGAGCTTTACCCACTGTTGCATTACATGCTTACTAATAATAATCAATTTAATTGGTTGCTGGCTGTACTACTTATATCTCCATATTTGTTTTGCCCAGTCCACCAGTGTATTTGGAAATCAAACATCGCTAGCTGCAATTCATCAGGAAACATCAAGTGTCCGTACATGAGAGTCAAAACTTCAGTTTCAGGAAGTGTCAAAAGTGCAGAGTTTCTGTTCATAGTAAGAGATGCTATTTTCGTGGGAAAAAGATTTTGGTATTACATGCTTAGTTAGTGCTTATACTGAACTAAAACTATACTAGCTAGACAATGTTTTGTGTGTTGTTAGTTCTGGGAGCACACTTGTTTGGAAGTGTATTAGCCAGTTAATCCTTGGTCTTCACAGAACACTAATTGGGCAATTAGGAGGTTAAATATATCTGTTGTCAAGTAGTCCCTTTTTGTATGAGCAGTGATGAATGATTAAATTTAGTTTGAAGTTCTCCGCCGACATCCAAACGTAACCAGCATATATGTTACCACGATATAGGTTTGGCTAGCTTTCTTTGTAATTTCTGCTCCTGTCTCTTCAGTTGCTGCAGATGGATGGCTTCCCAGTGTGATGCGTTGAGGAGTGCATGTCTTAGCTCTTGGTGAAGCAAGGAAGTTCCCTATCTGATTTGCTACACATTTTCTTTTGCAAGCTTACCAACTGTGAATTTCCATAAATAATTATCTTGTTATTTTGGTTGGCATAAACATTTGTTTTTTGGAAAAAGTTTAAATTACTCTCCTAAGCTATAAGCAAAGTCCACATAACCCCCTAAACTATTTTTTGGTTTATTTTACCCCCTAAACTATGTTATTTGGCTTATTTTACCCCCTAATACAATTTGTCTTTTTTATTTTTCTATGTACAAGTGTCATATTACGTTCAAATTTTGGGAGATGATAATAGACATCATAATACATCATAGAAAAATATAAAATGATTTTTTGTCATTACTTTGATGGGGTAAGCTATTTAATAATTAATTAATCCTTAGGACACGATATTATACAAAAACTAATGATGAAAAATTCTTAATATATTTTTTTTGACATACATTGTTATGTTCACTACAATCATACAAAATCTGAAATTAAAATTCAACTTGTGCATGGAGAAATAAAGAAGACAAATTGTATTAGGGGGTAGAATACACCAAGTGACATAGTTTAGGGGTTAAAATGAACCAAAAGATAGTTTAGGGGGTTATGTGGACTTTGCTTATAGTTGAGGGGACTAATATGGACTTTTTCCTTCTTTTTTTACCCAAACATTGTTATCCATTCACGGAGACATCATTGCGCTGATGACTGAAGCTCTTGTGTATTCGGTAAGGCTGGTTTATTTTGTCTACCAGCAATGAAAATGAAGGTACACACAATGGTGTGTGTCTTAATTATTTGGCGATAGTCTCAGAAGATATATTGGTTTTTATTGAATATTCAAAGTGTAGTGCAGATAATGAGATGTTTCGGAGAAGCTGTTTAGAGTTTTGAATTTGATATCTTTAAGTAACTATAATAGAAATTTAATGTTTTATACTTCCGTATATCTGGTCCCTGGCTCTAGAAGGAATTAATCTTAGCAAGTTATTGTTTTGTTGGTCCCGTCGTCATACGTGCGCTCCAAGTCCAAGATATCTGTTAGTTATAAGAGATTTTCCTGAGCATATTTTTTCCAAGTCCAACGTACATGCATGATGCATTGCCTGTACTTTACTAACATTACTGAATAATGGTTGCCTGGAATCTAAGTGCTTAGTAATGAATGCTTATACAAATAAGAGATGGTCTCAATTAAAACTTTTGAGCTCTTTTATGGTGCCTTATACTACCATCTAGTAGGATGGATATAGATCAAATCTAACCATCCATTAATTTTTTCTGAGATAAAAATCATCCATTAATTGGGTAGTTTAGTAATCTTCACCGGCGGTGCTAAGGCCCAGCTAATCTTCCTCTCCACCGTGCCCAATCTGCCTCCACCGTGGTCACGGACGGAGCGCACGAATCGGAATCCCGTCCGATGTCCTCCCATTCCAGTCCGCCATCCTCTAGCTCCGACCCGACCGCGACTCCCGTCCGAGAATCGGAACCCTGTCCGCCGGCCTCCAGACTCTGACCTAGACAGGCATCCGCAGCCATGTGTGTCGCCCAACCCATCGCCTTTCCGACCTCCAGTGCCGCCGCATCCGCTACGTTCGCACGCCAGCGAACACTCGTCTCCGTCGGCATCCCCGGCGAACGGAACAGGCGCGCCCCGGCGGGATCCGACCTAAACCCATGCCTTGGAACGTGCCGCCGTCACACGCGTCCTGTGCGCCGCCATCACGCTCGCCGCCGCCAGTCGCCTGCCATGGCCGACCGATGCGCACTTCCATGGGAGAAATAGGCGTCGGTGTCGCCTGCCATGGTCAACTCGCCTTCCTTCGCTCCCTGCGCCTCCCTTGGTGAGCCACCCTTCGCCGTTGGCCCCTGCTGCTCATGAACGACACATGCCCGATGTGAGTGACAGGTAGAGGAGAGGATAGACTGAGCGATGACGAGGAGAGTAAAAGAAACTGAAAAATGTTACAGAGATGAAATAATACAAAGTGTCATTCTTTTTCTTTTTGTCTATGGTACATATATAGTGTTAACAAAATATTACAAAATTGTCATTATAAATTTTGGTCTATAATACTCTTATACTACCCATACTTATTGTGGCATACTACCTATACTACCAGTCAAGTTGGTAAGAGTATATAATTATTCTGGACCGTTGGATGCTTTCATACTATTTCTTTTTACATGGTAGTATACCCCGGTATAAGAGACAGTAAAAGACCTCAAACTTTTACACCCATCGTCTTGCAGTGCAGTTGATCTTGTTAATGTATTGGGTTCACCTTATATAATTCTTATTTTTCTATTCTTGCTAATTTTGATTTGAATATTATGTAATCTTTCAAAAGGCTGAGAAATCCATTTTATGAAGTTATGGCTTGTCGTGTTTAATGAATATGCTGTTTACCTAAAAGGTCGTACGCATGCATCGATGTGTCCGAATACAAATATTCATTTTCATGTGCTGTTTTTTTCTGGAACTAAGAAGAATTTGTTTAGTGTGAAACCAATTACTCACCAGGATGAGTTGAGAAAGGAACTTGAATTGGGCATTGTCGAGAAAACTACAAAAGCCTTTGGCAAATCATTGTTTTACAAAGAACATGGAAAACCAAATGGGTCAGCTTATTGTCTTTTGCTGTGGGACCAAATAAAACTATGAGATACTTCCCTTATGAAATGGAAAATACCAGTAAATGTATAACTCAGAGCTGCTTCGTCATTTTGTTCTTTTCCGAAGGATCCATATGGTTCTGTTCATAGCTCACTACCGGAATCTAGATGTTTGCCGTGTGTCAAGACGTTTGCCGTGTGTCAAACATCGGACACACGGCGACCATACACTTTGCCGTGAGCTAAATGAGCAGCACACGGCAAAGAAATAACACATGGCGAAAACCTCATTTGCCGTGCGTCACCCAGCGGGCACACGGCAAAAACCGCCTTTGCTGTGTGTCACCAAAAACGCACACGGCGAACCCCTGACAACGAGACCCCACCCCTTGTCGCCGTTAACGGCGGCCTCCGCGCCCTTAACGGCGTTGCCACGTTCGCCGTGTGCTACGTAGCGGCACACGGCAAAATTTGAGTTCGCCGTGCGCTTAATTGTGGCACACGGCGAAATATGGGTTCGCCGTGTGCCAGATGTCTAGCAAACGGCAAATGGTACAAAAAGAAATCGATTTTGGAGTCCAAACTTTTTGTATGCATCTCCTACATTGCTTGGCACAGCATGTTTTAGTTTGGTGAATTATTAGTTTTATTTGCTATATTTTATTATTTCTTTTCTTTAAAAAGATTTTTTTTGTATTTACCAAATTTGAATTGAAACTTCATGAAATGTTAGAGTAAAATAAGTGGAAAAATAATATCCATAATATTGAAGGTAATTTACGTCCTCATCCATTAGTTCAAATTAAAATATGAAATTCTTTTTCAAAAAATATTGTCGTCAACGTGAGGTTGAATGCTGTAAAAATTATAGAAAATTCAAACGACATTGAAAAATTATAAGATTCGATGATAACTCATTTCATCGCATTTAAAGTGTATAATAAATAGTTGAGAAGGTTTCGCAAATGTTGTCACGTAAGTTGTTTGAAAACCAAACGTTGGTAGAAGAAGTTCGAGAAAGTAAGGAAGTGTTTGGTTAAGTTTTAAAGCAGAGTAATATTCGAATTTGAGTTTGGCTCGAAACCGTTTCTATATAGTCATTATGCAACATAACTTGGTTAATGTTAATTTTTGGTATTTTTTCGGCTCCATGTGATAATAATTTAAAATAAATCTATTCCGTTTAATTTCGCCGTGTGCTGATGACACCGGAGTCGCCATGTGCTGATGACACCGGAGTCGCCGTGTGCCCCGCGTCCTAACACACGGCGAAATTATTTTTTGAATTTGTTTTTATTTTTTGTGTTTTCCTCGCCGTGGATCTGGGCACACGGCGAAGTCTTTTTTGAATTGTTTTATTTTTCTAGTTTTTTTCTTTTCTGTGTGCTGTGGATCTGGGCACACGGCGAAGACATTTTTTGAATTGTTTTATTTTTTTAGTTTTTTTCTTCGCCGTGTGCCGTGGATCTGAGCACACGACGAAGTTCGTTTGAATTTTGCTCCAGTGCTTCTTCGCCGTGTGCCGTAGATCTTGGCACACGGCGAAGTTTTAGTTAAAAACGACAGCCTCTAACTCTTACTCTCACTCTCTCTCACTCTCATCCCCACAGCTCACCGCCAGTCGCTGCCTGAAGTCGTCGCCGCCAGCCACCGCCAGCCGCCGCCGCCTGCTCCGCCCAAGCCCGGCCGACCGCCTCTAGCCGCCCCAGCCCCGCCGCCCGGCCGGCCCCAGCCCACCGCCCATGTAGAGCGGCCACGCATGGCACGGGGCGAGCGGCCGCGGCCTTGGGAGAGGAGGGAGCCGGCGGCGGGCGTGAGGAGAAGGAGGGAGGGAGAGGGAGAGGGAGAGGGAGAAGGAGAGGAGGAGGAGGAGGAGGAGGAGGAGGGAGCTGGCGGCGGCCGTGAGGAGGAGGAGGGAGAGGGAGAATGAGAGGCGGAGGAGAGGAGGGAGCCGGCGGCGGCCATGAAGGGGAGGAGGAGGAGGAGGGGGGGACTGGGAGAAGGAGAGGAGGAGGTGGGAGAGGAGGAGGAGGAGGACGACGACGACGACGAGAGACATGCGGCCGGGCAGGAGGAGGAGAACGACGACGATGAACGTGCGGCCGTGAGAAGGAGCCGGCCTGGCAGGAGGAGGAGGACGACGCCGACGAGGAACGTGCGGCCTTGAGGAGGGGAAGGAGCGCGCCGTCCGTCGTTAAGGTAATAATTCTTGAAAATAGTATTGGATTAGATGATATGTGAATATCAACATTGAATGAAACATTGAATAATAGAATCGACTTTGTACTGAAATTTAGATTGTATGTATGAAGCGATATATTGTTGTATTGAATATGTGGTTGTCGGCCATCGTGCCGTCTGTAATTTGTGTAGTTTAGAAACCTCACCGTGTAGGGGTGGTGCAGCCGAAATTTTTAACTAACACTAACAATTTTTTGTTTCAGGAGAGAGGGGTTTCACACCATCCTTGACTCGTCCCTTTGGCGGACAGCAAGGTGAGGCAAAAACAAATCCCTTGTTTTTTTATAATGTATGTAGAGCACGCAACCTAGTTAGACGTCTCCCATTCGAAAGTGATACGGTTGGAAATATACAGGCCTTTGCATATGTACAACCGTATCTCTTTCGAATTGTCCACGTTTTCTGGACAACCCGAGGATGTGTACATGGGTTTAGTTTTCATGGTCTGCTTTGATCCGAGACAGAGTTTCGGCACACCTCATTGTTGTTCTCCGGATACACAATCTGAGACAGACGTGTGTTTGGAGAACTGCAAGGAGGTGCTGCCGAAATTCTGTCTCGGATAGGAGTGGAGCATGGAAACTAACCCCGTGTACACATCCCCGGGTGGGATTAGGACCTATCTTCACCTATTAGAGTATGATAGCTATCGTGTAGTTGCAATTCATTTTTATAACACCTGCTCGTATATTGAAGGATGGATAGCCATGATTGGATGTATACTGGCTGGCGTGGTAAACGTGACTGGACCATAGAATTTATTTATAAGGTTGATGAATTTTTAAAAAAGGCATTTGAATTAGGACAAAGTAAAGCACCATGTCCTTGTAGGAAGTGTGCAAACAAGTTCTTGCATTCAAAGTTGGATATGGGTAAACACATTTGCAACCATGGGTTTATGCCAAACTATACTCAGTGGATCTGTCATGGTGAACCCTCTCGTTTGAGAGACAAAGTCGTGAGGCAACGCATAGATGAATATGATGCTGATGCCGGGTGCGCAGATATGTTAGATGACTTTAATCAAGCACAAAACGATGAAGGACCAATTCATGTAGGGGAGGATCAGCCGGAGCCTACAGCATAGGCCTATTTTGATATGTTGTCTTCGGCACAAGAACCATTTCACGAGCATACACAGGTTTCTCAATTGGATGCTGTCGGGCGCTTAATGGCTCTAAAGTCTCAGCTGGGCATCAGCCGTGAAGGCTTTGATAATATGTTGACAGTTTTTGGTAGCCTGTTTCCCACGGGTCGTAGTCTGCCACGCAACATGTATGAGTCACAGAAATTGTTGCGCCAACTTAAGATGCCCTACAAGCAGATACATGTATGTCCTATGGGATGCATCTTATTTAGGAAAGCATACGCGGATGCAAAGTACTGTCCTAAGTGTGGTTCCTCTAGGTACCTAGAGGTAGACTCGGGTGATGGTCAGAAGAGGCAACTTGAAACCCCCGTGAAAATCCTACGGTACCTTCTATTTATTCCGAGGATCCAACGCCTTTACATGACCGAGGAATCCGCAAAACAAATGATATGGCACAAAGATGGCAAACGATACCATCCTGATAAGATGATACATCCAGCAGATGCTGAGTCATGGAAGTATTTTGACAGTCGACATCCTGATAAACGTGATGAGGCTCGTAATGTACGTGTCATGCTGGCGATAGATGGGTTTAATCCTTATGGAATGTCGTCTGCCCCATACACTTGTTGGCCCATGTTCGGGATCCCTCTTAATCTCCCACCCGGTGTCGTGTTTCAACGACAGAACATATTCCTGTCATTGATAATTCCTGGACACCCGTGGAATAATATGAATTTGTAGATGGAGCCTCTGGTTGATGATCTGCTTGTGGCTTGGAATGAGGGTGTAATGACATATGACCGAGCTACAAAGAGAAAGTTCAACATGAGAGTATGGTACATGTACTCCATGCATGACCATCCGGCGTACGGGTTATTTTGTGGCTGGTGTGTCCACGGGAGGTTCCCATGCCCAGTATGCAACTCAACTGTCTACTTCTTTTGGTTGAAAAAGGGTGGCAAGTATTGCTCGTTCGACAAACATCGACAATTTCTCCCATTAGACCATCCATTCAGGCAAGACAAAAAGAACTTTACAAACGGTGTCGTGGTTGAAGACCCCCCACCGCAGATGTTGACAGGTGCCGCTGTTCATGAGCAGTTGGACGCACTCCAACCAAATGCAACAGGTGATGGTTTTGTGGGATATAATGTGGATCATGCCTGGACTCAAAAGTTAGGCTTGTGGAGGCTCCCCTACATGGATGACATTCTTCTTCCACATAATCTTGATATGATGCACACTGAAAAGAATGTCGCCGAGGCAGCACGGGGTACAATAATGGACATTCCTGATAAGACAAAGGACAATGTTAAGGTTAGAGTGGATCAAGCTATGTTATGTGATAGGCCAAAGCTCGACATTCCTCCTTCCACCGACGACAAGCAATGGAAAAAGCCTCCGGCCGATTACGTCTTGAAAAGGCCACAAAGGAAGGAGGTACTAGCATGGTTTCAAACTTTAACTTTCCCTGATGGATATGCAACAAATCTGAGAAGAGGGGTCAACTTAGAAACTATGCGAATTAACGGGCTAAAGAGTAATGACTACCACATATGGATTGAGCGACTTCTTTCGGTGATGGTTCGAGGATATCTCCCTGACCGTGTGTGGCTAGTGCTAGCAGAGTTAAGCTATTTCTTCCGCACCCTTTGTGCCAAGGAGTTATCTCGTACTGTTGTGGCGGACCACTCCGAAATTATTCCAAGTTAAGTACCCCTGGACCGCTAATCAAGCCGTCAGGCACTTAATCCAGAATAAGCTGGAGCGCCGTCGGATTAAACCCGATTTAACCACGTACTTTCTCGATCGAAACAACAAGCAGGCCCACGCGAAGGTGAGTTCCAGAGATTACAACATTCCACAAATTCAACATACAAAAAGAGTATCATAAAGTTATTAGAAACGGAGTTTGAAATTCAAATCAGAGTATCAAGTTCATTGCAGCGGAAATAAATAGTTCATTGCAGCGGAATAAAAAAAAAGGTTCATTGCAGCGGAAAGAAAACTAGCGTTGATACATAGTAACACCATGATGAAGCCTGCCACGGTGCTACTCCTCCCGTTCCTCGGCAGAGGACGGAACCCACTCGATGTGCCATCCAGGGCGAACCTGGGTAGGCCAAATAATGGCATCGACTGCCACATCCATCACCGTACCTGTAATAAAAGCCACAAGCAAGGCTGAGTATACTAATACTCAGCAAGGCTTACCCGTCGGGTGAAAACTACATCACCGACATCTAGACATGAGAGGCTTTTGGCTGGTGGGTTTGTTTGCCAAAAAGCAACTAAAAGTAGATCCTTCCTTTCATAGTTTTAGCCTCATATTCTAGTGGATTTAACCATTCTAGATTAGCATCCTCTCTAAGCATACAAGTGGTGCAATACAATTTAATTCATACAACAAGTTCATCAATCTCATAGTTCCACTTGTTACTCAATGCAGCCAGGCGGTCAAGCAGTCTCATTAACCGCGAGAAGCGGACAGTTCGAACCGAATTTTGCTACCTGGCCAGGGGAAACCCAACACACACGGATAATGCTTGCTATAAAAGGTACAAGCACTTCCCAACCTTTCCCATCGATCCACAATTCGGAACCGGGTCCACTTCCTTAGGATAAAGGTTTAATGCTTCACTCACAGCATCAGGCATATATCCACAAGTGTACGGCAGAGGAAACAAAAGTTTCCAAGGAGAGATGGCTATCGGCCCTAGCTGCTTCAATCTGGTACCGGGCTTACCAATTCCCGTATATCGGCATGCATGTGGTACGTTCAAAAACTTGACACACTCAACCACACGTTTCGACCTTAAATCAATTATCATACACGGACGGGAGATCTACATATACCATCCCGCCCGTCCATCCTTATGATTCCAACATAAGTAAAGACAAGCAACTCCTATGTCTCGCGAGTGACAGGAATCACTCGAATTGTAATGGACCTAAAGCAATGCCCTATCGATCCTTTCATACTAGTGTTGCAAGTCATAGGTACTAGAAATAAGCAACTAAGGTATTCAATCAACTCCTTGAAACGTAAATGCACAAGCATGGGGAATTCATAGATGCATAAACTTTAAAGGTTAGGTTATGCTCCGGGGCTTGCCTTCTTGCGCTAGCTGGGGGTTAGCCTCCGGGTCGACTGTTCTTTCGCTGGCACCGTTCTCCGGGATGCCTTCTCCGTCGGCGGGGATGAGATGGTAGAAGCCATCGGCAACAGCGCCTTCTACATGAGATGCATAACTTAAAGTGGCTGCCTAGTGATTCCAAAACTAAGGCCTTGAAGGCCATATTCACCTAGACATGCTAATGTACTACTTTCTCCTTCACAAAATTAGAGGAGGGGTGGAAAAATTTTACGCATCTTTGATGGTGATTGTGTACATATATAAAAGAATTTCCATTTATTATTTTGAAGTTTGGCGTGCTGTTCTGGAATTTTAGACTTTCCATGTTTCATTTTAATTAATTATCAAAAAGGTCTATTCTTTTATATAACTCAATTCCACCTTAATTTCTTCTCATTTTTGTTTCTCAGTTTCTGTTCATCCTTTTTATCTATAAACTTTATGACAGCTACTGGAGTATAAGAGTTAGGCTCACTCCAAAATTTAGCTAAAACTGAGCTACACAGAATTGATTAAAAATAGTACAAACTGCTGCTTAAATAAACAAGATAAATTCATATAAAATCGAAAATACATCCAAATCAGGAAATTTTCCTACCAGAGCTAGTCATGAGTGCAAGGAGGGCTCTGGCCAAGTGGTGGCTCAAAATAACCCTTGGACAGTCCTCAATAAATTTCTATCCGAAAACACATATCTATTTATTTGCTAGTCTAAACAGAGCAAAAATTAAGTTTTGCATTTTTAGCAGATGTGCTATCAAGTTCTTAGGCCTCTGGAGAAAAAATGGTGATTTTTAACTGCATGGATTATTTTTAATAATTTCAGGACTGCGAAAAGATAGGAATCACAAATTAATTCATAACTGAAGCTACAGTCCATATTTTTAGGTCCCCTTGGGACACAAGTGTCCAAAGTCACTGCAAACAACATATCCAAAGCTCAGCCCTAGAGGAGCTCTGGATTTAAAATGGTGCACAAGTTTCTAAATTCATAGTTTGAATTTTAATTCAAAAATGGTTCACCAAAAGTATACACATGCTAACATGAGATTGGAGTTTACAATCTCACGAGTCCAGGGAGTATTTTTGTGAATTTTTCTGATTTTTGTACGATTTGTGGTGGATTTTACAAGATTTCAGGAAAAGGGTTAAACCTTAAGAATCTTTTTACGCGCCGGCCCTTGGATCTTTTGAAACTTCGCGAACTGGCCCCTGACTTTTTCACTGGGAACCCTGGAAAAAGGAAGACGATGAACAAAGGTCCTCGGCTCGTCGCCGGAGTTGCGCCGGCCAAACGACGGCGAGCTAGGGTCGGGGAAGTGGGGGAAAAGGACCAGTGGCTCACCACGAGTCGATTGGTGGCGGTTGGGAGGCCGGGGGAAGCTCGGAGTTCGCCGGCGACGTGCGGTGGCGGTGCGGCCGCCGCGAGCTCTTCCGGCGAGGGTGGTGGATCTCGTCGGGGTTGGAGGGGTCCTAGAGCACCAGTGGGACTCGGCGAAGCTAGTGGAAGGCTTGGTTGACCTCGGGGAGGGCTCGAAGTAGGGGCTTGACGTGCGCGTGCTCCGGCGGCCGGAAATGCGGATTTGGGGGAAAATCCGATTTCTCGCCGGAGAGTTGGGGAGAGCTCGCGAGAAGTGGGGGAAATGGAAGCTCGGGAAGTGGTCTAGCTCTGTGCGCGAGGGATTTGGGAATGGTGGAGGGACGAGGACGAATTTGGTCTCGAAGCTCGGCTCGGTCCGCGCGGCTGGAGGTTGAAGACGACGGGAGCGAGCGCGAGGGAGTGAACTGGTTAAGTGCGCGAGCTAGGGGAGAGTGTGAGGGGCTCGGTGGAGTGCTTTGGCACGCTAGAGAGGGGACGTGCTGCCTCGGGAGCGCGCGTGAGGAGTGATGGTCGACTTGACGCGCCATTGATGCGCGCCGAGCTCGAACAGAGCGCGCGCGAGGGTTGGGCATCGAAGATTGTCGCGTGAGGGAGTGGAAGATCCTTTGCAGAGCGTCTTGGCACGGAGTGAGGAGGGAATCTGCTGCGAGGTGGCTCTGCGCGACGCGCGCGAGCGCGCGGCCACGGTGGCGCTCCGACCGCCATGATGGCGCTCCGCGGCGCGAGGCGAGGCGTGCTGTCGAGCGGCGACATGACGGCTCTGGAGGCTTGGACAAACGCGCGAGGACAAGAGCCACCCGACACCACGGCTCGGCCGGCTCGGCGCGGTCTCCGCCGCTCGCCGGCCACGTGGCGGCCGAGCTCCGGCCAGGCGCAGAGCGCGCCAGGGCCGAGCTGGCAGCTCCGTGGAGCTCCTTTGCCCCTTTTGAATTTTCTCCAAAAATTTGAACTGAACATGAAAAAGTGTAAAAATAAAAGTTGGAATTTGAGAGGTGGGACACAACTTTGTTTTTGGGGTGAACCTGAAATTTCAAATTTTTCAAGCTCAAACACCCAAATTCAAAAAGGTGTTTAGAACAGTTTTTCGAGTTTTTGAGGGGCCAAACTGCAAAATTTTCAAAAGTTCCAAACAGTGACTAGTCCTTATTTGTGATGACAAACAACTTTTATTTTTGGTGATTTTCAAGTTTAGTACAAAATTCTTGAGATTTCAGTTGGGTGTCAAACAACCTTTGTTTTTGAATTTAAATTTGAATTTTGATGAATTTTTGAATTCCATCATCACTTTTTCCCTTTTTAACCTGTTTCAAAGGTGTTTTCTACATTTTTACATCAGAGATGTCACAGCCTACCCCCCTTAAAAGGAATCTCGTCCCGAGATTCGATTAAACTTAGGAACAAGGTGGGAAAATACCTTTGGCTTAAGCAAGGATGTCGGGGAAATTCTTCTTAAGATAGTCTTCGGTTTCCCACGTGGCTTCATCTTCGGAGTGATGACTCCACTGAATTTTATACATTTTAACTCCTTTCCTTCGTGTTTGTCTCTCTTTCTCATCGAGGATTTTAATGGGATGCTCATCGTAGGAGAGATCCGGTTCAACCGAGAGTTCTTCTTGTTCAACAACTTCGGTCGGAACACGAAGACACCTCTTGAGTTGGGAAACATGGAATACATCGTGCACGTCTGAGAGCTTCTCGGGAAGCTTCACACGGTAGGCTACCGGTCCACATTGTTGAGTAATTTCATATGGGCCGATGTAGCGAGGTGCAAGTTTTCCTTTTAATCCAAAACTTTGCACACCCTTGGTCGGGGAGACCTTGAGATACACGTGATCGCCAGCTTCGAATTGAAGTGGCTTCCGCCGTTGATCAAAGTAACTCTTTTGCCGTGACTGGGCGGTTCTCAAATTTTCACGGATGATCCTAACCTTTTCTTCCGCTTCCTTTACAAGGTCAGGGCCATAGGTATACCTCTCGCCTGCCTGGGACCAACACAACGGGGTCCGACATCTTCTACCATATAAGGCTTCGAAAGGTGCCATTTTAAGACTCGCTTGGTAGCTGTTGTTATAGGAGAATTCGGCCAGAGATAAGCATTTCTCCCAATTCTTCCCGTAATGGATAACACAAGCTCGAAGCATATCCTCAAGTATTTGATTTACCCTTTCCGTCTGCCCATCGGTTTGAGGGTGATATGCTGAACTACGGATCAGTTTTGTGCCTAGGGATAGTTGCAATTGTTCCCAAAAGCGTGCGACGAATTGAGTACCACGATCTGAAATTATCGTCTTGGGTACCCCATGTAGACAAACGACCCGTTCCAAATAAATCTCAGCGTACCTTTTAGCGGTATAAATGGTATTGACCGGAATAAAATGTGCGGTCTTGGTAAGGCGGTCCACAATTACCCAAATGGAGTCATGCCCCTGAGGGATTCTGGGAAGTCCAACAATGAAGTCCATGCTTATATCTTCCCACTTCCATGAGGGAATAGGTAGAGGTTGAAGCGTTCCTGCTACCTTCAAGTGGCTAGCCTTAACCCGCTGACACGTGTCACATTCCGACACATACGTGGCAATTTCTCGCTTCATTCTAGTCCACCAAAAGTTTTGTTTTAAATCTTGGTACATTTTGGTGCTACCGGGATGGATAGAAAATTTAGAGAGATGGGCCTCATCCATAATCTTCCTCCGGAGTTCAGTGTTTTTGGGCACCACGATGCGATGTCCAAACCACATCACTCCCTGCCCATCTAGCCGGAAACACTTGTATTTTTCCTTCACCTTCTCTTTTGCCAATTTCCTTTTAAGGATTTTATTCTTTGCGTCATTTAATTGGGCTTCAACAATCTGATCGTGCAAGGTTGGTTCAACTGAAATATGGTTGAAGTACCCATGTGGAACAATCTCTAAGTTGAGCTTTGCCATTTCATGGCACAAGGTGTCAGCGTAGGACTCCACGGAAAGGCAATGGCATCGAGCCTTGCGGCTTAGTGCATCCGCAACCACATTAGCCTTGCCGGGGTGATAATGCACACTAAGGTCATAGTCCTTTGCTAACTCCAACCATCTTCGCTGCCTCATATTCAAATGTGCCTGAGTGAAGACATATTTGAGGCTCTTGTGGTCGGTGTATATGTTGCATGGAACACCCATCAGATAGTGTCTCCACATCTTGAGAGCATGAATAACCGCTGCTAACACAAGATCATGCGTGGGGTAGTTTTGCTCATGAGGCCGAAGTGCTCGAGAAGCATAAGCAATGACTCGGTTCTCTTGCATGAGGACACAGCCAAGTCCGGTGCCTGAAGCATCGCAATAGACATCATAGGGCTTGGTGCAATCGGGTTGAGCTAAAACTATGGCTGAAGTTAAATGTTTTCTCAAAGTGTGGAAAGCTTCATCACATTTGTCATTCCACTCAAATTTGACTCCCTTCTTTAAGAGTTCGGTCATAGGTTTCGCAATCCGGGAGAAGTCCGGAATAAAACGGCGATAATAACCGGCTAAACCCAGAAAACTCCGAATCTCATCGACAGAGGTAGGTGGTTGCCAATCCAGCACCTCTTGCACTTTGGTTGGATCCATAGATATACCATCCTTGGAAACCGTGTGACCTAAGAATTTCACACTCTCTAGCCAGAATTCACATTTTGAGAACTTGGCGTAGAGCTGATGGTCTCTCAATCTTTGAAGAACAATGCGAAGGTGCTCGGCATGCTCTTCCTCATTCTTGGAATATATAAGAATGTCGTCAATGAAAACCACCACGAACTTGTCTAGTTCTGACATGAAAACCGAATTCATAAGGTACATGAAGTAGGCTGGGGCATTGGTGAGTCCAAATGACATGACCAAGAATTCATAAAGCCCGTAGCGAGTAGAAAAGGCAGTCTTTGGAATGTCACAAGGTCGGATTTTTATTTGGTGATAGCCAGAGCGAAGGTCAATCTTGGAGAACACTCTGGCGCCAGCTAGTTGGTCAAACATGACATCAATACGGGGGAGTGGGTACTTGTTTTTAATAGTAACCGCATTGAGAGGCCGGTAATCGATACACAACCTCAAAGAATGGTCCTTCTTCTTCACAAAGATAGCGGGACATCCCCAAGGTGACACACTAGGACGAATGAAACCCTTGTCTAGCAGTTCTTGGAGTTGAATTTTTAATTCAGCCAATTCATTGGGTGGCATTCTATATGGTCTCTTTGATATAGGTGCCGTGCCAGGTTGGAGTTCAATCACAAATTCAATGTCCCTATCCGGCGGCATCCCAGGTAAGTCATCCGGAAAAACATCGGCATACTCACATACCACCGGAATGTCCTTTAGTTGCGTTTCTACCATTGTATAAGCACAAGCATTGACACAATTCCGTTGTGGAAGATATAGCACACTAGGGCCATGTGTAGGCGAGTTTATTTCAACAATTTGTTCGGCAACATCTAGCACAACCTTATGTTGAGTCATCCAATTGGCTCTCAAAACAATGTCAATCCCTTCCATACCAAGCAGAATTAAATCAGTAGGAAATATTTTACTTCCCAACCTGATTGGCACTCTTCGGGTGACTTGGTTGGATGCTATTTTACCTCCCACAGTTGATATCACATATGATGATTTGGTATGGTAAGATTTTAACCCACATTTCGCATGAAATCTTGTGCTTATAAAACTATGTGTTGCCCCGGAATCAAACAATATCACAGCAGGTTGAGTGTGGATAGGGAAGGTACCAGTCATGTCTTGGGCTCCCTCAGGTAGGTCGGCCAAGGTGGTGTAGTTAAGCCTTCCTTGTCGGACCTGCACACGCTGCTGCTGTTTGCCCTTGTTTTGCTGATTTCCCGGGCGCTGGTTCTGGTGCTTGTTCTGCGGGCCGTCCTTGATAAAGTGACTGTTGCTGCCACACTTGAAGCACTGATAGCCGGCTCCAGGGCGAGCTGGCTGTTGTGCGTTCTGCCTTGGCGCTGTTTGCTGCTGCGGCGGTGGAGGGAAACGGGGCGCATTAGGCTGCGGTGGCCTAGCAACCCATCCACCTCCCTGAGGTGCCCTGGACTGTCCTTGCGGTGCAGCCGGGGGAACCAAACGGAATCTCTGCGGCTGCGCGCTCGAGGGTCCAGCGGAAGCTTTCCTCTTCTTCTCCGCCTTGTGTACCACGTTGGCGTCTTCTTGGGCAATGGTGATGTTCACAAGATCGCCATACGTGGCCACACGGGTGGTGGTCAATTGAGATTTCAACTTAGTATTGAGGCCACGTCGGAACCTCTCCAACTTCTTCTCGTCAGAGTCGGCGTGATGATCCGCGTATGGGCACAGACCATTGAAGGCCTGGGCATATGGAGCACCGTGCGGGTGCCCTGGGTCAGAGCCAGAAATTCATTCAACTTCCGCTCTACCAAGCCGGCAGGAATATGATGAGCCTTGAAAGCAGTCTTGAACTCATCCCACTCAATCACGTGACCCTCCTGCTGCAGGGCCAAGTAATTCTCCCACCATAGGAGAGCCGTGCCGCGGAGCTGCTGCGCCGCGTAAACTACCTTGCGGTTGGAAGTGCAAGGCGTGGCCAAGATGGTGAACTTGGATTCGATGGCTCGAATCCACGTATCGGCCTCCAGGGGCTCATTGGCTCTTGAGAATACCGGCGGGTGTGTAGCCAGAAAATCCTCATACCGGGCCACTTGAGGCGGAGGGGCCCGCTGACCTTCCTGCTGTAGCATCTGCTATTGCATCACTTGTTGCTGATGCTGCAGGTTCCGCAGGATTTCCGTTTGCGTAGCATACAATTGCTGCCACGTCGGAGGTTGCTGCGGTGGCGGAGGTGGTGGCGGCTGTTGCTGCCCCTCTGGCCCTTGCTGGTTAGCATTGGAGCCACTAGCGTGACCGCTGCGGGTGATTGCCATCTGCAGTAGGTACTTGTATTAGCTACATTTCATAAGCTTGCATAATGATGACAAGATAGAACGTGACAATATAATGAAGTTTACTGCGTAAGAATGACATATCAACAAGCAGTTCGGAAGAAAAATCATATCTCCCAACAGGAAGCAAGTCAAATGCTCCAATTCGGTCAGTAGCTCTAACATTTCATGCTCTACAACTTTCATGTTTGGTTCAGAATCAAATTCGGACTGGAACTAAGCCGAAAAATTCAATCTTTAACTCTCTGCGTTTGCTGTTTTACGGCAGGCCGAGCTGTAGTGTTTTGGTTGCCATTTTTAATTCGCTTAACCAATGGGGTTGAAATTTGGTGAACATTTTGTTTGACAAATTCCAAACAACTTTGTAGTTCACATCACAGCCCCGAAATGAATGGAAAACCCATCAATAATTAAAACAAAGTTAGCTGCAGAATGTTTTCCACACAGCCATTACAACCTTCATCAAGTTTTGGATCACACAACCACACCATTAAATTACATTGTCTCAAAAGATTAAAGGGGAAAAACTCCATCTAGCCTATTACAACATGAAGCCAAAATTTAGGCTAGGCGGAGGAGTAATCTTGCTACTTCCACTCTAGAAATCATCTAGATTGTTAGCGGGAGCCTCGCTGCCCATAGGTGATGGTGGAGCTGGAAGGGGCGGCATGTCATCCTCGGTATCATGTCGGAGTCGGGGGCCTCTCCTTCCCCATGCTCTCCCTCCTGCTCAAGAAGGTGCTGAGCATCATGGGCGGCTAACATGGCATTGGCATGCTCCAAAGTACCGTGCACTTCCTCAAGTTCATCCCTTGTTTGGGCTAGCTCATTTTGGACATTGTTGTGCGCGATGTGGAGGTCATTCAATTGCCTTTCTAAATCAGCAATCATGGCGTCTCTGGTGCTCACCTCAATGGACAATGAGGTCCTCTCAACCCCAATGTCACGGGCACGGACGGACATGTCCATGGCAAGGTTGAGCATCTTGCTCTGCGACCGTCCTAAAAGTGCCTGCAAGCGGTGGTAAGCTCGGATCCACCTCATCATAAGTGCAGCTGCAGCGACGGGATTCTCCGCCATCCTCAAAGGGGATCTAAGATAGCGCCTCATCCAATGGGGATCGTCCGGCTGGGTCAGCGGGAACAACCCAAGCAACTGGTGCTCCACCAAATCCTGGTTCTGTGCACAAAAAGAACTGATGCCATTCAAGGCAGCTAGCTCACAAGTAGTCTCCATGTGGTGTCCATGAACTTCCACACTCCAAGTGGGGGAGCTAGGACATGGTGGATGGCGATATACCACCAAACACACACGAGATTGGGTCACACCACGGTCTCGGATGAGGGTTCTCTCATATTGTGGCGGGGTAGGGTAACCGAGCGCCTGCAAAACTGACCACAGAATGCTAGGGAAACCTTCCCATCCTAGGCAGTCTGAAAAGGAAACATCGTTGGGTTAGCTGGCCAAGTCAGCGTGAGCGTCCATTGTGAACCAAAAAGAAAGGGCAAGGGTGAGAACCGGTTAGCGCCAAAGAAAAATAAACAGATTCTGGACAGTGTAGTAAAAATTATAAAACTCGACATCTACCAGCTCAAAAATTCCAAAATTTGGCCAAGACATTGTTTAAGTAATTCCAAACAAGTTTTATGTTGGAGGTTTGAGCAGAAACTGTCGTTGAGACGGTATAAAATTTCAATTTTTATCTCACTGTTCCAGAAATTTCCAGCAGACAGGGGGTTACCATTTTAACCATAACTCTAGTTCTACTAAACCATTTTCGTTGAAATTTCTACAGCATAAACTAGATAACATTTATGACAACTTTCATGTTGAACACGTTTTCATTTGGCAACGTTTTCAGTTTCGAATTAAAGGTGCAATCAGACTGGTTTTTGGCAGAGTTTCGGTTGTGATTCAAATTTTGACGGCGGGTTCGATGGTCACGTATTAAGGTTCAATATAATTTCAGTGAATTGCAATGCATGAGCGGCCTATTCGTTCTCACCAACACACATGCCAATAAACCTTTGGCCTACGAGGTTAGTGCCGGTGGCTAGGCAATATCCGTCTCTCCCTATATTATCTAGCCGAACTTTTCTAACCGTTCATCATACGGAATCGTGGTTAGTGTACCTGCAGAAAATTCCATTCCAGAGCATATATAATCAACCCTTCGTGCCAGCACTCACGAAAGCGTCTCCATTCATTACCACCCACTATAGAGGTGGCACCCGAACGTTCAACATTGAACGGGCAATGTTCATATGTCACCAAGGCAACATATTGACAATTTCATACGCTCATGAAATAGCGTATTGACTTTGTGCCGCCATCATATTTGCATATGATGCCGTGGTACGCTACAGCAATCGCCGTACCTTGCGCCCACCATGCTGTTCTATTTTCATACGCCATCACAGCGTATTGACTATGTGCCGCCACTATATTTTCATATAGTGCCGTGGTACGTTACAGCAATCGCCGTACCTTGCGCCCACCTTGCTATTCTAGTTTCATATGCCATCACAGCGTATTGACTATGTGCCGCCACTATATTTTCATATAGTGCCGTGGGTACGTTACAGCAATCGCCGTACCTTGCGCCCACCATTGCGTAAAGTAAATGACAGAATGAAATGTGCTGGAAGTTAGTATAATATATTATTAGCCACCTATCATCGTGATCCCTTAACCCACATAGGCTTCACGCTCTAGGTAACATCCTTAGCGGTCCTAAGAATAACCTTCCATCGCGATGCGCGGTGGAAGTACGAGTTGGCAAGTTTTATTTCAAAATGTTTATTTAAGGTTTGTTGCTCTCTCCGGTGCCAGCTGTGGCGGACCACTCCGAAATTATTCCAAGTTAAGTACCCCTGGACCGCTAATCAAGCCGTCAGGCACTTAATCCGGAATAAGCTGGAGCGCCGTCGGATTAAACCCGATTTAACCACGTACTTTCTCGATCGAAACAACAAGCACGCCCACGTGAAGGTGAGTTCCAGAGATTACAACATTCCACGAATTCAACATACATAAAGAGTATCATAAAGTTATTACAAACGGAGTTTGAAATTCAAATCAGAGTATCAAGTTCATTGCAGCGGAAATAAATAGTTCATTGCAGCGGAATAAAAAAAAAGGTTCATTGCAGCGGAAAGAAAACTAGCGTTGATACATAGTAACACCATGATGAAGCCTGCCACGGTGCTACTCCTCCCGTTCCTCGGCAGAGGACGGAACCCACTCGATGTGCCATCCAGGGCGAACCTGGGTAGGCCAAATAATGGCATCGACTGCCACATCCATCACCGTACCTGTAATAAAAGCCACAAGCAAGGCTGAGTATACTAATACTCAGCAAGGCTTACCCGTCGGGTGAAAACTACATCACCGACATCTAGACATGAGAGGCTTTTGGCTGGTGGGTTTGTTTGCCAAAAAGCAACTAAAAGTAGATCCTTCCTTTCATAGTTTTAGCCTCATATTCTAGTGGATTTAACCATTCTAGATTAGCATCCTCTCTAAGCATACAAGTGGTGCAATACAATTTAATTCATACAACAAGTTCATCAATCTCATAGTTCCACTTGTTACTCAATGCAGCCAGGCGATCAAGCAGTCTCATTAACCGTGAGAAGCGGACAATTCAAACCGAATTTTGCTACCTGGCCAGGGGAAACCCAACACACACGGATAATGCTTGCTATAAAAGGTACAAGCACTTCCCAACCTTTCCCATCGATCCACATTTCGGAACCGGGTCCACTTCCTTAGGATAAAGGTTTACTGCTTCACTCACAGCATCACGCATATATCCACAAGTGTACGGCAGGGGAATCAAAAGTTTCCAAGGAGAGATGGCTATCGGCCCTAGCTGCTTCAATCTGGTACCGGGCTTACCGATTCCCATATATCGGCATGCATGTGGTACGTTCAAAAACTTGACACACTCAACCACACGTTTCGACCTTAAATCAATTATCATACACGGACGGGAGATCTACATCTACCATCCCGTCCGTCCATCCTTATGATTCCAACATAAGTAAAGACAAGCAACTCCTATGTCTCACGAGTGACAGGAATCACTCGACTTGTAACGGACCTAAAGCAATGCCCTATCGATCCTTTCATACTAGTGTTGCAAGTCATAGGTATTAGAAATAAGCAACTAAGGTATTCAATCAACTCCTTGAAACGTAAATGCACAAGCATGGGGAATTCATAGATGCATAAACTTTAAAGGTTAGGTTATGCTCCGGGGCTTGCCTTCTTGCGCTAGCTGGGGGTTAGCCTCCGGGTCGACTGTTCTTTCGCTGGCACCGTTCTCCGGGATGCCTTCTCCGTCGGCGGGGATGAGATGGTAGAAGCCATCGGCAACAGCGCCTTCTACATGAGATGCATAACTTAAAGTGGCTGCCTAGTGATTCCAAAACTAAGGCCTTGAAGGCCATATTCACCTAGACATGCTAATGTACTACTTTCTCCTTCACAAAATTAGAGGAGGGGTGGAAAAATTTTACGCATCTTTGATGGTGATTGTGTACATATATAAAAGAATTTCCATTTATTATTTTGAAGTTTGGCGTGCTGTTCTGGAATTTTAGACTTTCCATGTTTCATTTTAATTAATTATCAAAAGGTCTATTCTTTTATATAACTCAATTCCACCTTAATTTCTTCTCATTTTGTTTCTCAGTTTCTGTTCATCCTTTTTATCTATAAACTTTATGACAGCTACTGGAGTATAAGAGTTAGGCTCACTCCAAAATTTAGCTAAAACTGAGCTACACAGAATTGATTAAAAATAGTACAAACTGCTGCTTAAATAAACAAGATAAATTCATATAAAATCGAAAATACATCCAAATCAGGAAATTTTCCTACCAGAGCTAGTCATGAGTGCAAGGAGGGCTCTGGCCAAGTGGTGGCTCAAAATAACCCTTGGACAGTCCTCAATAAATTTCTATCCGAAAACACATATCTATTTATTTGCTAGTCTAAACAGATCAAAAATTAAGTTTTGCATTTTTAGCAGATGTGCTATCAAGTTCTTAGGCCTCTGGAGAAAAAATGGTGATTTTTAACTGCATGGATTATTTTTAATAATTTCAGGACTGCGAAAAGACAGGAATCACAAATTAATTCATAACTGAAGCTACTGTCCATATTTTTAGGTCCCCTTTGGACACAAGGTGTCCAAAGTCACTGAAACAACATATCCAAAGCTTAGCCCTAGCGGAGCTCTGGATTTAAAATGGTGCACAAGTTTCTAAATTCACAGTTTGAATTTTAATTCAAAAATGGTTCACCAAAAGTATATACATGCTGACATGAGATTGGAGTTTACAATCTCACGAGTCCAGGGAGTATTTTTGTGCATTTTTCTGATTTTTGTACGATTTTTGGTGGATTTTACAAGATTTCGGGAAAAAGGGTTAAACCTTAAGAATCTTTTTACGCGCCGGCCCTTGGATCTTTTGAAACTTCGCGAACAGGTCCCTGACTTTTTCACTGGGAACCCTGGAAAAAGGAAGACGATGAACAAAGGTCCTCGGCTCGTCGCCGGAGTTGTGCCGGCCAAACGACGGCGAGCTAGGGTCGGGGAACTGGGGGAATAGGACCAGTGGCTCACCACGAGTCGATTGGTGGCGGTTGGGAGGCCGGGGGAAGCTCGGAGTTCGCCGGCGACGTGCGGTGGCGGTGCGGCCGCCGCGAGCTCTTCCGGCGAGGGTGGTGGATCTCGTCGGGGTTGGAGGGGTCCTAGAGCACCAGTGGGACTCGGCGAAGCTAGTGGAAGGCTTGGTTGACCTCGGGGAGGGCTCGAAGTAGGGGCTTGACGTGCGCGTGCTCCGGCGGCCGGAAATGCGGATTTGGGGGAAAATCCGATTTCTCGCCGGAGAGTTGGGGAGAGCTCGCGAGAAGTGGGGGAAATGGAAGCTCGGGAAGTGGTCTAGCTCTGTGCGCGAGGGATTTGGGAATGGTGGAGGGACGAGGACGAATTTGGTCTCGAAGCTCGGCTCGGTCCGCGCGGCTGGAGGTTGAAGACGACGGGAGCGAGCGCGAGGGAGTGAACTGGTTAAGTGCGCGAGCTAGGGGAGAGTGTGAGGGGCTCGGTGGAGTGCTTTGGCACGCTAGAGAGGGGACGTGCTGCCTCGGGAGCGCGCGTGAGGAGTGATGGTCGACTTGACGCGCCATTGATGCGCGCCGAGCTCGAACGGAGCGCGCGCGAGGGTTGGGCATCGAAGATTGTCGCGTGAGGGAGTGGAAGATCCTTTGCAGAGCGTCTTGGCACGGAGTGAGGAGGGAATCTGCTGCGAGGTGGCTCTGCGCGACGCACGCGAGCGCGCGGCCACGGTGGCGCTCCGACCGCCATGATGGCGCTCCACGGCGCGAGGCGAGGCGTGCTGTCGAGCGGCGACATGACGGCTCTGGAGGCTTGGACAAACGCGCGAGGACAAGAGCCACCCGACACCACGGCTCGGCCGGCTCGGCGCGGTCTCCGCCGCTCGCCGGCCACGTGGCGGCCGAGCTCCGGCCAGGCGCAGAGCGCGCCAGGGCCGAGCTGGCAGCTCCGTGGAGCTCCTTTGCCCCTTTTGAATTTTCTCCAAAAATTTGAACTGAACATGAAAAAGTGTAAAAATAAAAGTTGGAATTTGAGAGGTGGGACACAACTTTCTTTTTGGGGTGAACCTGAAATTTCAAATTTTTCAAGCTCAAACACCAAATTCAAAAAGGTGTTTAGAACAGTTTTTTTGAGTTTTTGAGGGGCCAAACTGCAAAATTTTCAAAAGTTCCAAACAGTGACTAGGCCTTATTTGTGATGACAAACAACTTTTATTTTTGGAGATTTTCAAGTTTAGTACAAAATTCTTGAGATTTCAGTTGGGTGTCAAACAACCTTTGTTTTTGAATTTAAATTTGAATTTTGATGAATTTTGAATTCCATCAGCACTTTTTCCCTTTTTAACCTGTTTCAAAGGTGTTTTCTACATTTTTACATCAGAGATGTCACAACTGTGGTTGCAGAATTAGAAAAAAGTGCTCCCGTGCTGCTTTGTGAGTTGGAGAAGATCTTTCCACCAACATTTTTCAATCCGATGGAGCATATGATTTTGCACCTCCCATATGAGGCACGAATGTGTGGTCCTGTGCATTGTCGATGGTGCTATGCTGTTGAGAGACAACAAAGGTTCTTCGAACCAAATGTAAAACAAGTGCAAAATTGAGGCTTCCATGGCAGAGGCATACTGTTCTGAGGAGGTGTCAAACTTCGCAACAAAATACTACAACGACACCCTTCCTAGTGTGCATAATTCACCCTCTCGTTACAATGCAAATGAAAATGAATCAAACCTCAGCCTCCTCGTACGGCAACTCGGAAGTGCAAGTGTTGGTCATGCTAAGAACTTGACACATTCAGAGTTCTGCACTATCATGATGTATGTGTTGACCAACCTTTCTGAAGTGCGGCCATATATTCAGTAAGTTCTCCATAAACTACTTCTCGATTATTTCTAGCGTATAACTATTTACCATCTAACCGATCTCTACCTTATTTTATTCGTTCAGAGAATTTACTCAACAATTCTGGCGAAGAAATAGGGCACCGACTCCACATGAAGTCGATACCCTTCTAAACAGGGTGCGGGGCATAGATCGCCAGATTTTATTTCTTGGTTCAACAAAAGCCGATAAGGATGTCTCGATGAGTCCCGAGTTTGAGACAGGTGGCAAATGGATTCCGCTATAGGTAATGTCGTACGCCGGCTATGATGTGAATGGATATCGCTTTCACACAAAAAGCACGATGAAAGTTGACCCAATCGGAAGAACCACAAATTACGGAGTTTGTAACGAAAGGTGAAGACGAGGTCGAGTATTATGGAATAATTGAAGAAATATACGAACTCACGTTTGACGGTTGCAAACCTTTTAAGGCGGTCGTATTCAGATGCCATGGTTTGATCCTAACCAAGTGCGGCGGACCCCTAATCTTGGACTAGTTGAAATTCGTCCGTCATCAGTCTATAAAGGAGACGATGTTTATATTGTGGCTCAACAGCGACACAAGTTTATTATCTCTCATACCCGTGCAAAACCGACAAACGTCTTCAGGGTTGGGAGGTCGTGTTCCAGGTATCACTGCACGGTAGACTACCCGTCCCAAACAATGAAGACTTATAACATAGACCAAACCATAGGACGGAGAGTTCTTTCAAGAAGATGGGTTACAAGGGTCTTTTGAGATAGATTTAACTGGCGAAATCGATGTACATGAGGATGATGAAAATGGTTGACGACGAGGACGTTGGAGATGAGGTTTCCAATCCTAGAGACTTATTATTACTTGAACGATTGCAATTAGGGATTGATGAGAACATTCCTCAGCCGGAGCACGTGCCTGATGTGAACTCGACATGAATGATAGTGATGATGAGACTTATGATCCAGCTAATCCCGACCATGATGATTATTTCTAACATATGTATGATTCAGACTTATTTATTTCCTATTTTTAATATCATGTCTAGCTTGTTTAATTTTTCCTGTAATATTTGGTTCTATTTATATGTTCTGATTGTTTTACTATTTTTATTCAGATGATTTATCCATGATGACGGGCTCTTTAGCGGCCAGGAAATGTGCGTCTGTTTTCAGGAGAATCAAGGAGATGTCTTCAAAAGTCGAGGGTGCCTCCAAAGGCCAGAGTTCGTCTAAAGGCCGCAGTTCGTCCAAAGGCCGGAGTGGCTCCAAGGGTCAAAAGCTGCCTACCCCTGAGGAGTCATCAGAGGATGACGATTATGAGCCTGGTCAAATGGAGGAGGCGCAGGAGGGGGAGGACCAGGTGATGGATGACGAAGAGGTGTTGGAAGAGGAGAACGAGGAGTTGGCGAGGAGGGCGATGAGGAGGTCGGCGAGGAGGGCAACGAGGAGGGCAACGAGGGCTGATGATGTACCTCCTGTTGAGTCATCGGTGATGATGAGGAGGAGGAGGAGGAGGAAGAGGAGGCGGAGGGCACCCAGCTTCCTGTTGTCTGGTTGCGAGGCCCATCGCGACTGCCGGACAGGGTGATACCTCCCGCCGGATGACCGGTGATTCACCCAGTTAAGCCTAAGTAAGTACCTTGAGATGTTATCAGTACCTTTCATTGCGTTATTTGGGAAATGGTAAATGAACTAATATTTTATCTTATTCACTTTCCATAGGAGTTGGGCTGTGGTCACCCCAGGTCTTCACAAGCGCAAGGTCAACTGTATCCTGGTACTTCTGGTGAGGAACAACTTCCCAGGCATGGTCCGAATCCCGGTAAAAGGTTGGAGCCAGCTTGGACATGGGAACACTACCACCATGCGGGCGATCAAAGGGACTCACTTGATAGGCTCTTCGCTAGCAAGGCGCATCGGGTGGAGGCACAACTGTGGGTAAGTGTTTCTCGGAGTACACTGCTCAATACATCTAATTTATTATACATTTTGCTCACAATGAATGAATGTGTCGTTTTTGTATGTAGGAGTACTACAGGTGTGAGCCGGGTTACAGAAAAGATGCTGTGGACGTGATTAACAAGCGATGCAAAAAGCAAGGTGAAGGATCGAGGCACAGGTTCAGTGTGTCATAAACTACAGCACCACTTTCCTCGGCCAAAAAAATCAAAAAGAAAGATGCAAGAAGTTCAATATGTCTAAGGAGCAATACTTGCAGGTAAATTGAATGTGAATTCCTCCGATTTAAGTACATTGTTTAATTTCATACTCTTACATGTCAGCCACATATGATCTCGTGTAGGTGCCTGCGTGGTGGTGCTGTGGCGATTTCCAGTGCTGGAAACGATAGTGGACAATTGGTTCACGCCTGAGTGGCGAGAATTGTACGACAAGGCCGAGAGAGGCGTTTGCTAATGCCAGGTCCTTCACACCATCAAGGGAGCCTTACAAACGAGGAGTATAGGGCTAGATGGGTATGATGATTCATTTCTTTATTCTTAGCATGCTTAACTCTGTGAGATTCTAATAACTTGTTTTCTTCCAGTCCCAGACACATGGAGGAGCTGAATGCGCCGAGTTTGTGGATGGGCTATGGCACACAAGGGCCAAAGCTTCTGAGGTCACCTATAACCCAGAGGACCGGCCGTCAGCGTACAACAATCCCACGGCCTACAACCGCATGATGGCGTACACAGAGGTGGGACGTCAGGTTCATGGCCCACCGTGGGATCCCACAACCCAACCTCTTGATGGCAATGTCATCATGAGGCAGGAGGAGGCAAGAAGCATGGTAGGTTCCTCATAGGTGACGGCACTGTCGATGAGGCCAATACTCTCACTCTCTCCCAGATTCGTGCAAGGGATCAGCCCAACGCCCCTCCCGTACGTCCACGTCAAAACGTGGCACAAATGCAAGTGGAGGCACTTCAGGTTGTTTCTGCTTTCTTACTCATTAATTCATCTTCTACATATAATTGCTCTACACTGTAACATTTTGGATTCAAAATTTTAGGCCCAAATGGCGGCGCAAGCGGCGGCACACGACGCGGCGATAGCGGAAGAGAGAAGGATGCGCCAGCCGAGTTGAGCACTGTGATGAGTTACCTTCAAAGCCTCACTGCTCAATTTGCTTTGGCAGGAACACCCCTACCAACACCGTTGTTGCATGCATCTCCGCAAACTCCTCAGGTGAACTAAACTTCTACATTCGTTCGAGTACTAGAGATTTAGAATAAATTTTAATCTCTTTGATATCGTTCGAGTACTAGAGACTTAGAATAAATTTTAATCTCTTTGATATCGTTCGAGTACTAGAGACTTAGAATAAGTTTTTAATCTCTTTGATATCGTTCGAGTACTAGAGACTTAGAATAAATTTTAATCTCTTTGATATCGTTCGAGTACTAGAGACTTAGAATAAGTTTTAATCTCTTTAATATCTCATTGTCATTTTGAATGTTTACTTTCTATATAGTTGGGATCGGCGGCATCGAATGCGCCCAAACAGGTCACCCGCTGGATGTCACCGACGTTCCCTCCAGTGCAGTTGTTCCTATTTCAGCCTAATGCAATGCCGCCCGTGAACGAAGCACAACTGTTCCCACTTCAACCTAATGCAATGCCACCCGTCGACGAAGCACCCTCCAACCCGCCTCAGTAATATTCCCATCATTGTGAACAAGAACTATTATTGTTGTGAAAACAACTTATGGTTGTTGCGAACTTGAACTATAATTATTGTTGTCACATCGACTGTCGTTTTAGTTATATGTACTGCCTGAGAATGCTTCTTGTCATATATTCATGCTTATATGTTATTCTCTATTTGAGTGGGGACATTTAAATGTAAACATAAAGAAAAAGAAAACATATGGACACTTCGTCGTGTGCCGCAGGCTAGGCACACGGCGAAGTAACCAAAAAATATTGTTTAAGGTGCACTTCGCCGTGTGCCAGGTCACCACGCACACGGCGAAGTGGGCATTCTGCTGCTGGTAAAGACCACTTCGCCGTGTGCCTGCTCGCCTGGCACACGGCGAACCTCACAACTTCGCCGTGTGCCTGGTGACTTGGCACATGGTTCGCCGTGTGCCACTTGCCCAGGCACACGGCAAAGTGGTGAGGTTCGCCGTGTGCCACTTGCCCAGGCACACGGCGAAGTTGTGAGGTTCGCCGTGTGCCAGGCGAGCAGGCACACAGCGAAGCTGCCGTCACGCCGTCGTCCGTTGACGGCGCCTTTTATTTGCCGTGCGGCGGAAAAACACACGGCGACGGTGTTCGCCGTGTGGTCCTCGCTTAGCACACGGCAAAGATTGCTTCGCCATCACAGCTATTCGCCGTCAGGCGTTTGCCGTGTGCCGCACACGGCGAACTGTTCGCCGTGTGTTTTCTCGTCTTCGCCGTGTGCCGTTCTGTTCTCCCGTAGTGGCTCAGCCTACACAAGTAAATGTATAACTCAGAGCTGCTTCATTATCTTCTTTAATCTCTATCATTTTTTCTTATACGTTCTCTTTGGAAAGAGGTTTTTTTGCAAATATTATTTTTTTTAAAGTAAATTACGGAAATAATAGTCGTTTGAGAAAGTTGCAGAAATAATAGCCAGTCGGCTATTGGATGGCCGATAGGAGAGCTATCGTCTATTGAGCAGCCGACAGGGGCCTATCGGCAGTTCAAGGGCCGACTGATCTTGCCACGTAGGCTGTCGGTCGGGCGTTGTATCAATCGGCCATCGAGTGGCTGAGAGGAGGCCACGCCATCACGTATCGGCCGTGCAGGAGAAGCGACAGGGCCTATCGGCTGTTGAGGAGCAGATAGGTCTGCATTCACCTCACCCACCTCCTCTTTCACTTTTACTGCTCTCTCTCTCTACACTTTTACCGGCCGGCGACGAGCGAGGCGGGGCGGCGCTTGAGGGCTGACGGGCAGGCGGTGGCGGAGCGGCAGCGTAGGCGGCGTGCAGCGGCGGGCGGAGGCGGCGGGCTGTACGGCGGGCGTGGCGGCGGGCGTAGGCGGTGGCTGCGCGTGCTGCTGCTGCGCCTCGCCGGCGTGGGCGGCGCGGCCTGCGGGGCTGCGCAGGCCGGAGAGCGGCGCGAGGCGGCGGCCCGGTGGGCCGCGCGGCAGGTAAGCGTGTTTTTTTTCATATAAGAAACAATTGTCAAAATTAATAGGTACTCCCTCCGTCCCAAAATAGATGTCATTCTCGCTTCCATAAAAACAGCATCTTTGAGCATTAACCCAATTATATATAAATAATATTAATATTTATAGTACATCATTAGTACCGTTAGATAGATATTTGAATCTAGTTTTTAACAATTTATTAGAGATATAAATATTACATATATTTTTTCTACAAATTGAGTCAAAGTTGAGAAAGTAACACGTGCACGCATCCCATAGCGTCATCTTTTGGGGACGGAGGGAGTAATTTATATAATTTAGTTATTGTTTTTGTTAAACAACATTAGTCCAAACTTTATTATGCATTTTATTTTAGTTATGGTTTAGAGGTTAGGTAGTTATTAATAGTATTTTAGACTTGCACTTAGGTTTAGCTTAGGTACCAATTAGTTTGTTTATTATAAATAGTTTATGTATTATAAATAGTTTATGTTTTATAGCTAGGAATAATTCTTTGTAAATTAACATATTGTTATTTATTTTTAGAAACTTCTAATTAGTTATTGTTTTTGTTAGTTTTTAGTTATTGTTTCTAATTAGCGGGCAAATAGGGAAACATTACTAATCTTAGATAGTGTCACGTTGAATCAGGTATGGCTGCGGAGTAGTCAATATCAGAGTCCATTATGGTGACGGTTACATCTCGTATTGCGACTCTGGCGTAGACTTAAGCACTATTCATTCATGGATATATCCCTGATAAAGCCCATAGAGATGCGAAGAGATGACGTGTTAGAGTGGCTACACATCTATTGCAATTGAGTCCGTCGGTTCACAGACTTAAAGTAAGGGGTGTGATTCCTAGACAGGGTGAGCACGGGTGGAAATGGGATTTGTACGACTTGAGAAATTCAAAAGTGTTGGCGGGCATTTGTTCATATGGCTCTATAGGGTCAACATAAGTTTCCGCTTTAGTACTTGTTGATCTACGCTGGCCAATGTCATTGCGGGTGAGAGTAGCAGGAGTGAGGCAGTTGAAGAAAATGTTTGTGAACGAACAGAAGTGGGTGTGCAAGTCCACTGGATCCTCCAGTGGATGAATCATGAAAGTAACCAACAAGTTGTTGGATGATGATCACGAGACGAAGAAAATGTAGAGATGCACATTGATCAAGGGGAGGAAGATTGAGGCCAATTGTCGATCGGATGGAGTTGGATGACGAAGAGTATAGAAGCTTTGTTGATGGTAGAGATGGAAAGTACCTTTGAGGACGAAAGAAACGTCCCAGTTCAATGGTGCAATTTCGATATGGATGCACTCACAGTTTAAGGATGACACCATTCAAACTGGGATTATGCTAAAATTGAAGTCACAAAAGCCAGATGTTCACGACAAGAGACACTTGCAGCATGCGGTGAAGAAGTGGGCTTTTTGCCGAAAAGAAACCATTCAGGGTGCTACTATCGAACCCTAGCCTATATGATGTGAAGTGTCAATCCCCTGGGTGCCCCTGGCGCGTCCATGGTTATAAACTAAGGGTCAGAATAAACTTTATAGTATCAATCGTTGAAGGCCAACATGCAGGTTGTAGGGAACCGTGTCTAAGCATGGCAAGACATGACCGCTGAGTTTGTGGCAAATTTCAATGTATGGTGAGATTGTGAGGAAGGCCACCATATCTCCTTTCCAGATTATCTTGCAGTAGAGAATAACATTTGCATATGAGATAACATATGACATGGCCCTGGAGAGCCAAGAAGAAGGCATTGGAATGGAGATAGGTCGTAATAAGGACTCGTACCACCATTTGCCCACCTCCTTTGAACTGTTTACAAAGTAGGAACCCAGGGAGGCAATATTGACATAGATTGGTTTTATAATGAAACCGAGGTGAGCGGGTCCCTACGACGTGCATTTTGGTCTTTTGGGTGCATGATCGAAGCTTTCAAACATTGTCGTCCTGTTCTGTCCGTAGAGGACTTTCTTGACGGGACAACTATAGAGGGCAAACTATTGACATGCCATAGGGTGTGATGGAGATGGGAAAAGTTGTGCCTATAGCTTTCGCATTCGTGGAATCCGAGAACACTGATAGCTGGCTGTGGTTTTCTAAGCTTGTTGAAGAGGAGGGTGTTGTCCATGAAAGGGCAAATGTTTGCATCCTCCATGACGAATCGTCACAAGGGCATTTTAGCTGCAGTTAAAAGGTTGCAGGAGATAGAATGTGGAATTTGAAGGAGGAGAACAACAGGAGGCAGCGCAAACAGAGCAAGAATGAAATCCGCATAAGGAGGAAACAATCGAACGTGTAGGAAGTTGAAGCCCGGAACTGACAGGGAGAGAGAGAGGGAGAGGGCACGGCGAGCCAAAGAAGCAGGCCCCGAAGCAATTAGGAAGGGAAAGATCCCCGTTGTACTCAGTGTACAAACTAGCCTCAAAATCCGGCTCTTTAAATACGCCTAAAGGCATGTTAGATCTTCAAACGCACAGTGTAGAGTAGAAAGGTGCCGCACATGCCATTGAAAATTGTAATTTGTGATGTGTTCTTTATTTTGGACTAGCAAGTGTGTGTATGTCGCATGAGTAAATCGTAGGAGGTAGACATGTGACATTCTAATCGTTGTTATGAAGATATTTAACGCCGGATATTGTTTAAATTTGTGATTTGTTAGTCGAACTCTTATTTTTTTATAAATGGCTCGAGAGATCCAGCGATCTGCATCACATCGTCTGTGGAAATGACTACGCAGTGAGGCAGTGATGCATCAAGTCGCGTACTGTGTGAAGCCCTGCAAGGATTCCATATGATGTGTAGCAAAAAATGGGCTCAGCAGTCAAAAATTACGTGTGAAGCCTGTCAAGGATTCCAGAGATGCAGTGATGCATCACGTCTTGAAATATAAAGGACTTTGCAGTGAATGCACTGTGTTGTCCTTCGTAGTATCTCTGTAATCGATGCATCTCACTAAAAAAGCCTAACGCCTCCTACGTGTGAAGCCTTGTTGCAGTGACCTTGTCTACTCAAGAAATAAACCAAAGCACCTGGAAGTGTTGTCATTCATATGCTTCGAATCTTGAATGCAATCTCACTGAAAAGCCAAGACCTATACAACTGTGTAGCCTTTCAGTGATGCTTCATAATCGTACTGTCACTTTCATATTCATTGTATCCAAGTGCAGTGAGTGATTGGGTATGGTGGGTGGCCTTTTGGTTTCGGGACTCCCCAGGACCAGGGATGAGATTATAAATCCCACTCTATTTGTTGTTCATTGAAGCTCAAACATCTGTTCGTCATTCTCATCATGTCCTGGGTCTGGTAGAGGGAGGGAGGGAAAGAAGGTACCGGCCATTGTGTGGGAGGATCTCTGGGTCCTGATGAGTTTGATGAGGCAGTGCAA